>JAEIGP010000516.1:0-614607 GCA_018904095.1 Zaprionus ghesquierei
CAGTCGAGTCGATATAGCCATGTCCGTCTGTCTGTCCGTGTGAAAATTTAGATCTGAGCTATTATAAGAGCTAGAACTACAAAATTTGGTGACAAAATGTGTTATTATTGCACGCTGAGTAAGTTTATTTTGGATTTTGGACACGCCTCCTTCCGCCACCGTAAATAAAAACAAGTAAAAAAGCTACAGTCGAGTGTGCTCGACTGTAATATACCCGCAATCCAGCTGCTCGTACATCATTTATTTGCGGAACAAAAAAAAAACGGCTACAATA
The DNA here is from genome assembly GCA_018904095.1 of Zaprionus ghesquierei. Lineage (NCBI taxonomy): Eukaryota > Metazoa > Arthropoda > Insecta > Diptera > Drosophilidae > Zaprionus > Zaprionus ghesquierei. The sequence goes on from JAEIGP010000516.1 coordinate 275, forward strand.
ATATTTTGACCGTAAAACGCTATGGACTTACAATATTTACGTAATCTGAAATAAAAAAAAAACATTGTTGCACACATTTAATTTTTGATGCGGGCGGGACTCGAACCCGTAAATGCATAACAGTACTGTTCGTTTTGCAGTCCACAACTTAACCCATTCCACCACCGTACACGCACATACGATTCGGCACAATGCTGCAAGCGTGTGGGAGTGCTTACAGCTATGGAAAATGTTAAGCTGAATAACTTCTGTGGTTATTATCCGATTGTTACCAAATTTTTAGAGATCATCTGGCTAGCTATAGTTATCATGTAAACCGAAAATAAACAATATGGTATAAAAATTGCGCTTCTAATCAATGTTTTTTCGATTTACGAGGGCGGATGGGGGCGTGGCCAAAATCCAAAATAAACTTGATCAGCGTGCAATTATAACACATATTGTCACCAAATTTGGTAGTTCCAGCTCTTATAATAGCTGAGATCTAAATTTCCACACAAACAGACAGACGGACAGACGGACATGGCTATATCGACTTGGCTGTTGATCCTGAGCCAGAATATATAAACTTTATGACTTCGGAGATGTCTCCTTCCTGTTACATACATTTTCGGTTTGAACAAAGTTATAATACCCTTCTACTCTATGAGTAGCGGGTATAAAAATATAAGAAAAAGCTGCGCTCTAACAACCGCACACAGCTGATTTAAGAAACTATCACTTCTCCACTTGTTAACTAAGTTAATTGTGAGCCATTAAAATAATTTTAAATAAAATGCACGACCACCAATTAATGCATATTCAATAATCAAAGTATAAGTTCTTAAAAAAACAAGTAAGGAAGCTACAGTCGAGTGTGCTCGACTGTAATATACCCGCTACCCAGCTGCTTGTACATAATATATTTGCGGAACAAAAAAACCGCTACAATCATATTTTGACCGTAAAAGGCCATGGACTTACAATATTTATGCAAAGTCCAAATCTAAAATAAAAAAAAAAAACATTTTTGCACACATTTAATTTTTGATGCGGGCGGGACACGAACCCGTAAATGCATAATAGTACTGTTCGTTTTGCAGTCAACAATTTAACCTGCCGGCAGCCCTGCTTACAGCTATGGAGATCAGAGATCATCTGGCTCGGTATAGTTATCATGTAAGCCAAAAATGAACAATATGGCATCAAAATTGCGGTTCTAATCAATGTTTTTTCGGTTTACGGGGGCGGAAGGGGGCGTGGCCAAAATCCAAAATAAACTTGATCAGCGTGCAATAATAACACATATTGTCACCAAATTTGGTAGTCCTAGCTCTTATAATAGCTGAGATCTATATTTTCACACGGACAGACAGACGGACATGGGTATATCGACTCGGCTGGTGATCCTGAGCCAGAATATATATACTTTATGGGGTCGGAGGTGTCTCCTTCTGCGTGTTACATACATTTTCGGTTTGAACAAAGTTATAATACCCTTCTACTCTATGAGTAGCGGGTATAAAAATATAAGAAAAAGCTGCGCTCTAACAATCGCACACAGCTGATTTAAGAGACTATCACTTCTCCACTTGTTAACTAAGTTAATTGTGAGCCATTAAAAAAATTTTAAATAAAATGCACGACCACCAATTAATACATATTCAATAATCAAAGTATAAGTTCTTAAAAAAACGAGTAAGAAAGCTACAGCCGAGTGTGCTCGACAGTAATATACCCGCTACCCAACTGCTCGTACATCATTTATTTTCGGAACAAAAAAATGGCTACAATCATATTTTGACCGTAAAAGGCTATGGACTTACAATATTTATGCAAAGTCAAAATCTAAAATAAAAAAAAAAACATTTTTGCACACATTTCATTTTTGATGCGGGCGGGACACGAACCCGTAAATGCATAATAGTACTGTTCGTTTTGCAGTCAACAATTTAACCTGCCGGGAGCCCTGCTTACAGCTATGGAAAACGTTAAGCTGAATAACTTCTGTGTTAATTATCCGATTGTTACCAAATTTTTAGAGATCATCTGGCTCGGTATAGTTATCATGTAAGCCGAAGATGAACAATATGGCATCAAAATTGCGTTTCTAATCAATGTTTTTTCGATTTACGGGGGCGGAAGGGGGCGTGGCCAAAATCCAAAATAAACTTGATCAGCGTGCAATAATAACACATATTGTCACCAAATTTGGTAGTCCTAGCTCTTATAATAGCTGAGATCTATATTTTCACACGGACAGACAGACGGACAGACGGACATGGGTATATCGACTCGGCTGGTGATCCTGAGCCAGAATATATATAGTAACATATCCATTCAACACCCACACCCCAACCACATATATTATAATTGTACATTAGAATATAACAAAGAGAATTATTGTAAAACTCACGTACACATATTAAAATTTAAGTACTAAACACATTAAATCTTAAGCGCAAATTGTAATCAAAGAACAAGAGCCCTTCGATTAACTTTGGCCATTAACGCACATGCCTAGTGTCATGTTTCAAGTCACCCCACACTTCAAAAGTACTGTTCCCACAGATCATAAACTAAACAATTGTCCCCAATTCTGAAATCTTAACGATAAACAATTCTCCCCCAATTCGGATATCTTAACGATAAACAAATCTCCCCCAAATCCAAAAACGGGAACCAACTGAAATAATAAAGCCAACTGAAATAATAAAACCTTATTGCCCGAGTCACCGCTCACGCACTTGTCTCAGGATTCTCAAATTACCTCCTATTTTAAGAGAGCCCCTCTCTGCACGAGAGAACCAAAACTCATAGCTAAAACTCTCTTTAACACACTTCGCTCTTAAGCTTGCCTTTATAAACGCGAAGACGTCCCCTTACAAGCGTTCAGTTCTGATAATACTATCAATCGAGATAGTTTCGCCAAAGCCTCGTTTCGACTTTGAAACCCTATTATCCGACCAAGTGATAATCTAACGGCTCCGGTTCTTCCTTAGTTACTTTGGAAGTAAATAAAGTGTTCAAGTAAAAATCAAACAATCGTTGTTTTTTTTACTTGACCATAACTCTGAATCTGTTTCTGGCGCAGCCGGTAGGATAAAGAGAGTAAGTTGTGCGACTCGTTTACCGATATCAATCAAGTGACAAAGATCCTTGTACGACCAAGCGTATCTTTCGAGATTGAACCACGCGAATCGGCGCTAAAGTGAACGTGCATCGTAATACAATTGACTTTCATTATCCGCCAAAGAACTACGTGTAGTCGGTGGTTAACATACAAGAGTTAACCCACTGCATACGGAAAATAAAAGTGTAAAAACAAACAAAAACTCTGCAACATTTAAAACAAAACCAACCATGGCAACCGAACCAATCCAATTGTTGTCGGAGTCTCATCTCAACCAAGCCCTAAGCCAAATTAGGCAAGTGCCTTCGTTCAGCGGTAACACCCAAGAACTCAGCTCATTCATCAGAAGGATCAACTTTATTCTTCAACTATACCCATCCACCGATGCCAGGCAAAAGCATGTATTCTTCAGCGCAATTGAAATGCAGATTGCGGGAGACGCCCAAAGAGTGTCACAATTATCTGGAGCTACAACATGGCCGGAATTGATGAACGCCCTCATCAACGAATACAAGACGCAAACACCCTGTGAGGAGCTGCTTCGCCAACTATATAACACACATTTCACTGGAAGTATTCGTAAGTTCGTTGAAGATATAGAATCTAAATCTTTCACAATATCAAACAAACTCGTGTTAGAAAATAATCATAATAATACCATATTATACACAAATGCATTAAACAATACAGTTAAAGATGTAATAATGAGGAAGTTGCCCGATAGGTTATTTATGACTCTTGCTAGACATGACATAACGACCGTATCCAAACTAAAACAAGTAGCACAATCAGAAGGTGTGTACGACATAGTTTTCAACGACCGAACAAAGCCTCAAAATAGTTCCAACTCTAACACTAATTCACATCAAACCTCAAAGAATAAAGGGAAATATCAAAATTTCGCAAGCAATGCAATGCATAACTCAAACAACTCAAATCCAAATAATAGTTCAAAGCCTGCTGAATCAAGTCAGCAAGTCATGAGCGAATTCAAACAAAAATTAAGCCAAGGCAGAGCCCAAAATTCTATGATCCATTAATGCACCGAACCCCCCTGTCAAACGGCAAAGAGATAGTACTAGTGGCCAATACAAAATGGACACAGGCGAAAATTTTCATCAACCAGCCTCGGAATCGGAAAGCGATTCGGAAGAGGAGGAAACCCATTCCTAAAAATTAAAATAAATAACATAACTCTTAAATGCCTCGTAGACACTGGTTCTTCTATTAACATCATGAAACAAAATTTCTTTAATTTCCCCGCAAAACCTTCCAAAATAAAAGTCCACACTATAAATGGTACTATAACGTCAACTCAAAGCGTTTCGTTGCATCCAAGCAACCTTTGTCCTACTAAGCAAACCTTCTATATTCATAATTTCTCAGAAAAATATGACCTACTATTAGGCAGAAATTACTTAGAGTCAACTAATACCCAAATTAACTATTCAACACAAACAGTCACTATAAACGGCTATCCATTCAAAATGTGGTACGACCACATTCAAACAGATGAGTCCAAGGTTACCAATGAGTGCCCCAAGTCATCTAACCCAGAGGAAGCCCCTCTAAATACCCCAAAAAAGGAGAAAACCCTCCTGAAAATTAAGCGGAAACCCCACTTAAAACCAGATGAGTCCAAGGTTACCAATGAGTGCCCCAAGTCATCTAACCCAGAGGAAGCCCCTCTAAATACTCCAAAAAAGGAGAAAACTCTCCTGAAAATTAAGCGGAAACCCCACTTAAAACCAGATGAGTCCAAGGTTACCAATGAGTGCCCCAAGTCATCTGAACAAGAAGAGTCCAAGACCACCTATGAGTGTCCCAAGTCTTCTGAATCTGAGGAAACCCCTCTTATTACCCCTTACCTAGAAAAAACCCTTCTAGAAATATCTTCTAACTACGCAATAGATGACGAGTTAAAAGAATCCAATGTATTCAGATTAGAACATCTAAATACAGAAGAAAGGGAACAACTTTCGCATGTTTTGCTCGAATACGGTGATATTCAGTACAAGGAAGGTGAAAATTTGACTTTCACGAGTACGATTAAGCATTCTATTCAAACAAAACACGAAGACCCTATTTATAAAAAACCGTACAAATATCCCCAAGCATTTGACCAAGAGGTTAATAAACAAATAAACGAAATGATAGAACAAAAAATAATCAGGAAATCTAAGTCTCCATATTGTTCCCCCATTTGGATTGTCCCAAAGAAAAGCGACGCTTCGGGCAAACCAAAATTTCGATTAGTCATAGACTATCGCAGTCTCAATGAAATAACCATTGACGACAAATTTCCCATTCCAATAATGGATGAAATATTAGACAAGCTTGGACGTTGTCAATATTTCACAACCATCGATCTAGCTAAAGGTTTCCATCAAATCCAAATGGACCCACAGTCAATACCTAAAACAGCATTTTCAACAAAACATGGACATTACGAATATACTCGTATGCCCTTTGGTCTGAAAAATGCACCAGCAACATTCCAACGTTGCATGAACAACCTTCTAGAAGATTTAATCTATAAAGATTGTTTAGTTTATTTAGATGATATTATTATTTATTCTACTTCGTTAGAAGAACACATAATGTCACTAAAAAAGGTATTTGAAAAGCTACGATCAGCCAATTTAAAATTACAACTTGACAAATGTGAATTTCTGAAGAAAGAAACAGAATTTCTCGGTCACATCATCACAACAGATGGTATAAAACCAAACCCCAATAAAATAAATGCAATTGTCAATTTCCCCATTCCTAAAACCACAAAGGGAATAAAATCTTTTCTCGGACTCTGCGGATTCTACCGTAAGTTCATTCCGAATTTTGCAAAAATAGCAAAACCCATGACACTCAAACTAAAAAAAGGAGCAATTATTAATACAAAGGATGACGATTACATATCCGCCTTTGAAAAACTAAAGGTACTCATCACGTCCGATCCGATTCTAATATACCCTAACTTTGAACAGAAATTTTCACTTACAACAGATGCAAGTAATATAGCCATAGGGGCCGTATTATCCCAAGAGCATAAACCCATTTGCTATGCGAGCAGAACTCTAAAGGAGCATGAGCTCAACTATTCGGCAATAGAAAAGGAACTATTAGCCATAGTATGGGCAACAAAATACTTTAGGTCTTACCTATTCGGAAGAAAATTCGACATATTAAGTGATCACAGACCACTCGTATGGCTAAGCAACATAAAAGATCCTAATATGAAGTTACAGAGATGGAAAATAAAATTGAACGAATATGACTATAATATCCAATACCTACCTGGTAAAGAAAATCATGTGGCCGACGCCCTATCCAGAATTCAAATTCAAGAAAACTTTCTAGGAGAAGACGACACAGTTTCCCTTGTTACAGCAGCGACAGTGCATAGCGCACAAGAAGACAATCAGAGTTATATTCCAATAACCGAAAGACCCCTTAACTATTACACAAGACAATTAGAATTCATAAGAGACGATCATGACGAGAAGACTAGTGTTAAACTAATAGATATTCAAACATACGCCCAATTCAAGGAAATCATTCTCAAAACACATAAAGAATTATTACACCCTGGCATAGAAAAACTTACACTTCAGTTCAAAGAACTTTATTATTACCCCGATTACCAAAAACTCATTCAAAACATTATAAATGAATGCGAGATCTGTAACATCGCTAAAACCGAACATAGAAATACAAAGTTAGCCTTCGAAACAACCCCGAAACTTTTAACCCCAGAGACAAGTATGTCATGGATTTCTACTTAATAAATAATAAACAATTCCTATCATGTATTGACATTTATTCTAAATACGCCTCCTTGATAGAAGTAAACAGTCGAGATTGGCTTTGCATATTCAACGACATGGGTAAGCCTTTAGAAATAAAAGCCGACAAAGACTCCGCTTTCATGTGCACCGCACTTAAACTCTGGTTAGAATCAGAAGGAGTAGACCTAAACATAACAACCAGTAAAAATGGAATTTCTGATGTTGAGAGATTTCATAAAACTGTCAATGAAAAACTAAGAATAATAACAAGCGAAAACGAACCCGAAAACCAATTCACCAAATTTGAGAAAATACTTTACGTATACAACCACAAAACAAAACACAACACAACTGGTCGAACACCAGCAGAAATCTTCATTTTTGCAGGAACCCCTGCATATAATACACAACAAAATAAGACAAACAAAATCGACAAACTAAATGAAAATAGACAAGACTTCGGTATAGACACCAACTTCAAAGAATCCCCTCTAGTTAGATCAAAAACGACTACCCCATTCAAAAAGACAGGTAACATAAGACAAATAGATGATAAACATTATGAAGAAACAAATAGAGGTAGAAAAATCATACATTATAAATCTAAGTTTAAAAAGAAAAAGAAAATTAATAAAAGTAAATATAATACCGATAATTCCAGGCATTCTCCCGAACATAATATTCATGATATGCCTCCTATCGACAGTTAATACACAGAACCTAGAAGTAACCCCCATCCATGCCAAAAACGGTTACCTTATTTTTCAAACTGGATCGATTGATTTGCCTATTAACTACGAATATCATTACCTATCTATTAATTTAACCAAAACCGAAAACACTTACAAAGAACTTATCAAACAAGCCCAATCATTTGAAAATTTACCACAAATTCAGTACCTATTAGAAAAACTCCATAGAGAAATGAATGGTATAAGAATCGCAAAACGCAGTAAACACGGTCTTGTTAATTTTATGGGATCCATTTACAAATACTTATTTGGTACGTTAGATCAAGAAGACAAGGAAGAATTACAACAACAAATAGGTGACATTTCTAAAAATAATGTACAAATCAGTGAGCTTAACCACGTAATAGAAGCCATAAATGAAGGAATTGAACTAACCAACCATTTAAATAATATTTTTGACGGAGATCAAATGATAGTTTTAATAATTTTCAATTTACAACAATTAACCGAATACGTAGAAGACATAGAACTTGGTATGCAACTGACACGCCTAGGTATCTTTAACCCTAAACTTCTGAAACATGATTCATTAACCCTAACGAGATTCTGATAATATCCCAAATTCCAAGAGAAATAATTAAAAAACCAGTATTTGAAATAGTACCATACCCCGACGAAAAAGATAACATATTAACCGAAACAATACACGACAAATACTTTTCACATAATAATCAAACATACACAGCAAACTCTCAAAGCTTAGTCATAAATAAATGTATCGCAGGTATACTAAATCAGGTCACAACTCAATGTAGATACAGCAAAACACATTCTGAATTTGAAATAAAATATGTTGAACCTAATATAATCACAACTTGGAACCTTCCAAAGACCATTCTAAATCAAAATTGTATTAATAGGGAAATTATAATAGAAGGCAATAATATGATAAAAGCATTCAATTGTTCTGTTCAATTAGAAGAAATACTTATCACCAACACGATGTTAGATTATACCCAAACCGTCTATGTAAACAATAATGTAACAAAACTCGAACCGCTCGAATATATTCAAGCAAAAGAAATAATTGAACAACACACCCAATCGAATAATACCTTTCAAATAATAACACTTACAGCATTAACCATAATAGTCACACTCTTAATATTGTACTTCATTTATAAATACAAAACTATACCCCAAAAATTGATTGTAAAATTCAAAAAACAAACATCAGAAAACGAAAATATCATAAATCCCGAAACAGAAAATAATTTACCTATTGTAAATTCTCCCGTATTATATCCCACAATTCACGCCTGAGGACAGGCTTTTTTCTTAAGGATGGGGAAGTAACATATCCATTCAACACCCACACCCCAACCACATATATTATAATTGTACATTAGAATATAACAAAGAGAATTATTGTAAAACTCACGTACACATATTAAAATTTAAGTACTAAACACATTAAATCTTAAGCGCAAATTGTAATCAAAGAACAAGAGCCCTTCGATTAACTTTGGCCATTAACGCACATGCCTAGTGTCATGTTTCAAGTCACCCCACACTTCAAAAGTACTGTTCCCACAGATCATAAACTAAACAATTGTCCCCAATTCTGAAATCTTAACGATAAACAATTCTCCCCCAATTCGGATATCTTAACGATAAACAAATCTCCCCCAAATCCAAAAACGGGAACCAACTGAAATAATAAAGCCAACTGAAATAATAAAACCTTATTGCCCGAGTCACCGCTCACGCACTTGTCTCAGGATTCTCAAATTACCTCCTATTTTAAGAGAGCCCCTCTCTGCACGAGAGAACCAAAACTCATAGCTAAAACTCTCTTTAACACACTTCGCTCTTAAGCTTGCCTTTATAAACGCGAAGACGTCCCCTTACAAGCGTTCAGTTCTGAGTATACTATCAATCGAGATAGTTTCGCCAAAGCCTCGTTTCGACTTTGAAACCCTATTATCCGACCAAGTGATAATCTAACGGCTCCGGTTCTTCCTTAGTTACTTTGGAAGTAAATAAAGTGTTCAAGTAAAAATCAAACAATCGTTGTTTTTTTTACTTGACCATAACTCTGAATCTGTTTCTATATACTTTATGGGGTCGGAGTTGTCTCCTTCTGCCTGTAACATACATTTTCGGTTTGAACAAAGTTATAATACCCCTCTACTCTATGATTAGCGGGTATAAAAAATTTTTTACATGCGCAATTTTGATGCTATATTGTTAATTTTTGGTTTATATGATAACTATAGCCAGCCAGACACATAAGTTATTCAGCTTAACGTTTTCCATAGCTGAAAGCAGCGCTGCCGGCAGCGCTGCCTGCAGCATTGTGCCGAATAGTGTGCGCGTGTACGACTGTGAAATAAGTCAAGTTGTGGACTGCAAAACGAACGGTACTATTATGCATTTACGGGTTCGAGTCCCGCCCGCATCAAAAATTAATGTGTGCAAAAATTTTTATACCCGCTACTTATAGACTAGAAGGGTATTATAACTTTGTTCAAACCGAAAATGTATGTAACAGGAAGGAGACATCTCCGAAGTCATAAAGTTTATATATTCTGGCTCAGGATCAACAGCCAAGTCGATATAGCCATGTCCGTGTGAAAATCTAGATCCCAGCTATTATAAGAGCTATAACTACCAAATTTGGTGACAAAATGTGTTATTATTGCATCCTGATCAAGTTTATTTTAGATATTGGCCACGCGCCTTCCGCCCCCGTATATCGAAAAAAATTGATTACAAGTGCAATTTTGATGCTATATTGTTCATTTTCGGGTTATATAACTAGAGCTAGTCAGATGATCTCTGAAATTTTGGTAGCAATCGGATAATAAACACAGAAGTTATTCAGCTTAACGTTTTTCGTAGCTGTAAGTAGCGCTGCTTGCAGCATTGTGCCGAATAGTGTGTGCGGTTACGGTGGTGAAATGGGTTAAATTGTGGACTGCAAAACGAACAGTACTATTATGCATTTACAGTTTCGAGGGGGTTCAAAACAAGCAAGAACGGCTACAGTCAAGTGTTGACTGTATAAGACCATGGATTTTTCAAGCTTATGAAAAAAATCTGATTTAGACAAGTAAAGAAAGCTACAGTCGAGCGCGCCCGACAGTAAGATACCATTCGCCCAGTTTAGAAACAAATTATCACACATTTAATTCCATCAAAAAACGCTACACAAGTTTATCAGCCACCTATTGTTTAAATTAGATCTATTTTTGAATAGCGCCATCTACATGTGAAAACTGCATAGCTTTACACATGCTACGGCTGAAACGAAGCATCGTGACGATGACGTCACGTCGCGCAGCACAGGCGCAAGCAGTGGAAGTACGGAAAACGGAAACATGGATAACTTCTGTTTATCGTCCGATTGGATTGTAATTTGGGAAATAGATTTATATTGCAATTATTTATGTTCATATCAAAGCAGAAAGCTGAAACTCAATACTTCTCCTGATAACCGATCTACCTATGGTATACAGGAACCTTTATGTGAAATATGGTGTTTCTTTCTAGCTTTTGTAATAGCTGAGATCTAGACGCTCAAACGGACAGACGGACAGAAATGGCTCAATCGACTCAGCTAGTCATCCTGAGTCAGAATATATATACTTTGTGGGGTCTGTCACGCCTCCTTCTGCCTGTTACATATATTGCACAAACTTAGTATACCATTTTTGACCATTTTCAATCATCGAGTGGTATAAAAAAAACCTAAGAAAGAATAGTTTTATTAAACAGCCAAGTTTATTAGCGGGTATGGGCCGATCCCTTCATGATCGGATTGATACCCGCAGTCGGACGACAGCTGGTCAATGTGATTGGCCTTTTATATATTTGTATTCTCGCTACTCATATAGTAGAAGGGTATTATAACTTTGTTCAAATCGAAAATATATGACAGGCAGAAGGAGACACCTCCGACAGGCCCGTGATTTGATTCCCAATTCATGCCGCCTAAGCTTTTTCTTTTTTTTTTTTTAAGAACTTATACTTTAATTTTTTAATATGCATTTATTGGTGGTGCATTTTATTTAAAATTTTTTTAATGGCTCACAATGAACTTAGTTAACAAGTGGAGAAGTGAAAGTCTCTTAAATCAGCTCTGTGCAATTGTTAGAGCGTAGCTTTTTCTTATATTTTTTTATTTTTATTTTTTATTTAATTGTATGTTTAAGTTATAAGAATAAATAGCAACAACAACACGCATCATGCATTCAGACTTTGTTTTTGTCGTGCAAGAATTTCCGAATGGTCTCATAATGTAACTTTGGCAAAATTTCCGTAATGGCTTAATGGCCGAATGGAGAAGTGGTGGACCTCTTAGGTAATGGGTCCAAGGTTCGATTCCGCATGCATACGTGTCATGGTAGGGGAGATCGAGCTTTTCTTATTTTTTGCAATGAAAAGTTATTGCCTCCCTTTTTGATCTACCTTCATGAAACTTTGTATACATGTTGCTCATTGCTCCCCGCTGTAAGTAAGTCGGAACGAGCCGGTACGCACCGATACATAGTATAGATGCCATAGAACATATCGGTCGATTTTTTAACAAAATTTATTAAAAGTTAGTGTGCTCCAGAACACTTTCCATTCAAGTATATAAAGAGGTATTAAAAGGGCACATATCGTTTTTTACATGCACGTATTCGATTTATAGTCTTCAACAGGTAGAATTATTATTTTTACTGTTTAAGTGATAAATCTTGAATTTTTTGGTACCTGAATAAAAGTTATACGTTTTCAATACTTTTAACTCCTTTTCCCGGCAGCATTGTGCCGAATAGTGTGTGCGTGTACGGTGGTGAAATGGGTTAAGTTGTGGACTGCATAACGAACGAAACTATTATGCATTTATGGGTTCGAGTCCCACCCACATCAAAAGTTAAATGTGTGCAAAAAATTATTTTTTTTATTTTAGATTTTGACTTTGCATAAATATTGTAAGTCCATGGCCTTTTACGGTCAAAATATGATTGTAGGCGTTCTTTATTGTTCCGCAAATAATTTTGATGTACGAGCAGCTGGGTGGCGGGTATATTACAGTCGAGCACTCTCGAATGTAGCTTTCTTACTTGTTTTTTTTTTATTTTAGATTTTGACTTTGCATAAATATTGTAAGTCCATAGCCTTTTACGGTCAAAATATGATTGTAGCCATTTTTTTGTTCCGCAAATAAATTATGTTCGAGCAGCTGGGTAGCGGGTATATTACAGTCAAGCACACTCGACTGTAGCCTTCTTACTTGGTTAATTTGATTGATCCACCTATTTTGGTCGTCACTTCCCCTACTTCGCCTGTGACTATGAGTTAAGTAAATAACACGGGTTGCAGTTCTTTAGTTGTTATGCCTCCAAGTATAACTACAAATGTTAAATCTCTTGTCACCGTTAAGCCAAAGAAAAAGAAGCATTCAATCAATCTAAGCTCTCAATAACGAGCCTTGTTGTTGAGAAATTTACATTTAACTATGCACGAGACATTGCATCGGTTAAAATTAATATTTCGGCAGACAGCTTTGAAAAAGTCTGTAATGTAAATTTTTGGCCGCCGGACCTAATTAAAATCAGCTGTGTGCGATTGTTAGAGCGCAGCTTTTTCTTATTTTTATTTTATATTTAATTGTATGTTTAAGTTATGAGAATAAATAGCAACAGAAACACGCGTTCTTTATTGTTCCGCAAATAATTTTGATGTACGAGCAGCTGGGAAGCGGGTATATTACAGTCGAGCACGGTCGAATGTAGCATTCTTACTTGTTTCTACTTACTCCACTGAAGCCTAAACTATGCAATCCTATCCGTAATCTGTAAATAATTCTAACTCCTTTTTTCCCTTCTATAATCGAAATCTCTTTACTAGGCTATCTTAAATCCTCTAAGCCTGTATTTTCTCCCGGTCCTGATGGTGTTCCAGCATGTATACTTAGCTTCTGTGCTGATACCATTTGTAAGCCTATATTTAAGTTGCTTGATTTGTCCGTAGCCACGAGTTACTTTCCGCCTATATGGAAGGATTCCTTCTGTATACCTCTTCACAAATGTGGCTCTAACCAAGATGTGAAGAATTATAGGGGTATCTCTAAATTGTCAGCATTCCTAAAATTTTTGAACAAATTTTAACTGCACAATTAACACATATGTGTAAGTCCGTTATTTCCGCTTATCATGGATTTGTCAAATTTAGATCCACAACTACAAATTTTCTTGAGTTTTCCTGAATTATAACTAAAGGATTTCGGAGGATACACTGATTTCAGTAAAGCATTTGACTCCGTTAATCATAACCTATTGCTTCATAAGTTAGATATCATTGCTTCTCCTCAAAAAATTATTTTGTGGATATCTGATTATTTAACTAAGAGGACGCAAAGAGTACTTTTTAATTCTTGCAAATCTAAGCTTATATTTGTTAAATCTGGGGTTCCTCAGGGTAGTCAACTTGGCCCTCTACTTTTTAACCTTTTTATTAATGACCTACCTTCTGTACTAGCCCAATCATTTGTCCTTATGTACGCTGATGACGTTAAGCTTTGTCTGACGTATAATGACAGAACTATTGTAGTAATATGTAGTACGTGTAGTTATAATTAGTTATGTAAGACTCTCTGTAATAGTATGTATCGTTTAGTTTGTCGATCGTGGCTCAACGCCATCTATTGTAATTATTGTAGGTTAAACAGTTGTAGTTCACTAAGCGGCCTCTAGCGAGAACAAGAGGAGTAGAGAGAGAGGAGAAGCGACGCACTTCACTTTTCCAAGCAACGCAGAATTGTACGGACGCGCATTGTGAAATTAAAATAAACGAGCCTAAAATAAAAACTTTAATTGACTACTAAATAAAAAAGGCTATCCGATATCTACTAAAATTCAGAAGTGGTCGTGAATCTACGCTTATATTTAGTCAAAGTTTTCTAAAACTATTATGGATGATATGGACATACAAAATTTAAGCGGCGATTTGAATGACTTAAGTTTACACGATTTAAAGTTGTGGTGCGAAAAGCTTAAATTACCAACCAAAGGCAGCAAATCGGCATTAGTGTTGCAAATTCAAAGTATGCTACCGTCAACAAGTGCAAGTGCAGCAAGTCTGCGTGGCGAAGCACCCCTAAGCAGCAAAACCACCGTTTTGCCGGCCAGCGGAGCGCCTAACGACGGAATAACGGAACAGGCAGACGACGAAAACAGCGAGATGGCAACAGTGAGCAATATTGACGACGTCAATACACTTCGTGATGAAATTGAAATTCAACAAGCTGGCAACGATCACCTAATGAGCGAAGCTGGCAACACTGAAGAAATCGCTCACGGTGCAAGTTCATTTGTGAACAATACATTGGATGCTGTTCGTTTTTGCAAAGCAAAGCGAGCGGTATTCAATATCAGTGACGATATTATGCGCTCGCTTATTTGTGCTCGTGCCAAAGGAAAAGCAAACTATTGGCTGTTGTCACAACCCTCACTGTTGTCAGGAGACATAGATGACATTTTTTCACAAATGGAAATTAGATTCGGAACGAGAGGCAATCTTGTAGAGCTACGTCAAAACTAAGAAAAACGTAAATGGCTCAATGACGAAGTGTTTGCAAGCTATTATTATGACAAACGGATGTTGGCAAACAAGTTAAACATTAACGATGACGAAATGGTGCAGTATATACTGGAGGGTATACCGAACTCAGAAACCAAGGCAAGTTGTAACGTTTTGCTACACCAGCTGCAGTTCTTGATGCGTTCCGTGATATTAAGATGCCACGTCCTACTGGAGGAAAAAGTCAGTCTGGAACTGTTCCAAAGACTTGAACCCCGGACCAGATGGTTGTTAAATGTTTTAACTGCAATTGTTCGGGACATATAGCTGCAGAGCCGAAGCGTCCAGATGGAGCGTGCTATGCGTGCGGCAAAGAGGGACATTTGGCTAGAGAATGTTCACCATACAAGAAGGCAACAGCAAAGGACAATTATGTAAGATACTTTGATATAAGTTTTTGTGGTGCAAATAATTGTAAGTCAAATTTTGTCTCCATAGGGTGCCTCTTAGATTCAGGGAGTCCGATAACAATTTTAAGAAGATCTACAATTCCTAAAGAATTACAGTTAAGTCACAATGAATCGGCAAATACTTATTTTGGTATTAATGAAAGTAAATTGAATGTACTTGGAAAAATTACTTGTTTGTTTAAAAATTTAAATAAAGTAATAACTATTGAATCTTTTGTTGTGAGTAATGAATCCATAAGGCACCCAGTGGTTTAATGCAGAGATTTTTTAAATATGAGTAATTATAAGTTAATTCAGGTTGGTGACAATATAAGCAATGAGTATGTGTAAAGTAAAAGTAATGTAAAAGAACAAAGACAAAGCAACGCGAATGAAATTAAAAGTAAAGACAAATTAAAAGACATGTAAAGTAAAGAAAAGTTAGAAGATGTGCAAAGTAAAAGTAATGTAAAAGAACAAAGACAAAGCAACGTGAATGAAATTAAAAGAAAAGACAAATTAAAAGACATGCAAAGTAAAGCAAAGTTAAGAGATGTACAAAGCGAAGGAAATGTAAAATAACAAAGACAAAACAATGTGAATGAAATTAAAAGTAAAGGCAAATTAAAAGACATACAAGGTAGAGAAAAATTAGCTAATATGCAAAGCAAAAGTAGTGTAGAAAATCGAAGACATAACAATATAGGAGAGACTCAGAGTAAAGATAAAGTAAATAAAATGCAATTTCGAGAAAAGATAGACAATGTGAAAGAAATGCTAAGTGAAAACGTTGAAGCAGAAAGATATCGAAACGATGAGGACGAACGTCAAAGAAAAATGAGCATGAATGGAATAAAAAATGAGATAAAAGAAGAAAGTTTCAAAACGCAAATGTTGCTGATCGATGTAGACTCTGAAAATAAAAAAGAATACAAGGTGGGAGAAGAGATGAATAATGTGAACACGAAAAGATTAGAGAATCTGTTTGAGAATTATTATAATTAACCTATTAGGCCTCTTGAATCCAAAAATAAAAAGGTATATGAAAATTATTGTTGATAGCGAAAAACCGTTTCGATGCCCCCTCGACGACTATCGTACGCTGAAAAGGCAGAGGTACAAAGAATACTAGATGAGAATATGGCTAAGGGATATATACGTCCAAGTGAGTCAGAATATGTTTCACCGATAGTACTTGTTAAAAAGAAGACAGGGGAATTAAGGATGTGTGTAGATTACCGCCGTTTAAATAAAGTTACGTCAAAAGATAGTTACCCCATACCACTGATAGATGATTTGTTAGATAGGTTAGCAAATAAAAAGTTATTTTCAAAGTTAGATTTAAAGAGTGGCTTTAATCATGTTTTTATTGATAGTGATTCTACAAAGTATACGTCATTTATAACACCATTAGGACAATTCGAATATCTTCGAATGCCGTTCGGGTTGACAAACGCTCCTTCTACGTTTCAAAGATTTATAAATAAAATATTCGAAGATATGGTACGAGAAGGCAAAGTTATTATCTTGATGATATAATGATTGCTACAGAAGGACTAGAAGAACATTTTAATATCTTGAAAGAAGTTTTTCAATGCTTAGTAGAAAATAAATTAGAACTTAGACAAGACAAGTGTGAGTTTTTGAAGTCGTTTATAGATTATTTAGGCTACACAGTAACAGGTGAAGGCATAAAAGCAAATGAGTCAGGTATAGAAGCCATTAAATCGTTTCCGGTGCCAACCAAGGTTCATGAAGTACAAAGTTATATTGGTCTATGCTCTTATTTTAGATTAGAAGATTCATTCAGGATTTCGCTCTAGTGGCAAAACCATTATATGACCTTACAAGAAAAGATAAAAAATTCATGTTCGGAGAGAAAGAGTTAAGAGCTTTCAATATGCTATAGGATAAACTGGTAGAAGCACCAATATTAGCAATATATGATCCGAAAGATGAGACCGAACTTCATTGTGATGCAAGTTCACTAGGGTACGGTGCAATATTGTTACAACGAAAGAATGATGCGAAGTTACACCCAATTTTTTACTTTTCAAAACGGACGACAGAAGTTGAGTCAAAGTATCACAGTTTTGAGTTAGAAACACTTGCAATAGTCAACGCGTTGAAAAGGTTTCGAGTCTATTTACAAGGCATTAATTTCAAAATAGTAACAGATTGCAATTCGCTTACGTTAACTTTAAACAAAAAAGAATTAAATCCACGAATTGCAAGGTGGGCTCTCGAGCTACAAAAATATGATTACGTTTTTGAACATAGGTCAGGAAAAAGAATGCAGCATGTGGATGCATTAAGTAGAAGTAATAGTATAATGATAATAGAAACAAACACGTTAGAAGAAAACTTATTAAATTGCCAGGGAAAGGATCCAAATATTAGAAATATAAAGAATAAATTGTCTGAACAGGAAAGTGAATATTATGAAATGCGCAGTGGTGTCGTTTATAGAAAAAAAAAGTCAGAGGTTAATGTTTTATGTGCCAATGTCAATGGAAACAATTGTCTCAAGTGTATTGCGTTTTCCAATAAGTCGGGTAGAGTAGAGGGGTTTTTACACTCGATTCCAAAAGGCAGTGATCCATTTGAAGTGTTACATGTTGACCACTATGGACCTATCAATAGTAAAGATACGAAAAAGAGACATATACTGGTAGTAATAGATGCGTGTACGAAGTTTGTTACCCAACCAAAACGACAAGTTCAAAGGAAGCAATTGAAGCTTTAAATAACTATTTTATTGCATATAGTAGGCCTAAAAATGTAATATCTGATCGAGGCAGTTCTTTCACTTCTAACGAATTCGAAGCCTTTCTAAAAGAAATAAACCTTAATCACATTAAAGTAGCTACAGCGTCTCCACAAGCTAATGGACAAGTAGAAAAAGTAAATAGGGATTTAGGTCCGATGATAGCTAAAATAATAGATACAGAAAATAACGAGGCGTGGCATAAAGTTCTGTACATAGTGGAATACACAATGAATAATACAAGAAATAGAAGTACAAATGAATGTCCAAGCGTAATGCTTTTTGGGGTAAAACAGAAAGGAAACAGTGTCGATAGTCTGAAAGAAAACGTCATAGATCCAAATCACCAAGCGATAAGAAACTTAGAAGAAATTAGACGAAAAGCCCAGATAAGCCAAGAAAAAGCTCAAGCATATAATAATACCTATGTAAATGCAAAACGCCAAAAACCTAAAGTCTTTGCGGTAGGCGATTATGTAGTAGTAAAAAATTTTAATTCCTTGCAAGGCGCATCTAGTAAACTTATACCAAAATTTAAAGGACCATTCGTAGTGTCAAAAGTCTTAGACAATGATCGATACTAAATTGAAGACGAGAAAAATTTTCAACAGTCACAAATACCGTATTCAGGAATATGAGCTATACATAATCTTAAACAATGGATCAATTCAAAAAGTGTTGCAATGTCGGAAAATGAGCTAAGTGAAGAAAATGATGAGGACAATGAAGAAAAAATCGATATAACTCCAAAAAAAGATGTAATTAAAGAAAGTGATAATGTAAATTTAAATGATAAAATAAGTGTAGAAAAAGATAAAAATAAACTTGTGAACAATAGAATTATAAATAAGTATGTTCAAAGCAATACTGTAACAAGAAGCAAATCAACGAGTATCAGGAGATCCTCAATGTCAGAACGGCCGAGTTGTAGTAATATGTAGTACGTGTAGTATCGTTTAGTTTGTCGATCGTGGCTCAACGCCATCTATTGTAATTATTGTAGTTTAAACAGTTGTAGTTCACTAAGCGGCCTCTAGCGAGAACAAGAGGAGTAGAGAGAGAGGAGAAGCGACGCACTTCACTTTTCCAAGCAACGCAGAATTGTACGGACGCGCATTGTGAAATTAAAATAAACGAGCCTAAAATAAAAACTTTAACTGACTACTAAATAAAAAAGGCTATCCGATATCTACTAAACTATAAAGTTTTTATACCCGCTCCTCATAGAGTAGAAGGGTATTATAACTTTGTTCAAACCGAAAATGTATGTAACAGGCAGACGGAGACACCTCCGACCCCATAAAGTATATATATTCTGGCTCAGGATCAACAGCCGAGTCGATATAGCCATGTCCGTCTGTCCGTCTGTCTGTCTGTCCGTCTGTCTGTCCGTCTGTCTCTCCGTGTGAAAATCTAGATCTCAACTATTATAAGAGCTAGAACTACCAAATTTGGTGACAGTATGTGTTATTACTGCACGCTGATCAAGTTTATTTTGGATTTTGCGCACGCCCCCTTCCGCCCCCGTAAATCGAAAAAACATTGATTACAAGTGCAATTTTGATGCCATATTGTTCATTTTCGGTTTATATGATAACTATAGCTAGCCTGATGATCTCTGAAAATTTGGTAACAATCGAATAATAAACACAGAAGTTATTCAGTTTAACGTTTTCCATATCTGTAAACAGCGCTGCCGGCAGCGCAAATTCTTTATTTGTACAGGAAATATTAAGAATGCCTTATAATGCTAATTTTTGCAGTTGTTGGATAACAGCGTCAATAGCTTAGTGGAAAACCGAAGAACTCCTGAACCGACAGGCCCGTGATTCGATTTCCAGTTCATGCCGCTTAAGCTTTTTCTTTTTTTATAGCCGCTACTCATATAGTAGAAGGGTATTATAACTTTGTTCAAACCGAAAATGTATGTAACAGGCAGAAGGAGACACCTCCGACCCCATAAAGAATATATATTCTGTATAAAGTATATATATTCTGGCTCAGGATCAACAGCCGAGTCGATATAGCCATGTCCGTCTGTCCGTCTGTCTGTCCGTCTGCCTGTCCGTCTGTCTGTCCTTGTGAAAATCTGGATCTCATCTATTATAAAAGCTAGAACTACCAAATTTGGTGAAAGTATGTGTTATTATTACATGCTGGTCAAGTTTATTTTGGATTTTGGCCACGCCCCCTTCCGCCCCTGTAAATCGAAAAAAATTGATTACAAGCGCAATTTGGATGCCAAAATATTCATTTTCGGCTTACATGATCACTATATCTAGCCAGATGATCTCTAACAGTGTGGTAACAATCGGATAATAAATACAGAAGTTATTCAGCTTAACGTTTTCCATAGCTGTAAGCAGCGGTGCCGGCAGCGCTGCTTGCAGCATTGTGCCGAATCGTGTGTGCGTGCACGGTACTATTATGCATTTACGGGTTCGAGTCCCGCCCGCATCAAAAATTAAATGTGTGCAAAAATGTTTTTTTTTATACCCGCTACTCATAGAGTAGAAGGGTATTATAACTTTGTTCAAACCGAAAATGTATGTAACAGGCAGAAGGAGACACCTCCGACCCCATAAAGTATATATATTCTGGCTCAGGATCAACAGCCGAGTCGATATAGCCATGTCTGTCTGTCTGTCCGTGTGAAAATCTAGATCTCAACTATTACAAGAGCTAGAACTACCAAATTTGGTGACAGTATGTGTTATTATTGCACGCTGATCAAGTTTATTTTGGATTTTGGCCACGCCTCCTTCCGCCCCTGTAAATAGAAAAAAATTGATTACAAGCGCAATTTTGATGCCATATTGTTCATTTTCGGTTTATATGATAACTATAGCTAGCCTGGTGATCTCTGAATTTGGTTACAATCGAATAATTAACACAGAAGTTATTCAGTTTGGTGCATTTTACTTAAATATTTTTTAATGGCTGACAATGAACTTAGTTAACAAGTGGAGAGGTGACAGTCTCTTAAATCAGCTCTGTGCAATTGTTAGAGCACAGCTTTTTCTTATATTTTTTTATTTTTATTTTTTATTTAGTTATATGTTTATAATTATTATTTATGAATAAATATCAACAACAACACGCATCATGCATTCAGACTTTGTTTTTGTCGTGCAAGAATTTCCGAATGGTCTCATAATGTAACTTTGGCAAAATTTGCGTAATGGCTGAATGACCGAATGGAGAAGTGGTGGACCTCTTAGGTAATGTGTCCAAGGTTCGATTCCGCATGCATACGTGTCATGGTGGGGGATATCGAACTTTTCTAATTTTTTGCAAAAAAAAGTTTTTGCCTCCCTTTTTGAGCTACCTACATGAATCTTTGTATACATGTTTCTTATTGCTGCCCGCTGTAAATAAGTCGGAACGAGCCGGTACGGACCGATACATCGTATAGATGGCATAGAACCTATCGGTCGTTATTTTAACAAAATTTATTAAAAGTTAGAGTGCTCCAGAACACTTTCCATTCAAGTATATAAAGAGGTATTAAAAGGTCACCTATCGCTTTTTATATGCACGTATTCGATTTATAGTCTTCAACAGGTAGAATTATTATTTTTACTGTTTAAGTGATAAATCTTGGTTTTTTGTGGTACCTGAATAAAAGTTATACGTTTTCAATACTTTTTACTCCTTTTGCCGGCAGCGCTGCTTGCAGCATTGTGCCGAATAGTGTATGCGTGTACGGTGGTGTAATGGGTTAAGTTGTGTACTGCATAAAGAACGAAACTATTATGCACTTATGGGCTCGAGTCCCACCCGCATCAAAAGTTAAATGTGTGCAAAAAATTATTTTTTTTATTTTAGATTTTGACTTTGCATAAATATTGTAAGTCCATGGCCTTTTACGGTCAAAATATGATTGTAGCGGTTTTTTTGTTCCGCAAATAATTTTGATGTACAAGCAGCTGGGTAGCGGGTATATTACAGTCGAGCACACTCGACTGTAGCTTCCTTACTTGTTTGTAAAGAAAAGTTTTTGCCTCGCTTATTGAGCTACCTTCATGAATCTTTGTATACATGTTTCTTATTGCTGCCCGCTGTAAATAAGTCGGAACGAGCCGGTACGGACCAATACATCGTACAGATGCCATAGAACCTATCGGCCGTTTTTTTTTAACAAAATTTAAAGAAATTAGATTATGCAAAAGAGCTTATTAAAAGCACTGTAATTTATTTCAAGAATTATGAAGACTTTACAACATTTCGAAACCCCTACGTAAATATTATTTGTCCAAAGAAAATTACAAAAGTAATGAGATACCTCAAAACTTACCAATATTCACACATATGCTCAAATTAAAGAAATTATACTTCAACATGTAAGAAAAGTACACTCGAGTTTTCTCGACTGTAAAATACCCGCTGCCCAGCTGCTTATACATCAAAATTATTTGCGGAACAATAAAGAACGGCTACAATGATATTTTGACCCTAAAAGGCCATGGACTTACAATATTTATGCAAAGTCAAAATCTTAAATTAAAACAAGAAAAGAAATCTACAGTCGAGAACGCCCGACAGTCAGATACCATTCGCCCATTTTCGAAACAAATTATCACACATTTAGTTCCATCAAAAAACGCTGCACAAGTTTATCCGCCTTCTATTGATTAAATTAGATCTATTTTTGAACAGCGCCATCTACTTGTGAAAACTGCATATCTTTACACATGCTACGGCTGAAACGAAGCATCGTGACGATGACGTCATGACGCGCAGCACAGGCGCAAGCAGTGGAAGTACGGAAAACAGAAACATGGATAACTTCTGTGTTTATCGTCTGATTGAATTGTAATTTTGGGAATAGATTTATAATGCAATTATTTGTTCGTACCAAAGCAAAAAGTTGTAACTTCAATACTTCTCCTGAGCTCGGACAGACGGGCAGACGGATAGACAGACGGACATGGCTCAATCGACTCAGCTAGTGATCCTGAGTCAGAATATATAAGTTATGAGTTATGAGTTAGATCCCGATCTTGGAAAATAGTTAATTAAGTGCTTAGAGAATTTGTTCTAGAATTAATTAATATCATGTAGTTATGTAGTGTGCTACCGGCCTAACCTTAGGGCTTCATTTTACCTTTCGCATGGATGCGGAGACGCTGTCAAGTACCGTCTCTTTCCAGGAGTAGGGCACATTATACGCGGGCGCAAACGCGTCTTCATGAAAAAATAAATAAACAAGGCATATGTAACGACTCACTCTGCCGAATAGGCTACATTCGCTGTAGCCTAGAAGAATAATAAGAATAAATGAGAGAATAACCGAATAAATTCTGATTAAAGTGTGTGGCAATCTGCTGAATAGGCTGAGTGGTGTGGAGGCACCCAAGAAAGCTGCTCAGTAGATTGTGTGGTAACCGTACCATTAGTAGGCCAAGGCAAAAAGGAACAAGTAAAGAAAGCTACAGTCGAGCGCGCCCGACAGTAAGATACGATTCGCCCAGTTTCGAAACAAATTATCACACATTTAATTCCATCACAAAACGCTGCACAAGTTTATTCGCCACCTATTGTTTAAATTAGATCTATTTTTGAATAGCCCCATCTACATATGAAAACTGCATTTTCAGCATATGGCTGAAACGAAGCATCGTGACGATGACGTCACGACGCGCGGCACAGGCGCAAGCAGTGGAAGTACGGAAAACGGAAACATGGATAACTTTTGTGTTTATCGTCCAATTGGATTGTAATTTGGAAAATAGATTTATATTGCAATTATTTATGTTCATACCCAAGCAAAATGCTGAAACTTCAATACTTCTCCTGATAGTCGAAAATGATCGATTTGCGTGGGCGGTGGTCGTGGCATCAAAAAGGAACAGGAACCTTCATGTGAAATATGGTGTCTCTAGCTGAGATCTAGACGTTCAAACGGACAAACGGACAGACGGACAGACGGACAGACAGACATGGCTCAATCGAGTCAGCTAGTGATCCTGAGTCAGAATATACATGCTTTTCAATACTTTTTACTCCTTTTGCCGGCAGCGCTGCTTGCAGCAGTGTACCGAATAGTGTGTGCGTGTACGGTGGTGAAATGGGTTAAGTCTATTATACATTTATGGGTTCGAGTCCCGCCCGCATCAAAAATTAAATGTGTGCAAAAAATTATTTTTTTTTATTTTAGATTTTGACTTTGCAGTTAAAATATTTTTTTGGGGTTAAAATATGATTGTAGCCGTTCTTTATTGTTCCGCAAATAATTTTGATGTACGAGCAGCTGGGTAGCGGGTATTATTATTATTTTAGTATTATTTATTGATTAGTTAGCTGTTTGTATTGCTTTACCATTCGACCATTGAAAATGGTCAGAAATGGTATACTAAGTTAGCGCAAAAGTATGTAACAGAGATAGATATGGCAGACCCCATAGTCTGGCTCAGTATCAAAAGTATCAGTATCGAGCTACAGTCGAGCGCGCCCAACAGTAAGATACCATTCGCCCAGTTTAGAAACAAATTATCACACATTTAATTCCATCAAAAAACGCTGCACAAGTTTATCCGCTACCTATTGTTTAAATTAGATCTATTGTTGAACAGCGCCATCTACATGTGAAAACTGCATAGCTTTATACATGCTACGGCTGAAACGAAGCATTCTGCATCGTCCCGCCCGCATTAAAAATTAAATGTGTGCAAAAAATAATTTTTTTTATTTTAGATTTTGACTTTGCATAAATATTGTAAGTCCATGGTCTTTTACGGTTAAAATATGATTGTAGCCGTTCTTTATTGTTCCGCAAATAATTTTGATGTACGAGCAGCTGGGTAGCGGGTATATTACAGTCGAGCACACTCAAATGTAGTTTTCTTATTTGTTTTTTTTAAATAACAAAGCAACTAATGATCAGGCTGCTGCCTGCTCACAGAGTAGAAGGGTATTATAACTTTGTTCAAACCGAAAATGTATGTAACAGGCAGAAGGAGACACCTCCGACCCCATAAAGTATATATATTCTGGCATAGACATAGCCATGTCCGTCTGTCCGTCTGTCCGTCTGTCTATCTGTCTGTCTGTCTGTCCGTCTGACTGTCCGTGTGAAAATCTAGATCTCAGCTATTATAAGAGCTAGAACTACCAAATTTGGTGACAGTATGTGTTATTATTGCACGCTGATCAAGTTTATTTTGGATATTGGCCACGCCCCCTTCCGCCCCAGTAAATAAAAAAAAATTGATTACAAGCGCAGTTTTGATGCCATATTGTTCTTAAGTTCTTAAGTTGTTCGCTTAAGCTTTTTCTTTTTTATACCCGCTACTCATAGAGTAGAAGGGTATTATAACTTTGTTCAAACCGAAAATGTATGTAACAGGCAGAAGGAGACACCTCCGACCCCATAAAGTGTATATATTCTGGCTCAGGATCAACAGCCGAGTCGATATAGCCATGTCCGTCTGTCCGTCTGTCTGTCTGTCCGTCTGTCTGTCCGTGTGAAAATCTAGATCTCAGCTATTATAAGAGCTAGAACTACCAAATTTGGTGACAAAATGTGTTATTATTGCACGCTGATCAAGTTTATTTTGGATTTTGGCCACGCCCCCTTCCGCCCCCGTAAACCGGCACATATTGTTTTTTACATGCACGTATTCGATTTATAGTCTTCAACAGGTAGAATTATTATTTTTACTGTTTAAGTCATATAAATATTGGATTTTTTTGGTACCTGAATAAAAGTTATACGTTTTCAATACTTTTTACTCCTTTTGTCGGCAGCGCTGCTTGCAGCATTGTGCCGAATAGTGTGTGGGTGTACGGTGGTGAAATGGGATAAGTTTTGGACTGCATAACGAACGAAACTATTATGCATTTATGGGTTCGAGTCCCACCCGCATCAAAAGTTAAATGTGTGCATAAAATAATTTTTTTTTATTTTAGATTTTTACTTTGCATAAATATTGTAAGTCCATGACCTTTTACGGTCAAAATATGATTGTAGCCGTTCTTTATTGTTCCGCAAATAATTTTGATGTACGAGCAGCAGGGTAGCGGGTATATTACAGCCGAGCACTCTCGAAGGTAGCTTTCTTATTTGTTTTTATACCCGCTATTCATAGAGTAGAAGGGTATTATAACTTTGTTCAAACCGAAAATGTATGTAACAGGCAGAAGGAGACACCTCCGACCCCATAAAGTATATATATTCTGGCTCAGGGCCAACAGCCGAGTCGATATAGCCATGTCCGTCTGTCTGTCCGTGTGAAAATCTAGATCTCAGCTATTATAAGAGCTAGGATAACCAAATTTGGTGACAATATGTGTTATTATTGCACGCTGATCAAGTTTATTTTGGATTTTGGCCACGCCCCCTTCCGCCCCCGCAAATCGAAAAAACATTGATAACAAGTGCAATTTTGATGCCATATTGTTCATTTTCGGTTTACATGATAACTATAGCTAGCCAGATGATCTTTGAAAATTTGGTAACAATCGGATAATAAACACAGAAGTTATTCAGCTAACGTTTTCCATAGCTGTAAGCAGCGCTGCTGCAGCATTGTGCCGAATCGTGAGTGCGTGTACGGCGGTGAAATGGGTTAAGTTGTGGACTGCAAAACGAACAGTACTATTATGCATTTACGGGTTCGAGTCCCGCCCGCATCAAAAACTAAATGTGTGCAAAAATGTTTTTTTTTTTTATACCCGCTACTCATAGAGTAGAAGGGTATTATAACTTTGTTCAAACCGAAAATGTATGTAACAGGCAGAAGGAGACACCTCCGACCCCATAAAGTATATATATTCTGGCTCAGGATCAACAGCCGAGTCGATATAGCCATGTCCGTCTGTCCGTCTGTACGTCTAGATCTCAGCTATTACAAAAGGTAGAGACACCTAATTTCCTGTATACCATAGGTAGATCGAGTTTATTTTCAATTTTCGATGTCGCGCCCACCGCCCACGGAAAACGATAATTACGATTATTAGGAAAAGTATTGAAGTTATGGCTTTCTGCTTTGGTATAAACATAGATAATTACAATATAAATCTATTTTCAAAATTACAATCCGATCGAACAATAAACACAGAAGATATTCATCTAAACGTATTCCATAGTTACACTCTTTGCGCCTTTGCAGCATATCGTGACGTCATCGTCAAATTTCCACATTTTGCCTAAATTTGCGTATTATTTAAAATTCATTAAGAATATTTAAAGCTTTTAAAAATGTTTTAAAAATATTAACTGTAAATTTTCTTAATTTCAAAATATTTAAAAATTTCTATAATTTATTAAAATTTTTTTTTATACTTCCCACTTTTCCATAATTTTTAAAATTGCTTATCAATGGAAAAGGGATCAACTCTTTGTTTCCCTTTTGATTTTTTTTGCCTTTCTTATCATTTTTAATATTCTAATATTCTATTCTAATATTCAGTTACCACTGTATTTAGTTAGTGGTTTCGGCACCTTTAGCAGTAAGAGATGTTGTGCCAGCGCTGACACTTTTGATTGAATTCCCAGCAGCATGTGTTGCAAGACTCCCCATACAGCGCCAACTATCTGTGCCTGCATCTGCGTGTACGTCGGCGTCGATTGTAATCAACACGCTGGGATCAATCAGCAAACTTTAAAACTGAACGCCACACAGCAGTCAGCTCGAATGAATCCATCAAACGTATCAATCATGATGACAGGTCACAGTGCGAGCACAGTATAACTGGAAAAGACCAGGCCAGACCAGACACAGGCAGGACCAGGCAACAGGCAGCAGGTCCAGTTTTAGCTTTTCCTAACATGTCTGTGAAACGTCTCAGTTGTTGTTTTTGTTGTAGTTGGCGTTGCCTCACTTGTGAAGTCTCCACGCGCGTTGCGCCCATTAAATTCGAATAATCTTAGTTGTTGTTGCTTTTTTTTTCATCAATCTCCCCACTCTGGACTCGAGTTGCAACTGTCGCATATAGCAGCTGGACACGGTGCTTGTGTGAGACGCTGCAGGCAGGCAGGCAGCATCAGCCCAACTGATTTGAAATTCTAAAGTGATTTTGATTACTTGAGGTATTGATATTTTGACTTGTACGTTGATTAGATAGTTGAAGGCTTGTTAGATGCATGTCAGCAGCAGCAGCGGTCTCAGACCGGTCTCACTGGCTGCATGTCTTGGTCTTGGTCTCTACGTCTCCATTTTCGTCTGCATCTGCGTGATACGCCTGGCTTGATGTTGATTATAATTTAATTATAAGCAATCTGTAACAAGTAAATGGGTTGCATGGTGCTCTTACTCCATGGCACTCCTGGTCATGGCGCATAATTTAGCAGGCAGGTGTGAAAAAGCTTCATTAGCTTAGACGTCTCAGTCCGAGCCCGCTGCATGACTAATAATAGTCATGGGCCGGTCAGATTCTGCTCTCTTACCACATTTGCCACTGGCACAAACCATACTTATTCTCAATCTGCTTGGCTTGGGCAGCCACGATGTCTGCTAACGAAAGCTGCAGACATTTGAGTGACTGAAGCAAGGCAAAATGCTGTTGAAATTTCCCCTTGCGATTTGCGGCTAATCCAATGGAAAATAATATAGACAGAGAGGTATTCTCTCTTAAGACTTGCTGGCTTTATATGTAGAATTTGTAGCAAGGAGGTACCAAGCGATACAATTCTATTAAAACGATTCAAGTAGGCTGAGTTGCTTCTGTCTTAATTTCTGACTACGTAAGCTCTCAATGTGTTCGGATTTTCAGTCCGCTCTCAGCTCTCAATTGAGACTGGACTGGGTTTTTTTTTCTCTGGGTGAGACTGGAATCTCTTTTTTTCTCAGGGTGGGACTGGAATCTCTTTTTTTATAACTCTTCTTTTTTTTTCGTAGTGCATTTGCATTAAAGTATGCCTTTTTTTAACAAGTAGAGCAATTCTCTTTATTTTTGGATAAGTACACAAAAATGTTTCATATCATTTTTTTTTTTATACCCGGTACTTCTGCAGCAATGGCTTAAGCTTGCGCATGCTCTTGACGCTCAACTTGTGTGTCTCAAAGAGTGAGATTGTCGCCTGCGAATAATCGTTGCCATAGAGTTTGCCCATGGCCAGAGCCACATCGCGCTGGGTGAAGCCGAGCTCGATGCGACGCTGCTTGAAGGTCTTCGCAAACTGATCGAGCTCCATAACTATTCAACAAATTATTTAATTTCTTTTTTACAATAACTGAATTTTTTGAATTTTTGGTCTTGGTTTACTATATTGTTTGTTTCCTTGTTTGCTTTGTTTTCAATCTATAGTAATGTTTGCTTTGTTTTCAATCTATAGTAATAATATATTTAATTTAATATCTTTTCTATAACGACTTTTAAATATATTTGGTAAAACTTTTAACTAAATTTTAAATATATATACAGTGGTGGCCTTTTTTTAGCACACTATTTAGCAGCACACTTCAACATGAATTTTTACCGATTGTATAGTGAATAGTTCACCAATTTTTTTTCTGGTTGTTGCCTTATTAGTTGATAAGACGTACCGTTACTTTCAGCCTATTCCCTTTCGTCGTTTTTTTTCTGCGTTGGTTTGAATGAATTAACTATGATTTTCAGCTGGACATGAGTTTAGCACACTTATACTTTTTTTTATTAATTTATTAAGTAGATTGAGAAAACATAAGAAAGGGGACTAATATTTTGTTGGATATCCTTTGTTTTTTGATAACTACATCCAATCTTCTGTGCTGACTCTCCACTAAAGCAGCGCATCTGTTCTGCGGAATACTGTACCACGCTTCTCGGATAACTATCCACAAATCATTCAAACTGCCCAGATTTTTGGTGCGAATGTGCTGCTCAACATCATTCTAGAGATTCTCTATCGGATTGAGGTCCGGTGACTGAGCTGGCCACTTCAGCGTAACAACTTGATGCTCCTAAAGGCAACTTTTCATAAGCCGTGAAGTGTGCTTAGGATCGTTGTCGTGCATAAAACGCCATGATAATGGCATATTGTCCTCGGAATATGGCACCATTATATCCTCTATAATTTCTTTATAGACGTATTGGTCCATACGAGTGTCTATCCGGTAAATCATTGATACATATTTTTTAATAACATTTAAATTTTTAATTAAAATAAATAGGTAATACTAAATATGCGAGTCCTTAAAAGAAACGAAAAAATAGAAAAAAAAGAAAGAAAATTTCTTTCTTTTCTAGAAAGAAAAAGAAAATTTGGTAACAATCGGATAATAAACACAGAAGTTATTCAGCTTAACGTTTTCCATAGCTGTAAGCAGCGCTACCGGCAGCTGAAATGTTTTTTTTTTTATTTTATATTTTGACTTTGCATAAATATTATAAGTCCATAGCCTTTTACGGTCAAAATATGATTGTAGCCCATTTATTGTTCCGCAAATAAATTATGTACAAGCAGCTGGGTAGCGAGCACACTCGACTGTAGCTTTCTTTCTTGTTTTAAATAACAAAGCAACTAATGATCAGGCTGCTGTCGATTTGCTTGCGGACTTTTTATACCCGCTACTCATAGAGTAGAAGGGTATTTTAACTTTGTTCAAACCGAAAATGTATGTAACAGGCACTAGGGGACACCTCCGACCCCATAAAGTATATATATTCTGGCTCAGGATCAACAGTCGAGTCGATATAGCCATGTCCGTCTGTCCGTCTGTCTGTCTGTCCGTCTGACTGTCCGTGTGAAAATCTAGATCTCAGCTATTATAAGAGCTAGAACTACCAAATCTGGTGACAGTATGTGTTATTATTGCACGCTGATCAATTTTATTTTGGATATTGGCCACGTCCCTTCCGCCCCTGTAAATCGAAAAAATTGATTACAAGGGCAATTTTGATGCCATATTGTTCATTTTTGGTTTATATGATAACTATAGCTAGCCAGATTATTTCTGAAAACTTGGTAATATTCGGATAATAAACACAGAAAATATTCAGATTAACGTTTTCCATAGCTGTAAGCAACGCTGCAGCGCTGGCAGCGCAAATTCTTGAATTGTACAGGAAATAATAAGAATGCCTTACAATGCAAATTTTTGCAGTTGTTGGATAACAGCGTCCGTAGCTTAGTGGAAAAGCAATGAACTCCTGAACCGACAGGCCCGTGGTTCGATTCCCAGTTCATGCCGCTTAAGCTATTTTTTTTGGCCACGCCCAATTCCGCCCCTGTAAATCGAATAAAATTGATTACAAGCGCAGTTTTGATGCCGCTGCTTGCAGCATTGTGCCGAATCGTGTGTGCGTGTACGGTGGTGAAATGGGTTAAGTTGTAGACTGGCAAACGAACATAAAAAATTAAATGTGTGCAAAAATGTTTTTATTTTTTATTTTAGATTTTGACTTTGCATAAATAATGTAAGTCAATAGCCTTTTACGGTCAAAATATGATTGTAGCCGTTTTTTTTTGTTCCGCAAATAAATGATGTACGAGCAGCTGGGTAGCGGGTATATTACAGCGAGCACACTCGACTGTAGTTTTCTTACTTGTTCTTTTTATACCCGCTACTCAAAGAGTAGAAGGGTATTATAATTTTGTTCAAACCGAAAATGTATGTAACAGGCAGAAGAAGACACCTCCGACCCCATAAAGTATATATATTCGGGCTCAGGATTAGCAGCCGAGTCGATATAGCCATGCCCGTCTGTCCGCTGTCTGTCTGTCCGTTTGTCCTTCTGTCTGTCCGTGTGAAAATCTAGATCTCAGCTATTATAAGAGCTAGAACTACCAAATTTGGTGACAGTATGTGTTATTATTACATGCTGATCACGATTATTTTGGATTTTGGCCACGCCCCCTTCCGCCCCAGTAAATAAAAAAAAATTGATTACAAGCGCAGTTTTGATGCCATAGTGTTCATTTTTGGTTTATATGATAACTATAGCTAGCCAGATTATTTCTGAAAACTTGGTAATAATCGGATAATAAGCACAGAAAATATTCAGAGTAACGTTTTCCATAGCTGTAAGCAGGGCTGTCGGCAGTGCAAGTTCTTGATTTGTACAGGAAATAACAAGAATGCCTTACAATGCAAATTTTTGCAGTTGTTGGACAACAGCGTCCGTAGCTTAGTGGAAAAGCAATGAACTCCTGAACCGACAGGCCCGTGGTTCGATTCTCAGTTCATGCCGCTTGAGCTTTTTTTTTGGCCACGCCCAATTCCGCCCCTGTAAATCGAAAAAAATTGATTACAAGCGCAATTTTGATGCCGCTGCTTGCAGCATTGTGCCGAATCGTGTGTGCGTGTACGGTGGTGAAATGGGTTAAATTGTAGACTGGAAAACGAACAGTACTATTATGCATTTACGGGTTCGAGTCCCGCCCGCATCAAAAATTAAATGTGTGCAAAAATGTTTTTTTATTTTTATTTTAGATTTTGACTTTGCATAAATAATGTAAGTCAATAGCCTTTTACGGTCAAAATATGATTGTAGCCGTTTTTTTTTTGTTCCGCAAATAAATGATGTACGAGCAGCTGGGTAGCGGGTATATTACAGTCGAGCACACTCGACTGTAGTTTTCTTACTTGTTCTTTTTATACCCGCTACTCAAAGAGTAGAAGGGCATTATAACTTTGTTCAAACCGAAAATGTATGTAACAGGCAGAAGGAGACACCTCCGACCCCATAAAGTATATATATTCGGGCTCAGGATCAGCAGCCGAAACGCTATAGCCATGCCCGTCTGTCCGCTGTCTGTCTGTCCGTCTGTCTTTTTTTTTGATGCCATATTATTCATTTTCGGTTTATATGATAACTATATCTGGGCAGATGATCTCTAAAAGTTTGGTAACAATCGAATAATAAACACAGAAGTTATTCAGCTTAACGTTTTCCATAGCTGTAAGCAGCGGTGCCGGCAGCGCTGCTTGCAGCATTGTGCCGAATCGTGTGTGCGTGTACGGTGGTGAAATGGGTTAAGTTGTGGACTGCAAAACGAACAGTACTATTATGCATTTACGGGTTCGACTCCCGCCCGCATAAAAAATTAAATGTGTGCAAAAATGTTTTTTTTATACCCGCTACTCATAGAGTAGAAGATCAAGTATATTTTGGATTTTTTCGAAAAAAAATTGATTACAAGCGCAATTTTGATGCCATATTGTTCCATATGATAATTATAGCTAGCCTGATGATCATCTCTGAAAATTTGATAACAATCGGATAATAAACAAAGAAGCTATTCAGTTTAACATTTTCCCTAGCTGTAAACCGCGCTTCCGGCAGCGCGGAAGCTCTTTATTTGTACAGGAAATAATAAGAATGCCATACAATTCAAATTTTTTCTGTTGTTAGATAACAGCGTTAGTAGCTTAGTGAAAAAGCGATGAACTCCTGTGCCGACAGGCCCATGATTCGATTCCCAATTCATTCCGCTTAAGCTTTTTGCCTGCAGCGCTGCTTGCAGCATTGTGCCGAATCGTTTGTGCGTGTACGGTGGTGAAATGGGTTAAGTTGTGGACTGCAAAACGAACACTTATGCATTTACGGGTTCGAGTCCCGCCCGCATCAAAAATTAAATGTGTGCAAAAGGGTTTTTTTTTTTATTTTATATTTTGACTTTGCATAAATATTATAAGTCCATAGCCTTTTACGGTCAAAATATGATTGTAGCCGTTTTTTTGTTCCGCAAATAAATTATGTACAAGCAGCTGGGTAGCGGGTATATTACAGTCGAGCACTCTCGACTGTAGCTTTCTTACTTGTTTAATATGCATTAATTGGTGGTGCATTTTATTTAAAATTTTTTTAATGGCTCACAATGAACTTAGTTAACAAGTGGAGAAGTGACAGTCTCTTAAATCAGCTCTGTGCGATTGTCAGAGCGCTGCTTGCAGCATTGTGCCGAATCGTGTGTGCGTGTACGGTGGTGAAATGGGTTAAGTTGTGGACTGCAAAACGAACAGTACTATTATGCATTTACGGGTTCGAGTCCCGCCCGCATCAAAAATTAAATGTGTGCAAAAATGTTTTTTTATTTTTATTTTAGATTTTGACTTTGCATAAATAATGTAAGTCAATAGCCTTTTACGGTCAAAATATGATTGTAGCCGTTTTTTTTTGTTCCGCAAATAAATGATGTACGAGCAGCTGCGTAGCGGGTATATTACAGTCGAGCACACTCGACTGTAGTTTTCTTACTTGTTCTTTTTATTATTATTATTATTACAACTTTGTTCAAACCGAAAATGTATATAACAGGCAGAAGGAGACACCTCCGACCCCATAAAGTATATATATTCGGGCTCAGGATCAGCAGCCGAGTCGATATAGCCATGCCCGTCTGTCCGCTGTCTGTCTGTCCGTCTGTCTGTCCGTGTGAAAATCTAGATCTCAGCTATTATAAGAGCTAGAACTACCAAATTTGGTGACAGTATGTGTTATTATTGCACGCTGGTCAAGTTTATTTTGGATTTTGGCCACGCCCCCTTCCGCCCCTGTAAATCGAAAAAAATTGATTACAAGTGCCATTTTGATGCCATATTATTCATTTTCGGTTTATATGATAACTATATCTGGGCAGATGATCTCGAAAAGTTTGGTAACAATCGAATAATAAACACAGAAGTTATTCAGCTTAACGTTTTCCATAGCTGTAAGCAGCGGTGCCGGCAGCGCTGCTTGCAGCATTGTGCCGAATCGTGTGTGCGTGTACGGTGGTGAAATGGGTTAAGTTGTGGACTGCAAAACGAACAGTACTATTATGCATTTACGGGTTCGACTCCCGCCCGCATCAAAAATTAAATGTGTGCAAAAATGTTTTTTTTATACCCGCTACTCATAGAGTAGAAGATCAAGTTTATTTTGGATTTTTTCGAAAAAAAATTGATTACAAGCGCAATTTCGATGCCATATTGTTCCATATGATAATTATAGCTAGCCTGATGATCATCTCTGAAAATTTGGTAACAATCGGATAATAAACAAAGAAGCTATTCAGTTTAACATTTTCCCTAGCTGTAAACCGCGCTTCCGGCAGCGCGGAAGCTCTTTATTTGTACAGGAAATAATAAGAATGCCATACAATTCAAATTTTTTCTGTTGTTAGATAACAGCGTTAGTAGCTTAGTGAAAAAGCGATGAACTCCTGTGCCGACAGACCCGTGATTCGATTCCCAATTCATTCCGCTTAAGCTTTTTTCCGGCAGCGCTGCTTGCAGCATTGTGCCGAATCGTGTGTGCGTGTACGGTGGTGAAATGGGTTAAGTTGTGGACTGCAAAACGAACACTTATGCATTTACGGGTTCGAGTCCCGCCCGCATCAAAAATTAAATGTGTGCAAAAAAAATATTATAAGTCCATAGCATTTTACGGTCAAAATATGATTGTAGCCGTTTTTTTGTTCCGCAAATAAATTATGTACAAGCAGCTGGGTAGCGGGTATATTACAGTCGAGCACACTCGACTGTAGCTTTCTTACTTGTTTAATATGCATTAATTGTTGGTGCATTTTATTTAAAATTTTTTTAATGGCTCACAATGAACTTAGTTAACAAGTGGAGAAGTGACAGTCTCTTAAATCAGCTCTGTGCGATTGTCAGAGCGCTGCTTGCAGCATTGTGCCGAATCGTGTGTGCGTGTACGGTGGTGAAATGGGTTAAGTTGTGGACTGCAAAACGAACAGTACTATTATGCATTTACTTTGACTTTGCATAAATATTATAAGTCCATAGCCTTTTACGGTCAAAATATGATTGTAGCCGTTTTTTTGTTCCGCAAATAAATTATTTACTTGTTTTTTTTAAGAACTTATACTTTAATTTTTTAATATGCATTAATTGTTGGTGCATTTTATTTAAAATTTTTTTAATGGCTCACAATACACTTAGTTAACAAGTGGAGAAGTGATAGTCTCTTAAATCAGCTCTGTGCGATTGTCAGAGCGCAGCTTTTTCTTATATTTTTTTATTTTTATTTTTTATTTAATTATATGTTTATGATTGTTATTTATGAATAAATAGCAACAACAACACGCATCATGCATTCAGACTTTGTTTTTGTCGTGCAAGAATTTCCGAATGGTCTCATAATGTAACTTTGGCAAAATTTCCGTAATGGCTTAATGGCCGAATGGAGAAGTGGTGGACCTCTTAGGTAATGGGTCCAAGGTTCGATTCCGCATGCATACGTGTCATGGTAGGGGAGATCGAGCTTTTCTTATTTTTTGCAATGAAAAGTTTTTGCCTCCCTTTTTGATCTACCTTCATGAAACTTTGTATACATGTTGCTCATTGCTTCCCGCTGTAAGTAAGTCGGAACTAGCCGGTACGCACCGATACATAGTATAGATGCCATAGAACATATCGGTCGATTTTTTAACAAAATTTATTAAAAGTTAGTGTGCTCCAGAACACTTTCCATTCAAGTATATAAAGCGGTATTAAAAGGGCACATATCGCTTTTTACATGCACGTATTCGATTTATAGTCTTCAACAGGTAGAATTATTATTTTTGCTGCTTAAGTGATAAATCTTGGATTTTTTTGGTACCTGAATAAAAGTTATACGTTTTCAATACTTTTTACTCCTTTTCCCGGCAGCATTGTGCCGAATAGTGGGTGGGTGTACGGTGGTGAAATGTGTTAAGTTGTGGACTGCATAACGAACTAAACTATTATGCATTTATGGGTTCAAGTCCCACTCGCATCAAAAGTTAAATGTGTGCAAAAATGTTTTTTTTTTTTTATTTTAGATTTTGACTTTGCATAAATAATGTAAGTCAATAGCCTTTTACGGTCAAAATATGATTGTAGCCGTTTTTTTTTGTTCCGCAAATAAATGATGTACGAGCAACTGGGTAGCGGGTATATTACAGTCGAGCACACTCGAATGTAGCTTTCTTATTTGTTTTTTTAAATAACAAAGCAACTAATGATCAGGCTGCTGCCGATTTGCTTGCGGACTTTTTATACCCGCTACTCATAGAGTAGAAGGGTTTGTTCAAACCGAAAATGTATGTAACAGGCACAAGGAGACACCTCCGACCCCATAAAGTATATATATTCTGGCTCAAGATCAACAGCCGAGTCGATATAGCCATGTCCGTCTGTCCGTCTGTCTGTCCGTGTGAAAATCTAGATCTCAGCTATTATAAGAGCTGGAACTACCAAATTTGGTGACAGTATGTGTTATTATTGCACGCTGATCAAGATTATTTTGGATTTTGGCCACGTCCCTTCCGCCCCTGTAAATCGAAAAAAATTGATTACAAGCGCAATTTTGATGCCATATTGTTCATTTTTGGTTTATATGATAACTATAGCTAGCCAGATTATTTCTGAAAACTTGGTATTCATCGGATAATAAGCACAGAAAATATTCAGATTAACGTTTTCCATAGCTGTAAGCAGCGCTGCCGGCAGCGCAAATTCTTGATTTGTACAGGAAATAATAAGAATGCCTTACAATGCAAATTTTTGCAGTTGTTGGATAACAGCGTCAGTAGCTTAGTGGAAAAGCAATGAACTCCTGAACCGACAGGCCCGTGGTTCGATTCCCAGTTCATGCCGCTTAAGCTTTTTTTTTTGGCCACGCCCAATTCCGCCCCTGTAAATCGAAAAAAATTGATTACAAGCGCAATTTTGATGCCGCTGCTTGCAGCATTGTGCCGAATCGTGTCTGCGTGTACGGTGGTGAAATGGGATAAGTTGTAGACTGGAAAACGAACAGTACTATTATGCATTTACGGGTTCGAGTCCCGCCCGCATCAAAAATTAAATGTGTGCAAAAATGTTTTTTTTTTTTTTATTTTAGATTTTGACTTTGCATAAATAATGTAAGTCAATAGCCTTTTACGGTCAAAATATGATTGTAGCCGTTGTTTTTTGTTCCGCAAATAAATGATGTACGAGCAGCTGGGTAGCGGGTATATTACAGTCGAGCACACTCGACTGTAGTTTTCTTACTTGTTCTTTTTATACCCGCTACTCAAAGAGTAGAAGGGTATTATCACTTTGTTCAAACCGAAAATGTACGTAACAGGCAGAAGGAGAGACCTCCGACCCCATAAAGTATATATATTCTGGCTCAGGATCAACAGCCGAGTCAATATAGCCATGTCTGTCTGTCACTTCGTCTGTCCGTCTGTCTGTCCGTGTGAAAATCTAGATCTCAGCTATTATAAGAGCTAGGACTACCAAATTTGGTGACAAAAAGTTTTATTATTGCACGCTGATCAAGTTTATTTTGGATTTTGGCCATGCCCCCTTCCGCCCCTGTAAATTGTACAGGAAATAATAAGAAATTCTTGATTTGTACAGGAAATAATAAGAATGCCTAACAATGCAAATTTTTGCAGTTGTTGGATAACAGCGTCAGTAGCTTAGTGGAAAAGCGATGAACTCCTGAACTGACAGGCCCGTGGTTCGATTTCCAGTTCATGCCGCTTAAGCTTTTTCTTTTTTTTTTTAAGAACTAATACTTTAATTTTTGAATATGCATTAATTGGTGGTCGTGCATTTTATTTAAAATTTTTTTAATGGCTCACAATGAACTTTGTTAGCAAAGAAGTGACAATCTCTTAAATCAGATGTGTGCGATTGTTAGAGCGCAGCTTTTTCTTATATTTTTTTTATTTTTATTATGTATTTAACTGTATGCTGAAGTTATGAGAGTAAATAGCAACAACAACACGCATCATGCATTCAGACTTTGTTTTTGTCGTGCAAGAATTTCCGTATGGTCTCATAATGTAACTTTGGCAAAATTTGCATAATGGCTTAATGACCGAATGGAGAAGTGGTGGACCTCTTAGGTAATGTGTCCAAGGTTCGATTCCGCATGCATACGTGTCATGGTGGGGGAGATCGAACTTACCTTATTTTTTGCAAAGAAAAGTTTTTGCCTCCCTTATTTAGCTACCTTCATGAAGCTTTGTATACATGTTTCTTATTGCTGCCCGCTGTAAATAAGTCGGAACGAGCCGGTACGGACCGATACATCGTATAGATGCCATAGAACCTATCGGTCGTTTTTTTTAACAAAATTTATTAAAAGTTAGAGTGCTCTAAAACACTTTCCATTCAAGTATATAACGAATTATTAAAAGGGCACATATCGCTTTTTACATGCACGTATTCGATTTATAGTCTTCAACAGGTAGAATTATTATTTTTGCTGCTTAAGTGATAAATCTTGGATTTTTTTGGTACCTGAATAAAAGTTATACGTTTTCAATACTTTTTACTCCTTTTGCCGGCAGCGCTGCTTGCAGCATTGTGCCGAATAGTGTGTGCGTGTACGGTGGTGAAATGGGTTAAGTTGTGGACTGTATAACGAACGAAACTATTATGCATTTATGGGTTCGAGTCCCACCTGCATCAAAAGTTTAGTGTGTGCAAAAAATTATTTTTTTTATTTCAGATTTTGACTTTGCAAAAATATTGTAAGTCCATGCCCTTTTACGGTCAAAATATGATTGTAGCCGTTCTTTATTGTTCCGCAAATAATTTTGATGTACGAGCAGCTGGGTAGCGGGTATATTACAGTCGAGCACACACGAAGGTAGCTTTCTTATTTGTTTTTTCAAATAACAAAGCAACTAATGATCAGGCTGCTGCCGATTTGCTTGCGGACTTTTTATACCCGCTACTATAGAGTAGAAGGGTTTGTTCAAACCGAAAATGTATGTAACAGGCACAAGGAGACACCTCCGACCCCATAAAGTATATATATTCTGGCTCAGGATCAACAGCCGAGTCGATATAGCCATGTCCGTCTGTCCGTCTGTCAGTCTGTCTGTCCGTGTGAAAATCTAGCTCTCAGCTATTATAAGAGCTAGGACTACCAAATTTGGTGACAATATGTGTTATTATTGCACGCTGATCAAGTTTATTTTGGATTTTGGCCACGCCCCCTTCCGCCCCCGTAAATCGAAAAAACATTGTGCGTGTACGGTGGTGAAATGGGTTAAGTTGTGGACTGCAAAACGAACAGTACTATTATGCATTTACGGGTTCGAGTCCCGCCCGCATCAAAAATTAAATGTGTGCAAAAAATAATTTTTTTTATTTCAGATTTTGACTTTGCAAAAATAATGTAAGTCCATGGACTTTTACGGTCAAAATATGATTGTAGCCGTTCTTTACTGTTCCGCAAAAAATTTTGATGTACGAGCAGCTGTGTAGCGGGTATATTACAGTCGAGCACACACGAATGTAGCTTTCTTACTTGTTTTGCGTTAAGTTAGTTTTAAATCAAAATCCAACCAATAAAAACGTTTTTTTCGCTTATCATCACGGATTTGTCAAATTTAGATCTACAACTACAAATCTTCTTGAGTTTTCCTGAATTATAACTAAAGGATTTCGGAGGATACACTGATTTCAGTAAAGCATTTGAATCCGTTAATCATAACCTATTGCTTCATAAATTAGATCTCATTGGTTCTCCTCAAAAACTTATTTTGTGGTTATCACATTATTTAACTTAGAGGACGCAAAGAGTACTTTTTAATTCTTGCAAATCTAAGCATATATTTGTTAAATCTGGGGTTCCTCAGGGTAGTCATCTTGGCCCTCTACTTTTTAACCTTTTTATTTTATTAATTACCTTCTGTACTAACCCAATCATTTGTCCTTATGTACGCTGATGACGTTAAACTTTGTCTGACATATAATGACAGAACTTTAAACTTTCTTCAAATGGATCTTGACATGTTATTTGCCTGGTGTAGTCATAACCTTCTACATCTTAACTGTTCTAAATGTAAAGTTATGTCATTTTACAGAGGAAACCATCACGTCATCACGTGAACTATACCTCAAATTTGAAGAATAACTGAAGTTAATGTTCTTGGTATTCTCTTTGATCAGAAATTTAAATTTGATCGACACGTTACACACATTGTTAACAAGACTTTTCGGTTCTTGGTTTCATTAAAAGATGGGCCAAAGAATTTAATGATCCCTTTACAACCAAGTTACTTTTTACTTCTCTTGTACGTCCAATTCTTGAATATGGTTCTTGCGTGTGGTCCCCGCAGTACCAAATTTATCATGACAGAATTGACTCTGTTCAAAAGCAGTTTCTTCTTTTTGCTTTACGTAGTTTCAACTGGGCTTCAGAAGTAGATTTACCACCAGATAATCGGCTTCTTTTAATTAGCCGTCCGTCTTTAGCTAACCGTCGTGTTATGTTAAGTGTGTTGTTTATCATAAAACTAATAAAATTTGAGGTCAATTCCCCTTCTTTACTTAGCCAACTTAACTTTAGTATTCCTTCTAGAGATACCCGTAATTTTCAGCCATTGTCATTAGACTTTTGTTCCAATAATTATAGCTTGGTTGACCCTATCCGTCTTCTCTGCGATCATTAAAATACATTTCTTAGACTTCTCAACTTAGAGTCCTCTCTTTCTAATATAAAAATTTTTATTCTTAACTCATTAATACTTCATCCTAATAACTAATATTAACTTTTCTGATCTGATTGCGTAATTTCTAGGTTTTCCCCAATCCATTGTAACAGATGTTGTTTCGGCTAGAAATTTTGTTTGTATACCCGCTACTCATAGAGTAGAAGGGTATTATAACTTTGTTCAAACCGAAAATGTATGTAACAGGCAGACGGAGACACCTCCGACCCCGTAAAGTATATATATTCTGGCTCAGGATCAACAGCCGAGTCGATATAGCCATGTCCGTCTGTCCGTCTGTCTGTCTGTCCGTCTGTCCGGCTGTCTGTCCGTGTGAAAATCTAGATCTCAGCTATTATAAGAGCTAGAACTACCAAATTTGGTGTCAAAATGTGTTATTATTGCACGCTGATCAAGTTTATTTTGGATTTTGGCCACGCCCCCTTCCGCCCCTGTAAATCGAAAAAACATTGATTACAAGTGCAAATTTGATGCCATATTTTTCATTTTCGGTTTAGATGATAACTATAGCTAGCCAGATGATCTCTGAAATTTGGTAACAATCGGGAAATAAACACAAAAGTTATTCAGCTTAACGTTTTCCATAGCTGTAAGCAGCGCTGCCGGCAGCGCAAATTCTTTATTTGTACAGGAAATAATAAGAATGCCTTACAATGCAAAGTTTTGTAGTTGTTGGATAACAGCGTCAGTAGCTTTGTGGAAAAGCAATGAACTCCTGAACCGACAGGCCCGTGGTTCGATTCCCAGTTCATGCCGCTTAGCTTGTTCTTTTTTTAAGAACTTTTACTTTAATTTTTGAATATGCATTAATTGGTGGTCATGCATTTTATTTAAAATTTTTTTAATGGCTCACAATGAACTTAGTTAACAAGTGGAGAATTGACCGTAAAAGGCCATGGACTTACAATATTTATGCAAAGCCAAAATCTTAAATTAAAACAAGTAATGAAAGCTACAGTCGAGAACGCCCGACAGTGAGATACCATTCGCCCAATTCTGAAACAAATTATCACACATTTAATTCCATCAAAAAACGCTGCACAAGTTTATCCACCACCTATTGTTTAAATTAGATCTATTTTTGAACAGCGCCATCTATAATTGAAAACTGCATAGCTTTACACATGCTACGCCTGAAACGAAGCATCGTGACGATGATGTTACGACGCGCAGCACAGGCGCAAGCAGTGGAAGTACGAAAAACGAAAATATGGATAACTTCTGTGTTTAGCGTCTGATTAGATTGTAATTTGGATTGTAATTTGAGAATAGATTTATAATGCAATTATTTATGTTCGTAGCAAAGCAGAAAGTTGTAACTTCGATACTTCTCCTGATAATCGAATATTATGGATTTACGTGGGCGGTGGTCGTGGTATTAAAAATTGAAAATAAACTCGATCTACCTATGGTATACAGGAACCTTCATGTGAATTATGGTGTCTATAGCTTTTGCAATAGATGAGAGCTAGACGTTCAGACAGACAGACGGACAAACGGATAGACAGACGGACATGGCTCAATCGACTCAACTAGTGATCCTAAGTCAGAATATATAAGTTATGAATTATGAGTTAGATCCCGATCTTGGAAAATAGTTAATTAAGTGCTAAGAGAATTTGTTCTAGAATTAATTAATATCATGTAGTTATGTAGTGTGCTACCGGTCTAACCTTAGGGCTTCATTTTACCTTTCGCATGGATGCGGAGACGCTGTCAAGTAGCGTCTCCGTCCAGGAGCAGGGCCCATTATACGCGGGCGCAAAAGCGTCTTCATGAAAAAATAAATAAATAAGGCCTATGTAAAGACCCACTGTGGCGATTTGCCTACACTCGCTGTAGCCTATTCGCAAGTGCAATGTACATAGTGTCGAACCAATAAAATGGCATATAATGTCCGAAGTACAGGAAAAAGAAGAATAAATGAGATAATAAATTCTGATTAAAGGTTGTGGCAATCTGCTGGATAGGCTGAGTGGTGTGGAGGCACCCAAGAAAGCTGCTCAGTAGATTGTGTGGCAACCGTACCATTAGTAGGCCAAGGCCAAAAAGGTACATGTAAAGAAAGCTACAGTCGAGCGCGCCCGACAGTAAGATACCATTCGCCCAGTTTTGAAACAAATTATCACACATTTAATTCCATTAAAAAAACGCTGCACAAGTTTATCCGCCACCTATTGTTTAAATTAGATCTATTTTTGAAAAGCCCCATCTACATGTGAAAACTGCATAGCTTTACACATGCTACGGCTGAAACGAAGCATCGTGACGATGACGTCACGACGCGCAGCACAGGCGCAAGCAGTGGAAGTACGGAAAACGGAAACATGGGTAATTTCTGTGTTTATCGTCCGATTGGATTATAATTTGGGAAATAGATTTATATTGCAATTATTTATGTTCATACCAAAGCAGAAGCTGAAACTTCAATACTTCTCCTGATAATCGAAAATGATCGATTTGCAATTGCAAATAAACTCGATCTATGTATGGTATACAGGAACCTTTATGTGAAATATGGTGTCTCTAGCTTTTGTAATAGCTGAGATCTAGGCGTTCAAACGGACAGACGGACAGACCGACGGACGGACAGACGGACAGACAGACGAACATGGCTCAATCGACTCAGGTAGTGATCCTGAATCAGAATATATATACTTTGTGGGGTCTGCCATGCCTCCTTCTGCCTGATACATACATTTGCACAAACTTAGTATACCATTTTTGACCATTTTCAATGGTCGAATTGTGTAAAAATACGGACCACCGCGCCCAGTACTAAGTTCGACTGCTCAGTAAACTCGCTCGTCACTGTCGCTTCATACCCGAATTATTCAAACCAAAGCCATATAAAGAAAAGATGAAATATAAACAAATATAAAAGAATGATAAACGAATATGGAAAAAACCATTTCCAACCAATAGTTTTTACTAGATTTTTATAAAAACCTGTTTTTTCCTCAGATCAAAAGAAAAAAAAACACTTACATGGAAGAAAACACTAATTGAAATTATAAGAAAAAACAACACATGTACACGAAAAAACACTAATCGTAGGTCAAC
The DNA here is from genome assembly GCA_018904095.1 of Zaprionus ghesquierei. Taxonomy (NCBI): domain Eukaryota; kingdom Metazoa; phylum Arthropoda; class Insecta; order Diptera; family Drosophilidae; genus Zaprionus; species Zaprionus ghesquierei. Next base: position 45,074 of record JAEIGP010000516.1, read on the forward strand.
ACAATTTATAAGGCAGGACATATTCTCGCATAAATAAAAAGGTCTTGGTTGTCTGTCAGCAGTCCTGTCTGATTCTATAAACTCCGCTGTTCGTCTATTAAAGAAAATGGAGGAGATGAAGGAAACTCTAAATGTAATCCTGGCCCAGATATCTGGGATCAGGGGCGACGTAAAGGAAATTAATAACAGAGATAGCACCCTAGAAGCTGAAAACGAAGCCCGTAACCCGGTGGGTACCCCTCAGGTGCCCTTAAAGCGCGCGCGCCATGATTTTGAGCTGAAAGAAACTTTTGCGCTCCCGGGTTGCGTTAAGGAGCTTCAAACTTTTGAAGGTCAGCCTGAGAAATATGTCTCTTGGGTGAACCATGCACAGGCTAGGTCCTCTGTTCCGCGCAATAGTCTGCCACATTAGCCAAAAAATAAGAGCCGGAGCCGACGAGGCTCTCGATTCTTACGGGGTCCCAGACGATGACTGGCAGGAGATCAAGAGAGTTATAACGTTGCATTACGCGGATAAGCGCGATGTGCGAACGCTAGAACACCAGTTTAGTTTACTTAGCCAGGGTAATAAAACCTTGGAGGAGTACTTTTTAAGGTGAATAAATACCTTTCTCTTATCCTCAACGGATTAAGGGTATGGGACACTCAATGGAGGCAGCTAGAGCCTTGTCTGAACATTCGAGGGACAAGGCCCTTGACGTTTTTATTCGCGGAGTCGCTAACGATGCCTCTAGGTTACTAGTTATGCGTAGACCAAAGGATTTGCAGGAAGCCTACTTCTTTTGTAAGGAGTTGCAGGCGGTTGCTCCGAGAGGAGGTTCGTTTGCCCAGCATCCGCCACCGGCCAATTTTGCACCGAACACCCGATTTTACCGACCTGAAGGCGCTCCTTGTTTTACTTCTTCTTATCAAGGTAATGTTAAACCTATATCAGGACCGAGATATGGTGGTTCCCAAAATTTTAACCGTTTCCAGGGTCCAAGACCGGCCATTAAGATGGAATCAAAGCGGTCGGGTCAGTCACACAGCTCCGGTTACAGGGCTCTTTCGAACGAAGGTTCCGGTATGAAGTGAATATTGCTCGAGTACCAAAATCGGTTCCAAAGGCCAATGAAACCTTACCCCATGGAGCCTATACTAGACCCCTTGTCTCCAATCCCTGTCGAACATGACCAGGGTGCTCTATCTGACCCTGATCAGCTCGGTGCTGAGAATGTTGGCATGCCTCATCAGGATACCATAGAAGAGAGAGACGCTCCCGGAACAGGCGCCTAAGGCCCAAATTTTATGGCCGGGTCCTTTCCAGCGTCCCATACTTAGATTATGAGGGAAAAGGTTGGGTTAAGTTACAGTTATTGGTTGATACCGGCGCGAACAAAAATTTCATTAGCCCCATAATGAGATCAGGTCCGACCCGACCTCCTACAGGCAGGGGGACAAAGTATTTGTCGCTAACACACAAATTAAAACGAAAGAAAAGCGACGTTTTAGGGCTGAGCAGATTGCTGAAGATAGGAATGTAACGGTCAAAACCAAGACCGGCAAAATTTTTCATAAATCTATATACGGAATTGAAAAGACATTAGATTGTTTGTGTGCGTTTCACAAGCTTTTCTTTAATACTACAATACATACATTTATTTCCTTTTAGAAAAAACACACGAATCGTACATTTCTTTACACACTTTTAACCCCATATTTATACCCGCTACTCATAGAGTAGAACGGTATTATAACTTTGTTCAAACCGAAAATGTATGTAACAGGCAGAAGGAGACACGTCCGGCCCCATAAAGTATATATATTCTAGCTTAGGATCAACAGCCGAATGGATATAGCCATGTCCGTCTGTCTGTCCGTCTGTCTGTCCGTGTGAAAACCTAGATCTCAGCTATTATAAGAGCTAGGACTTCCAAATTTGGTGACAAAATGTTTTATTATTGCACGCTGATCAATTTTATTTTGGATTTTGGCCACGCCCCTTCCGCCCCCGTAAATCGAAAAAACATTGATTACAAGTGCAATTTTGATGCCATATTGTTCATTTCGGGTTTGCATGATATCCATAGCTAGCCAGATGATCTTTGAAAATTTGGTAACAATCGGATAATAAACACAGAAGTTATTCAGCCTAACGTTTTCCATAGCTGTAAGCAGCGCTGCCGGTAGCGCTGCTTGCAGCATTGTACCGAATCGTGTGTGCGTGTACGGTGGTAAAATGGGTTAAGTTGTGGACTGCAAAACGAACAGTACTATTATGCATTTACGGGTTCGAGTCCCGCCCGCATCAAAAATTAAAAGGGTGCAAAAATTTGCATTGTAAGGCATTCTTATTATTTCTTGTACAAATAAACAAACTTTTATTACCCCGATTATCAAAAATTAATTCAAAACATCATAAACGAACATAACATTTGCAATGAAGCAAAAACTGAGCATAGAGATATAAAATTAAAATTTGAAACAGCTCCTGAAGTCTTTAATCTAAGAGGTAAATATGTAATGGGTTTTTATATGGTCAATATTAAACAATTTCTATCTTGCATCGATATTTATTCAAAGCTAAACGAGCTATAATCTCAGTATTTACCAATATAGGTAAACCAATAGAATTAAAAGCAGACAAAGATTCAGAACTTATGTGCGCAGCTTTACAAACAAGGTTACAAACAAAAGGCGTAAAAATATAAATCACAACCAGTAAAAATGGAATTTCTGATGTCGAGAGATTTCATAAAACTATTAATGAACAAGTAAAGAAAGCTACAGTCGAGCGCGCCCGACAGTAAGTGACCATTCGCCCAGTTCCGAAACAAATTATCACACATTTAATTCCATCAAAAAAACGCTGCACATGTTTATTTGCCACCTATTTTTATACCCGCTACTCATAGAGTAGAAGGGTATTATAACTTTGTTCAAACCGAAAATGTATGTAACAGGGGCCCAAAATCAGAAGGAGACACCTCCGACCCCAAAAAGTGTATATATTCTCCGAAAAAAAAAAAACGGGCAAAAAAAAAAAAGCCGTCTGTCCGTCTGTCTGTCCGTGTGAAAATCTAGATCTCAGCTATTATAAGAGCTAGGACAACCAAATTTGGTGACAATATGTGTTACGAGGGTCGTTTGATAAGACCGTGACTTTTTTAACCTGCTCCCTGTCAGCAGTTATCGATTAACAGCTGACTGTAAAATTTTGAGAAAGCTGCGTTTTTTGGTTTGCGTTTTATAGGCATTGAAAGCAGACGATCTCGTGAATTTTAACGAAAATGGAAAAAAGTGAATTTCGTGTGCTAATTAAGCATTATTTTTTGCGTAAAAAATCCATCACCGAAACCAAGGAAAGACTTGATAAATATTATGGGGACTCTGCACCATCAATTTCAATGGTTAAGAAATGGTTTACTGAGTTCCGTTGTGGTCGTACCAGTACAAGTGATGCCGAACGTTCAGGTCGCCCAAAAGAGGTCGTCATGCCAGAAATCGTCGACAAAATCCATGGAATGATATTGGATGATCGGAGAATGAAAGTGCGTGAGGTAGCTGAGGCTGTAGGCATCTCAACTGAACGGGTACATCACATTTTACATGAATATTTGGACATGAAAAAGCTTTCCGCGCGATGGGTGCCGCGATTGCTCACACACGACCATAAGCGCAACCGTGTGACCATTTCAAAGGAGTGTTTGGCGATGTTCAACCGCAATCCAAACGAATTTTTGCGCCGTTTCGTTACCGTAGACGAAACATGGATCCACCACACCACACCAGAGACCAAAGAACAATCAAGACAGTGGGTTTCTCCGGGTGAACGTGCACCAAAGAAGGCCAAGGTGGGTCTGTCGGCCAACAAGGTCATGGCCACAGTTTTTTGGGATGCACAAGGTATCATTCACATCGATTACCTTGAAAAGGGTAAAACGATCACCGGCGAATATTATTCAGAGCTTTTGGACAGATTCGATATTGATTTGAAGCAGAAACGACCGCATTTGGCGAAAAAAAAGTGCTGTTCCATCAGGACAATGCACGGGTGCACACGTGTGTAGTCAGCATGGCAAAATTTCATAAATTGGGCTACGAACTGCTACCCCATCCAGCATATTCTCCAGATTTAGCCCCCTGTGACTATTTTTTGTTTCCAAACATGAAGAAATGGCTCGGCGGTAAGAGGATTCGGGTCAAATGAAGAGGTCATCACAGAAACAAACGACTATTTTGAGGGCCTTGAGAAAACCTCTATTATTTGGAAGGTAAAAAAATTTGGAAGGAAAAACGCTGGACTAAATGTATAGAGCTAAAAGGGGATTTTTTTGAGAAATAAAACGTGAGTAAAAGAGAATTTATTTAAAAAATTCTTTGACGAAAAAAATATATTTTATTCAAAAAGTCACGGACTTATCAAACGACCCTCGTATTATTGCACGCTGATCAAGTTTATTTAAGCGCGGTTTACAGCTATGGAAAACGTTAAGCTGAATAACTTTTGTGTTTATTTCCCGATTGTTACCAAATTTCAGAGATCATCTGGCTAGATATAGTTATCATCTAAACCGAAAATGAACAATATGACATCGAAATTGCGCTTGTACTCAATGTTTTTTCGATTTACAGGGGCGGAACGGGGCGTGGCCAAAATCCAAAATAAACTTGATCAGCGTGCAATAATAACACATACTGTCACCAAATTTGGTAGTTCTAGCTCTTATAATAGCTGAGATCTAGATTTTCACACGGACAGACAGACGGACAGACGCACATGGCTATATCGACTCGGCTGTTGATCATCTGGCTAGATATAGTTATCATATATACCGAAAATAAATAATATGACATCGAAATTGCGCTTGTAATCAATGTTTTTTCAATTTACAGGGGCGGAACGGGGCGTGGCCAAAATCCAAAATAATCTTGACCAGCGTGCAATAATAGCACATACTGTCACCAAATTTGGTAGTTCTAGCTTTTATAATAGCTGAGATCCAGATTTTCACAAGGACAGACAGACGGACAGACAGACAGACGGACAGACGGACATGGCTATATCGACTCGGCTGTTGATCCTGAGCCAGAATATATATACTTTATGGGGTCGGAGGTGTCTCCTTCTGCCTGTTACATACATTTTCGGTTTGAACAAAGTTATAATACCCTTCTGCTCTATGAGTAGCGGGTATAAAAACCATTGCCCACCAATAGTTTTTACTAGATTTTTATAAAAACCTTTTTTTTCCTCAGATCAAAAGAAAAAAAAACACTTACATGGAAGTAAACACTAATTGAAATTATATAAAAAAACAATACATGTACACGAAAAAACACTAATCGAAGGTCAACACAATTTATAAGGCAGGACATATTCTCGCATAAATAAAAAGTTCTTAGTTGTCTGTCAGCAGTCCTGTCTGATTTTATAAACTCCGCTGTTCGTCTATTAAAGAAAATGGAGGAAATGAAGGAAACTCTAAATGTAATCCTGGCCCAGATATCTGGGATCAGGGGCGACGTAAAGGAAATTAATAACAGAGATAGCACCCTAGAAGCTGAAAACGAAGCCCGTAACCCGGTGGGTACCCCTCAGGTGCCCTTAAAGCGCGCGCGCAATGATTTTGAGCTAAAAGAAACTTTTGCGCTCCCGGATTGCGTTAAGGAGCTTCAAACTTTTGAAGGTCAGCCTGAGAAATATGTCTCTTGGGTGAACCATGCACAGGCTAGGTCCTCTGTTCCGCGCAATAGTCTGCCACATTAGCCAAAAAATAAGAGCCGGAGCCGACGAGGCTCTCGATTCTTACGGGGTGCCAGACGATGACTGGCAGGAGATCAAGAGAGTTATAACGTTGCATTACGCGGATAAGCGCGATGTGCGAACGCTAGAACACCAGTTTAGTTTACTTAGCCAGGGTAATAAAACCTTGGAGGAGTACTTTTTAAGGTGAATAAATACCTTTCTCTTATCCTCAACGGATTAAGGGTATGGGACACTCAATGGAGGTAGCTAGAGCCTTGTCTGAACATTCGAGGGACAAGGCCCTTGACGTTTTTATTCGCGGAGTCGCTAACGATGCCTCTAGGTTACTAGTTATGCGTAGACCAAAGGATTTGCAGGAAGCCTACTTCTTTTGTAAGGAGTTGCAGGCGGTTGCTCCGAGAGGAGGTTCGTTTGCCCGGTTCCAAAGGCCAATGAAACCTTCTCCCATGGAGCCTATACTAGACCCCTTGTCCCCAATCCCTGTCGAACATGACCAGGGTGCTCTATCTGACCCTGATCAGCTCGGTGCTGAGAATGTTGGCATGCCTCATCAGGATACCATAGAAGAGAGAGACGCTCCCGGAACAGGCGCCTAAGGCCCAAATTTTATGGCCGGGTCCTTTCCAGCGTCCCATACTTAGAATGAATATGAGGGAAAAGGTTGGGTTAAGTTACAGTTATTGGTTGATACCGGCGCGAACAAAAATTTCATTAGCCCCATAATGAGATCAGGTCCGACCCGACCTCCTACAGGCAGGGGGACAAAGTATTTGTCGCTAACACACAAATTAAAACGAAAGAAAAGCGACGTTTTAGGGCTGAGCAGATTGCTGAAGATAGGAATGTAACGGTCAAAACCAAGACCGGCAAAATTTATCATAAATCTATATACGGAATTGAAAAGACATTAGATTGTTTGTGTGCGTTTCACAAGCTTTTCTTTAATACTACAATACATACATTTATTTCCTTTTAGAAAAAACATACGAATCGCACATTTCTTTACACACTTTTAACCCCATATTTATACCCGCTACTCATAGAGTAGAAGGGTATTATAACTTTGTTCAAACCGAAAATGTATGTAACAGGCAGAAGGAGACACCTCCGGCCCCATAAAGTATATATATTCTAGCTTAGGATCAACAGCCGAGTGGATATAGCCATGTCCGTCTGTCTGTCCGTCTGTCCGTCTGTCTGTCCGTGTGAAAACCTAGATCTCAGCTATTATAAGAGCTAGGACTTCCAAATTTGGTGACAAAATATTTTATTATTGCACGCTGATCAAGTTTATTTTGGATTTTGGCCACGCCCCTTCCGCCCCCGTAAATCGAAAAAACATTGATTACAAGTGCAATTTTGATGCCATATTGTTCATTTCGGGTTTGCATGATATCCATAGCTAGCCAGATGATCTTTGAAAATTTGGTAACAATCGGATAATAAACACAGAAGTTATTCAGCCTAACGTTTTCCATAGCTGTAAGCAGCGCTGCCGGAAGGGGCGCTTTCGGACTTTACCGAATCGTGTGTGCGTGTACGGTGGTAAAATGGGTTAAGTTGTGGACTGCAAAACGAACAGTACTATTATGCATTTATGGGTTCGAGTCCCGCCCGCATCAAAAATTAAAAGGGTGCAAAAATTTGCATTGTAAGGCATTCTTATTATTTCTTGTACAAATAAACAAACTTTTATTACCCCGATTATCAAAAATTAATTTAAAACATCATAAACGAACGTAATATTTGCAATGAAGCAAAAACTGAGCATAGAGATATAAAATTAAAATTTGAAACAGCTCCTGAAGTCTTTAATCTAAGTAATGGGTTTTTATATGGTCAATATTAAACAATTTCTATCTTGCATCGATATTTATTCAAAGCTAAACGAGCTATAATCTCAGTATTTACCAATATAGGTAAACCAATAGAATTAAAAGCAGACAAAGATTCAGAACTTATGTGCGCAGCTTTACAAACAAGGTTACAAACAAAAGGCGTAAAAATATAAATCACAACCAGTAAAAATGGAATTTCTGATGTCGAGAGATTTCATAAAACTATTAATGAACAAGTAAAGAAAGCTACAGTCGAGCGCGCCCGACAGTAAGTGACCATTCGCCCAGTTTCGAAACAAATTACCACACATTTAATTCCATCAAAAAAACGCTGCACATGTTTATTTGCCACCTATTTTTTAAATTAGATCTATTTTTGAATAGCGCCATCTACATGTGAAAACTTAGTAATCAGCTGTACACACGCTACGGCTGAAACGAAGCATCGAGACGATGATGTCACGACGCGAGCACAGGCGCAAGCAGTGGAAGTACGGAAAACGGAAACATGGATAACTTCTGTGTTTACCGCCCGATTGGATTCTAATTTGGGAAATAGATTTATATTGCAATTATATATGCATATATCAAAGTAGAGAGATGTAACTTTAATATTTCTCGTTCTAATCGAAAATTATCGATTTGCGTGGGCGGTGGGCGTGGCATCAAAAATTGAAAATAAACTCGATCTACCTATGCTATACAGGATCCTTCAAGTGAAATATGGTGTCTCTAACTTATGTAATAGCTGAGATCTAGACGTTTAAAGGGACAAACGGACAGACGGACAGACAGACGAACATAACTCAATCGACTCAGGTAGTGATCCTGAATCAGAATATATATACGTTGTGGGGTCTGCCACGCCTCCTTCTGCCTGTTACATACATTTGCACAAACTTAGTATACCATTTTTAACCATTTTCAGTGGTCGAATTGTGTAAAAATACGGACCACCGCGCCCAGTACTAAGTTCGACTGATCAGTAAACTCGCACGTCCCTGTCGCTCCATACCCGAATTATTCAAACCAAAGCCATATAAAGAAAAGATAAAACATAAACAAATATAAAATAAAACAAGTAAGAAAGCTACAGTCGAGTATACTCGACTGTAATATACCCGCTACCCAGCTGCTTGTACATAATTTATTTGCGGAACAAAAAAATGGCTACAATCATATTTTGACCGTAAAAGGCTATGGACTTATAATATTTATACAAAGTCAAAATATAAAATAAAAAAAAAAAAACATTTTTGCACACATTTAATTTTTGATGCGGGCGGGACTTGAACCCGTAAATGCATAATAGTACTGTTCGTTTTGCAGTCAACAACTTAACCTGCCGGCAGCGCTTCTTACAGCTATGGAAAACGTTAAGCTGAATAACTTCTGTGTTTATTATCCGATTGTTACCAAATTTTCAGAGATCATGTGGCTAGCTATAGTTATCATGTAAACCGAAAATGAACAATATGGCATCAAAATTGCACTTGTTATCAATGTTTTTCGATTTGCGGGGGCGGAAGGGGGCGTGGCCAAAATCCAAAATAAACTTGATCAGCGTGTAATAATAACACATATTTTCACCAAATTTGGTTGTCCTAGCTCTTATAATAGCTGAGATCTAGATTTTCACACGGACAGACAGACGGACAGACGGACATAGCTATATCGACCCGGCTGTTAATCCTGAGCCAGAATATATATACTTTATGGGGTCGGAGGTGTCTCCTTCTGCCTGTTACATACATTTTCGGTTTGAACAAAGTTATAATACCCTTCTACTCTATGAGTAGCGGGTATAAAAAATAATTTTTTGCACACATTTAACTTTTGATGCGGGTGGGACTCGAACCCATAAATGCATAATAGTTTCGTTCGTTATGCAGTCCACAACTTAACCCATTTCACCACCGTACACGCACACACTATTCAGCACAATGCTGCAAGCAGCGCTGCCGGCAAAAGGAGTAAAAAGTATTGAAAACGTATAACTTTTATTCAGGTACCACAAAAATCCAAGATTTATCACTTAAACAGTAAAAATAATAATTCTACCTATTGAAGACTATAAATCGAATACGTGTATGTAAAAAACGATATGCGCCCTTTTAATACCTCTTTATATACTTGAATGGAAAGTGTTCTGGAGCACTCTAACTTTTGTAGTAATATGTAGTACGTGTAGTTATAATTAGTATGTAAGACTCTCTGTAATAGTATGTATCGTTTAGTTTGGCGATCGTGGCTCAACGCCATCTATTGTAATTATTGTAGGTTAAACAGTTGTAGTTCACTAAGCGGCCTCTAGCGAGAACAAGAGGTGTAGAGAGAGATGAGAAGCGACGCACTTCACCTTTTCCAAGCAACGCAGAATTGTACGGACGCGCATTGTGAAATTAAAATAAATGAGCCTAAAATAAAAACTTTAATTGACTACAAAATAAAAAAGGCTATCCGATATCTACTAAAATTCAGAAATGGTCGTGAATCTACGCTTATATTTAGTCAAAATTTATACAAAATTTAAGCGGCGATTTGAATGACTTAAGTTTACAGGATTTAAAGTTGTGGTGCGAAAAGCTTAAATTACCAACCAACGGCAGCAAATCGGCATTAGTGTTGCAAATTCAACAGTATCATCACAGTATGCTACCGTCAACAAGTGCAAGTGCAGCAAGTCTGCGTGGCGAAGCACCCCTAAGCAGCAAAACTACCGTTTTGCCGGCCAGCGGAGCGCCTAACGACGGAATAACGGAACAGGCAGACGACGAAAACAGCGAGACAGCAACAGTGAGCAATATTGACGACTTCAATACACTTCGTGATGAAATTGAAATTCAACAAGCTGGCAACGATCACCTAATGAGCGAAGCTGGCAACACTGAAAAAATCGCTCATGGTGCAAGTTCATTTGTGAACAATACATTGGATGCTGTTCGATTTTGCAAAGCAAATGCAAATAATAATGTAAAAGCTACGATACAACCTAGCAATGTTTATTTCAACACTGTCAAGGAATTTATGCCTGAATATGACGGAGAAAGAAATGTAAATGAGTGGTTGACAGTGGCTAAAAATGTGCGAGCGGTATTCAATATCAGTGACGATATTATGCGCCCGCTTATTTGTGCTCGTGCCAAAGGAAAAGCAAACTATTGGCTGTTTTCACAACCCTCACTGTTGTCAGGAAACATTGATGACATTTTTTCACAAATGCAAATTAGATTCGGAACGAGAGGCAATCTTGTAGAGCTACGTCAAAACTTAGAAAAACGTAAATGGCTCAATGACGAAGTGTTTTCAAGCTATTATTATGACAAACGGATGTTGGCAAACAAGTTAAACATTAACGATGACGAAATGGTGCAGTATATACTGGAGGGTATTCCGAACTCAGAAACCAAGGCAAGTTGCAACGTTTTGCTACACAAGCTGCAGTTCTAGATGCGTTCCGTGATATTAAGATGCCACGTCCTACTGGAGGAAAAAGTCAGTCTGGAACTGTTCCAAAGACTTCGACCCCGGACCAGATGGTTGTTAAATGTTTTAACTGTAATTGTTCGGGACATATAGCTGCAGAGCCGAAGCGTCCAGATGGAGCGTGCTATGCGTGCGGCAAAGAGGGACATTTGGCTAGAGAATGTTCACCATACAAGAAGGCAACAGCAAAGGACAATTATGTAAGATACTTTGATATAAGTTTTTGTGGTGCAAATAATTGTAAGTCAAATTTTGTCTCCATAGGGTGCCTCTTAGATTCAGGGAGTCCGATAACAATTTTAAGAAGATCTACAATTCCTAAAGAATTACAGTTAAGTCACAATGAATCGGCAAATACTTATTTTGGTATTAATGAAAGTAAATTGAATGTACTTGGAAAAATTACTTGTTTGTTTAAAAATTTAAATAAAGTAATAACTATTGAATCTTTTGTTGTGAGTAATGAATCCATAAGGCACCCGGTGGTTTTAGGCAGAGATTTTTTAAATATGAGTAATTATAAGTTAATTTAGGTTGGTGACAATATAAGCAATGAGTATGTGCAAAGTAAAAGTAATGTAAAAGAACTAAGACAAAGCAACGTGAATGAAATTAAAAGTAAAGACAAATTAAAAGACATGCAAAGTAAAGAAAAGTTAGAAGATGTGCAAAGTAAAAGTAATGTAAAAGAACAAAGACAAAGCAACGTGAATGAAATTAAAAGAAAAGACAAATTAAAAGACATGCAAAGTAAAGAAAAGTTAAGAGATGTACAAAGCGAAGGAAATGTAAAATAACAAAGACAAAACAATGTGAATGAAATTAAAAGTAAAGGCAAATTAAAAGACATACAAGGTAGAGAAAAATTAGCTAATATGCAAAGCAAAAGTAGTGTAGAAAATCGAAGACATAACAATATAGGAGAGACTCAGAGTAAAGATAAAGTAAATAAAATGCAATTTCGAGAAAAGATAGACAATGTAAAAGAAATGCTAAGTGAAAACGTTGAAGCAGAAAGATATCGAAACGATGAGGACGAACGTCAAAGAAAAATGAGCATGAATGGAATAAAAAATGAGATAAAAGAAGAAAGTTTCAAAACGCAAATGTTGCTGATCGATGTAGACTCTGAAAATAAAAAAGAATACAAGGTGGGAGAAGAGATGAATAATGTGAACACGAAAAGATTAGAGAATCTGTTTGAGAATTATTATAATTAACCTATTAGGCCACTTGAATCCAAAAATAAAAGGTATATGAAAATTATTGTTGATAGCGAAAAACCGTTTCGATGCCCCCCTCGACGACTATCGTACGCTGAAAAGGCAGAGGTACAAAGAATACTAGATGAGAATATGGCTAAGGGATATATACGTCCAAGTGAGTCAGAATATGTTTCACCGATAGTACTTGTTAAAAAGAAGACAGGGGAATTAAGGATGTGTGTAGATTACCGCCGTTTAAATAAAGTTACGTCAAAAGATAGTTACCCCATACCACTGATAGATGATTTGTTAGATAGGTTAGCAAATAAAAAGTTATTTTCAAAGTTAGATTTAAAGAGTGGCTTTAATCATGTTTTTATTGATAGTGATTCTACAAAGTATACGTCATTTATAACACCATTAGGACAATTCGAATATCTTCGAATGCCGTTCGGGTTGACAAACGCTCCTTCTACGTTTCAAAGATTTATAAATAAAATATTCGAAGATATGGTACGAGAAGGCAAAGTTATTATCTTGATTATATAATGATTGCTACAGAAGAACTAGAAGAACATTTTAATATCTTGAAAGAAGTTTTTCAATGCTTAGTAGAAAATAAATTAGAACTTAGACAAGACAAGTGTGAGTTTTTGAAGTCGTTTATAGATTATTTAGGCTACACAGTAACAGGTGAAGGCATAAAAGCAAATGAGTCAGGTATAGAAGCCATTAAATCGTTTCCGGTGCCAACCAAGGTTCATGAAGTACAAAGTTATATTGGTCTATGCTCTTATTTTAGATTAGAAGATTCATTCAGGATTTCGCTCTAGTGGCAAAACCATTATATGACCTTACAAGAAAAGATAAAAAATTCATGTTCGGAGAGAAAGAGTTAAGAGCTTTCAATATGCTATAGGATAAACTGGTAGAAGCACCAATATTAGCAATATATGATCCGAAAGATGAGACCGAACTTCATTGTGATGCAAGTTCACTAGGGTACGGTGCAATATTGTTACAACGAAAGAATGATGCGAAGTTACACCCAATTTTTTACTTTTCAAAACGGACGACAGAAGTTGAGTCAAAGTATCACAGTTTTGAGTTAGAAACACTTGCAATAGTCAACGCGTTGAAAAGGTTTCGAGTCTATTTACAAGGCATTAATTTTAAAATAGTAACAGATTGCAATTCGCTTACGTTAACTTTAAACAAAAAAGAATTAAATCCACGAATTGCAAGGTGGGCTCTCGAGCTACAAAAATATGATTACGTTTTTGAACATAGGTCAGGAAAAAGAATGCAGCATGTGGATGCATTAAGTAGAAGTAATAGTATAATGATAATAGAAACAAACACGTTAGAAGAAAACTTATTAAATTGCCAGGGAAAGGATCCAAATATTAGAAATAAAAAGAATAAATTGTCTGAACAGGAAAGTGAATATTATGAAATGCGCAGTGGTGTCGTTTATAGAAAAAAAAAGTCAGAGGTTAATGTTTTATGTGCCAATGTCAATGGAAACAATTGTCTCAAGTGTATTGCGTTTTCCAATAAGTCGGGTAGAGTAGAGGGGTTTTTACACTCGATTCCAAAAGGCAGTGATCCATTTGAAGTGTTACATGTTGACCACTATGGACCTATCAATAGTAAAGATACGAAAAAGAGACATATACTGGTAGTAATAGATGCGTGTACGAAGTTTGTTACCCAACCAAAACGACAAGTTCAAAGGAAGCAATTGAAGCTTTAAATAACTATTTTATTGCATATAGTAGGCCTAAAAATGTAATATCTGATCGAGGCAGTTCTTTCACTTCTAACGAATTCGAAGCCTTTCTAAAAGAAATAAACCTTAATCACATTAAAGTAGCTACAGCGTCTCCACAAGCTAATGGACAAGTAGAAAAAGTAAATAGGGATTTAGGTCCGATGATAGCTAAAATAATAGATACAGAAAATAACGAGGCGTGGCATAAAGTTCTGTACATAGTGGAATACACAATGAATAATACAAGAAATAGAAGTACAAATAAATGTCCAAGCGTAATGCTTTTTGGGGTAAAACAGAAAGGAAACAGTGTCGATAGTCTGAAAGAAAACGTCATAGATCCAAATCACCAAGAGATAAGAAACTTAGAAGAAATTAGACGAAAAGCCCAGATAAGCCAAGAAAAAGCTCAAGCATATAATAATACCTATGTAAATGCAAAACGCCAAAAACCTAAAGTCTTTGCGGTAGGCGATTATGTAGTAGTAAAAAATTTTAATTCCTTGCAAGGCGCATCTAGTAAACTTATACCAAAATTTAAAGGACCATTCGTAGTGTCAAAAGTCTTAGACAATGATCGATACTAAATTGAAGACGAGAAAAATTTTCAACAGTCACAAATACCGTATTCAGGAATATGAGCTATACATAATCTTAAACAATGGATCAATTCAAAAAGTGTTGCAATGTCGGAAAATGAGCTAAGTGAAGAAAATGATGAGGACAATGAAGAAAAAATCGATATAACTCCAAAAAAAGATGTAATTAAAGAAAGTGATAATGTAAATTTAAATGATAATATAAGTGTAGAAAAAGATAAAAATAAACTTGTGAACAATAGAATTATAAATAAGTATGTTCAAAGCAATACTGTAACAAGAAGCAAATCAACGAGTATCAGGAGATCCTCAATGTCAGAACGGCCGAGTTGTAGTAATATGTAGTACGTGTAGTATCGTTTAGTTTGTCGATCGTGGCTCAACGTCATCTATTGTAATTATTGTAGTTTAAACAGTTGTAGTTCACTAAGTGGGCTCTAGCGAGAACAAGAGGAGTAGAGAGAGAGGAGAAGCGACGCACTTCACTTTTCCAAGCAACGCAGAATTGTACGGACGCGCATTGTGAAATTAAAATAAACGAGCCTAAAATAAAAACTTTAACTGACTACTAAATAAAAAAGGCTATCCGATATCTACTAAACTATAAAGTTTTTATACCCGCTCCTCATAGAGTAGAAGGGTATTATAACTTTGTTCAAACCGAAAATGTATGTAACAGGCAGACGGAGACACCTCCAACCCCATAAAGTATATATATTCTGGCTCAGGATCAACAGCCGAGTCGATATAGCCATGTCCGTCTGTCTGTCTGTCCGTCTGTCTGTCCGTGTGAAAATCTAGATCTCAGCTATTATCAGAGATAAATTTACAGAAGTTATTCAGCTTAACGTTTTCCATAGCTGTAAGCAGCGGTGCCGGCAGCGCTGCTTGCAGCATTGTGCCGAATCGTGTGTGCGTGTACGGTGGTGAAATGGGTTAAGTTATGGACTGCAAAACGAACAGTACTATTATGCATTTACGGGTTCGAGTCCCGCCCGCATCAAAAATTAAATGTGTGCAAAAATGTTTTTATACCCGCTACTCATAGAGTAGAAGGGTATTATAACTTTGTTCAAACCGAAAATGTATGTAACAGGCAGAAGGAGACACCTCCGACCCCATAAAGTATATATATCAACATATCAGGATAAACAGCCGAGTCGATATAGCCATGTCCGTCTCTCCGTCTGTCTGTCTGTCCGTCTGTCCGTCTGTCTGTCCGTGTGAAAATCTAGATCTCAGCTATTATAAGAGATAAATTTACAGAAGTTATTCAGGTTAACGTTTTCCATAGCTGTAAGCAGCGGTGCCGGCAGCGCTGCTTGCAGCATTGTGCCGAATCGTGTGTGCGTGTACGGTGGTGAAATGGGTTAAGTTGTGGACTGCAAAACGAACAGTACAATTATGCATTTACGGGTTCGAGTCCCACCCGCATCAAAAATTAAATGTGTGCAAAAATGTTTTTTTTTATACCCGCTACTCATAGAGTAGAAGGGTATTATAACTTTGTTCAAGCCGAAAATGTATGTAACAGGCAGAAGGAGACACCTCCGACCCCATAAAGTATATATATTCTGGCTCAGGATCAACAGCCGAGTCGATATAGCCATATCCGTCTGTCCGCCTGTCTGTCTGTCCGTCTGTCTGTCCGTCTGTCTCTCCGTGTGAAAATCTAGATCTCAACTATTATAAGAGCTAGAACTACCAAATTTGGTGACAGTATGTGTTATTACTGCACGCTGATCAAGTTTATTTTGGATTTTGCCCACGCCCCCTTCCGCCCCTGTAAATCGAAAAAAATTGATTACAAGTGCAATTTTGATGCCATATTGTTCATTTTCGGTTTATATGATAACTATAGCTAGCCTGATGATCTCTGAAAATTTGGTAACAATCGAATAATAAACACAGAAGTTATTCAGTTTAACGTTTTCCATATCTGTAAACAGCGCTGCCGGCAGCGCAAATTCTTTATTTGTACAGGAAATATTAAGAATGCCTTACAATGCTAATTTTTGCAGTTGTTGGATAACAGCGGCAATAGCTTAGTGGAAAGCCGAAGAACTCCTGAACCGACAGGCCCGTGATTCGATTCCCAGTTCATGCCGCTTAAGCTTTTTCTTTTTTTATAGCCGCTACTCATATAGTAGAAGGGTATTATAACTTTGTTCAAACCGAAAATGTATGTAACAGGCAGAAGGAGACACCTCCGACCCCATAAAGAATATATATTCTGTATAAAGTATATATATTCTGGCTCAGGATCAACAGCCGAGTCGATATAGCCATGTCCGTCTGTCCGTCTGTCTGTCCGTCTGCCTGTCCGTCTGTCTGTCCTTGTGAAAATCTGGATCTCATCTATTATAAAAGCTAGAACTACCAAATTTGGTGAAAGTATGTGTTATTATTACATGCTGGTCAAGTTTATTTTGGATTTTGGCCACGCCCCCTTCCGCCCCTGTAAATCGAAAAAAATTGATTACAAGCGCAATTTGGATGCCAAAATATTCATTTTCGGCTTACATGATCACTATATCTAGCCAGATGATCTCTAACAGTGTGGTAACAATCGGATAATAAATACAGAAGTTATTCAGCTTAACGTTTTCCATAGCTGTAAGCAGCGGTGCCGGCAGCGCTGCTTGCAGCATTGTGCCGAATCGTGTGTGCGTGTACGGTACTATAATGCATTTACGGGTTCGAGTCCCACCCGCATCAAAAATTAAATGTGTGCAAAAATGTTTTTTTTTATACCCGCTACTCATAGAGTAGAAGGGTATTATAACTTTGTTCAAACCGAAAATGTATGTAACAGGCAGAAGGAGACACCTCCGACCCCATAAAGTATATAGAAACAGATTCAGAGTTATGGTCAAGTAAAAAAAAAACAACGATTGTTTGATTTTTACTTGAACACTTTATTTACTTCCAAAGTAACTAAGGAAGAACCGGAGCCGTTAGATTATCACTTGGTCGGATAATAGGGTTTCAAAGTCGAAACGAGGCTTTGGCGAAACTATCTCGATTGATAGTATACTCAGAACTGAACGCTTGTAAGGGGACGTCTTCGCGTTTATATAGGCAAGCTTAAGAGCGAAGTGTGTTAAAGAGAGTTTTAGCTATGAGTTTTGGTTCTCTCGTGCAGAGAGGGGCTCTCTTAAAATAGGAGGTAATTTGAGAATCCTGAGACAAGTGCGTGAGCGGTGACTCGGGCAATAAGGTTTTATTATTTCAGTTGGCTTTATTATTTCAGTTGGTTCCCGTTTTGGATTTTGGGGAGATTTGTTTATCGTTAAGATATCCGAATTGGGGGAGAATTGTTTATCGTTAAGATTTCAGAATTGGGGACAATTGTTTAGTTTATGATCTGTGGGAACAGTACTTTTGAAGTGTGGGGTGACTTGAAACATGACACTAGGCATGTGCGTTAATGGCCAAAGTTAATCGAAGGGCTCTTGTTCTTTGATTACAATTTGCGCTTAAGATTTAATGTGTTTAGTACTTAAATTTTAATATGTGTACGTGAGTTTTACAATAATTCTCTTTGTTATATTCTAATGTACAATTATAATATATGTAGTTGGGGTGTGGGTGTTGAATGGATATGTTACTTCCCCATCCTTAAGAAAAAAGCCTGTCCTCAGGCGTGAATTGTGGGATATAATACGGGAGAATTTACAATAGGTAAATTATTTTCTGTTTCGGGATTTATGATATTTTCGTTTTCTGATGTTTGTTTTTTGAATTTTACAATTAATTTTTGGGGTATAGTTTTGTATTTATAAATGAAGTACAATATTAAGAGTGTGACTATTATGGTTAATGCTGTAAGTGTTATTATTTGAAAGGTATTATTCGATTGGGTGTGTTGTTCAATTATTTCTTTTGCTTGAATATATTCGAGCGGTTCGAGTTTTGTTACATTATTGTTTACATAGACGGTTTGGGTATAATCTAACATCGTGTTGGTGATAAGTATTTCTTCTAATTGAACAGAACAATTGAATGCTTTTATCATATTATTGCCTTCTATTATAATTTCCCTATTAATACAATTTTGATTTAGAATGGTCTTTGGAAGGTTCCAAGTTGTGATTATATTAGGTTCAACATATTTTATTTCGAATTCAGAATGTGTTTTGCTGTATCTACATTGAGTTGTGACCTGATTTAGTATACCTGCGATACATTTATTTATGACTAAGCTTTGAGAGTTTGCTGTGTATGTTTGATTATTATGTGAAAAGTATTTGTCGTGTATTGTTTCGGTTAATATGTTATCTTTTTCGTCGGGGTATGGTACTATTTCAAATACTGGTTTTTTAATTATTTCTCTTGGAATTTGGGATATTATCAGAATCTCGTTAGTGTCAGCTTTAAGCCAAGTAGATGTTTTAATGTTAAGAAGTTTTTCAGAATTTACGTGGGTTAATGAATCATGTTTCAGAAGTTTAGGGTTAAAAATACCTAGGCGTGTCAGTTGCATACCAAGTTCTATGTCTTCTACGTATTCGGTGAATTGTTGTAAATTGAAAATTATTAAAGCTATCATTTGATCTCCGTCAAAAATATTATTTAAATGGTTGGTTAGTTCAATTCCTTCATTTATGGCTTCTATTACGTGGTTAAGCTCACTGATTTGTACATTATTTTTAGAAATGTCACCTATTTGTTGTTGTAATTCTTCCTTGTCTTCTTGATCTAACGTACCAAATAAGTATTTGTAAATGGATCCCATAAAATTAACAAGACCGCGTTTACTGCGTTTTGCGATTCTTATACCATTCATTTCTCTATGGAGTTTTTCTAATAGGTACTGAATTTGTGGTAAATTTTCAAATGATTGGGCTTGTTTGATAAGTTCTTTGTAAGTGTTTTCGGTTTTGGTTAAATTAATAGATAGGTAATGATATTCGTAGTTAATAGGCAAATCAATCGATCCAGTTTGAAAAATAAGGTAACCGTTTTTGGCATGGATGGGGGTTACTTCTAGGTTCTGTGTATTAACTGTCGATAGAAGGCATATCATGAATATTATGTTCGGGAGAATGCCTGGAATTATCGGTATTATATTTACTTTTATTAATTTTCTTTTTCCTTTTAAACTTAGATTTATAATGTATGATTTTTCTACCTCTATTTGTTTCTTCATAATGTTTATCATCTATTTGTCTTATGTTACCTGTCTTTTTGAATGGGGTAGTCGTTTTTGATCTAACTAGAGGGGATTCTTTGAAGTTGGTGTCTATACCGAAGTCTTGTCTATTTTCATTTAGTTTGTCGATTTTGTTTGTCTTATTTTGTTGTGTATTATATGCAGGGGTTCCTGCAAAAATGAAGATTTCTGCTGGTGTTCGACCAGTTGTGTTGTGTTTTGTTTTGTGGTTGTATACGTAAAGTATTTTCTCAAATTTGGTGAATTGGTTTTCGGGTTCGTTTTCGCTTGTTATTATTCTTAGTTTTTCATTGACAGTTTTATGAAATCTCTCAACATCAGAAATTCCATTTTTACTGGTTGTTATGTTTAGGTCTACTCCTTCTGATTCTAACCAGAGTTTAAGTGCGGTGCACATGAAAGCGGAGTCTTTGTCGGCTTTTATTTCTAAAGGCTTACCCATGTCGTTGAATATGCGCAAAATAGCTCTTTTGGCTTCGAGCCAATCTCGACTGTTTACTTCTATCAAGGAGGCGTATTTAGAATAAATGTCAATACATGATAGGAATTGTTTATTATTTATTAAGTAGAAATCCATGACATACTTGTCTCTGGGGTTAAAAGTTTCGGGGGTTGTTTCGAAGGCTAACTTTGTATTTCTATGTTCGGTTTTAGCGATGTTACAGATCTTGCATTCGTTTATAATGTTTTGAATGAGTTTTTGGTAATCGGGGTAATAATAAAGTTCTTTGAACTGAAGTGTAAGTTTTTCTATGCCAGGGTGTAATAATTCTTTATGTGTTTTGAGAATGATTTCCTTGAATTGGGCGTATGTTTGAATATCTATTAGTTTAACACTAGTCTTCATAACTTTAGTAAAATTGTCGGGACTTATGATTTGAGTATACGCATTCTGAAAAACTTGAAAGTCAATTTCGTTAGGGAAGTAAATGACACTTTTTTTAGTGCAGAGGTATTCTTTGATTAGGTCTTTAGCAAGGGTATCTGTCATTTCTTTATAACTAATTTTTATTCTGGTTCTATGAAAGTATTTTATTACTTGGACTTCGTCATGATCATCTCTTATGAATTCTAATTGTCTTGTGTAATAGTTAAGGGGTCTTTCGGTTATTGGAATATAACTCTGATTGTCTTCTTGTGCGCTATGCACTGTCGCTGCTGTAACAAGGGAAACTGTGTCGTCTTCTCCTAGAAAGTTTTCTTGAATTTGAATTCTGGATAGGGCGTCGGCCACATGATTTTCTTTACCAGGTAGGTATTGGATATTATAGTCATATTCGTTCAATTTTATTTTCCATCTCTGTAACTTCATATTAGGATCTTTTATGTTGCTTAGCCATACGAGTGGTCTGTGATCACTTAATATGTCGAATTTTCTTCCGAATAGGTAAGACCTAAAGTATTTTGTTGCCCATACTATGGCTAATAGTTCCTTTTCTATTGCCGAATAGTTGAGCTCATGCTCGTTTAGAGTTCTGCTCGCATAGCAAATGGGTTTATGCTCTTGGGATAATACGGCCCCTATGGCTATATTACTTGCATCTGTTGTAAGTGAAAATTTCTGTTCAAAGTTAGGGTATATTAGAATCGGATCGGACGTGATGAGTACCTTTAGTTTTTCAAAGGCGGATATGTAATCGTCATCCTTTGTATTAATAATTGCTCCTTTTTTTAGTTTGAGTGTCATGGGTTTTGCTATTTTTGCAAAATTCGGAATGAACTTACGGTAGAATCCGCAGAGTCCGAGAAAAGATTTTATTCCTTTTGTGGTTTTAGGAATGGGGAAATTGACAATTGCATTTATTTTATTGGGGTTTGGTTTTATACCATCTGTTGTGATGATGTGACCGAGAAATTCTGTTTCTTTCTTCAGAAATTCACATTTGTCAAGTTGTAATTTTAAATTGGCTGATCGTAGCTTTTCAAATACCTTTTTTAGTGACATTATGTGTTCTTCTAACGAAGTAGAATAAATGATAATATCATCTAAATAAACTAAACAATCTTTATAGATTAAGTCTTCTAGAAGGTTGTTCATGCAACGTTGAAATGTTGCTGGTGCATTTTTCAGACCAAAGGGCATACGAGTATATTCGTAATGTCCATGTTTTGTTGAAAATGCTGTTTTAGGTATTGACTGTGGGTCCATTTGGATTTGATGGAAACCTTTAGCTAGATCGATGGTTGTGAAATATTGACAACGTCCAAGCTTGTCTAATATTTCATCCATTATTGGAATGGGAAATTTGTCGTCAATGGTTATTTCATTGAGACTGCGATAGTCTATGACTAATCGAAATTTTGGTTTGCCCGAAGCGTCGCTTTTCTTTGGGACAATCCAAATGGGGGAACAATATGGAGACTTAGATTTCCTGATTATTTTTTGTTCTATCATTTCGTTTATTTGTTTATTAACCTCTTGGTCAAATGCTTGGGGATATTTGTACGGTTTTTTATAAATAGGGTCTTCGTGTTTTGTTTGAATAGAATGCTTAATCGTACTCGTGAAAGTCAAATTTTCACCTTCCTTGTGCTGAATATCACCGTATTCGAGCAAAACATGCGAAAGTTGTTCCCTTTCTTCTGTATTTAGATGTTCTAATCTGAATACATTGGATTCTTTTAACTCGTCATCTATTGCGTAGTTAGAAGATATTTCTAGAAGGGTTTTTTCTAGGTAGGGGGTAATAAGAGGGGTTTCCTCAAATTCAGAAGACTTGGGACACTCATAGGTGGTCTTGGACTCTTCTTGTTCAGATGACTTGGGGCACTCATTGGTAACCTTGGACTCATCTGGTTTTAAGTGGGGTTTCCGCTTAATTTTCAGGAGAGTTTTGTCCTTTTTTGGAGTATTTAGAGGGGCTTCCTCTGGGTTAGATGACTTGGGGCACTCATTGGTAACCTTGGACTCATCTGGTTTTAAGTGGGGTTTCCGCTTAATTTTCAGGAGGGTTTTCTCCTTTTTTGGGGTATTTAGAGGGGCTTCCTCTGGGTTAGATGACTTGGGGCACTCATTGGTAACCTTGGACTTATCTGTTTGAATGTGGTCGTACCACATTTTGAATGGATAGCCGTTTATAGTGACTGTTTGTGTTGAATAGTTAATTTGGGTATTGGTTGACTCTAAGTAATTTCTGCCTAATAGTAGGTCATATTTTTCTGAGAAATTATGAATATAGAAGGTTTGCTTAGTAGGACAAAGGTTGCTTGGATGCAACGAAACGCTTTGAGTTAACGTTATAGTACCATTTATAGTGTGGACTTTTATTTTGGAAGGTTTTGCGGGGAAATTAAAGAAATTTTGTTTCATGATGTTAATGGAAGAACCAGTGTCTACGAGGCATTTAAGAGTTATGTTATTTATTTTAATTTTTAGGAATGGGTTTCCTCCTCTTCCGAATCGCTTTCCGATTCCGAGGCTGGTTGATGAAAATTTTCGCCTGTGTCCATTTTGTATTGGCCACTAGTACTATCTCTTTGCCGTTTGACAGGGGGGTTCGGTGCATTAACACTTTGTTGTTGATGGTTCATAGAATTTTGGGCTCTGCCTTGGCTTAATTTTTGTTTGAATTCGCTCATGACTTGCTGACTTGATTCAGCAGGATTTGAACTATTATTTGGATTTGAGTTGTTTGAGTTATGCATTGCATTGCTTGCGAAATTTTGATATTTCCCTTTATTCTTTGAGGTTTGATGTGAATTAGTGTTAGAGTTGGAACTATTTTGAGGTTTTGTTCGGTCGTTGAAAACTATGTCGTACACACCTTCTGATTGTGCTACTTCCAGTGAAATGTGTGTTATATAGTTGGCGAAGCAGCTCCTCACAGGGTGTTTGCGTCTTGTATTCGTTGATGAGGGCGTTCATCAATTCCGGCCATGTTGTAGCTCCAGATAATTGTGACACTCTTTGGGCGTCTCCCGCAATCTGCATTTCAATTGCGGTGAAGAATACATGCTTTTGCCTGGCATCGGTGGATGGGTATAGTTGAAGAATAAAGTTGATCCTTCTGATGAAAGAGCTGAGTTCTTGGGTGTTACCGCTGAACGAAGGCACTTGCCTAATTTGGCTTAGGGCTTGGTTGAGATGAGACTCCGACAACAATTGGATTGGTTCGGTTGCCATGGTTGGTTTTGTTTTAAATGTTGCAGAGTTTTTGTTTGTTTTTACACTTTTATTTTCCGTATGCAGTGGGTTAACTCTTGTATGTTAACCACCGACTACACGTAGTTCTTTGGCGGATAATGAAAGTCGATTGTATTACGATGCACGTTCACTTTAGCGCCGATTCGCGTGGTTCAATCTCGAGAGATACGCTTGGTCGTACAAGGATCTTTGTCACTTGATTGATATCGGTAAACGAGTCGCACCACTTACTCTCTTTATCCTACCGGCTGCGCCAGAAACAGATTCAGAGTTATGGTCAAGTAAAAAAAAAACAACGATTGTTTGATTTTTACTTGAACACTTTATTTACTTCCAAAGTAACTAAGGAAGAACCGGAGCCGTTAGATTATCACTTGGTCGGATAATAGGGTTTCAAAGTCGAAACGAGGCTTTGGCGAAACTATCTCGATTGATAGTATACTCAGAACTGAACGCTTGTAAGGGGACGTCTTCGCGTTTATATAGGCAAGCTTAAGAGCGAAGTGTGTTAAAGAGAGTTTTAGCTATGAGTTTTGGTTCTCTCGTGCAGAGAGGGGCTCTCTTAAAATAGGAGGTAATTTGAGAATCCTGAGACAAGTGCGTGAGCGGTGACTCGGGCAATAGGGTTTTATTATTTCAGTTGGCTTTATTATTTCAGTTGGTTCCCGTTTTGGATTTGGGGGAGATTTGTTTATCGTTAAGATATCCGAATTGGGGGAGAATTGTTTATCGTTAAGATTTCAGAATTGGGGACAATTGTTTAGTTTATGATCTGTGGGGTGACTTGAAACATGACACTAGGCATGTGCGTTAATGGCCAAAGTTAATCGAAGGGCTCTTGTTCTTTGATTACAATTTGCGCTTAAGATTTAATGTGTTTAGTACTTAAATTTTAATATGTGTACGTGAGTTTTACAATAATTCTCTTTGTTATATTCTAATGTACAATTATAATATATGTGGTTGGGGTGTGGGTGTTGAATGGATATGTTACTATATATATTCTGGCTCAGGATCAACAGCCGAGTCGATATAGCCATGTCTGTCTGTCTGTCCATCTGTCTGTCCGTGTGAAAATCTAGATCTCAACTATTACAAGAGCTAGAACTACCAAATTTGGTGACAGTATGTGTTATTATTGCACGCTGATCAAGTTTATTTTGGATTTTGGCCACGCCTCCTTCCGCCCCTGTAAATAGAAAAAATTGATTACAAGCGCAATTTTGATGCCATATTGTTCATTTTCGGTTTATATGATAACTATAGCTAGCCTGGTGATCTCTGAATTTGGTTACAATCGAATAATTAACACAGAAGTTATTCAGTTTGGTGCATTTTACTTAAATATTTTTTAATGGCTGACAATGAACTTAGTTAACAAGTGGAGAGGTGACAGTCTCTTAAATCAGCTCTGTGCAATTGTTAGAGCGCAGCTTTTTCTTATATTTTTTTATTTTTATTTTTTATTTAATTATATGTTTATAATTATTATTTATGAATAAATATCAACAACAACACGCATCATGCATTCAGATTTTGTTTTTGTCGTGCAAGAATTTCCGAATGGTCTCATAATGTAACTTTGGCAAAATTTGCGTAATGGCTGAATGACCGAATGGAGAAGTGGTGGACCTCTTAGGTAATGTGTCCAAGGTTCGATTCCGCATGCATACGTGTCATGGTGGGGGATATCGAACTTTTCTAATTTTTTGCAAAAAAAAGTTTTTGCCTCCCTTTTTGAGCTACCTACATGAATCTTTGTATACATGTTTCTTATTGCTGCCCGCTGTAAATAAGTCGGAACGAGCCGGTACGGACCGATACAGCGTATAGATGGCATAGAACCTATCGGTCGTTATTTTAACAAAATTTATTAAAAGTTAGAGTGCTCCAGAACACTTTCCATTCAAGTATATAAAGAGGTATTAAAAGGTCACCTATCGCTTTTTATATGCACGTATTCGATTTATAGTCT
Organism: Zaprionus ghesquierei; assembly: GCA_018904095.1. Classification (NCBI taxonomy): domain Eukaryota; kingdom Metazoa; phylum Arthropoda; class Insecta; order Diptera; family Drosophilidae; genus Zaprionus; species Zaprionus ghesquierei. The sequence goes on from JAEIGP010000516.1 coordinate 71,020, forward strand.
TCAACAGGTAGAATTATTACTTTTACTGTTTAAGTGATAAATCTTGGTTTTTTGTGGTACCTTAATAAAAGTTATACGTTTTCAATACTTTTTACTCCTTTTGCCGGCAGCGCTGCTTGCAGCATTGTGCCGAATAGTGTGTGCGTGTACGGTGGTGTAATGGGTTAAGTTGTGTACTGCATAAAGAACGAAACTATTATGCACTTATGGGCTCGAGTCCCACCCGCATCAAAAGTTAAATGTGTGCAAAAAATTATTTTTTTTATTTTAGATTTTGACTTTGCATAAATATTGTAAGTCCATGGCCTTTTACGGTCAAAATATGATTGTAGCGGTTTTTTTGTTCCGCAAATATATTATGTACAAGCAGCTGGGTAGCGGGTATATTATCGTCTGATTGAATTGTAATTTTGGGAATAGATTTATAATGCAATTATTTGTTCGTACCAAAGCAAAAAGTTGTAACTTCAATACTTCTCCTGAGCTCGGACAGACGGGCAGACGGATAGACAGACGGACATGGCTCAATCGACTCAGCTAGTGATCCTGAGTCAGAATATATAAGTTATGAGTTATGAGTTAGATCCCGATCTTGGAAAATAGTTAATTAAGTGCTTAGAGAATTTGTTCTAGAATTAATTAATATCATGTAGTTATGTAGTGTGCTACCGGCCTAACCTTAGGGCTTCATTTTACCTTTCGCATGGATGCGGAGACGCTGTCAAGTACCGTCTCTTTCCAGGAGTAGGGCACATTATACGCGGGCGCAAACGCGTCTTCATGAAAAAATAAATAAACAAGGCATATGTAACGACTCACTGTGCCGAATAGGCTACATTCGCTGTAGCCTAGAAGAATAATAAGAATAAATGAGAGAATAACCGAATAAATTCTGATTAAAGTGTGTGGCAATCTGCTGAATAGGCTGAGTGGTGTGGAGGCACCCAAGAAAGCTGCTCAGTAGATTGTGTGGTAACCGTACCATTAGTAGGCCAAGGCAAAAAGGAACAAGTAAAGAAAGCTACAGTCGAGCGCGCCCGACAGTAAGATACCATTCGCCCAGTTTCGAAACAAATTATCACACATTTAATTCCATCACAAAACGCTGCACAAGTTTATTCGCCACCTATTGTTTAAATTAGATCTATTTTTGAATAGCCCCATCTACATATGAAAACTGCATTTTCAGCATATGGCTGAAACGAAGCATCGTGACGATGACGTCACGACGCGCAGCACAGGCGCAAGCAGTGGAAGTACGGAAAACGGAAACATGGATAACTTTTGTGTTTATCGTCCAATTGGATTGTTATTTGGAAAATAGATTTATATTGCAATTATTTATGTTCATACCAAAGCAAAGAGCTGAAACTTCAATACTTCTCCTGATAGTCGAAAATGATCGATTTGCGTGGGCGGTGGTCGTGGCATCAAAAATTGAAAATAAACTCGATCTACCTATGGTATACAGGAACCTTCATGTGAAATATGGTGTCTCTAGCTTTTGTAATAGCTGAGATCTAGACGTTCAAACGGACAAACGGACAGACGGACAGACAGACATGGCTCAATCGAGTCAGCTAGTGATCCTGAGTCAGAATATACATGCTTTTCAATACTTTTTACTCCTTTTGCCGGCAGCGCTGCTTGCAGCAGTGTACCGAATAGTGTGTGCGTGTACGGTGGTGAAATGGGTTAAGTCTATTATACATTTATGGGTTCGAGTCCCGCCCGCATCAAAAATTAAATGTGTGCAAAAAATTATTTTTTTTTATTTTAGATTTTGACTTTGCAGTTAAAATATTTTTTTGGGGTTAAAATATGATTGTAGCCGTTCTTTATTGTTCCGCAAATAATTTTGATGTACGAGCAGCTGGGTAGCGGGTATTATTATTATTTTAGTATTATTTATTGATTAGTTAGCTGTTTGTATTGCTTTACCATTCGACCATTGAAAATGGTCAGAAATAGTATACTAAGTTAGCGCAAAAGTATGTAACAGAGATAGATATGGCAGACCCCATAGTCTGGCTCAGTATCAAAAGCCGAGCTACAGTCGAGCGCGCCCAACAGTAAGATACCATTCGCCCAGTTTAGAAACAAATTATCACACATTTAATTCCATCAAAAAACGCTGCACAAGTTTATCCGCCACCTATTGTTTAAATTAGATCTATTGTTGAACAGCGCCATCTACATGTGAAAACTTCATAGCTTTATACATGCTACGGCTGAAACGAAGAATTCTGCATCGTCCCGCCCGCATTAAAAATTAAATGTGTGCAAAAAATAATTTTTTTATTTTAGATTTTGACTTTGCATAAATATTGTAAGTCCATGGTCTTTTACGGTTAAAATATGATTGTAGCCGTTCTTTATTGTTCCGCAAATAATTTTGATGTACGAGCAGCTGGGTAGCGGGTATATTACAGTCGAGCACACTCGAATGTAGTTTTCTTGTTTGTTTTTTTAAATAACAAAGCAACTAATGATCAGGCTGCTGCCTGCTCACAGAGTAGAAGGGTATTATAACTTTGTTCAAACCGAAAATGTATGTAACAGGCAGAAGGAGACACCTCCGACCCCATAAAGTATATATATTCTGGCATAGACATAGCCATGTCCGTCTGTCCGTCTGTCCGTCTGTCTATCTGTCTATCTGTCTGTCTGTCTGTCCGTCTGACTGTCCGTGTGAAAATCTAGATCTCAGCTATTATAAGAGCTAGAACTACCAAATTTGGTGACAGTATGTGTTATTATTGCACGCTGATCAAGTTTATTTTGGATATTGGCCACGCCCCCTTCCGCCCCAGTAAATAAAAAAAAAATTGATTACAAGCGCAGTTTTGATGCCATATTGTTCTTAAGTTCTTAAGTTGTTCGCTTAAGCTTTTTCTTTTTTATACCCGCTACTCATAGAGTAGAAGGGTATTATAACTTTGTTCAAACCGAAAATGTATGTAACAGGCAGAAGGAGACACCTCCGACCCCATAAAGTGTATATATTCTGGCTCAGGATCAACAGCCGAGTCGATATAGCCATGTCCGTCTGTCCGTCTGTCTGTCTGTCCGTCTGTCTGTCCGTGTGAAAATCTAGATCTCAGCTATTATAAGAGCTAGAACTACCAAATTTGGTGACAAAATGTGTTATTATTGCACGCTGATCAAGTTTATTTTGGACTTTGGCCACGCCCCCTTCCGCCCCTGTAAATAAAAAAAAATTGATTATAAGCGTAATTTTGATGCCATATTATTATTTTATTATTTTCGGTTTATTTGATAACTATAGCTAGCCAGATGATCTCTGAAAATTTTGTAACAATCGGATAATAAACACAGAAGTTATTCAGTTTAACGTTTTCGATAGCTGTAAGCAGCGCTGCGGGCAGCGCAAATTCTATATTTGTACAGGAAATAACAAGAATGCCTTACAATGCAAATTTTTGCAGTTGTTGGATAACAGCGTCCGTAGCTTAGTGGAAAAGCGATGAACTCCTGAACTGACAGGCCCGTGGTTCGATTCCCAGTTCATGCCGCTTAAGCTTTTTCTTTTTTTTTTTAAGAACTAATACTTTAATTTTTAAATATGCATTAATTGGTGGTGCATTTTATTTAAAATTTTTTTAATGGCTCACAATGAACTTTGTTAACAAAGAAGTGACAGTCTCTTAAATCAGCTGTGTGCGATTGTTAGAGCGCAGCTTTTTCTTATATATTTTTTATTTTTATTATTTATTTAACTGTATGTTGAAGTTATGAGAGTAAATAGCAACAACAACACGCATCATGCATTCAGACTTTGTTTTTGTCGTGCAAGAATTTCTGAATGGTCTCATAATGTAACTTTGGCAAAATTTGCATAATGGCTTAATGACCGAATGGAGAAGTGGTGGACCTCTTAGGTAATGGGTCCAAGGATCGATTCCGCATGCATGCATGTCATGGTGGGGGAGATCAAACATTACTTATTTTTTGCAAAGAAAAGTTTTTGCCTCCCTTATTTAGCTACCTTCATGAAACTTTGTATACATGTTTCTTATTGCTGCCCGCTGTAAATAAGTCGGAACGAGCCGGTACGGACCGATACATCGTATAGATGCCATAGAACCTATCGGTCGTTTTTTTAACAAAATTTATTAAAAGTTAGAGTGCTCCAGAACACTTTCCATTCAAGTATATAACGAATTATTAAAAGGGCACATATTGTTTTTTACATGCACGTATTCGATTTATAGTCTTCAACAGGTAGAATTATTATTTTTACTGTTTAAGTGATATAAATCTTGGATTTTTTTGGTACCTGAATAAAAGTTATACGTTTTCAATACTTTTTACTCCTTTTGTCAGCAGCGCTGCTTGCAGCATTGTGCCGAATAGTGTGTGGGTGTACGGTGGTGAAATGGGCTAAGTTGTGGACTGCATAACGAACGAAACTATTATGCATTTATGGGTTCGAGTCCCACCCGCATCAAAAATTAAATGTGTGCAAAAAATAATTTTTTTTTATTTTAGATTTTTACTTTGCATAAATATTGTAAGTCCATGACCTTTTACGGTCAAAATATGATTGTAGCCGTTCTTTATTGTTCCGCAAATAATTTTGATGTACGAGCAGCAGGGTAGCGGGTATATTACAGCCGAGCACACTCGAAGGTAGCTTTCTTATTTGTTTTTATACCCGCTACTCATAGAGTAGAAGGGTATTATAACTTTGTTCAAACCGAAAATGTATGTAACAGGCAGAAGGAGACACCTCCGACCCCATAAAGTATACATATTCTGGCTCAGGATCAACAGCCGAGTCGATATAGCCATGTCCGTCTGTCCGTCTGTCTGTCCGTGTGAAAATCTAGATCTCAGATATTATAAGAGCTAGGATAACCAAATTTGGTGACAATATGTGTTATTATTGCACGCTGATCAAGTTTATTTTGGATTTTGGCCACGCCCCCTTCCGCCCCCGCAAATCGAAAAAACATTGATAACAAGTGCAATTTTGATGCCATATTGTTCATTTTCGGTTTACATGATAACTATAGCTAGCCAGATGATCTTTGAAAATTTGGTAACAATCGGATAATAAACACAGAAGTTATTCAGCTTAACGTTTTCCATAGCTGTAAGCAGCGCTGCTGCAGCATTGTGCCGAATCGTGTGTGCGTGTACGGCGGTGAAATGGGTTAAGTTGTGGACTGCAAAACGAACAGTACTATTATGCATTTACGGGTTCGAGTCCCGCCCGCATCAAAAACTAAATGTGTGCAAAAATGTTTTTTTTTTTATACCCGCTACTCATAGAGTAGAAGGGTATTATAACTTTGTTCAAACCGAAAATGTATGTAACAGGCAGAAGGAGACACCTCCGACCCCATAAAGTATATATATTCTGGCTCAGGATCAACAGCCGAGTCGATATAGCCATGTCCGTCTGTCCGTCTGTCCGTCTGTACGTCTAGATCTCAGCTATTACAAAAGGTAGAGACACCTTAGTTCCTGTATACCATAGGTAGATCGAGTTTATTTTCAATTTTCGATGTCGCGCCCACCGCCCACGGAAAACGATAATTACGATTATTAGGAAAAGTATTGAAGTTATGGCTTTCTGCTTTGGTATAAACATAGATAATTACAATATAAATCTATTTTCAAAATTACAATCCGATCGAACAATAAACACAGAAGATATTCATCTAAACGTTTTCCATAGTTTGCGCCTTTGCAGCATATCGTGACGTCATCGTCAAATTTCCACATTTTTCCTAAATTTGCGTATTATTTAAAATTCATTAAGAATATTTAAAGCTTTTAAAAATGTTTTAAAAATATTAACTGTAAATTTTCTTAATTTCAAAATATTTAAAAATTTCTATAATTTATTAAAATTTTTTTTTATACTTCCCACTTTTCCATAATTTTTAAAATTGCTTATCAATGGAAAAGGGATTAACTCTTTGTTTCCCTTTTGATTTTTTTTGCCTTTCTTATCATTTCTAATATTCTAATATTCTATTCTAATATTCAGTTACCACTGTATTTAGTTAGTGGTTTCGGCACCTTTAGCAGTAAGAGATGTTGTGCCAGCGCTGACACTTTTGATTGAATTCCCAGCAGCATGCGTTGCAAGACTCCCCATACAGCGCCAACTATCTGTGCCTGCATCTGCGTGTACGTCGGCGTCGATTGTAATCAACACGCTGGGATCAATCAGCAAACTTTAAAACTGAACGCCACACAGCAGTCAGCTCGAATGAATCCATCAAACGTATCAATCATGATGACAGGTCACAGTGCGAGCACAGTATAACTGGAAAAGACCAGGCCAGACCAGACACAGGCAGGACCAGGCAACAGGCAGCAGGTCCAGTTTTAGCTTTTCCTAACATGTCTGTGAAACGTCTCAGTTGTTGTTTTTGTTGTAGTTGGCGTTGCCTCACTTGTGAAGTCTCCACGCGCGTTGCGCCCATTAAATTCGAATAATCTTAGTTGTTGTTGCTTTTTTTTTCATCAATCTCCCCACTCTGGACTCGAGTTGCAACTGTCGCATATAGCAGCTGGACACGGTGCTTGTGTGAGACGCTGCAGGCAGGCAGGCAGCATCAGCCCAACTAATTTGAAATTCTAAAGTGATTTTGATTACTTGAGGTATTGATATTTTGACTTGTACGTTGATTAGATAGTTGAAGGCTTGTTAGATGCATGTCAGCAGCAGCAGCGGTCTCAGACCGGTCTCACTGGCTGCATGTCTTGGTCTTGGTCTCTACGTCTCCATTTTCGTCTGCATCTGCGTGATGCGCCTGGCTTGATGTTGATTATAATTTAATTATAAGCAATCTGTAACAAGTAAATGGGTTGCATGGTGCTCTTACTCCATGGCACTCCTGGTCATGGCGCATAATTTAGCAGGCAGGTGTGAAAAAGCTTCATTAGCTTAGACGTCTCAGTCCGAGCCCGCTGCATGACTAATAATAGTCATGGGCCGGTCAGATTCTGCTCTCTTACCACATTTGCCACCGGCACAAACCATACTTATTCTCAATCTGCTTGGCTTGGGCAGCCACGATGTCTGCTAACGAAAGCTGCAGACATTTGAGTGACTGAAGCAAGGCAAAATGCTGTAGAAATTTCCCCTTGCGATTTGCGGCTAATCCAATGGAAAATAATATAGACAGAGAGGTATTCTCTCTTAAGACTTGCTGGCTTTATATGTAGAATTTGTAGCAAGGAGGTACCAAGCGATACAATTCTATTAAAACGATTCAAGTAGGCTGAGTTGCTTCTGTCTTAATTTCTGACTACGTAAGCTCTCAATGTGTTCGGATTTTCAGTCCGCTCTCAGCTCTCAATTGAGACTGGACTGGGTTGTTTTTTTCTCAGGGTGGGACTGGAATCTCTTTTTTTATAACTCTTCTTTTTTTTCGTAGTGCATTTGCATTAAAGTATGCCTTTTTTTAACAAGTAGAGCAATTCTCTTCATTTTTGGATAAGTACACAAAAATGTTTCATATCATCGTTTTTTTTTTTTTATACCCGGTACTTCTGCAGCAATGGCTTAAGCTTGCGCATGCTCTTGACGCTCAACTTGTGTGTCTCAAAGAGTGAGATTGTCGCCTGCGAATAATCGTTGCCATAGAGTTTGCCCATGGCCAGAGCCACATCGCGCTGGGTGAAGCCGAGCTCGATGCGACGCTGCTTGAAGGTCTTCGCAAACTGATCGAGCTCCATAACTATTCAACAAATTATTTAATTTCTTTTTTACAATAACTGAATTTTTGAATTTTTGGTCTTGGTTTACTATATTGTTTGTTTCCTTGTTTGCTTTGTTTTCAATCTATAGTAATGTTTGCTTTGTTTTCAATCTATAGTAATAATATATTTAATTTAATATCTTTTCTATAACGACTTTTAAATATATTTGGTAAAACTTTTAACTAAATTTTAAATATATATACAGTGGTGGCCTTTTATTTAGCACACTATTTAGCAGCACACTTCAACATGAATTTTTACCGATTGTATAGTGAATAGTTCACCAATTTTTTTTCTGGTTGTTGCCTTATTAGTTGATAAGACGTACCGTTACTTTCAGCCTATTCCCTTTCGTCGTTTTTTTTCTGCGTTGGTTTGAATGAATTAACTATGATTTTCAGCTGGATATGAGTTTAGCACACCTATACTTTTTTTTATTAATTTATTAAGTAGAATGAGAAAACATAAGAAAGGGGACTAATATTTTGTTAGATATCCTTTGTTTTTGATAACTACATCCAATCTTCTGTGCTGACTCTCCACTAAAGCAGCGCATCTGTTCTGCGGAATACTGTACCACGCTTCTCGGATAACTATCCACAAATCATTCAAACTGCCCAGATTTTTGGTGCGAATGTGCTGCTCAACATCATTTTAGAGATTCTCTATCGGATTGAGGTCCGGTGACTGAGCTGGCCACTTCAGCGTAACAACTTGATGCTCCTAAAGGCAACTTTTCATAAGCCGTGAAGTGTGCTTAGGATCGTTGTCGTGCATAAAACGCCATGATAATGGCATATTGTCCTCGGAATATGGCACCATTATATCCTCTATAATTTCTTTATAGACGTATTGGTCCATACGAGTGTCTATCCGGTAAATCATTGATACATATTTTTTTAATAACATTTAAATTTTTAATTAAAATAAATAGGTAATACTAAATATGCGAGTCCTTAAAAGAAAGAACAATGAAAATAAAAAAAAGAAACGAAAAAATAGAAAAAAAAGAAAGAAAATTTCTTTCTTTTCTAGAAAGAAAAAGAAAATTTGGTAACAATCGGATAATAAACACAGAAGTTATTCAGCTTAACGTTTTCCATAGCTGTAAGCAGCGCTACCGGCAGCTGAAATGTTTTTTTATTTTATTTTATATTTTGACTTTGCATAAATATTATAAGTCCATAGCCTTTTACGGTCAAAATATGATTGTAGCCCATTTATTGTTCCGCAAATAAATTATGTACAATCAGCTGGGTAGCGGGTATTTTACAGTCGAGCACACTCGACTGTAGCTTTCTTACTTGTTTTAAATAACAAAGCAACTAATGATCAGGCTGCTGTCGATTTGCTTGCGGACTTTTTATACCCGCTACTCATAGAGTAGAAGGGTATTTTAACTTTGTTCAAACCGAAAATGTATGTAACAGGCACTAGGGGACACCTCCGACCCCATAAAGTATATATATTCTGGCTCAGGATCAACAGTCGAGTCGATATAGCCATGTCCGTCTGTCCGTCTGTCTGTCTGTCCGTCTGACTGTCCGTGTGAAAATCTAGATCTCAGCTATTATAAGAGCTAGAACTACCAAATCTGGTGACAGTATGTGTTATTATTGCACGCTGATCAATTTTATTTTGGATATTGGCCACGTCCCTTCCGCCCCTGTAAATCGAAAAAAATTGATTACAAGGGCAATTTTGATGCCATATTGTTCATTTTTGGTTTATATGATAACTATAGCTAGCCAGATTATTTCTGAAAACTTGGTAATATTCGGATAATAAACACAGAAAATATTCAGATTAACGTTTTCCATAGCTGTAAGCAACGCTGCCGGCAGCGCAAATTCTTGAATTGTACAGGAAATAATAAGAATGCCTTACAATGCAAATTTTTGCAGTTGTTGGATAACAGCGTCCGTAGCTTAGTGGAAAAGCAATGAACTCCTGAACCGACAGGCCCGTGGTTCGATTCCCAGTTCATGCCGCTTAAGCTATTTTTTTTGGCCACGCCCAATTCTGCCCCTGTAAATCGAAAAAAATTGATTACAAGCGCAGTTTTGATGCCGCTGCTTGCAGCATTGTGCCGAATCGCGTGTGCGTGTACGGTGGTGAAATGGGTTAAGTTGTAGACTGGAAAACGAACATAAAAAATTAAATGTGTGCAAAAATGTTTTTATTTTTTATTTTAGATTTTGACTTTGCATAAATAATGTAAGTCAATAGCCTTTTACGGTCAAAATATGATTGTACCCGTTTTTTTTTTTGTTCCGCAAATAAATGATGTACGAGCAGCTGGGTAGCGGGTATATTACAGCGAGCACACTCGACTGTAGTTTTCTTACTTGTTCTTTTTATACCCGCTACTACTCAAAGAGTAGAAGGGTATTATAATTTTGTTCAAACCGAAAATGTATGTAACAGGCAGAAGAAGACACCTCCGACCCCATAAAGTATATATATTCTGGCTCAGGATCAACAGCCGAGTCAATATAGCCATGTCCGTCTGTCCGTCTGTCTGTCTGTCCGTCTGTCCTTCTGTCTGTCCGTGTGAAAATCTAGATCTCAGCTATTATAAGAGCTAGAACTACCAAATTTGGTGACAGTATGTGTTATTATTACATGCTGATCACGATTATTTTGGATTTTGGCCACGCCCCCTTCCGCCCCAGTAAATAAAAAAAAATTGATTACAAGCGCAGTTTTGATGCCATATTGTTCATTTTTGGTTTATATGATAACTATAGCTAGCCAGATTATTTCTGAAAACTTGGTAATAATCGGATAATAAACACAGAAAATATTCCGAATATGCCGAATCGTGTGTGCGTGTACGGTGGTGAAATGGGTTAAATTGTAGACTGGAAAACGAACAGTACTATTATGCATTTACGGGTTCGAGTCCCGCCCGCATCAAAAATTAAATGTGTGCAAAAATGTTTTTTTATTTTTATTTTAGATTTTGCCTTTGCATAAATAATGTAAGTCAATAGCCTTTTACGGTCAAAATATGATTGTAGCCGTTTTTTTTTTGTTCCGCAAATAAATGATGTACGAGCAGCTGGGTAGCGGGTATATTACAGTCGAGCACACTCGACTGTAGTTTTCTTACTTGTTCTTTTTATACCCGCTACTCAAAGAGTAGAAGGGCATTATAACTTTGTTCAAACCGAAAATGTATGTAACAGGCAGAAGGAGACACCTCCGACCCCATAAAGTATATATATTCGGGCTCAGGATCAGCAGCCGAGTCGATATAGCCATGCCCGTCTGTCCGCTGTCTGTCTGTCCGTCTGTCTGTCCGTGTGAAAATCTAGATCTCAGCTATTATAAGAGCTAGAACTACCAAATTTGGTGACAGTATGTGTTATTATTGCACGCTGGTCAAGTTTATTTTGGATTTTGGCCACGCCCCCTTCCGCCCCTGTAAATCGAAAAAAATTGATTACAAGTGCCATTTTGATGCCATATTATTCATTTTCGGTTTATATGATAACTATATCTGGGCAGATGATCTCTAAAAGTTTGGTAACAATCGAATAATAAACACAGAAGTTATTCAGCTTAACGTTTTCCATAGCTGTAAGCAGCGGTGCCGGCAGCGCTGCTTGCAGCATTGTGCCGAATCGTGTGTGCGTGTACGGTGGTGAAATGGGTTAAGTTGTGGACTGCAAAACGAACAGTACCATTATGCATTTACGGGTTCGACTCCCGCCCGCATCAAAAATTAAATGTGTGCAAAAATGTTTTTTTTATACCCGCTACTCATAGAGTAGAAGATCAAGTTTATTTTGGATTTTTTCGAAAAAAAATTGATTACAAGCGCAATTTTGATGCCATATTGTTCCATATGATAATTATAGCTAGCCTGATGATCATCTCTGAAAATTTGGTAACAATCGGATAATAAACAAAGAAGCTATTCAGTTTAACATTTTCCCTAGCTGTAAACCGCGCTTCCGGCAGCGCGGAAGCTCTTTATTTGTACAGGAAATAATAAGAATGCCATACAATTCAAATTTTTTCTGTTGTTAGATAACAGCGTTAGTAGCTTAGTGAAAAAGCGATGAACTCCTGTGCCGACAGGCCCGTGATTCGATTCCCAATTCATTCCGCTTAAGCTTTTTGCCTGCAGCGCTGCTTGCAGCATTGTGCCGAATCGTGTGTGCGTGTACGGTGGTGAAATGGGTTAAGTTGTGGACTGCAAAACGAACACTTATGCATTTACGGGTTCGAGTCCCGCCCGCATCAAAAATTAAATGTGTGCAAAAGGGTTTTTTTTTTATTTTAGATTTTGCCTTTGCATAAATAATGTAAGTCAATAGCCTTTTACGGTCAAAATATGATTGTAGCCGTTTTTTTTTTGTTCCGCAAATAAATGATGTACGAGCAGCTGGGTAGCGGGTATATTACAGTCGAGCACACTCGACTGTAGTTTTCTTACTTGTTCTTTTTATACCCGCTACTCAAAGAGTAGAAGGGCATTATAACTTTGTTCAAACCGAAAATGTATGTAACAGGCAGAAGGAGACACCTCCGACCCCATAAAGTATATATATTCGGGCTCAGGATCAGCAGCCGAGTCGATATAGCCATGCCCGTCTGTCCGCTGTCTGTCTGTCCGTCTGTCTGTCCGTGTGAAAATCTAGATCTCAGCTATTATAAGAGCTAGAACTACCAAATTTGGTGACAGTATGTGTTATTATTGCACGCTGGTCAAGTTTATTTTGGATTTTGGCCACGCCCCCTTCCGCCCCTGTAAATCGAAAAAAATTGATTACAAGTGCCATTTTGATGCCATATTATTCATTTTCGGTTTATATGATAACTATATCTGGGCAGATGATCTCTAAAAGTTTGGTAACAATCGAATAATAAACACAGAAGTTATTCAGCTTAACGTTTTCCATAGCTGTAAGCAGCGGTGCCAAGCAGCGCTGCTTGCAGCATTGTGCCGAATCGTGTGTGCGTGTACGGTGGTGAAATGGGTTAAGTTGTGGACTGCAAAACGAACAGTACCATTATGCATTTACGGGTTCGACTCCGCCCGCATCAAAAATTAAATGTGTGCAAAAATGTTTTTTTATACCCGCTACTCATAGAGTAGAAGATCAAGTTTATTTTGGATTTTTTCGAAAAAAAAATTGATTACAAGGCAATTTGATGCCATATTGTTCCATATGATAATTATAGCTAGCCTGATGATCATCTCTGAAAATTTGGTAACAATCGGATAATAAACAAAGAAGCTATTCAGTTTAACATTTTCCCTAGCTGTAAACCGCGCTTCCGGCAGCGCGGAAGCTCTTTATTTGTACAGGAAATAATAAGAATGCCATACAATTCAAATTTTTTCTGTTGTTAGATAACAGCGTTAGTAGCTTAGTGAAAAAGCGATGAACTCCTGTGCCGACAGGCCCGTGATTCGATTCCCAATTCATTCCGCTTAAGCTTTTTGCCTGCAGCGCTGCTTGCAGCATTGTGCCGAATCGTGTGTGCGTGTACGGTGGTGAAATGGGTTAAGTTGTGGACTGCAAAACGAACACTTATGCATTTACGGGTTCGAGTCCCGCCCGCATCAAAAATTAAATGTGTGCAAAAGGGTTTTTTTTTTATTTTATATTTTGACTTTGCATAAATATTATAAGTCCATAGCCTTTTACGGTCAAAATATGATTGTACCCGTTTTTTTTTGTTCCGCAAATAAATGATGTACGAGCAGCTGGGTAGCGGGTATATTACAGCGAGCACACTCGACTGTAGTTTTCTTACTTGTTCTTTTTATACCCGCTACTACTCAAAGAGTAGAAGGGTATTATAATTTTGTTCAAACCGAAAATGTATGTAACAGGCAGAAGAAGACACCTCCGACCCCATAAAGTATATATATTCTGGCTCAGGATCAACAGCCGAGTCAATATAGCCATGTCCGTCTGTCCGTCTGTCTGTCTGTCCGTCTGTCCTTCTGTCTGTCCGTGTGAAAATCTAGATCTCAGCTATTATAAGAGCTAGAACTACCAAATTTGGTGACAGTATGTGTTATTATTACATGCTGATCACGATTATTTTGGATTTTGGCCACGCCCCCTTCCGCCCCAGTAAATAAAAAAAAATTGATTACAAGCGCAGTTTTGATGCCATATTGTTCATTTTTGGTTTATATGATAACTATAGCTAGCCAGATTATTTCTGAAAACTTGGTAATAATCGGATAATAAACACAGAAAATATTCAGAGTAACGTTTTCCATAGCTGTAAGCAGCGCTGTCGGCAGTGCAAGTTCTTGATTTGTACAGGAAATAACAAGAATACCTTACAATGCAAATTTTTGCAGTTGTTGGATAACAGCGTCCGTAGCTTAGTGGAAAAGCAATGAACTCCTGAACCGACAGGCCCGTGGTTCGATTCCCAGTTCATGCCGCTTAAGCTTTTTTTTTTTGGCCACGCCCAATTCCGCCCCTGTAAATCGAAAAAAATTGATTACAAGCGCAATTTTGATGCCGCTGCTTGCAGCATTGTGCCGAATCGTGTGTGCGTGTACGGTGGTGAAATGGGTTAAATTGTAGACTGGAAAACGAACAGTACTATTATGCATTTACGGGTTCGAGTCCCGCCCGCATCAAAAATTAAATGTGTGCAAAAATGTTTTTTTATTTTTATTTTAGATTTTGACTTTGCATAAATAATGTAAGTCAATAGCCTTTTACGGTCAAAATATGATTGTAGCCGTTTTTTTTTGTTCCGCAAATAAATGATGTACGAGCAGCTGGGTAGCGGGTATATTACAGTCGAGCACACTCGACTGTAGTTTTTCTTACTTGTTCTTTTTATACCCGCTACTCAAAGAGTAGAAGGGCATTATAACTTTGTTCAAACCGAAAATGTATGTAACAGGCAGAAGGGAGACACCTCCGACCCCATAAAGTATATATATTCGGGCTCAGGATCAGCAGCCGAGTCGATATAGCCATGCCCGTCTGTCCGCTGTCTGTCTGTCCGTCTGTCTGTCCGTGTGAAAATCTAGATCTCAGCTATTATAAGAGCTAGAACTACCAAATTTGGTGACAGTATGTGTTATTATTGCACGCTGGTCAAGTTTATTTTGGATTTTGGCCACGCCCCCTTCCGCCCCCTGTAAATCGAAAAAATTGATTACAAGTGCCATTTTGATGCCATATTATTCATTTTCGGTTTATATGATAACTATATCTGGGCAGATGATCTCTAAAAGTTTGGTAACAATCGAATAATAAACACAGAAGTTATTCAGCTTAACGTTTTCCATAGCTGTAAGCAGCGGTGCCGGCAGCGCTGCTTGCAGCATTGTGCCGAATCGTGTGTGCGTGTACGGTGGTGAAATGGGTTAAGTTGTGGACTGCAAAACGAACAGTACCATTATGCATTTACGGGTTCGACTCCCGCCCGCATCAAAAATTAAATGTGTGCAAAAATGTTTTTTTATACCCGCTACTCATAGAGTAGAAGATCAAGTTTATTTTGGATTTTTTCGAAAAAAAATTGATTACAAGCGCAATTTTGATGCCATATTGTTCCATATGATAATTATAGCTAGCCTGATGATCATCTCTGAAAATTTGGTAACAATCGGATAATAAACAAAGAAGCTATTCAGTTTAACATTTTCCCTAGCTGTAAACCGCGCTTCCGGCAGCGCGGAAGCTCTTTATTTGTACAGGAAATAATAAGAATGCCATACAATTCAAATTTTTTCTGTTGTTAGATAACAGCGTTAGTAGCTTAGTGAAAAAGCGATGAACTCCTGTGCCGACAGGCCCGTGATTCGATTCCCAATTCATTCCGCTTAAGCTTTTTGCCTGCAGCGCTGCTTGCAGCATTGTGCCGAATCGTGTGTGCGTGTACGGTGGTGAAATGGGTTAAGTTGTGGACTGCAAAACGAACACTTATGCATTTACGGGTTCGAGTCCCGCCCGCATCAAAAATTAAATGTGTGCAAAAGGGTTTTTTTTTTATTTTATATTTTGACTTTGCATAAATATTATAAGTCCATAGCCTTTTACGGTCAAAATATGATTGTAGCCGTTTTTTTGTTCCGCAAATAAATTATGTACAAGCAGCTGGGTAGCGGGTATATTACAGTCGAGCACACTCGACTGTAACTTTCTTACTTGTTTAATATGCATTAATTGGTGGTGCATTTTATTTAAAATTTTTTTAATGGCTCACAATGAACTTAGTTAATAAGTGGAGAAGTGACAGTCTCTTAAATCAGCTCTGTGCGATTGTCAGAGCGCTGCTTGCAGCATTGTGCCGAATCGTGTGTGCGTGTACGGTGGTGAAATGGGTTAAGTTGTGGACTGCAAAACGAACAGTACTATTATGCATTTACTTTGACTTTGCATAAATATTATAAGTCCATAGCCTTTTACGGTCAAAATATGATTGTAGCCTTTTTTTTGTTCCGCAAATAAATTATGTACTTGTTTTTTTTAAGAACTTATACTTTAATTTTTTAATATGCATTAATTGTTGGTGCATTTTATTTAAAATTTTTTTAATGGCTCACAATACACTTAGTTAACAAGTGGAGAAGTGATAGTCTCTTAAATCAGCTCTGTGCGATTGTCAGAGCGCAGCTTTTTCTTATATTTTTTTATTTTTATTTTTTATTTAATTATATGTTTATGATTGTTATTTATGAATAAATAGCAACAACAACACGCATCATGCATTCAGACTTTGTTTTTGTCGTGCAAGAATTTCCGAATGGTCTCATAATGTAACTTTGGCAAAATTTCCGTAATGGCTTAATGGCCGAATGGAGAAGTGGTGGACCTCTTAGGTAATGGGTCCAAGGTTCGATTCCGCATGCATACGTGTCATGGTAGGGGAGATCGAGCTTTTCTTATTTTTGCAATGAAAAGTTTTTGCCTCCCTTTTTGATCTACCTTCATGAAACTTTGTATACATGTTGCTCATTGCTCCCCGCTGTAAGTAAGTCGGAACGAGCCGGTACGCACCGATACATAGTATAGATGCCATAGAACATATCGGTCGATTTTTTAACAAAATTTATTAAAAGTTAGTGTGCTCCAGAACACTTTCCATTCAAGTATATAAAGAGGTATTAAAAGGGCACATATCGTTTTTTACATGCACGTATTCGATTTATAGTCTTCAACAGGTAGAATTATTATTTTTACTGTTTAAGTGATAAATCTTGAATTTTTTTGGTACCTGAATAAAAGTTATACGTTTTCAATACTTTTTACTCCTTTTCCCGGCAGCATTGTGCCGAATAGTGGGTGGGTGTACGGTGGTGAAATGTGTTAAGTTGTGGACTGCATAACGAACGAAACTATTATGCATTTATGGGTTCAAGTCCCACTCGCATCAAAAGTTAAATGTGTGCAAAAAATTATATTTTTATTTTAGATTTTGACTTTGCGTAAATATTGTAAGTCCATGCCCTTTTACGGTCAATATATGATTGTAGCCGTTCTTTGTTGTTCCGCAAATCATTTTGATGTACGAGCAACTGGGTAGCGGGTATATTACAGTCGAGCACACTCGAATATAGCTTTCTTATTTGTTTTTTTAAATAACAAAGCAACTAATGATCAGGCTGCTGCCTTTTGCTTGCGGACTTTTTATACCCGCTACTCATAGAGTAGAAGGGTTTGTTCAAACCGAAAATGTATGTAACAGGCACAAGGAGACACCTCCGACCCCATAAAGTATATATATTCTGGCTCAAGATCAACAGCCGAGTCGATATAGCCATGTCCGTCTGTCCGTCTGTCCTTCTGTCTGTCCGTGTGAAAATCTAGATCTCAGCTATTATAAGAGCTAGAACTACCAAATTTGGTGACAGTATGTGTTATTATTACATGCTGATCACGATTATTTTGGATTTTGGCCACGCCCCCTTCCGCCCCAGTAAATAAAAAAAAATTGATTACAAGCGTAGTTTTGATGCCATATTGTTCATTTTTGGTTTATATGATAACTATAGCTAGCCAGATTATTTCTGAAAACTTGGTAATAATCGGATAATAAACACAGAAAATATTCAGAGTAACGTTTTCCATAGCTGTAAGCAGCGCTGTCGGCAGCGCAAGTTCTTGATTTGTACAGGAAAAACAAGAATGCCTTACAATGCAAATTTTTGCAGTTGTTGGATAACAGCGTCCGTAGCTTAGTGGAAAAGCAATGAACTCCTGAACCGACAGGCCCGTGGTTCGATTCCCAGTTCATGCCGCTTAAGCTTTTTTTTTGGCCACGCCCAATTCCGCCCCTGTAAATCGAAAAAAATTGATTACAAGCGCAATTTTGATGCCGCTGCTTGCAGCATTGTGCCGAATCGTGTGTGCGTGTACGGTGGTGAAATGGGTTAAATTGTAGATTGGAAAACGAACAGTACTATTATGCATTTACGGGTTCGAGTCCCGCCCGCATCAAAAATTAAATGTGTGCAAAAATGTTTTTTTATTTTTATTTTAGATTTTGACTTTGCATAAATAATGCAAGTCAATAGCCTTTTACGGTCAAAATATGATTGTAGCCGTTTTTTTTTTGTTCCGCAAATAAATGATGTACGAGCAGCTGGGTAGCGGGTATATTACAGTCGAGCACACTCGACTGTAGTTTTCTTACTTGTTCTTTTTATACCCGCTACTCAAAGAGTAGAAGGGCATTATAACTTTGTTCAAACCGAAAATGTATGTAACAGGCAGAAGGAGACACCTCCGACCCCATAAAGTATATATATTCGGGCTCAGGATCAGCAGCCGAGTCGATATAGCCATGCCCGTCTGTCCGCTGTCTGTCTGTCCGTCTGTCTGTCCGTGTGAAAATCTAGATCTCAGCTATTATAAGAGCTAGAACTACCAAATTTGGTGACAGTATGTGTTATTATTGCACGCTGGTCAAGTTTATTTTGGATTTTGGCCACGCCCCCTTCCGCCCCTGTAAATCGAAAAAATTGATTACAAGTGCCATTTTGATGCCATATTATTCATTTTCGGTTTATATGATAACTATATCTGGGCAGATTATCTCTAAAAGTTTGGTAACAATCGAATAATAAACACAGAAGTTATTCAGCTTAACGTTTTCCATAGCTGTAAGCAGCGGTGCCGGCAGCGCTGCTTGCAGCATTGTGCCGAATCGTGTGTGCGTGTACGGTGGTGAAATGGGTTAAGTTGTGGACTGCAAAACGAACAGTACCATTATGCATTTACGGGTTCGACTCCCGCCCGCATCAAAAATTAAATGTGTGCAAAAATGTTTTTTTTATACCCGCTACTCATAGAGTAGAAGATCAAGTTTATTTTGGATTTTTTCGAAAAAAATTGATTACAAGCGCAATTTTGATGCCATATTGTTCCATATGATAATTATAGCTAGCCTGATGATCATCTCTGAAAATTTGGTAACAATCGGATAATAAACAAAGAAGCTATTCAGTTTAACATTTTCCCTAGCTGTAAACCGCGCTTCCGGCAGCGCGGAAGCTCTTTTATTTGTACAGGAAATAATAAGAATGCCATACAATTCAAATTTTTCTGTTGTTAGATAACAGCGTTAGTAGCTTAGTGAAAAAGCGATGAACTCCTGTGCCGACAGGCCCGTGATTCGATTCCCAATTCATTCCGCTTAAGCTTTTTGCCTGCAGCGCTGCTTGCAGCATTGTGCCGAATCGTGTGTGCGTGTACGGTGGTGAAATGGGTTAAGTTGTGGACTGCAAAACGAACACTTATGCATTTACGAGTTCGAGTCCCGCCCGCATCAAAAATTAAATGTGTGCAAAAGGGTTTTTTTTTTATTTTATATTTTGACTTTGCATAAATATTATAAGTCCATAGCCTTTTGGTTTATATGATAACTATAGCTAGCAAGATTATTTCTGAAAACTTGGTAATATTCGGATAATAAACACAGAAAATATTCAGATTAACGTTTTCCATAGCTGTAAGCAACGCTGCCGGCAGCGCAAATTCTTGAATTGTACAGGAAATAATAAGAATGCCTTACAATGCAAATTTTTGCAGTTGTTGGATAACAGCGTCCGTAGCTTAGTGGAAAAGCAATGAACTCCTGAACCGACAGGCCCGTGGTTCGATTCCCAGTTCATGCCGCTTAAGCTATTTTTTTTGGCCACGCCCAATTCCGCCCCTGTAAATCGAAAAAAATTGATTACAAGCGCAGTTTTGATGCCGCTGCTTGCAGCATTGTGCCGAATCGCGTGTGCGTGTACGGTGGTGAAATGGGTTAAGTTGTAGACTGGAAAACGAACATAAAAAATTAAATGTGTGCAAAAATGTTTTTATTTTTTATTTTAGATTTTGACTTTGCATAAATAATGTAAGTCAATAGCCTTTTACGGTCAAAATATGATTGTACCCGTTTTTTTTTGTTCCGCAAATAAATGATGTACGAGCAGCTGGGTAGCGGGTATATTACAGCGAGCACACTCGACTGTAGTTTTCTTACTTGTTCTTTTTATACCCGCTACTACTCAAAGAGTAGAAGGGTATTATAATTTTGTTCAAACCGAAAATGTATGTAACAGGCAGAAGAAGACACCTCCGACCCCATAAAGTATATATATTCTGGCTCAGGATCAACAGCCGAGTCAATATAGCCATGTCCGTCTGTCCGTCTGTCTGTCTGTCCGTCTGTCCTTCTGTCTGTCCGTGTGAAAATCTAGATCTCAGCTATTATAAGAGCTAGAACTACCAAATTTGGTGACAGTATGTGTTATTATTGCACGCTGGTCAAGTTTATTTTGGATTTTGGCCACGCCCCCTTCCGCCCCTGTAAATCGAAAAAATTGATTACAAGTGCCATTTTGATGCCATATTATTCATTTTCGGTTTATATGATAACTATATCTGGGCAGATGATCTCTAAAAGTTTGGTAACAATCGAATAATAAACACAGAAGTTATTCAGCTTAACGTTTTCCATAGCTGTAAGCAGCGGTGCCGGCAGCGCTGCTTGCAGCATTGTGCCGAATCGTGTGTGCGTGTACGGTGGTGAAATGGGTTAAGTTGTAGACTGCAAAACGAACAGTACCATTATGCATTTACGGGTTCGACTCCCGCCCGCATCAAAAATTAAATGTGTGCAAAAATGTTTTTTTTATACCCGCTACTCATAGAGTAGAAGATCAAGTTTATTTTGGATTTTTTCGAAAAAAAATTGATTACAAGCGCAATTTTGATGCCATATTGTTCCATATGATAATTATAGCTAGCCTGATGATCATCTCTGAAAATTTGGTAACAATCGGATAATAAACAAAGAAGCTATTCAGTTTAACATTTTCCCTAGCTGTAAACCGCGCTTCCGGCAGCGCGGAAGCTCTTTATTTGTACAGGAAATAATAAGAATGCCATACAATTCAAATTTTTTCTGTTGTTAGATAACAGCGTTAGTAGCTTAGTGAAAAAGCGATGAACTCCTGTGCCGACAGGCCCGTGATTCGATTCCCAATTCATTCCGCTTAAGCTTTTTGCCTGCAGCGCTGCTTGCAGCATTGTGCCGAATCGTGTGTGCGTGTACGGTGGTGAAATGGGTTAAGTTGTGGACTGCAAAACGAACACTTATGCATTTACGAGTTCGAGTCCCGCCCGCATCAAAAATTAAATGTGTGCAAAAGGGTTTTTTTTTTTTATTTTATATTTTGACTTTGCATAAATATTATAAGTCCATAGCCTTTTACGGTCAAAATATGATTGTAGCCGTTTTTTTGTTCCGCAAATAAATTATGTACAAGCAGCTGGGTAGCGGGTATATTACAGTCGAGCACACTCGACTGTAGCTTTCTTACTTGTTTAATATGCATTAATTGGTGGTGCATTTTATTTAAAATTTTTTTAAAGGCTCACAATGAACTTAGTTAACAAGTGGAGAAGTGACAGTCTCTTAAATCAGCTCTGTGCGATTGTCAGAGCGCTGCTTGCAGCATTGTGCCGAATCGTGTGTGCGTGTACGGTGGTGAAATGGGTTAAGTTGTGGACTGCAAAACGAACAGTACTATTATGCATTTACTTTGACTTTGCATAAATATTATAAGTCCATAGCCTTTTACGGTCAAAATATGATTGTAGCCGTTTTTTTGTTCCGCAAATAAATTATGTACTTGTTTTTTTTAAGAACTTATACTTTAATTTTTTAATATGCATTAATTGTTGGTGCATTTTATTTAAAATTTTTTTAATGGCTCACAATACACTTAGTTAACAAGTGGAGAAGTGATAGTCTCTTAAATCAGCTCTGTGCGATTGTCAGAGCGCAGCTTTTTCTTATATTTTTTTATTTTTATTTTTTATTTAATTATATGTTTATGATTGTTATTTATGAATAAATAGCAACAACAACACGCATCATGCATTCAGACTTTGTTTTTGTCGTGCAAGAATTTCCGAATGGTCTCATAATGTAACTTTGGCAAAATTTCCGTAATGGCTTAATGGCCGAATGGAGAAGTGGTGGACCTCTTAGGTAATGGGTCCAAGGTTCGATTCCGCATGCATACGTGTCATGGTAGGGGAGATCGAGCTTTTCTTATTTTTTGCAATGAAAAGTTTTTGCCTCCCTTTTTGATCTACCTTCATGAAACTTTGTATACATGTTGCTCATTGCTCCCCGCTGTAAGTAAGTCGGAACGAGCCGGTACGCACCGATACATAGTATAGATGCCATAGAACATATCGGTCGATTTTTTAACAAAATTTATTAAAAGTTAGTGTGCTCCAGAACACTTTCCATTCAAGTATATAAAGAGGTATTAAAAGGGCACATATCGTTTTTTACATGCACGTATTCGATTTATAGTCTTCAACAGGTAGAATTATTATTTTTACTGTTTAAGTGATAAATCTTGAATTTTTTGGTACCTGAATAAAAGTTATACGTTTTCAATACTTTTTACTCCTTTTCCCGGCAGCATTGTGCCGAATAGTGGGTGGGTGTACGGTGGTGAAATGTGTTAAGTTGTGGACTGCATAACGAACGAAACTATTATGCATTTATGGGTTCAAGTCCCACTCGCATCAAAAGTTAAATGTGTGCAAAAAATTATATTTTTTATTTTAGATTTTGACTTTGCGTAAATATTGTAAGTCCATGCCCTTTTACGGTCAATATATGATTGTAGCCGTTCTTTGTTGTTCCGCAAATCATTTTGATGTACGAGCAACTGGGTAGCGGGTATATTACAGTCGAGCACACTCGAATATAGCTTTCTTATTTGTTTTTTTAAATAACAAAGCAACTAATGATCAGGCTGCTGCCTTTTTGCTTGCGGACTTTTTATACCCGCTACTCATAGAGTAGAAGGGTTTGTTCAAACCGAAAATGTATGTAACAGGCACAAGGAGACACCTCCGACCCCATAAAGTATATATATTCTGGCTCAAGATCAACAGCCGAGTCGATATAGCCATGTCCGTCTGTCCGTCTGTCCTTCTGTCTGTCCGTGTGAAAATCTATATCTCAGCTATTATAAGAGCTAGAACTACCAAATTTGGTGACAGTATGTGTTATTATTACATGCTGATCACGATTATTTTGGATTTTGGCCACGCCCCCTTCCGCCCCAGTAAATAAAAAAAAATTGATTACAAGCGTAGTTTTGATGCCATATTGTTCATTTTTGGTTTATATGATAACTATAGCTAGCCAGATTATTTCTGAAAACTTGGTAATAATCGGATAATAAACACAGAAAATATTCAGAGTAACGTTTTCCATAGCTGTAAGCAGCGCTGTCGGCAGCGCAAGTTCTTGATTTGTACAGGAAAAACAAGAATGCCTTACAATGCAAATTTTTGCAGTTGTTGGATAACAGCGTCCGTAGCTTAGTGGAAAAGCAATGAACTCCTGAACCGACAGGCCCGTGGTTCGATTCCCAGTTCATGCCGCTTAAGCTTTTTTTTGGCCACGCCCAATTCCGCCCCTGTAAATCGAAAAAATTGATTACAAGCGCAATTTTGATGCCGCTGCTTGCAGCATTGTGCCGAATCGTGTGTGCGTGTACGGTGGTGAAATGGGTTAAATTGTAGATTGGAAAACGAACAGTACTATTATGCATTTACGGGTTCGAGTCCCGCCCGCATCAAAAATTAAATGTGTGCAAAAATGTTTTTTATTTTTATTTTAGATTTTGACTTTGCATAAATAATGCAAGTCAATAGCCTTTTACGGTCAAAATATGATTGTAGCCGTTTTTTTTTTGTTCCGCAAATAAATGATGTACGAGCAGCTGGGTAGCGGGTATATTACAGTCGAGCACACTCGACTGTAGTTTTCTTACTTGTTCTTTTTATACCCGCTACTCAAAGAGTAGAAGGGCATTATAACTTTGTTCAAACCGAAAATGTATGTAACAGGCAGAAGGAGACACCTCCGACCCCATAAAGTATATATATTCGGGCTCAGGATCAGCAGCCGAGTCGATATAGCCATGCCCGTCTGTCCGCTGTCTGTCTGTCCGTCTGTCTGTCCGTGTGAAAATCTAGATCTCAGCTATTATAAGAGCTAGAACTACCAAATTTGGTGACAGTATGTGTTATTATTGCACGCTGGTCAAGTTTATTTTGGATTTTGGCCACGCCCCCTTCCGCCCCTGTAAATCGAAAAAATTGATTACAAGTGCCATTTTGATGCCATATTATTCATTTTCGGTTTATATGATAACTATATCTGGGCAGATTATCTCTAAAAGTTTGGTAACAATCGAATAATAAACACAGAAGTTATTCAGCTTAACGTTTTCCATAGCTGTAAGCAGCGGTGCCGGCAGCGCTGCTTGCAGCATTGTGCCGAATCGTGTGTGCGTGTACGGTGGTGAAATGGGTTAAGTTGTGGACTGCAAAACGAACAGTACCATTATGCATTTACGGGTTCGACTCCCGCCCGCATCAAAAATTAAATGTGTGCAAAAATGTTTTTTTTATACCCGCTACTCATAGAGTAGAAGATCAAGTTTATTTTGGATTTTTCGAAAAAAATTGATTACAAGCGCAATTTTGATGCCATATTGTTCCATATGATAATTATAGCTAGCCTGATGATCATCTCTGAAAATTTGGTAACAATCGGATAATAAACAAAGAAGCTATTCAGTTTAACATTTTCCCTAGCTGTAAACCGCGCTTCCGGCAGCGCGGAAGCTCTTTATTTGTACAGGAAATAATAAGAATGCCATACAATTCAAATTTTTTCTGTTGTTAGATAACAGCGTTAGTAGCTTAGTGAAAAAGCGATGAACTCCTGTGCCGACAGGCCCGTGATTCGATTCCCAATTCATTCCGCTTAAGCTTTTTGCCTGCAGCGCTGCTTGCAGCATTGTGCCGAATCGTGTGTGCGTGTACGGTGGTGAAATGGGTTAAGTTGTGGACTGCAAAACGAACACTTATGCATTTACGAGTTCGAGTCCCGCCCGCATCAAAAATTAAATGTGTGCAAAAGGGTTTTTTTTTTTATTTTATATTTTGACTTTGCATAAATATTATAAGTCCATAGCCTTTTGGTTTATATGATAACTATAGCTAGCAAGATTATTTCTGAAAACTTGGTAATATTCGGATAATAAACACAGAAAATATTCAGATTAACGTTTTCCATAGCTGTAAGCAACGCTGCCGGCAGCGCAAATTCTTGAATTGTACAGGAAATAATAAGAATGCCTTACAATGCAAATTTTTGCAGTTGTTGGATAACAGCGTCCGTAGCTTAGTGGAAAAGCAATGAACTCCTGAACCGACAGGCCCGTGGTTCGATTCCCAGTTCATGCCGCTTAAGCTATTTTTTTTGGCCACGCCCAATTCCGCCCCTGTAAATCGAAAAAAATTGATTACAAGCGCAGTTTTGATGCCGCTGCTTGCAGCATTGTGCCGAATCGCGTGTGCGTGTACGGTGGTGAAATGGGTTAAGTTGTAGACTGGAAAACGAACATAAAAAATTAAATGTGTGCAAAAATGTTTTTATTTTTTATTTTAGATTTTGACTTTGCATAAATAATGTAAGTCAATAGCCTTTTACGGTCAAAATATGATTGTACCCGTTTTTTTTTGTTCCGCAAATAAATGATGTACGAGCAGCTGGGTAGCGGGTATATTACAGCGAGCACACTCGACTGTAGTTTTCTTACTTGTTCTTTTTATACCCGCTACTACTCAAAGAGTAGAAGGGTATTATAATTTTGTTCAAACCGAAAATGTATGTAACAGGCAGAAGAAGACACCTCCGACCCCATAAAGTATATATATTCTGGCTCAGGATCAACAGCCGAGTCAATATAGCCATGTCCGTCTGTCCGTCTGTCTGTCTGTCCGTCTGTCCTTCTGTCTGTCCGTGTGAAAATCTAGATCTCAGCTATTATAAGAGCTAGAACTACCAAATTTGGTGACAGTATGTGTTATTATTACATGCTGATCACGATTATTTTGGATTTTGGCCACGCCCCCTTCCGCCCCAGTAAATAAAAAAAATTGATTACAAGCGCAGTTTTGATGCCATATTGTTCATTTTTGGTTTATATGATAACTATAGCTAGCCAGATTATTTCTGAAAACTTGGTAATAATCGGATAATAAACACAGAAAATATTCAGAGTAACGTTTTCCATAGCTGTAAGCAGCGCTGTCGGCAGTGCAAGTTCTTGATTTGTACAGGAAATAACAAGAATGCCTTACAATGCAAATTTTTGCAGTTGTTGGATAACAGCGTCCGTAGCTTAGTGGAAAAGCAATGAACTCCTGAACCGACAGGCCCGTGGTTCGATTCCCAGTTCATGCCGCTTAAGCTTTTTTTTTTGGCCACGCCCAATTCCGCCCCTGTAAATCGAAAAAAATTGATTACAAGCGCAATTTTGATGCCGCTGCTTGCAGCATTGTGCCGAATCGTGTGTGCGTGTACGGTGGTGAAATGGGTTAAATTGTAGACTGGAAAACGAACAGTACTATTATGCATTTACGGGTTCGAGTCCCGCCCGCATCAAAAATTAAATGTGTGCAAAAATGTTTTTTTATTTTTATTTTAGATTTTGACTTTGCATAAATAATGTAAGTCAATAGCCTTTTACGGTCAAAATATGATTGTAGCCGTTTTTTTTTTTGTTCCGCAAATAAATGATGTACGAGCAGCTGGGTAGCGGGTATATTACAGTCGAGCACACTCGACTGTAGTTTTCTTACTTGTTCTTTTTATACCCGCTACTCAAAGAGTAGAAGGGCATTATAACTTTGTTCAAACCGAAAATGTATGTAACAGGCAGAAGGAGACACCTCCGACCCCATAAAGTATATATATTCGGGCTCAGGATCAGCAGCCGAGTCGATATAGCCATGCCCGTCTGTCCGCTGTCTGTCTGTCCGTCTGTCTGTCCGTGTGAAAATCTAGATCTCAGCTATTATAAGAGCTAGAACTACCAAATTTGGTGACAGTATGTGTTATTATTGCACGCTGGTCAAGTTTATTTTGGATTTTGGCCACGCCCCCTTCCGCCCCTGTAAATCGAAAAAAATTGATTACAAGTGCCATTTTGATGCCATATTATTCATTTTCGGTTTATATGATAACTATATCTGGGCAGATGATCTCTAAAAGTTTGGTAACAATCGAATAATAAACACAGAAGTTATTCAGCTTAACGTTTTCCATAGCTGTAAGCAGCGGTGCCGGCAGCGCTGCTTGCAGCATTGTGCCGAATCGTGTGTGCGTGTACGGTGGTGAAATGGGTTAAGTTGTAGACTGCAAAACGAACAGTACCATTATGCATTTACGGGTTCGACTCCCGCCCGCATCAAAAATTAAATGTGTGCAAAAATGTTTTTTTATACCCGCTACTCATAGAGTAGAAGATCAAGTTTATTTTGGATTTTTTTCGAAAAAAAATTGATTACAAGCGCAATTTTGATGCCATATTGTTCCATATGATAATTATAGCTAGCCTGATGATCATCTCTGAAAATTTGGTAACAATCGGATAATAAACAAAGAAGCTATTCAGTTTAACATTTTCCCTAGCTGTAAACCGCGCTTCCGGCAGCGCGGAAGCTCTTTATTTGTACAGGAAATAATAAGAATGCCATACAATTCAAATTTTTTCTGTTGTTAGATAACAGCGTTAGTAGCTTAGTGAAAAAGCGATGAACTCCTGTGCCGACAGGCCCGTGATTCGATTCCCAATTCATTCCGCTTAAGCTTTTTGCCTGCAGCGCTGCTTGCAGCATTGTGCCGAATCGTGTGTGCGTGTACGGTGGTGAAATGGGTTAAGTTGTGGACTGCAAAACGAACACTTATGCATTTACGAGTTCGAGTCCCGCCCGCATCAAAAATTAAATGTGTGCAAAAGGGTTTTTTTTTTATTTTATATTTTGACTTTGCATAAATATTATAAGTCCATAGCCTTTTACGGTCAAAATATGATTGTAGCCGTTTTTTTGTTCCGCAAATAAATTATGTACAAGCAGCTGGGTAGCGGGTATATTACAGTCGAGCACACTCGACTGTAGCTTTCTTACTTGTTTAATATGCATTAATTGGTGGTGCATTTTATTTAAAATTTTTTTAAAGGCTCACAATGAACTTAGTTAACAAGTGGAGAAGTGACAGTCTCTTAAATCAGCTCTGTGCGATTGTCAGAGCGCTGCTTGCAGCATTGTGCCGAATCGTGTGTGCGTGTACGGTGGTGAAATGGGTTAAGTTGTGGACTGCAAAACGAACAGTACTATTATGCATTTACTTTGACTTTGCATAAATATTATAAGTCCATAGCCTTTTACGGTCAAAATATGATTGTAGCCGTTTTTTTGTTCCGCAAATAAATTATGTACTTGTTTTTTTTAAGAACTTATACTTTAATTTTTTAATATGCATTAATTGTTGGTGCATTTTATTTAAAATTTTTTTAATGGCTCACAATACACTTAGTTAACAAGTGGAGAAGTGATAGTCTCTTAAATCAGCTCTGTGCGATTGTCAGAGCGCAGCTTTTTCTTATATTTTTTTATTTTTATTTTTTATTTAATTATATGTTTATGATTGTTATTTATGAATAAATAGCAACAACAACACGCATCATGCATTCAGACTTTGTTTTTGTCGTGCAAGAATTTCCGAATGGTCTCATAATGTAACTTTGGCAAAATTTCCGTAATGGCTTAATGGCCGAATGGAGAAGTGGTGGACCTCTTAGGTAATGGGTCCAAGGTTCGATTCCGCATGCATACGTGTCATGGTAGGGGAGATCGAGCTTTTCTTATTTTTTGCAATGAAAAGTTTTTGCCTCCCTTTTTGATCTACCTTCATGAAACTTTGTATACATGTTGCTCATTGCTCCCCGCTGTAAGTAAGTCGGAACGAGCCGGTACGCACCGATACATAGTATAGATGCCATAGAACATATCGGTCGATTTTTTAACAAAATTTATTAAAAGTTAGTGTGCTCCAGAACACTTTCCATTCAAGTATATAAAGAGGTATTAAAAGGGCACATATCGTTTTTTACATGCACGTATTCGATTTATAGTCTTCAACAGGTAGAATTATTATTTTTACTGTTTAAGTGATAAATCTTGAATTTTTTGGTACCTGAATAAAAGTTATACGTTTTCAATACTTTTTACTCCTTTTCCCGGCAGCATTGTGCCGAATAGTGGGTGGGTGTACGGTGGTGAAATGTGTTAAGTTGTGGACTGCATAACGAACGAAACTATTATGCATTTATGGGTTCAAGTCCCACTCGCATCAAAAGTTAAATGTGTGCAAAAAATTATTTTTTTTATTTTAGATTTTGACTTTGCGTAAATATTGTAAGTCCATGCCCTTTTACGGTCAATATATGATTGTAGCCGTTCTTTGTTGTTCCGCAAATAATTTTGATGTACGAGCAACTGGGTAGCGGGTATATTACAGTCGAGCACACTCGAATATAGCTTTCTTATTTGTTTTTTTAAATAACAAAGCAACTAATGATCAGGCTGCTGCCGATTTGCTTGCGGACTTTTTATACCCGCTACTCATAGAGTAGAAGGGTTTGTTCAAACCGAAAATGTATGTAACAGGCACAAGGAGACACCTCCGACCCCATAAAGTATATATATTCTGGCTCAAGATCAACAGCCGAGTCGATATAGCCATGTCCGTCTGTCCGTCTGTCTGTCCGTGTGAAAATCTAGATCTCAGCTATTATAAGAGCTGGAACTACCAAATTTGGTGACAGTATGTGTTATTATTGCAAGCTGATCAAGATTATTTTGGATTTTGGCCACGTCCCTTCCGCCCCTGTAAATCGAAAAAAATTGATTACAAGCGCAATTTTGATGCCATATTGTTCATTTTTGGTTTATATGATAACTATAGCTAGCCAGATTATTTCTGAAAACTTGGTAATAATCGGATAATAAACACAGAAAATATTCAGAGTAACGTTTTCCATAGCTGTAAGCAGCGCTGTCGGCAGCGCAAGTTCTTGATTTGTAGAGGAAATAACAAGAATGCCTTACAATGCAAATTTTTGCAGTTGTTGGATAACAGCGTCCGTAGCTTAGTGGAAAAGCAATGAACTCCTGAACCGACAGGCCCGTGGTTCGATTCCCAGTTCATGCCGCTTAAGCTTTTTTTTTGGCCACGCCCAATTCCGCCCCTGTAAATCGAAAAAAATTGATTACAAGCGCAATTTTGATGCCGCTGCTTGCAGCATTGTGCCGAATCGTGTGTGCGTGTACGGTGGTGAAATGGGTTAAATTGTAGACTGGAAAACGAACAGTACTATTATGCATTTACGGGTTCGAGTCCCGCCCGCATCAAAAATTAAATGTGTGCAAAAATGTTTTTTTTTTTTTTATTTTAGATTTTGACTTTGCATAAATAATGTAAGTCAATAGCCTTTTACGGTCAAAATATGATTGTAGCCGTTTTTTTTTTGTTCCGCAAATAAATGATGTACGAGCAGCTGGGTAGCGGGTATATTACAGTCGAGCACACTCGACTGTAGTTTTCTTACTTGTTCTTTTTATACCCGCTACTCAAAGAGTAGAAGGGTATTATAACTTTGTTCAAACCGAAAATGTATGTAACAGGCAGAAGGAGACACCTCCGACCCCATAAAGTATATATATTCTGGCTCAGGATCAGCAGCCGAGTCGACATAGCCATGCCCGTCTGTCCGCTGTCTGTCTGTCCGTCTGTCTGTCCGTGTGAAAATCTAGATCTCAGCTATTGTAAGAGCTAGAACTACCAAATTTGGTGACAGTATGTGTTATTATTGCACGCTGGTCAAGTTTATTTTGGATTTTGGCCACGCCCCCTTCCGCCCCTGTAAATCGAAAAAAATTGATTACAAGTGCCATTTTGATGCCATATTATTCATTTTCGGTTTATATGATAACTATATCTGGGCAGATGATCTCTAAAAGTTTGGTAACAATCGAATAATAAACACAGAAGTTATTCAGCTTAACGTTTTCCATAGCTGTAAGCAGCGGTGCCGGCAGCGCTGCTTGCAGCATTGTGCCGAATCGTGTGTGCGTGTACGGTGGTGAAATGGGTTAAGTTGTGGACTGCAAAACGAACAGTACTATTATGCATTTACGGGTTCGAATCCCGCCCGCATCAAAAATTAAATGTGTGCAAAAATGTTTTTTTTATACCCGCTACTCATAGAGTAGAAGATCAAGTTTATTTTGGATTTTTTCGAAAAAAAAATTGATTACAAGCGCAATTTTGATGCCATATTGTTCCATATGATAATTATAGCTAGCCTGATGATCATCTCTGAAAATTTGGTAACAATCGGATAATAAACAAAGAAGCTATTCAGTTTAACATTTTCCCTAGCTGTAAACCGCGCTTCCGGCAGCGCGGAAGCTCTTTATTTGTACAGGAAATAATAAGAATGCCATACAATTTAAATTTTTCTGTTGTTAGATAACAGCGTTAGTAGCTTAGTGAAAAAGCGATGAACTCCTGTGCCGACAGGCCCGTGATTCGATTCCCAATTCATTCCGCTTAAGCTTTTTGCCGGCAGCGCTGCTTGCAGCATTGTGCCGAATCGTGTGTGCGTGTACGGTGGTGAAATGGGTTAAGTTGTGGACTGCAAAACGAACACTTATGCATTTACGGGTTCGAGTCCCGCCCGCATCAAAAATTAAATGTGTGCAAAAAAAATATTATAAGTCCATAGCATTTTACGGTCAAAATATGATTGTAGCCGTTTTTTTGTTCCGCAAATAAATTATGTACAAGCAGCTGGGTAGCGGGTATATTACAGTCGAGCACACTCGACTGTAGCTTTCTTACTTGTCTAATATGCATTAATTGGTGGCGCATTTTATTTAAAATTTTTTTAATGGCTCACAATGAACAAGTGGAGAAGTGACAGTCTCTTAAATCAGCTCTGTGCGATTGTCAGAGCGCTGCTTGCAGCATTGTGCCGAATCGTGTGTGCGTGTACGGTGGTGAAATGGGTTAAGTTGTGGACTGCAAAACGAACAGTACTATTATGCATTTACTTTGACTTTGCATAAATATTATAAGTCCATAGCCTTTTACGGTCAAAATATGATTGTAGCCGTTTTTTTGTTCCGCAAATAAATTATGTACAAGCAGCTGGGTAGCGGGTATATTACAGTCGAGCACACTCGACTGTAGCTTTCTTACTTGTTTAATATGCATTAATTGGTGGTGCATTTTATTTAAAATTTTTTTAAAGGCTCACAATGAACTTAGTTAACAAGTGGAGAAGTGACAGTCTCTTAAATCAGCTCTGTGCGATTGTCAGAGCGCTGCTTGCAGCATTGTGCCGAATCGTGTGTGCGTGTACGGTGGTGAAATGGGTTAAGTTGTGGACTGCAAAACGAACAGTACTATTATGCATTTACTTTGACTTTGCATAAATATTATAAGTCCATAGCCTTTTACGGTCAAAATATGATTGTAGCCGTTTTTTTGTTCCGCAAATAAATTATGTACTTGTTTTTTTTAAGAACTTATACTTTAATTTTTTAATATGCATTAATTGTTGGTGCATTTTATTTAAAATTTTTTTAATGGCTCACAATACACTTAGTTAACAAGTGGAGAAGTGATAGTCTCTTAAATCAGCTCTGTGCGATTGTCAGAGCGCAGCTTTTTCTTATATTTTTTTATTTTTATTTTTTATTTAATTATATGTTTATGATTGTTATTTATGAATAAATAGCAACAACAACACGCATCATGCATTCAGACTTTGTTTTTGTCGTGCAAGAATTTCCGAATGGTCTCATAATGTAACTTTGGCAAAATTTCCGTAATGGCTTAATGGCCGAATGGAGAAGTGGTGGACCTCTTAGGTAATGGGTCCAAGGTTCGATTCCGCATGCATACGTGTCATGGTAGGGGAGATCGAGCTTTTCTTATTTTTTGCAATGAAAAGTTTTTGCCTCCCTTTTTGATCTACCTTCATGAAACTTTGTATACATGTTGCTCATTGCTCCCCGCTGTAAGTAAGTCGGAACGAGCCGGTACGCACCGATACATAGTATAGATGCCATAGAACATATCGGTCGATTTTTTAACAAAATTTATTAAAAGTTAGTGTGCTCCAGAACACTTTCCATTCAAGTATATAAAGAGGTATTAAAAGGGCACATATCGTTTTTTACATGCACGTATTCGATTTATAGTCTTCAACAGGTAGAATTATTATTTTTACTGTTTAAGTGATAAATCTTGAATTTTTTTGGTACCTGAATAAAAGTTATACGTTTTCAATACTTTTTACTCCTTTTCCCGGCAGCATTGTGCCGAATAGTGGGTGGGTGTACGGTGGTGAAATGTGTTAAGTTGTGGACTGCATAACGAACGAAACTATTATGCATTTATGGGTTCAAGTCCCACTCGCATCAAAAGTTAAATGTGTGCAAAAAATTATTTTTTTTATTTTAGATTTTGACTTTGCGTAAATATTGTAAGTCCATGCCCTTTTACGGTCAATATATGATTGTAGCCGTTCTTTGTTGTTCCGCAAATAATTTTGATGTACGAGCAACTGGGTAGCGGGTATATTACAGTCGAGCACACTCGAATATAGCTTTCTTATTTGTTTTTTAAATAACAAAGCAACTAATGATCAGGCTGCTGCCGATTTGCTTGCGGACTTTTTATACCCGCTACTCATAGAGTAGAAGGGTTTGTTCAAACCGAAAATGTATGTAACAGGCACAAGGAGACACCTCCGACCCCATAAAGTATATATATTCTGGCTCAAGATCAACAGCCGAGTCGATATAGCCATGTCCGTCTGTCCGTCTGTCTGTCCGTGTGAAAATCTAGATCTCAGCTATTATAAGAGCTGGAACTACCAAATTTGGTGACAGTATGTGTTATTATTGCAAGCTGATCAAGATTATTTTGGATTTTGGCCACGTCCCTTCCGCCCCTGTAAATCGAAAAAAATTGATTACAAGCGCAATTTTGATGCCATATTGTTCATTTTTGGTTTATATGATAACTATAGCTAGCCAGATTATTTCTGAAAACTTGGTAATAATCGGATAATAAACACAGAAAATATTCAGAGTAACGTTTTCCATAGCTGTAAGCAGCGCTGTCGGCAGCGCAAGTTCTTGATTTGTAGAGGAAATAACAAGAATGCCTTACAATGCAAATTTTTGCAGTTGTTGGATAACAGCGTCCGTAGCTTAGTGGAAAAGCAATGAACTCCTGAACCGACAGGCCCGTGGTTCGATTCCCAGTTCATGCCGCTTAAGCTTTTTTTGGCCACGCCCAATTCCGCCCCTGTAAATCGAAAAAATTGATTACAAGCGCAATTTTGATGCCGCTGCTTGCAGCATTGTGCCGAATCGTGTGTGCGAGTACGGTGGTGAAATGGGTTAAATTGTAGACTGGAAAACGAACAGTACTATTATGCATTTACGGGTTCGAGTCCCGCCCGCATCAAAAATTAAATGTGTGCAAAAATGTTTTTTTATTTTTATTTTAGATTTTGACTTTGCATAAATAATGTAAGTCAATAGCCTTTTACGGTCAAAATATGATTGTAGCCGTTTTTTTTTTGTTCCGCAAATAAATGATGTACGAGCAGCTGGGTAGCGGGTATATTACAGTCGAGCACACTCGACTGTAGTTTTCTTACTTGTTCTTTTTATACCCGCTACTCAAAGAGTAGAAGGGTATTATAACTTTGTTCAAACCGAAAATGTATGTAACAGGCAGAAGGAGACACCTCCGACCCCATAAAGTATATATATTCTGGCTCAGGATCAGCAGCCGAGTCGACATAGCCATGCCCGTCTGTCCGCTGTCTGTCTGTCCGTCTGTCTGTCCGTGTGAAAATCTAGATCTCAGCTATTGTAAGAGCTAGAACTACCAAATTTGGTGACAGTATGTGTTATTATTGCACGCTGGTCAAGTTTATTTTGGATTTTGGCCACGCCCCCTTCCGCCCCTGTAAATCGAAAAAAATTGATTACAAGTGCCATTTTGATGCCATATTATTCATTTTCGGTTTATATGATAACTATATCTGGGCAGATGATCTCTAAAAGTTTGGTAACAATCGAATAATAAACACAGAAGTTATTCAGCTTAACGTTTTCCATAGCTGTAAGCAGCGGTGCCGGCAGCGCTGCTTGCAGCATTGTGCCGAATCGTGTGTGCGTGTACGGTGGTGAAATGGGTTAAGTTGTGGACTGCAAAACGAACAGTACTATTATGCATTTACGGGTTCGAATCCCGCCCGCATCAAAAATTAAATGTGTGCAAAAATGTTTTTTTTATACCCGCTACTCATAGAGTAGAAGATCAAGTTTATTTTGGATTTTTTCGAAAAAAAAATTGATTACAAGCGCAATTTTGATGCCATATTGTTCCATATGATAATTATAGCTAGCCTGATGATCATCTCTGAAAATTTGGTAACAATCGGATAATAAACAAAGAAGCTATTCAGTTTAACATTTTCCCTAGCTGTAAACCGCGCTTCCGGCAGCGCGGAAGCTCTTTATTTGTACAGGAAATAATAAGAATGCCATACAATTTAAATTTTTTCTGTTGTTAGATAACAGCGTTAGTAGCTTAGTGAAAAAGCGATGAACTCCTGTGCCGACAGGCCCGTGATTCGATTCCCAATTCATTCCGCTTAAGCTTTTTGCCGGCAGCGCTGCTTGCAGCATTGTGCCGAATCGTGTGTGCGTGTACGGTGGTGAAATGGGTTAAGTTGTGGACTGCAAAACGAACACTTATGCATTTACGGGTTCGAGTCCCGCCCGCATCAAAAATTAAATGTGTGCAAAAAAAATATTATAAGTCCATAGCATTTTACGGTCAAAATATGATTGTAGCCGTTTTTTTGTTCCGCAAATAAATTATGTACAAGCAGCTGGGTAGCGGGTATATTACAGTCGAGCACACTCGACTGTAGCTTTCTTACTTGTCTAATATGCATTAATTGGTGGCGCATTTTATTTAAAATTTTTTTAATGGCTCACAATGAACAAGTGGAGAAGTGACAGTCTCTTAAATCAGCTCTGTGCGATTGTCAGAGCGCTGCTTGCAGCATTGTGCCGAATCGTGTGTGCGTGTACGGTGGTGAAATGGGTTAAGTTGTGGACTGCAAAACGAACAGTACTATTATGCATTTACTTTGACTTTGCATAAATATTATAAGTCCATAGCCTTTTACGGTCAAAATATGATTGTAGCCGTTTTTTTGTTCCGCAAATAAATTATGTACTTGTTTTTTTTAAGAACTTATACTTTAATTTTTTAATATGCATTAATTGTTGGTGCATTTTATTTAAAATTTTTAATGGCTCACAATACACTGAGTTAACAAGTGGTGAAGTGATAGTCTCTTAAATCAGCTCTGTGCAATTGTCAGAGCGCAGCTTTTTCTTATATTTTTTTATTTTTATTTTTTATTTAATTATATGTTTATGATTGTTATTTATGAATAAATAGCAACAACAACACGCATCATGCATTCAGACTTTGTTTTTGTCGTGCAAGAATTTCCGAATGGTCTCATAATGTAACTTTGGCAAAATTTCCGTAATGGCTTAATGCCCGAATGGAGAAGTGGTGGACCTCTTAGGTAATGGGTCCAAGGTTCGATTCCGCATGCATACGTGTCATGGTAGGGGAGATCGAGCTTTTCTTATTTTTTGCAATGAAAAGTTTTTGCCTCCCTTTTTGATCTACCTTCATGAAACTTTGTATACATGTTGCTCATTGCTCCCCGCTGTAAGTAAGTCGGAACGAGCCGGTACGCACCGATACATAGTATAGATGCCATAGAACATATCGGTCGATTTTTTAACAAAATTTATTAAAAGTTAGTGTGCTCCAGAACACTTTCCATTCAAGTATATAAAGAGGTATTAAAAGGGCACATATCGCTTTTTACATGCACGTATTCGATTTATAGTCTTCAACAGGTAGAATTATTATTATTGCTGCTTAAGTGATAAATCTTGGATTTTTTTGGTACCTGAATAAAAGTTATACGTTTTCAATACTTTTTACTCCTTTTCCCGGCAGCATTGTGCCGAATAGTGGGTGGGTGTACGGTGGTGAAATGTGTTAAGTTGTGGACTGCATAACGAACTAAACTATTATGCATTTATGGGTTCAAGTCCCACTCGCATCAAAAGTTAAATGTGTGCAAAAAATTATTTTTTTTATTTTAGATTTTGACTTTTCATAAATGTTGTAAGTCCATGCCCTTTTACGGTCAATATATGATTGTAGCCGTTCTTTGTTGTTCCGCAAATAATTTTGATGTACGAGCAACTGGGTAGCGGGTATATTACAGTCGAGCACACTCGAATGTAGCTTTCTTATTTGTTTTTTTAAATAACAAAGCAACTAATGATCAGGCTGCTGCCGATTTGCTTGCGGACTTTTTATACCCGCTACTCATAGAGTAGAAGGGTTTGTTCAAACCGAAAATGTATGTAACAGGCACAAGGAGACACCTCCGACCCCATAAAGTATATATATTCTGGCTCAAGATCAACAGCCGAGTCGATATAGCCATGTCCGTCTGTCCGTCTGTCTGTCCGTGTGAAAATCTAGATCTCAGCTATTATAAGAGCTGGAACTACCAAATTTGGTGACAGTATGTGTTATTATTGCAAGCTGATCAAGATTATTTTGGATTTTGGCCACGTCCCTTCCGCCCCTGTAAATCGAAAAAATTGATTACAAGCGCAATTTTGATGCCATATTGTTCATTTTTGGTTTATATGATAACTATAGCTAGCCAGATTATTTCTGAAAACTTGGTATTCATCGGATAATAAGCACAGAAAATATTCAGATTAACGTTTTCCATAGCTGTAAGCAGCGCTGCCGGCAGCGCAAATTCTTGATTTGTACAGGAAATAATAAGAATGCCTTACAATGCAAATTTTTGCAGTTGTTGGATAACAGCGTCAGTAGCTTAGTGGAAAAGCAATGAACTCCTGAACCGACAGGCCCGTGGTTCGATTCCCAGTTCATGCCGCTTAAGCTTTTTTTTTGACCACGCCCAATTCCGCCCCTGTAAATCGAAAAAATTGATTACAAGCGCAATTTTGATGCCGCTGCTTGCAGCATTGTGCCGAATCGTGTGTGCGTGTACGGTGGTGAAATGGGATAAGTTGTAGACTGAAAAACGAACAGTACTATTATGCATTTACGGGTTCGAGTCCCG
The DNA here is from genome assembly GCA_018904095.1 of Zaprionus ghesquierei. NCBI lineage: Eukaryota > Metazoa > Arthropoda > Insecta > Diptera > Drosophilidae > Zaprionus > Zaprionus ghesquierei. The sequence continues at coordinate 109,463 of JAEIGP010000516.1, forward strand.
CCCGCATCAAAAATTAAATGTGTGCAAAAATGTTTTTTTATTTTTATTTTAGATTTTGACTTTGCATAAATAATGTAAGTCAATGGCCTTTTAGGGTCAAAATATGAGTGTAGCCGTTTTTTTTTTGTTCCGCAAATAAATGATGTACGAGCAGCTGGGTAGCGGGTATATTACAGTCGTGCACACTCGACTGTAGTTTTCTTACTTGTTCTTTTTATACCCGCTACTCAAAGTGTAGAAGGGTATTATCACTTTGTTCAAACCGAAAATGTACGTAACAGGCAGAAGGAGAGACCTCCGACCCCATAAAGTATATATATTCTGGCTCAGGATCAACAGCCGAGTCAATATAGCCATGTCTGTCTGTCACTTCGTCTGTCCGTCTGTCTGTCCGTGTGAAAATCTAGATCTCAGCTATTATAAGAGCTAGGACTACCAAATTTGGTGACAAAAAGTTTTATTATTGCACGCTGATCAAGTTTATTTTGGATTTTGGCCACGCCCCCTTCCGCCCCCGTAAATTGTACAGGAAATAATAAGAAATTCTTTATTTGTACAGGAAATAATAAGAATGCCTAACAATGCAAATTTTTGCAGTTGTTGGATAACAGCGTCAGTAGCTTAGTGGAAAAGCGATGAACTCCTGAACTGACAGGCCCGTGGTTCGATTTCCAGTTCATGCCGCTTAAGCTTTTTCTTTTTTTTTTTAAGAACTAATACTTTAATTTTTGAATATGCATTAATTGGTGGTCGTGCATTTTATTTAAAATTTCTTTAATGGCTCACAGTGAACTTTGTTAGCAAAGAAGTGACAATCTCTTAAATCAGATGTGTGCGATTGTTAGAGCGCAGCTTTTTCTTATATTTTTTTTATTTCTATTAAGTATTTAACTGTATGCTGAAGTTATGAGAGTAAATAGCAACAACAACACGCATCATGCATTCAGACTTTGTTTTTGTCGTGCAAGAATTTCCGAATGGTCTCATAATGTAACTTTGGCAAAATTTGCATAATGGCTTAATGACCGAATGGAGAAGTGGTGGACCTCTTAGGTAATAGGTCCAAGGTTCGATTCCGCATGCATGCATGTCATGGTGGGGGAGATCGAACATTACTTATTTTTTGCAAAGAAAAGTTTTTGCCTCCCTTATTTAGCTACCTTCATGAAACTTTGTATACATGTTTCTTATTGCTGCCCGCTGTAAATAAGTCGGAACGAGCCGGTACGGACCGATACATCGTATAGATGCCATAGAACCTATCGGTCGTTTTTTTTTAACAAAATTTATTAAAAGTTAGAGTGCTCTAAAACACTTTCCATTCAAGTATATAACGAATTATTAAAAGGGCACATATCGCTTTTTACATGCACGTATTCGATTTATAGTCTTCAACAGGTAGAATTATTATTTTTGCTGCTTAAGTGATAATACTTGGATTTTTTTGGTACCTGAATAAAAGTTATACGTTTTCAATACTTTTTACTCCTTTTGCCGGCAGCGCTGCTTGCAGCATTGTGCCGAATAGTGTGTGCGTGTACGGTGGTGAAATGGGTTAAGTTGTGGACTGTATAACGAACGAAACTATTATCCATTTATGGGTTCGAGTCCCACCTGCATCAAAAGTTTAGTGTGTGCAAAAAATTATTTTTTTTATTTCAGATTTTGACTTTGCAAAAATATTGTAAGTCCATGCCCTTTTACGGTCAAAATATGATTGTAGCCGTTCTTTATTGTTCCGCAAATAATTTTGATGTACGAGCAGCTGGGTAGCGGGTATATTACAGTCGAGCACACACGAAGGTAGCTTTCTTATTTGTTTTTTCAAATAACAAAGCAACTAATGATCAGGCTGCTGCCGATTTGCTTGCGGACTTTTTATACCCGCTACTCATAGAGTAGAAGGGTTTGTTCAAACCGAAAATGTATGTAACAGGCACAAGGAGACACCTCCGACCCCATAAAGTATATATATTCTGGCTCAGGATCAACAGCCGAGTCGATATAGCCATGTCCGTCTGTCCGTCTGTCAGTCTGTCTGTCCGTGTGAAAATCTAGCTCTCAGCTATTATAAGAGCTAGGACTACCAAATTTGGTGACAATATGTGTTATTATTGCACGCTGATCAAGTTTATTTTGGATTTTGGCCACGCCCCCTTCCGCCCCCGTAAATCGAAAAAACATTGTGCGTGTACGGTGGTGAAATGGGTTAAGTTGTGGACTGCAAAACGAACAGTACTATTATGCATTTACGGGTTCGAGTCCCGCCCGCATCAAAAATTAAATGTGTGCAAAAAATAATTTTTTTTATTTCAGATTTTGACTTTGCAAAAATAATGTAAGTCCATGGACTTTTACGGTCAAAATATGATTGTAGCCGTTCTTTACTGTTCCGAAAATAATTTTGATGTACGAGTAGCTGTGTAGCGGGTATATTACAGTCGAGCACACACGAATGTAGCTTTCTTACTTGTTTTGCGTTAAGTTAGTTTTAAATCAAAATCCAACCAATAAAAACGTTTTTTTCGCTTATCATCACGGATTTGTCAAATTTAGATCTACAACTACAAATCTTCTTGAGTTTTCCTGAATTATAACTAAAGGATTTCGGAGGATACACTGATTTCAGTAAAGCATTTGAATCCGTTAATCATAACCTATTGCTTCATAAATTAGATCTCATTGGTTCTCCTCAAAAACTTATTTTGTGGTTATCACATTATTTAACTTAGAGGACGCAAAGAGTACTTTTTAATTCTTGCAAATCTAAGCATATATTTGTTAAATCTGGGGTTCCTCAGGGTAGTCATCTTGGCCCTCTACTTTTTAACCTTTTTATTTTATTAATTACCTTCTGTACTAACCCAATCATTTGTCCTTATGTACGCTGATGACGTTAAACTTTGTCTGACATATAATGACAGAACTTTGAACTTTCTTCAAATGGAGCTTGACATGTTATTTGCCTGGTGTAGTCATAACCTTCTACATCTTAACTGTTCTAAATGTAAAGTTATGTCATTTTACAGAGGAAACCATCACGTCATCACGTGAACTATACCTCAAATTTGAAGAATAACTGAAGTTAATGTTCTTGGTATTCTCTTTGATCAGAAATTTAAATTTGATCGACACGTTACACACATTGTTAACAAGACTTTTCGGTTCTTGGTTTCATTAAAAGATGGGCCAAAGAATTTAATGATCCCTTTACAACCAAGTTACTTTTTACTTCTCTTGTACGTCCAATTCTTGAATATGGTTCTTGCGTGTGGTCCCCGCAGTACCAAATTTATCATGACAGAATTGACTCTGTTCAAAAGCAGTTTCTTCTTTTTGCTTTACGTAGTTTCAACTGGGCTTCAGAAGTAGATTTACCACCAGATAATCGGCTTCTTTTAATTAGCCGTCCGTCTTTAGCTAACCGTCGTGTTATGTTAAGTGTGTTGTTTATCATAAAACTAATAAAATTTGAGGTCAATTCCCCTTCTTTACTTAGCCAACTTAACTTTAGTATTCCTTCTAGAGATACCCGTAATTTTCAGCCATTGTCATTAGACTTTTGTTCCAATAATTATAGCTTGGTTGACCCTATCCGTCTTCTCTGCGATCATTAAAATACATTTCTTAGACTTCTCAACTTAGAGTCCTCTCTTTCTAATATAAAAATTTCTATTCTTAACTCATTAATACTTCATCCTAATAACTAATATTAACTTTTCTGATCTGATTGCGTAATTTCTAGGTTTTCCCCAACCCATTGTAACAGATGTTGTTTCGGCTAGAAATTTTGTTTGTATACCCGCTACTCATAGAGTAGAAGGGTATTATAACTTTGTTCAAACCGAAAATGTATGTAACAGGCAGAAGGAGACACCTCCGACCCCGTAAAGTATATATATTCTGGCTCAGGATCAACAGCCGAGTCGATATAGCCATGTCCGTCTGTCCGTCTGTCTGTCTGTCCGTCTGTCCGGCTGTCTGTCCGTGTGAAAATCTAGATCTCAGCTATTATAAGAGCTAGAACTACCAAATTTGGTGACAAAATGTGTTATTATTGCACGCTGATCAAGTTTATTTTGGATTTTGGCCACGCCCCCTTCCGCCCCTGTAAATCGAAAAAACATTGATTACAAGTGCAATTTTGATGCCATATTTTTCATTTTCGGTTTAGATGATAACTATAGCTAGCCAGATGATCTCTGAAATTTGGTAACAATCGGGAAATAAACACAAAAGTTATTCAGCTTAACGTTTTCCATAGCTGTAAGCAGCGCTGCCGGCAGCGCAAATTCTTTATTTGTACAGGAAATAATAAGAATGCCTTACAATGCAAAGTTTTGTAGTTGTTGGATAACAGCGTCAGTAGCTTTGTGGAAAAGCAATGAACTCCTGAACCGACAGGCCCGTGGTTCGATTCCCAGTTCATGCCGCTTAGCTTGTTCTTTTTTTAAGAACTTTTACTTTAATTTTTGAATATGCATTAATTGGTGGTCATGCATTTTATTTAAAATTTTTTTAATGGCTCACAATGAACTTAGTTAACAAGTGGAGAATTGACCGTAAAAGGCCATGGACTTACAATATTTATGCAAAGCCAAAATCTTAAATTAAAACAAGTAATGAAAGCTACAGTCGAGAACGCCCGACAGTGAGATACCATTCGCCCAATTCTGAAACAAATTATCACACATTTAATTCCATCAAAAAACGCTGCACAAGTTTATCCACCACCTATTGTTTAAATTAGATCTATTTTTGAACAGCGCCATCTATAATTGAAAACTGCATAGCTTTACACATGCTACGCCTGAAACGAAGCATCGTGACGATGATGTTACGACGCGCAGCACAGGCGCAAGCAGTGGAAGTACGAAAAACGAAAATATGGATAACTTCTGTGTTTAGCGTCTGATTAGATTGTAATTTGGATTGTAATTTGAGAATAGATTTATAATGCAATTATTTATGTTCGTAGCAAAGCAGAAAGTTGTAACTTCGATACTTTTCCTGATAATCGAATATTATGGATTTACGTGGGCGGTGGTCGTGGTATTAAAAATTGAAAATAAACTCGATCTACCTATGGTATACAGGAACCTTCATGTGAAATATGGTGTCTATAGCTTTTGCAATAGATGAGAGCTAGACGTTCAGACAGACAGACGGACAAACGGATAGACAGACGGACATGGCTCAATCGACTCAACTAGTGATCCTAAGTCAGAATATATAAGTTATGAATTATGAGTTAGATCCCGATCTTGGAAAATAGTTAATTAAGTGCTAAGAGAATTTGTTCTAGAATTAATTAATATCATGTAGTTATGTAGTGTGCTACCGGTCTAACCTTAGGGCTTCATTTTACCTTTCGCATGGATGCGGAGACGCTGTCAAGTACCGTCTCCGTCCAGGAGCAGGGCCCATTATACGCGGGCGCAAAAGCGTCTTCATGAAAAAATAAATAAATAAGGCCTATGTAACGACCCACTGTGGCGATTTGCCTACACTCGCTGTAGCCTATTCGCAAGTGCAATGTACATAGTGTCGAACCAATAAACTGGCATATAATGTCCGAAGTACAGGAAAAAGAAGAATAAATGAGATAATAAATTCTGATTAAAGGTTGTGGCAATCTGCTGGATAGGCTGAGTGGTGTGGAGGCACCCAAGAAAGCTGCTCAGTAGATTGTGTGGCAACCGTACCATTAGTAGGCCAAGGCCAAAAAGGTACATGTAAAGAAAGCTACAGTCGAGCGCGCCCGACAGTAAGATACCATTCGCCCAGTTTTGAAACAAATTATCACACATTTAATTCCATTAAAAAAACGCTGCACAAGTTTATCCGCCACCTATTGTTTAAATTAGATCTATTTTTGAAAAGCCCCATCTACATGTGAAAACTGCATAGCTTTACACATGCTACGGCTGAAACGAAGCATCGTGACGATGACGTCACGACGCGCAGCACAGGCGCAAGCAGAGGAAGTACGGAAAACGGAAACATGGGTAATTTCTGTGTTTATCGTCCGATTGGATTATAATTTGGGAAATAGATTTATATTGCAATTATTTATGTTCATACCAAAGCAGAAGCTGAAACTTCAATACTTCTCCTGATAATCGAAAATGATCGATTTGCGTAGGCGGTGGTCGTGGCATCAAAAATTGCAAATAAAATCGATCTATGTATGGTATACAGGAACCTTTATGTGAAATATGGTGTCTCTAGCTTTTGTAATAGCTGAGATCTAGGCGTTCAAACGGACAGACGGACAGACCGACGGACGGACAGACGGACAGACAGACGAACATGGCTCAATCGACTCAGGTAGTGATCCTGAATCAGAATATATATACTTTGTGGGGTCTGCCATGCCTCCTTCTGCCTGATACATACATTTGCACAAACTTAGTATACCATTTTTGACCATTTTCAATGGTCGAATTGTGTAAAAATACGGACCACCGCGCCCAGTACTAAGTTCGACTGCTCAGTAAACTCGCTCGTCACTGTCGCTTCATACCCGAATTATTCAAACCAAAGCCATATAAAGAAAAGATGAAATATAAACAAATATAAAAGAATGATAAACGAATATGGAAAAAACCATTTCCAACCAATAGTTTTTACTAGATTTTTATAAAAACCTTTTTTTTCCTCAGATCAAAAGAAAAAAAAACACTTACATGGAAGAAAACACTAATTGAAATTATAAGAAAAAACAACACATGTACACGAAAAAAACACTAATCGTAGGTCAACACAATTTATAAGGCAGGACATATTCTCGCATAAATAAAAAGGTCTTGGTTGTCTGTCAGCAGTCCTGTCTGATTCTATAAACTCCGCTGTTCGTCTATTAAAGAAAATGGAGGAGATGAAGGAAACTCTAAATGTAATCCTGGCCCAGATATCTGGGATCAGGGGCGACGTAAAGGAAATTAATAACAGAGATAGCACCCTAGAAGCTGAAAACGAAGCCCGTAACCCGGTGGGTACCCCTCAGGTGCCCTTAAAGCGCGCGCGCCATGATTTTGAGCTGAAAGAAACTTTTGCGCTCCCGGGTTGCGTTAAGGAGCTTCAAACTTTTGAAGGTCAGCCTGAGAAATATGTCTCTTGGGTGAACCATGCACAGGCTAGGTCCTCTGTTCCGCGCAATAGTCTGCCACATTAGCCAAAAAATAAGAGCCGGAGCCGACGAGGCTCTCGATTCTTACGGGGTGCCAGACGATGACTGGCAGGAGATCAAGAGAGTTATAACGTTGCATTACGCGGATAAGCGCGATGTGCGAACGCTAGAACACCAGTTTAGTTTACTTAGCCAGGGTAATAAAACCTTGGAGGAGTACTTTTTTAAGGTGAATAAATACCTTTCTCTTATCCTCAACGGATTAAGGGTATGGGACACTCAATGGAGGTAGCTAGAGCCTTGTCTGAACATTCGAGGGACAAGGCCCTTGACGTTTTTATTCGCGGAGTCGCTAACGATGCCTCTAGGTTACTAGTTATGCGTAGACCAAAGGATTTGCAGGAAGCCTACTTCTTTTGTAAGGAGTTGCAGGCGGTTGCTCCGAGAGGAGGTTCGTTTGCCCAGCATCCGCCACCGGCCAATTTTACACCGAACACCCGATTTTACCGACCTGAAGGCGCTCCTTGTTTTACTTCTTCTTATCAAGGTAATGTTAAACCTATATCAGGACCGAGATATGGTGGTTCCCAAAATTTTACCCGTTTCCAGGGTCCAAGACCGGCCATTAAGATGGAATCAAAGCGGTCGGGTCAGTCACACAGCTCCGGTTACAGGGCTCTTTCGAACGAAGGTTCCGGTATGAAGTGAATATTGCTCGAGTACCAAAATCGGTTCCAAAGGCCAATGAAACCTTACCCCATGGAGCCTATACTAGACCTCTTGTCCCCAATCCCTGTCGAACATGACCAGGGTGCTCTATCTGACCCTGATCAGCTCGGTGCTGAGAATGTTGGCATGCCTCATCAGGATACCATAGAAGAGAGAGACGCTCCCGGAACAGGCGCCTAAGGCCCAAATTTTATGGCCGGGTCCTTTCCAGCGTCCCATACTTAGAATATGAGGGAAAAGGTTGGGTTAAGTTACAGTTATTGGTTGATACCGGCGCGAACAAAAATTTCATTAGCCCCATAATGAGATCAGGTCCGACCCGACCTCCTACAGGCAGGGGGACAAAGTATTTGTCGCTAACACACAAATTAAAACGAAAGAAAAGCGATGTTTTAGGGCTGAGCAGATTGCTGAAGATAGGAATGTAACGGTCAAAACCAAGACCGGCAAAATTTATCATAAATCTATATACGGAATTGAAAAGACATTAGATTGTTTGTGTGCGTTTCACAAGCTTTTCTTTAATACTACAATACATACATTTATTTCCTTTTAGAAAAAACACACGAATCGTACATTTCTTTACACACTTTTAACCCCATATTTATACCCGCTACTCATAGAGTAGAACGGTATTATAACTTTGTTCAAACCGAAAATGTATGTAACAGGCAGAAGGAGACACGTCCGGCCCCATAAAGTATATATATTCTAGCTTAGGATCAACAGCCGACTGGATATAGCCATGTCTGTCTGTCTGTCCGTCTGTCCGTCTGTCTGTCCGTGTGAAAACCTAGATCTCAGCTATTATAAGAGCTAGGACTTCCAAATTTGGTGACAAAATGTTTTATTATTGCACGCTGATCAAGTTTATTTTGGATTTTGGCCACGCCCCTTCCGCCCCCGTAAATCGAAAAAACATTGATTACAAGTGCAATTTTGATGCCATATTGTTCATTTCGGGTTTGCATGATATCCATAGCTAGCCAGATGATCTTTGAAAATTTGGTAACAATCGGATAATAAACACAGAAGTTATTCAGCCTAACGTTTTCCATAGCTGTAAGCAGCGCTGCCGGTAGCGCTGCTTGCAGCATTGTACCGAATCGTGTGTGCGTGTACGGTGGTAAAATGGGTTAAGTTGTGGACTGCAAAACGAACAGTACTATTATGCTTTTACGGGTTCGAGTCCCGCCCGCATCAAAAATTAAAAGGGTGCAAAAATTTGCATTGTAAGGCATTCTTATTATTTCTTGTACAAATAAACAAACTTTTATTACCCCGATTATCAAAAATTAATTCAAAACATCATAAACGAACGTAATATTTGCAATGAAGCAAAAACTGAGCATAGAGATATAAAATTAAAATTTGAAACAGCTCCTGAAGTCTTTAATCTAAGAGGTAAATATGTAATGGGTTTTTATATGGTCAATATTAAACAATTTCTATCTTGCATCGATATTTATTCAAAGCTAAACGAGCTATAATCTCAGTATTTACCAATATGGGTAAACCAATAGAATTAAAAGCGGACAAATTCAGACAATTCAGAACTTATGTGCGCAGCTTTACAAACAAGGTTACAAACAAAAGGCGTAAAAATATAAATCACAACCAGTAAAAATGGAATTTCTGATGTCGAGAGATTTCATAAAACTATTAATGAACAAGTAAAGAAAGCTACAGTCGAGCGCGCCCGACAGTAAGTGACCATTCGCCCAGTTCCGAAACAAATTATCACACATTTAATTCCATCAAAAAAACGCTGCACATGTTTATTTGCCACCTATTTTTATACCCGCTACTCATAGAGTAGAAGGGTATTATAACTTTGTTCAAACCGAAAATGTATGTAACAGGCAGAAGGAGACACCTCCGACCCCATAAAGTGTTTATATTCTGGCCCAGAATCAACAGCCGAGTCGATATAGCCATATCCGTCTGTCCGTCTGTCTGTCCGTGTGAAAATCTAGATCTCAGCTATTATAAGAGCTAGGACAACCAAATTTGGTGACAATATGTGTTATTATTGCACGCTGATCAAGTTTATTTAAGCGCGGTTTACAGCTATGGAAAACGTTAAGCTGAATAACTTTTGTGTTTATTTCCCGATTGTTACCAAATTTCAGAGATCATCTGGCTAGATATAGTTATCATCTAAACCGAAAATGAACAATATGACATCGAAATTGCGCTTGTAATCAATGTTTTTTCGATTTACAGGGGCGGAACGGGGCGTGGCCAAAATCCAAAATAAACTTGATCAGCGTGCAATAATAACACATACTGTCACCAAATTTGGTAGTTCTAGCTCTTATAATAGCTGAGATCTAGATTTTCACACGGACAGACAGACGGACAGACGCACATGGCTATATCGACTCGGCTGTTGATCATCTGGCTAGATATAGTTATCATATAAACCGAAAATGAATAATATGACATCGAAATTGCGCTTGTAATCAATGTTTTTTCGATTTACAGGGGCGGAACGGGGCGTGGCCAAAATCCAAAATAATCTTGACCAGCGTGCAATAATAGCACATACTGTCACCAAATTTGGTAGTTCTAGCTTTTATAATAGCTGAGATCCAAATTTTCACAAGGACAGACAGACGGACAGACAGACAGACGGACAGACGGACAGACGGACATGGCTATATCGACTCGGCTGTTGATCCTGAGCCAGAATATACATACTTTATGGGATCGGAGGTGTCTCCTTCTGCCTGTTACATACATTTTCGGTTTGAACAAAGTTATAATACCCTTCTGCTCTATGAGTAGCGGGTATAAAAACCATTGCCCACCAATAGTTTTTACTAGATTTTTATAAAAACCTTTTTTTTCCTCAGATCAAAAGAAAAAAAAACACTTACATGGAAGTAAACACTAATTGAAATTATATGAAAAAACAATACATGTACACGAAAAAACACTAATCGAAGGTCAACACAATTTATAAGGCAGGACATATTCTCGCATAAATAAAAAGTTCTTAGTTGTCTGTCAGCAGTCCTGTCTGATTCTATAAACTCCGCTGTTCGTCTATTAAAGAAAATGGAGGAGATGAAGGAAACTCTAAATGTAATCCTGGCCCAGATATCTGGGATCAGGGGCGACGTAAAGGAAATTAATAACAGAGATAGCACCCTAGAAGCTGAAAACGAAGCCCGTAACCCGGTGGGTACCCCTCAGGTGCCCTTAAAGCGCGCGCGCCATGATTTTGAGCTGAAAGAAACTTTTGCGCTCCCGGGTTGCGTTAAGGAGCTTCAAACTTTTGAAGGTCAGCCTGAGAAATATGTCTCTTGGGTGAACCATGCACAGGCTAGGTCCTCTGTTCCGCGCAATAGTCTGCCACATTAGCCAAAAAATAAGAGCCGGAGCCGACGAGGCTCTCGATTCTTACGGGGTGCCAGACGATGACTGGCAGGAGATCAAGAGAGTTATAACGTTGCATTACGCGGATAAGCGCGATGTGCGAACGCTAGAACACCAGTTTAGTTTACTTAGCCAGGGTAATAAAACCTTGGAGGAGTACTTTTTAAGGTGAATAAATACCTTTCTCTTATCCTCAACGGATTAAGGGTATGGGACACTCAATGGAGGCAGCTAGAGCCTTGTCTGAACATTCGAGGGACAAGGCCCTTGACGTTTTTATTCGCGGAGTCGCTAACGATGCCTCTAGGTTACTAGTTATGCGTAGACCAAAGGATTTGCAGGAAGCCTACTTCTTTTGTAAGGAGTTGCAGGCGGTTGCTCCGAGAGGAGGTTCGTTTGCCCAGCATCCGCCACCGGCCAATTTTGCACCGAACACCCAATTTTACCGACCTGAAGGCGCTCCTTGTTTTACTTCTTCTTATCAAGGTAATGTTTAACCTATATCACACAGCTCACACAGGGCTCTTTCGAACGAAGGTTCCGGTATGAAGTGAATATTGTTCGAGTACCAAAATCGGTTCCAAAGGCCAATGAAACCTTACCCCATGGAGCCTATACTAGACCCCTTGTCCCCAATCCCTGTCGAATATGACCAGGGTGCTCTATCTGACCCTGATCAGCTCGGTGCTGAGAATGTTGGCATGCCTCATCAGGATGCCATAGAAGAGAGAGACGCTCCCGGAACAGGCGCCTAAGGCCCAAATTTTATGGCTGGGGCCTTTCCAGCGTCCCATACTTAGAATATGAGGGAAAAGGTGAGGTTAAGTTCCAGTTATTGGTTGATACCGGCGCGAACAAAAATTTCATTAGCCCCATAATAAGATCAGGTCCGACCCGATCTCCTACAGAAGAGAGAGACGCTCCCGGAACAGGAGCCTAGGGCCCAAATTTTATGGCCGGGGCCTTTCCAGCGTCCCATAAATTTCATTAGCCCCATAGCAAGATCAGGTCAGACCCGATCTCCTACAGTCAGGGGGACAAAGTATTTGTCGCGAACACACAAATTAAAACGAAAGAAAAGCGAGGTTTTGGGGCTGAGGAGATTGCTGAAGATAGGAATGTAACGGTCAAAACCAAGACCGGCAAAATTTTTCATAAATCTAATATACGGAATTGAAAAGACATTGGATTGTTTGTGTGCGTTTCACAAGCTTTTCTTTGCTTCGTTTTCGCCCACGCGGTGGGAGCCGCGTTGATCTTGTGCCATTACAAGAGGGCACAGTTTAGCGTGTCAACGGCCAAGCTGGCACATGTAATTGACTTGAGTAGGCTTGGATCACTGATTCGAAGGTTCAATGTGAAGCGGCGCTATTAACTGATCCCAAGATAAGAGCACTAGTGACGCACTACTTAGACGAGTCACAGGAGGGCCTGCGAAGACTAATGGGTACGCCGCGCGGACGTCGTTCACTAGACTGGATTGGGTCCGCTTGGAAGTGGATTGCGGGCTCACCAGATGCGTTCGACTGGGACTCCATACTACGTGCCCAGGAGAGCGTAGTAAAGTCAGCTGACCAGCAAGTGAGGATAAACGCTGGACTGTTCGACGCCTCACATGTGTCCCTGAGGCAACTTAACGGGGTCACGGCGAGGATCAACGATGGGGATGTATACACAGCAACGACCCTACTGCGCAAGGCTCTCATCACCGATAGCCAGGTCCGCGAGCTCACCCAAGCGTGTCAGTTGGCGAAATCAGGAATTGTCAACACTCGTTTGCTGGACCACGAGGAGGCAGGCAATTTTGACTGAGGTCAGGAACTTTCCATACCAGAATGCGGTCGAGGCACTGGAATTTTCCCGCCCGCCAGTATTAACGGATGGAACGGCGCTGTTGTACATTCTGGCAATGCTCAAGGTCGACCCCAAGGACTTCTGTCTGCTTCTTCTTTCGGCAGCCATTGAGGGAAGGCAAATCATGATCAAACATAGCAAGGTCGCTGTAAACTCTGGCGGAACCTATGCCGTGGTGGACGAATGCCTTTCCAAAGATGGAGAGGACCCTTCGAATGATGGACGAAAACAGCTGCATCCCTATGTTGTTAAAAGGCGGCCAGGCGAGATGCGACTTCCTAAGGAATAACGAAGCTCATATGGAGCTGGTCGAGGCCGGGTCAATCTTCTTGACCAACTTCAACGGGACGTTGGAAGCCGGACCCAAGACCCATAGTTTGGCTGGAACGTACATAGTCCAGTTCACCAACGAGACGATCAGTGTAGATGGGAGAACCAGTTACTCGTCGAGCCACCCCATGGTCATGCCGGCAATCCTGACTACGGTTACGGCTACCGGTTACAGGCCTTCGCTCCATTATGTGAACGACTTCAATATGGAGAACCTGACGAGGCTCTCCGGAATATCCGAGAAGGTTTCTTTTTCCTTCCTAGTGGAACCTTGGTCGCCTTGGTTGTCGGAGTGGCCCTATACACCGTATGGAGGAAGCTAACATCGACCAAAGGTATCCCGGTCGTAAACGACTGTATACCGGACCTGGAAACTCATGTTGCGAGCGGATCACTAAAACCCCTATGATCTGCGCGACGCAGATCTTTGAGGGGGGAGGAGTTATGAGTTATAAGTTAGATCCCGATCTTGGAAAATAGTTAATTAATGCTAAGTGAATTTGTTCTAGAATCAATTAATATCATGTAGTTATGTAGTGTGCTTCCGGCCTAACACCTTAGGGCTTCATTTTACCTTTCGCATGGATGCGGGGACGCTGTCAAGTACCTTCTCCGTCCAGGAGCAGGGCACATTATACGCGGGCGCAAAAGCGCATGTGAAAACTGCATAGCTTTACACATGCTATGGCTGAAACGAAGCATCGTGACGATGACGTCACGACGCGCAGCACAGGCGCAAGCAGTGGAAGTACGGAAAACGGAAACATGGATAACTTCTATGTTTATCGTCCGATTGGATTATAATTTGGGAAATAGATTTATATTGCAATTATTTATGTTCATACCAAAGCAGAAGCTGAAATTTCAATACTTCTCCTGATAATCGAAAATTATCGATTTGCGTAAAGGAAATTAATAACAGAGATAGCACCCTAGAAGCTGAAAACGAAGCCCGTAACCCGGTGGGTACCCCTCAGGTGCCCTTAAAGCGCGCGCGCAATGATTTTGAGCTAAAAGAAACTTTTGCGCTCCCGGATTGCGTTAAGGAGCTTCAAACTTTTGAAGGTCAGCCTGAGAAATATGTCTCTTGGGTGAACCATGCACAGGCTAGGTCCTCTGTTCCGCGCAATAGTCTGCCACATTAGCCAAAAAATAAGAGCCGGAGCCGACGAGGCTCTCGATTCTTACGGGGTGCCAGACGATGACTGGCAGGAGATCAAGAGAGTTATAACGTTGCATTACGCGGATAAGCGCGATGTGCGAACGCTAGAACACCAGTTTAGTTTACTTAGCCAGGGTAATAAAACCTTGGAGGAGTACTTTTTTAAGGTGAATAAATACCTTTCTCTTATCCTCAACGGATTAAGGGTATGGGACACTCAATGGAGGTAGCTAGAGCCTTATCTGAACATTCGAGGGACAAGGCCCTTGACGTTTTTATTCGCGGAGTCGCTAACGATGCCTGTAGGTTACTAGTTATGCTTAGACCAAAGGATTTGCAGGAAGCCTACTTCTTTTGTAAGGAGTTGCAGGCGGTTGCTCCGAGAGGAGGTTCGTTTGCCCAGCATCCGCCACCGGCCAATTTTGCACCGAACACCCGATTTTACCGACCTAAAGGCGCTCCTTGTTTTACTTTTTCTTATCAAGGTAATGTTAAACCTATATCAGGACCGAGATATGGTGGTTCCCAAAATTTTACCCGTTTCCAGGGTCCAAGACCGGCCATTAAGATGGAATCAAAGCGGTCGGGTCAGTCACACAGCTTCGGTTACAGGGCTCTTTCGAACGAAGGTTCCGGTATGAAGTGAATATTGCTCGAGTACCAAAATCGGTTCCAAAGGCCAATGAAACCTTACCCCATGGAGCCTATACTAGACCCCTTGTCCCCAATCCCTGTCGAACATGACCAGGGTGCTCTATCTGACCCTGATCAGCTCGGTGCTGAGAATGTTGGCATGCCTCATCAGGATACCATAGAAGAGAGAGACGCTCCCGGAACAGGCGCCTAAGGCCCAAATTTTATGGCCGGGTCCTTTCCAGCGTCCCATACTTAGAATATGAGGGAAAAGGTTGGGTTAAGTTACAGTTATTGGTTGATACCGGCGCGAACAAAAATTTCATTAGCCCCATAATGAGATCAGGTCCGACCCGACCTCCTACAGGCAGGGGGACAAAGTATTTGTCGCTAACACACAAATTAAAACGAAAGAAAAGCGACGTTTTAGGGCTGAGCAGATTGCTGAAGATAGGAATGTAACGGTCAAAACCAAGACCGGCAAAATTTATCATAAATCTATATACGGAATTGAAAAGACATTAGATTGTTTGTGTGCGTTTCACAAGCTTTTCTTTAATACTACAATACATACATTTATTTCCTTTTAGAAAAAACATACGAATCGTACATTTCTTTACACACTTTTAACCCCATATTTATACCCGCTACTCATAGAGTAGAAGGGTATTATAACTTTGTTCAAACCGAAAATGTATGTAACAGGCAGAAGGAGACACCTCCGGCCCCATAAAGTATATATATTCTAGCTTAGGATCAACAGCCGAGTGGATATAGCCATGTCCGTCTGTCTGTCCGTCTGTCTGTCCGTGTGAAAACCTAGATCTCAGCTATTATAAGAGCTAGGACATCCAAATTTGGTGACAAAATGTTTTATTATTGCACGCTGATCAAGTTTATTTTGGATTTTGGCCACGCCCCTTCCGCCCCCGTAAATCGAAAAAACATTGATTACAAGTGCAATTTTGATGCCATATTGTTCATTTCGGGTTTGCATGATATCCATAGCTAGCCAGATGATCTTTGAAAATTTGGTAACAATCGGATAATAAACACAGAAGTTATTCAGCCTAACGTTTTCCATAGCTGTAAGCAGCGCTTTGGTAGCGCTGCTTGCAGCATTGTACCGAATCGTGTGTGCGTGTACGGTGGTAAAATGGGTTAAGTTGTGGACTGCAAAACGAACAGTACTATTATGCATTTATGGGTTCGAGTCCCGCCCGCATCAAAAATTAAAAGGGTGCAAAAATTTGCATTGTAAGGCATTCTTATTATTTCTTGTACAAATAAACAAACTTTTATTACCCCGATTATCAAAAATTAATTCAAAACATCATAAACGAACGTAATATTTGCAATGAAGCAAAAACTGAGCATAGAGATATAAAATTAAAATTTGAAACAGCTCCTGAAGTCTTTAATCTAAGAGGTAAATATGTAATGGGTTTTTATATGGTCAATATTAAACAATTTCTATCTTGCATCGATATTTATTCAAAGCTAAACGAGCTATAATCTCAGTATTTACCAATATAGGTAAACCAATAGAATTAAAAGCAGACAAAGATTCAGAACTTATGTGCGCAGCTTTACAAACAAGGTTACAAACAAAAGGCGTAAAAATATAAATCACAACCAGTAAAAATGGAATTTCTGATGTCGAGAGATTTCATAAAACTATTAATGAACAAGTAAAGAAAGCTACAGTCGAGCGCGCCCGACAGTAAGTGACCATTCGCCCAGTTTCGAAACAAATTATCACACATTTAATTCCATCAAAAAAACGCTGCACATGTTTATTTGCCACCTATTTTTTAAATTAGATCTATTTTTGAATAGCGCCATCTACATGTGAAAACTTAGTAATCAGCTGTACACACGCTACGGCTGAAACGAAGCATCGAGACGATGATGTCACGACGCGAGCACAGGCGCAAGCAGTGGAAGTACGGAAAACGGAAACATGGATAACTTCTGTGTTTACCGCCCGATTGGATTCTAATTTGGGAAATAGATTTATATTGCAATTATATATGCATATATCAAAGCAGAGAGTTGTAAATTTAATATTTCTCGTTCTAATCGAAAATTATCGATTTGCGTGGGCGGTGGGCGTGGCATCAAAAATTGAAAATAAACTCGATCTACCTATGCTATACAGGATCCTTCAAGTGAAATATGGTGTCTCTAACTTATGTAATAGCTGAGATCTAGACGTTTAAAGGGACAAACGGACAGACGGACAGACAGACGAACATGGCTCAATCGACTCAGGTAGTGATCCTGAATCAGAATATATATACGTTGTGGGGTCTGCCACGCCTCCTTCTGCCTGTTACATACATTTGCACAAACTTAGTATACCATTTTCATTTTTAGTTACCATTTTCAGTGGTCGAATTGTTTAAAAATACGGACCACCGCGCCCAGTACTAAGTTCGACTGCTCAGTAAACTCGCACGTCCCTGTCACTCCATACCCGAATTATTCAAACCAAAGCCATATAAAGAAAAGATGAAACATAAACAAATATAAAATAAAACAAGTAAGAAAGCTACAGTCGAGTGTGCTCGACTGTAATATACCCGCTACCCAGCTGCTTGTACATAATTTATTTGCGGAACAAAAAAATGCCTACAATCATATTTTGACCGTAAAAGGCTATGGACTTATAATATTTATACAAAGTCAAAATATAAAATAAAAAAAAAAAACATTTTTGCACACATTTAATTTTTGATGCGGGCGGGACTTGAACCCGTAAATGCATAATAGTACTGTTCGTTTTGCAGTCAACAACTTAACCTGCCGGCAGCGCTTCTTACAGCTATGGAAAACGTTAAGCTGAATAACTTCTGTGTTTATTATCCGATTGTTACCAAATTTTCAGAGATCATGTGGCTAGCTATAGTTATCATGTAAACCGAAATGAACAATATGGCATCAAAATTGCACTTGTTATCAATGTTTTTCGATTTGCGGGGGCGGAAGGGGGCGTGGCCAAAATCCAAAATAAACTTCATCAGCGTGTAATAATAACACATATTTTCACCAAATTTGGTTGTCCTAGCTCTTATAATAGCTGAGATCTAGATTTTCACACGAACAGACAGACGGACAGACGGACATAGCTATATCGACTCGGCTGTTAATCCTGAGCCAGAATATATATACTTTATGGGGTCGGAGGTGTCTCCTTCTGCCTGTTACATACATTTTCGGTTTGAACAAAGTTATAATACCCTTCTACTCTATGAGTAGCGGGTATAAAAAATAATTTTTTGCACACATTTAACTTTTGATGCGGGTGGGACTCGAACCCATAAATGCATAATAGTTTCGTTCGTTATGCAGTCCACAACTTAACCCATTTCACCACCGTACACGCACACACTATTCAGCACAATGCTGCAAGCAGCGCTGCCGGCAAAAGGAGTAAAAAGTATTGAAAACGTATAACTTTTATTCAGGTACCACAAAAATCCAAGATTTATCACTTAAACAGTAAAAATAATAATTCTACCTATTGAAGACTATAAATCGAATACGTGCATGTAAAAAACGATATGCGCCCTTTTAATACCTCTTTATATACTTGAATGGAAAGTGTTCTGGAGCACTCTAACTTTTGTAGTAATATGTAGTACGTGTAGTTATAATTAGTATGTAAGACTCTCTGTAATAGTATGTATCGTTTAGTTTGGCGATCGTGGCTCAACGCCATCTATTGTAATTATTGTAGGTTAAACAGTTGTAGTTCACTAAGCGGCCTCTAGCGAGAACAAGAGGTGTAGAGAGAGATGAGAAGCGACGCACTTCACCTTTTCCAAGCAACGCAGAATTGTACGGACGCGCATTGTGAAATTAAAATAAATGAGCCTAAAATAAAAACTTTAATTGACTACAAAATAAAAAAGGCTATCCGATATCTACTAAAATTCAGAAGTGGTCGTGAATCTACGCTTATATTTAGTCAAAATTTATACAAAATTTAAGCGGCGATTTGAATGACTTAAGTTTACAGGATTTAAAGTTGTGGTGCGAAAAGCTTAAATTACCAACCAACGGCAGCAAATCGGCATTAGTGTTGCAAATTCAACAGTATCATCACAGTATGCTACCGTCAACAAGTGCAAGTGCAGCAAGTCTGCGTGGCGAAGCACCCCTAAGCAGCAAAACTACCGTTTTGCCGGCCAGCGGAGCGCCTAACGACGGAATAACGGAACAGGCAGACGACGAAAACAGCGAGATGGCAACAGTGAGCAATATTGACGACTTCATTGCACTTCGTGATGAAATTGAAATTCAACAAGCTGGCAACGATCACCTAATGAGCGAAGCTGGCAACACTGAAAAAATCGCTCATGGTGCAAGTTCATTTGTGAACAATACATTGGATGCTGTTCGTTTTTGCAAAGCAAATGCAAATAATAATGTAAAAGCTACGATACAACCTAGCAATGTTTATTTCAACACTGTCAAGGAATTTATGCCTGAATATGACGGAGAAAGAAATGTAAATGAGTGGTTGACAGTGGCTAAAAATGTGCGAGCGGTATTCAATATCAGTGACGATATTATGCGCCCGCTTATTTGTGCTCGTGCCAAAGGAAAAGCAAACTATTGGCTGTTTTCACAACCCTCACTGTTGTCAGGAAACATTGATGACATTTTTTCACAAATGCAAATTAGATTCGGAACGAGAGGCAATCTTGTAGAGCTACGTCAAAACTTAGAAAAACGTAAATGGCTCAATAACGAAGTGTTTTCAAGCTATTATTATGACAAACGGATGTTGGCAAACAAGTTAAACATTAACGATGACGAAATGGTGCAGTATATACTGGAGGGTATACCGAACTCAGAAACCAAGGCAAGTTGCAACGTTTTGCTACACCAGCTGCAGTTCTTGATGCGTTCCGTGATATTAAGATGCCACGTCCTACTGGAGGAAAAAGTCAGTCTGGAACTGTTCCAAAGACTTCGACCCCGGACCAGATGGTTGTTAAATGTTTTAACTACAATTGTTCGGGACATATAGCTGCAGAGCCGAAGCGTGCAGATGGAGCGTGCTATGCGTGCGGCAAAGAGGGACATTTGCCTAGAGAATGTTCGCCATACAAGAAAGCAACAGCAAAGGACAATTATGTAAGATACTTTGATATAAGTTTTTGTGGTGCAAATAATTGTAAGTCAAATTTTGTCTCCATAGGGTGCCTCTTAGATTCAGGGAGTCCGATAACAATTTTAAGAAGATCTACAATTCCTAAAGAATTACAGTTAAGTCACAATGAATCGGCAAATACTTATTTTGGTATTAATGAAAGTAAATTGAATGTACTTGGAAAAATTACTTGTTTGTTTAAAAATTTAAATAAAGTAATAACTATTGAATCTTTTGTTGTGAGTAATGAATCCATAAGGCACCCAGTGGTTTTAGGCAGAGATTTTTTAAATATGAGTAATTATAAGTTAATTCAGGTTGGTGACAATATAAGCAATGACTATGTGCAAAGTAAAAGAAATGTAAAAGAACTAAGACAAAGCAACGTGAATGAAATTAAAAGTAAAGACAAATTAAAAGACATGCAAAGTAAAGAAAAGTTAGAAGATGTGCAAAGTAAAAGTAATGTAAAAGAACAAAGACAAAGCAACGTGAATAAAATTAAAAGAAAAGACAAATTAAAAGACATACAAGGTAGAGAAAAATTAGCTAATATGCAAAGCAAAAGTAGTGCAGAAAATCGAAGACATAACAATATAAGAGAGACTCAGAGTAAAGATAAAGTAAATAAAATGCAATTTCGAGAAAAGATAGACAATGTAAAAGAAATGCTAAGTGAAAACGTTGAAGCAGAAAGATGTTTAAACGATGAGGACGAACGTCAAAGAAAAATGAGCATGAATGGAATAAAAAATGAGATAAAAGAAGAAAGTTTCGAAACGCAAATGTTGCTGATCGATGTAGACTCTGAAAATAAAAAAGAATACAAGGTGGGAGAAGAGATGAATAATGTGAACACGAAAAGATTAGAGAATCTGTTTGAGAATTATTATAATTAACCTATTAGGCCACTTGAATCCAAAATTAAACGGTATATGAAAATTATTGTTGATAGCGAAAAACCGTTTCGATGCCCCCCTCGACGACTATCGTACGCTGAAAAGGCAGAGGTACAAAGAATACTTGATGAGAACATGGCTAAGGGATATATACGTCCAAGTGAGTCAGAATATGTTTCACCGATAGTACTTGTTAAAAAGAAGACAGGGGAATTAAGGATGTGTGTAGATTACCGCCGTTTAAATAAAGTTACGTCAAAAGATAGTTACCCCACTGATAGATGATTTGTTAGATAGGTTAGTAAATAAAAAGTTATTTTCAAAGTTAGATTTAAAGAGTGGCTTTAATCATGTTTTTATGGATAGTGATTCTACAAAGTATACGTCATTTATAACACCATTAGGACAATTCGAATATCTTCGAATGCCGTTCGGGTTGACAAACGCTCCTTCTACGTTTCAAAGATTTATAAATAAAATATTCGAAGATATGGTACGAGAAGGCAAAGTTATTATATATCTTGATGATATAATGATTGCTACAGAAGGACTAGAAGATCATTTTAATATCTTGAAAGAAGTTTTTCAATGCTTAGTAGAAAATAAATTAGAACTTAGACAAGACAAGTGTGAGTTTTTGAAGTCGTTTATAGATTATTTAGGCTACACAGTAACAGGTGAAGGCATAATAAAAGCAAATGAGTCAGGTATAGAAGCCATTAAATCGTTTCCGGTGCCAACCAAGGTTCATGAAGTACAAAGTTATATTGGTCTATGCTCTTATTTTAGATTAGAAGATTCATTCCGGATTTCGCTCTAGTGGCAAAACCATTATATGACCTTACAAGAAAAGATAAAAAATTCATGTTCGGAGAGAAAGAGTTAAGAGCTTTCAATATGCTAAAGGAAAAACTGGTAGAAGCACCAATATTAGCAATATATGATCCGAAAGATGAGACCGAACTTCATTGTGATGCAAGTTCACTAGGGTACGGTGCAATATTGTTACAACGAAAGAATGATGCGAAGTTACACCCAATTTTTTACTTTTCAAAACGGACGAGAGAAGTTGAGTCAAAGTATCACAGCTTTGAGTTAGAAACACTTGCAATAGTCAACGCGTTGAAAAGGTTTCGAGTCTATTTACAAGGCATTAATTTTAAAATAGTAACAGATTGCAATTCGCTTACGTGAACTTTAAACAAAAAAGAATTAAATCCACGAATTGCAAGGTGGGCTCTCGAGCTACAAAATTATGATTACGTTTTTGAACATAGGTCAGGAAAAAGAATGCAGCATGTGGATGCATTAAGTAGAAGTAATAGTATAATGATAATAGAAACAAACACGTTTGAAGAAAACCTAATAATATGCCAGGGAAAGGATCCAAATATTAGAAATATAAAGAATAAATTCTCTGAACAGGAAAGTGAATATTATGAAATGCGCAATGGTGTCGTTTATAGAAAAAAAAGTCAGAGGTTAATGTTTTATGTGCCAATGTCAATGGAAACCAATGGGTTTTTTAAGTATCATGATGAGATGGGACATGTAGGGGTTGACAAAGTGGTGGACTCGATTACGAAAACTTATTGGATTCCGAACGTACGAAGAAAAGTAACAGATCACATTAACAATTGTCTCAAGTGTATTGCGTTTTCCAATAAGTCGGGTAGAGTAGAGGGGTTTTTACACTCGATTCCAAAAGGCAGTGATCCATTTGAAGTGTTACATGTTGACCACTATGGACCTATCAATAGTAAAGATACGAAAAAGAGACATATACTGGTAGTAATAGATGCGTGTACGAAGTTTGTTAAACTATACCCAACTAAAACGACAAGTTCAAAGGAAGCAATTGAAGCTTTAAATAACTATTTTATTGCATATAGTAGGCCTAAAAATTTAATATCTGATCGAGGCAGTTCTTTCACTTCTAACGAATTCGAAGACTTTCTAAAAGAAAATAACGTTAATCACATTAAAGTAGCTTCAGCGTCTCCACGTGCTAATGGACAAGTAGAAAGAATAAATAGGGATTTAGGTCCGATGATAGCTAAAATAATAGATACAGAAAATAACGAGGCGTGGCATAAAGTTCTGTACATAGTGGAATACACAATGAATAATACAAGTAATAGAAGTACAAATGAATTTCCAAACGTAATGCTTTTTGGGGTAAAACAGAAAGGAAACAGTGTCGAAAGTCTGAAAGAAAACGTCATAGATCCAAATAATCAAACGATAAGAAACTAAGAAGAAATTAGACGAAAAGCATAGATAAGCCAAGAAAAAGCTCAAGCATATAATAATACCTATGTAAATGCAAAACGCCAAAAACCTAAAGTCTTTGCGGTAGGCGATTATGTAGTAGTAAAAAATTTTAATTCCTTGCAAGGCGCATCTAGTAAACTTATACCAAAATTTAAAGGACCATACGTAGTGTCAAAAGTCTTAGACAATGATCGATACTTAATTGAAGACGTGGAAAATTTTCAACAGTCACAAATACCGTATTCAGGAATATGGGCTATACATAATCTTAAACAATGGATCAATTCAAAAAGTGTTGCAATGTCGGAAAATGAGCTAAGTGAAGAAAATGATGAGGACAACGAAGAAAAAATCGATATAACTCCAAAAAAAGATGTAAATAAAGAAAGTGATATTGTAAATTTAAATGATAATATAAGTGTAGAAAAAAATAAAAATATACTTGTGAACAATAGAATTATAAATAAGTATGTTCAAAGCAATATTGTAACAAGAAGCAAATCAACAGAGAGTTTTACATACTAATTATAACTACACGTAGTTATAATTAGTATGTAAAACTCTCTGTAATAGTATGTATCGTTTAGTTTGTCGATCGTGGCTCAACGCCATCTATTGTAATTATTGTAGGTTAAACAGTTGTAGTTCACTAAGCGGCCTCTAGCGAGAACAAGAGGAGTAGAGAGAGAGAAGCGACGCACATCACCTTTTCCAAGCAACGCAGAATTGTACGGACGCGCATTGTGAAATTAAAATAAACGAGCCTAAAATAAAAACTTTAATTGACTACTAAATAAAAAAGGCTATCCGATATCTACTAAACTTTTAATAAATTTTGTTAAAAAAAAACGACCGATAGGTTCTATGGCATCTATACGATGTATCGGTCCGTACCGGCTCGTTCCGACTTATTTACAGCGGGCAGCAATAAGAAACATGTATACAAAGTTTCATGAAGGTAGCTCAAAAAGAGAGGCAAAAACTTTTTTTTGCAAAAAACTAGAAAAAATCGATTATTATTTTGGATTTTGGCCACGCCCCCTTCCGCCCCTGTAAATCGAAAAAAATTGATTACAAGCGCAATTTTGATGCCATATTATTCATTTTATCTGCCGGGACCGCTGCTTACAGCTATGGAAAACGTTAATCTGAATATCTTCTGTGTTTATTATCCGATTGTTACCAAATTTTCAAAGATCATCTGGCTAGCTATAGTTATCATGTAAACCAAAAATGAACAATATGGCGTCAAAATTGCGCTTGAAATCTATTTTTTTTCTATTCCCCCTTGCGGAAGGGGGCGTGGCCAAAATCCAAAATAAACTTGAACAGCGTGCAATAATAACACATTTTTTCACCAAATTTGGTAGTTCTAGCTCTTATAATAGCTGAGATCTAGATATTTACACGGACAGACAGACAGTCGAACATGACCAGGGTGCTCTATCTGACCCTGATCAGCTCGGTGCTGAGAATGTTGGCATGCCTCATCAGGATATCATAGAAGAGAGAGACGCTCCCGGAACAGGCGCCTAAGGCCCAAATTTTATGGCCGGGTCCTTTCCAGCGTCCCATACTTAGAATATGAGGGAAAAGGTTGGGTTAAGTTACAGTTATTGGTTGATACCGGCGCGAACAAAAATTTCATTAGCCCCATAATGAGATCAGGTCCGACCCGACCTCCTACAGGCAGGGGGACAAAGTATTTGTCGCTAACACACAAATTAAAACGAAAGAAAAGCGACGTTTTAGGGCTGAGCAGATTGCTGAAGATAGGAATGTAACGGTCAAAACCAAGACCGGCAAAATTTATCATAAATCTATATACGGAATTGAAAAGACATTAGATTGTTTGTGTGCGTTTCACAAGCTTTTCTTTAATACTACAATACATACATTTATTTCCTTTTAGAAAAAACACACGAATCGTACATTTCTTTACACACTTTTAACCCCATATTTATACCCGCTACTCATAGAGTAGAAGGGTATTATAACTTTGTTCAAACCGAAAATGTATGTAACAGGCAGAAGGAGACACCTCCGGCCCCATAAAGTATATATATTCTAGCTTAGGATCAACAGCCGAGTGGATATAGCCATGTCCGTCTGTCTGTCCGTCTGTCTGTCCGTGTGAAAACCTAGATCTCAGCTATTATAAGAGCTAGGACTTCCAAATTTGGTGACAAAATGTTTTATTATTGCACGCTGATCAAGTTTATTTTGGATTTTGGCCACGCCCCTTCCGCCCCCGTAAATCGAAGAAACATTGATTACAAGTGCAATTTTGATGCCATATTGTTCATTTCGGGTTTGCATGATATCCATAGCTAGCCAGATGATCTTTGAAAATTTGGTAACAATCGGATAATAAACACAGAAATTATTCAGCCTAACGTTTTCCATAGCTGTAAGCAGCGCTGCCGGTAGCGCTGCTTGCAGCATTGTACCGAATCGTGTGTGCGTGTACGGTGGTAAAATGGGTTAAGTTGTGGCCTGCAAAACGAACAGTACTATTATGCATTTATGGGTTCGAGTCCCGCCCGCATCAAAAATTAAAAGGGTGCAAAAATTTGCATTGTAAGGCATTCTTATTATTTCTTGTACAAATAAACAAACTTTTATTACCCCGATTATCAAAAATTAATTCAAAACATCATAAACGAACGTAATATTTGCAATGAA
This sequence comes from Zaprionus ghesquierei, assembly GCA_018904095.1. Lineage (NCBI taxonomy): Eukaryota > Metazoa > Arthropoda > Insecta > Diptera > Drosophilidae > Zaprionus > Zaprionus ghesquierei. Next base: position 135,709 of record JAEIGP010000516.1, read on the forward strand.
GCAAAAACTGAGCATAGAGATATAAAATTAAAATTTGAAACAGCTCCTGAAGTCTTTAATCTAAGAGGTAAATATGTAATGGGTTTTTATATGGTCAATATTAAACAATTTCTATCTTGCATCGATATTTATTCAAAGCTAAACGAGCTATAATCTCAGTATTTACCAATATAGGTAAACCAATAGAATTAAAAGCAGACAAAGATTCAGAACTTATGTGCGCAGCTTTACAAACAAGGTTACAAACAAAAGGCGTAAAAATATAAATCACAACCAGTAAAAATGGAATTTCTGATGTCGAGAGATTTCATAAAACTATTAATGAACAAGTAAAGAAAGCTACAGTCGAGCGCGCCCGACAGTAAGTGACCATTCGCCCAGTTTCGAAACAAATTATCACACATTTAATTCCATCAAAAAAACGCTGCACATGTTTATTTGCCACCTATTTTTTAAATTAGATCTATTTTTGAATAGCGCCATCTACATGTGAAAACTTAGTAATCAGCTGTACACACGCTACGGCTGAAACGAAGCATCGAGACGATGATGTCACGACGCGAGCACAGGCGCAAGCAGTGGAAGTACGGAAAACGGAAACATGGATAACTTCTGTGTTTACCGCCCGATTGGATTCTAATTTGGGAAATAGATTTATATTGCAATTATATATGCATATATCAAAGCAGAGAGTTTTAACTTTAATATTTCTCGTTCTAATCGAAAATTATCGATTTGCGTGGGCGGTGGGCGTGGCACCCCAAATTTGAAAAAACGCATACTGTGCATAGTTTACAGGAACCATCATGCCAAATTTGGTGTCTGTAACTGTAAACTTCGTAAATTATCGATTTGCGTGGGCGGTGGGAGTGGCACTCCAAATTTGAAATAAACTTGATCTGCGTATGGTATACAGGAACCATCATGTCAAATTTGGTGTCTCTAGCTTTTGTAATAGCTGAGATCTCTACGTTCATACAGACAGACGGACGGACGGATAGACATACGGACATGGCTCAATCGACTCGGCTGTTGATCCTGAGCCAGAATATATATACTTTATGGGGTCAGCCATGTCTCCATCTGCCTGTTACATACTTTTGCACAAACTTAGTATACCATTTTTGACCATTTTCAATGGTCGAATGGAATAATTAAGCCAAGGCAGAGCCCAAAATTCTTTGAACCATCAACAACAAAATGTTCATGCACCGAACCTTCCTGTCGAACGGTAAAGAGATAGTACTAGTGGCCAATTCAAAATGGACACAGGCGAAAATTTTCATCAACCAGCCTCGGAATCGGAAAGCGATTCAGAGGAGGAGGAAACCCATTCCTAAAAATTAAAATTAATAACATAACTCTTAAATGCCTCGTAGAAACCAGTTCTTCCATTGTTATCATGAAACAAAATTTCTTTAATTTCCCCACAAAACTCTCTAAAATAAAGTTGCATCCAAGCACCTTTGTCCTACTAAGCAAACCTTCTATATTCATAATTTCTCAGAAAAATATGACCTAGTATTAGGCAGAAATTACTTAGAGTCAACCAACACCCAAATTAACTATTCAACACAAACAGTCACTATAAACGGCTATCCATTCAAAATGTGGTACAACCACATTCAAACAGATGAGTTTAAGGTTACCAATGAGTGCCCCAAGTCATCTAACCCAGAGGAAACCCCTCTAAATACCCCAAAAAAGGAGAAAACCATCCGGAAAATTAAGCGGAAACCCCACTTAAAACCAGATGAGTCCAAGGTTACCAGATAGTGCCCCAAGTCATCTAACCCAGAGGAAGCCCCTCTAAATACTCCAAAAAAGGAGAAAACCCTCCTGAAAATTAAGCGGAAACCCCACCTAAAACCAGATGAGTCCCAAGTCATCTGAACAAGAAGAGTCCAAGACCACCTATGAGTGTCCCAAGTCTTCTGAATCTGAGGAAACCCCTCTTATTACCCCTTACCTAGAAGAAACCCTTCTAGAAATATCTTCTAACTACGCAATAAATGACAAGTTAAAAGAATCCAATGTATTCGAGCATGTTTTGCTCGAATACGGTGATATTCAGTACAAGGAAGGTGAAAATTTGATTTTCACGAGTACGATTAAGCATTCTATTCAAACAAAACTCGAAGACCCTATTTATAAAAAACCGTACAAATATCCCCAAGCATTTGACCAAGAGGTCAACAAACAAATAAACGAAATGATAGAACAAAAAATAATTAGGAAATCTAAGTCTCCATATTGTTTCCCCATTTGGATTGTCCCAAAGAAAAACAATGCTTCGGCAAACCAAAATTTCGATTAGTCATAGACTATCGCAGTCTCAATGAAATAACCATTGACCACAAACTTCCCATTCCAATAATGGATGAAATATTAGACAAGCTTGGACGTTGTCAATATTTTACAACCATCGATCTAGCTAAAGGTTTTCATCAAATCCAAATGGACCCACAATCAAACAATCAAAACAGCATTTTCAACAAAACATGGACATTACTCGTGTGTCCTTTGGTCTGAAAAATGCACCAGCAAAATTTCAACGTTGCATAAACAGCCTTCTAGAAGACCTAATCTATAAAGATTGTTTAGTTTATTTAGATGATATTATCATTTATTCTACCTCGTTAGAAAAACACAAAATATCACTAAAGAAGGTATTTGAAAAAGAAATATGAAACAGAATTTCTCGGTCACATCATCACAACAGACGGTATAAAAACCAAACCCCAATAAAATAAATGCAATTGCTAATTTCCCCATTCCTAAAACCACAAAAGGAATAAAATCTTTTCTCGGACTTTGCGGATTCTACCGTAAGTTCATTCTCAATTTTGTGAAAATAGCAAAACCCATGACACTCAAACATAAAAAAGGAGCAATTATCAATACAAAAGATGACAACTACAACTGACAACTACATATCCGCCTTTGAAAAACTAAAGGTACTCATCACGTCCGATCCGATTCTAATATACCCTAACTTTGAAAAGAAATTTTCACTTACAACAGATGCAAGTAATATAGCTATAGGGGCCGTATTATCTCCAGAGCATAAACCCATTTGCTATGCGAGCAGAACTCTAAACGAGCACGAGATCAACTATTCGGCAATAGAAAAGGAACTATTAGCCATAGTATGGGCAACAAAATACTTTAGACAATAAGAGTTATATTCAAATAACCGAAAGACCCTTTAACTATTACACAATTAGAATTCATAAAAGACGATCATGACGAAGTTCAAGTAATAAAATATTTTCATTCAACTAGAATAAAAATCACTTATAGAGAAATGACAGACACCCTTGCCAAAGACCTAATCAAAGAATACCTCTGCACTAAATAAAGTGCCATTTACTTCCTTAACGAAATTGACTTTCAAGTCTTTCAGAATGCGTATACTCAAATCATAAGTCCCGACAATTTCACTGAAGTTATGAAAACCGAACATAGAAATACAAAATTAGCATTCGAAACAACCCCCGAAACTTTTAACCCCAGAGACAAGTATCTTATGGATTTCTACTTCATAAATAATAAAAAATTCCTTTCATGTATTGACATTTATTCTAAATACGCCTCCTTGATAGAAGTAAACAGTAGAGATTGGCTCGAAGCCAAAAGAGCTATTCTGCTCATATTCAACGACATGGGTAAGTCTTTAGAAATAAAAGCCGACAAAGACTCCGCTTTCATGTGCACCGCACTTAAACTCTGGTTAGAATCAGAAGGAGTAAACCTAAACATAACAACTAGTAAAAATGGAATTTCTGATATTAAGAGATTTCATAAAACTGTCAATGAAAAACTAAGAATAATAACCAGCGAAAATGAACCCGAAAACCAATTCACCAAATTTGAGAAAGTACTTTACGTATACAACCACAACACAAAACACAACATAACTGGTCGAACATGCAGGAACCCCTGCATATAATACACAACAAAATAAGATAAAAAATAAGTAAGAAAGCTACAGTCGAGTGTGCTCGACTGTAATATACCCGCTACCCAGCTGCTTGTACATAATTTATTTGCGGAACAAAAAAACGGCTACAATCATATTTTGACCGTAAAAGGCTATGGACTTATAATATTTATGCAAAGTCAAAATATAAAATAAAAAAAAAAACATTTTTGCACACATTTAATTTTTGATGCGGGCGGGACTCGAACCCGTAAATGCAAAATAGTACTGTTCGTTTTGCAGTCCACAACTTAACCCATTTCACCACCGTACACGCACACACGATTCGGCAGCGCTGCTTACAGCTATGGAAAACATTAAGCTGAATAACTTCTGTGTTTATTATCCGATTGCTACCAATCAGATTAATCAATTTTCAGAGATCATTTGGCTAGCTATAGTTATCATGTAAACCAAAAATGGACAATATGACATCAAAATTGCACTTGTTATTAATGTTTTTTCGATTTGCGGGGGCGGAAGGGGGCGTGGCCAAAATCCAAAATAAACTTGATCAGCGTGCAATTGTCAATATTGTCATCAAATTTGGTCTTCCTAGCTCTTATAATAGCTGAGATCTAGATTTTCACACGGACAGACAGACGGACAGACGGACATGGCTATATCGACTCGGCTGTTGATCCTGAGCCAGAATATATATACTTTATGGGGTCGGAGGTGCCTGCCTGTTACATACATTTTCGGTTTGAACAAAGTTATAATACCCTTCTACTCTATGAGTAGCGGGTATAACAAGTAAAGAAAGCTACAGTCGAGCGCGCCCGACAGTAAGTGACCATTCGCCCAGTTTCGAAACAAATTATCCCACATTTAATTCCATCAAAAAAAACGCTGCACATGTTTATTTGCCACCTATTTTTTAAATTAGATCTACGCAATCTACATGTGAAAACTTAGCAATCAACTGTACACACGCTACGGCTGAAACGAAGCACCGAGACGATAATGTCACGACGCGAGCACAGGCGCAAGCAGTGGAAGTAAGGAAAACGGAAACATGGATAACTTCTGTGTTTACCGTCCGATTGGATTGTATTTGGGAAATAGATTTATATTGCAATTATATATGTTCATACCAAAGCAGAAAGTTGTAACTTTAATATTTCTCCTTATAATCGAACATTATATTTATTGAAAATAAATTCGATCTACCTATGGTATACAGGAACCTTCATGTGAAATATGTTGTCTCTAGCTTTTGTAGCAGCTGAGATCCAAACATTCAAGCGGACAGACGGACGGACAGACGGACATGGCACAATCGACTCAGCTAGGGATCCTGAGTCAGAATATATATACTTTGTGGGGTCTGCCACGCCTCCTTCTGCCTGTTACATACATTTGCACAAACTTAGTATACCATTTTTGACCATTTTCAATGGTATAAAAATAACAAGTAAGAAAGCTACAGTCAAGTGTGCTCGACTGTAATATACCCGCTACCCAGCTGCTTGTACATAATTTATTTGCGGAACAAAAAACCGGCTACAATCATATTTTGACCGTAAAAGGCTATGGACATACAATATTTATGCAAAGTCAAAATCTAAATAAAAGAAAAATTGTTTGCACACCGTAAATGCATAATAGTACAAACTTGATCAGCGTGCAATAAAGCCACATATCACCAAATTTGGTACTCCTAGCTCTTAAATAGCTGTGATCTAGGTTTTTCACGGACAGATAGACGGATAGACGGACATGCCTATATCGACTCGGCTGTTGATCCTGAGCCAGAATATATAATTTATGAAAAATTTTGATAAAATATACTTTAATTTAATAATAGTGGCAAACGAGTCTATGAGTTATGATGTGGTTTGGGGCAGAGATTTAAATTTGAATTTGGACACCTTGAAAATGATTACTGTGTATAAAATCGAAAGTCGAAGTAATAATAAAGCCGATAAAATGTTAGAAGAAGCAAGTAGGTACAATAATAGTAAATCAGTTAGCGATAGTGTTAGTCAGGATAGTAGTGAAAATCAAATGATAAGATTAGGAAAAGCTGAAAATTTTGAAATAAGCACAGTGGAACGGAAATTGTTTGAAATTAATGTATTGTATAAGATGACTCAATTAATTACAAAATAGGTGACCAGATAGATCATAATGTGAGATGTCAATTCACTGAGTTGGTAGAAAATTTTTATGTTAATAAAGTAAGACCGATAGAACCGGAGATTCGGTGTGAGATATAACTAAGAAACTGTTTAGTTGTTCGCCCAGAAGATTAGCATATACCGAAAAAGATAAGTTGCAGATTATTTTAGATGGGTATTTAGAAAACAGAATCATTAAACCGAGTGAATCAGAGTATGCATCTCCAATATTGTTAGTAAAAAAACACCATGAGATATAAGGTTATGTCTTGATTACAGATAACTTAATAAAACGATGGTTAAAGATAATTATTCTCTGCCGTTGATTGATGATTTGTTGGATAAGTTAGTAAATAAAACGATATTTTCGAAGTTAGATCTTAAACATGGCTACTTTCATGTTTTTGTTAATAAGGAATCAATTAAATACACTTCGTTTATGGCACCTTTAGGACAGTTTGAATTTTTAAGGATGCCGATGGGGTTGAAAAATGCACCGGTGGTTTTTAGAGATTTATTAATAGAATTTTCGGGGATATGGTAAGGCAGGATAAAGTTATTATTTATATGGATGATTTAATGTTAGCTAGCAAAGGAATAAAGGAACATATGCAAGTACTAGAGAGGTAAGGATGGACAAATGTGAGTTTATGCAATCGAGTATACAATATTTAAAATTTTTAATAACAAGTAAGGGAATACAGGTCAATGACAAGGGAATAGAAGCAGTTAGGGATTTTCCAGTACCAGATAAGGTGCATGGTGTCAGAAACTTTTTGGGATTGTGTCCATATTTCAGAAGATTAATTAAGGATTTTTTAACTATTGCAAAACCTTTATATGTCTTATTGACGAAAGGCAAACAATTTACGTTTGAGAAAAAGAGTTAGAATGCTTTGGCAGGCCACGACGAAGGATGAGGCCAAATATCATAGTTTCAGACTGGAAACATTAGATATCCTGTATGCATTAATAAGATATAGAATTTATGTACAGGGAAAGAGATTGACAATTTTTTCGGACTGAAACGCATTAACGTTAACGTTGAATAGAGTGGAATTAAACCCTCGGATTGCGAGATTCCGATTTTGAGGTAGTTCATAAAGCAGGGAAGCATATCTAGCATGTAAGGCGAACATATTATATTAGTGATGGAAACTAATAGTTTTGAAGATACTTTAGTTACTTGTCAAGTAAAAGATGATAGGTTGAAAGCTATAAAAAACAAGTAAGAAAGCTACAGTCGAGTGTGCTCGACTGTAATATACCCGCTACCCAGCTACTCGTACATCATTTATTTGCGGAACAAAAAAACGGCTACAATCATATTTTGACCGTAAAAGGCTATGGACTTACAATATTTATGCAAAGTCAAAATCTAAAATAAAAAACATTTTTGCACATATTTAATTTTTGATGCGGGCGGGACTTGAACCCGCAAATGCATAATAGTACTGTTCGTTTTACAGTCTACAACTTAACCCATTTCACCACCGTACACGCACACACGATTCGGCACAATGCTGCAAGCAGCGCTGCAAGCAGCGCTGCCGGCAGCGCTGCTTACAGCAATGGAAAACGTTAAGCTGAATAACTTCTGTGTTTATTATCCGATTGTTACCAAATTTTCAGAGATCATCTGGCTAGCTATAGTTATCATGTAAACCGAAAATGAACAATATGGCATCAAAATTGCGCTTGTAAACAAATTTTTTTTTCGATTTACAGGGGCGGATGGGGGCGTGGCCAAAATCCAAAATAAACTTGATCAGCGTGCAATAATAACACATATTGTCACCAAATTTGGTAGTCCTAGCTCTTATAATAGCTGAGATCTAGATTTTCACACGGACAGACAAACGGACAGACGGACAAACAGACAGACGGACATGGCTATGTCGACTCGGCTGTTGATCCTGAGCTAGAATATATATACTTTATGGGGTCGAAGGTGTCTCCTTCTGCCTGTTACATACATTTTCGGTTTGAACAAAGTTATAATACCCTTTTACTCTATGAGTAGCGAGTATAAAAAGTAAGAGAAAACGAAAGACAAGTTTTTTGAAATGAGAAATAGTGTACCTTATAGAAAGGCAAATAATGACAGATTGTTGTTTTCTGTGCCAGAAGAAATGGAAGAAAAATTGTATATAAATATTACAATGAACTAGGGAGAGATAAGGTAATATTGTTAAGACTTATTGGTTTTCGAATATAAAAGAAAAAGTTGTTAGGCATATAGGAAATTGTTTGAGATGTGTGGCATTTTTACCAGTCTGAAAAAAGAAGGAATGCTACATAGCATTCCAAAGGGGAACGTGCCGTTTGCGATAATACACATCGATCATTATGGATCGGTAGATAACGGTAGGGTAAAGAAACATCTGTTTGTAATAATAGACGGATTCACTAAATATATTTTGTTATATGCAATAAAGACTTCGAACACAAAAGAAGTGATTCTAGCATTAAAGGATTATTTTAGATCATATATCAGGCCGAAATTTAATGTATCAAATTGGGACAGCTGTTTTACATCCGAAGATTTTGCAAAGTTTATGGAAGAATAAAATATTAAGAAAGAGTCAATAGAATTGGGATCATTGGGATGCAACTATTGAAGATGTAGCGCAATCTCCGAACAAGAGAATTGAGCAAAAGGGGAAAGTTATTGATGAGTTAAGACAAAAATTAGAAGAGTTAGATAACTTTAGTGAAATAAGATACTTGAAAGAAATTAGAAAAAAAGGAGCGGAATCGCAATTAAAAGCACAGAGTGATAATGAAACAAGTAAGAAAGGTACAGTCAAGAGTGCTCGATTGTAATATACCCGCTACCCAGCTCCTCGTACATCAAAATTATTTGCGAAACAATAAAGAACGGCTACAATCATATTTTGACCGTAAAAGGCCATGGACTTACAATATTTATGCAAAGTCAAAATCTAAAATAAAACAAGTAAAGAAAGCTACAGTCGAGACCGCCCGACAGTAAGATACCATTCGCCCAGTTTCGAAAAAAAATTATCACACATTTAATTCCATCAAATTGTTTAGTCCGCCACCTATTGTTTAAATTAGATATATTTTAGAATAGCCCCATCTACATGTGAAAACGGCATAGCTTTACACACGCTACTGCTGAAACGAAGCATCGTGACGATGACGTCACGACGCGCAGCACAGGCGCAAGCAGTGGAAGTACGGAAAACGGAAACATGGATAACTTCTGTGTTTACCGTCCGATTGGATTGTAATTTGAAGAATAGATTTATATTGCAATTATTTATGTTCATACCAAAAGCAGAAAGCTGTAATTTCAATACTTCTCCTGATAATCGAAAATTATCGATTTGCGTGGGCGGTGGGTGTGGAACCCCAAATTTCTAATAAATTTCATCTGCGCATGATTTATAGGAACGTCACGCCAAATTTGATGTCTCTCACTGTAATACTTTCCTTAATATTCAAAAATTATCGCTTTGCGTGGGCGGTGGGCGTGGCATACTGCGCATACTGCGCATAGTTTACAGGAACCATCATGCCAAATTTGGTGTCTGTAACTGTAAACTTCGTAAATTATCGATTTGCGTGGGCGGTGGGAGTGGCACTCCAAATTTGAAATAAACTTGATCTGCGTATGGTATACAGGAACCATCATGTCAAATTTGGTGTCTCTAGCTTTTGTAATAGCTGAGATCTCTACGTTCATACAGACAGACGGACGGACGGATAGACATACGGACATGGCTCAATCGACTCGGCTGTTGATCCTGAGCCAGAATATATATACTTTATGGGGTCTGCCATGTCTCCATCTCCCTGTTACATACTTTTGCACAAACTTAGTATACCATTTTTGACCATTTTCAATGGTCGAATGGAATAATTAAGCCAAGGCAGAGCCCAAAATTCTTTGAACCATCAACAACAAAATGTTCATGCACCGAACCTTCCTGTCGAACGGTAAAGAGATAGTACTAGTGGCCAATTCAAAATGGACACAGGCGAAAATTTTCATCAACCAGCCTCGGAATCGGAAAGCGATTCAGAGGAGGAGGAAACCCATTCCTAAAAAGTAAAATTAATAACATAACTCTTAAATGCCTCGTAGAAACCAGTTCTTCCATTGTTATCATGAAACAAAATTTCTTTAATTTCCCCACAAAACCCTCTAAAATAAAAGTCTAAACTATAAATGGTACTAGAACGTTAACTCAAAGCGTTTCGTTGCATCCAAGCACCTTTGTCCTACTAAGCAAACCTTCTATATTCATAATTTCTCAGAAAAATATGACCTAGTATTAGGCAGAAATTACTTAGAGTCAACCAACACCCAAATTAACTATTCAACACAAACAGTCACTATAAACGGCTATCCATTCAAAATGTGGTACGACCACATTCAAACAGATGAGTTTAAGGTTACCAATGAGTGCCCCAAGTCATCTAACCCAGAGGAAACCCCTCTAAATACCCCAAAAAAGGAGAAAACCATCCTGAAAATTAAGCAGAAACCCCACTTAAAACCAGATGAGTCCAAGGTTACCAACGAGTGCCCCAAGTCATCTAACCCAGAGGAAGCCCCTCTAAATACTCCAAAAAAGGAGAAAACCCTCCTAAAAAGTAAGCGGAAACCCCACTTAAAACCAGATGAGTCCCAAGTCATCTGAACAAGAAGAGTCCAAGACCACCTATGAGTCTCCCAAGTCTTCTGAATCTGAGGAAACCCCTCTTATTACCCCTTACCTAGAAGAAACCCTTCTAGAAATATCTTCTAACTATGCAATAAATGACAAGTTAAAAGAATCCAATGTATTCGAGCATGTTTTGCTCGAATACGGTGATATTCAGTACAAGGAAGGTGAAAATTTGATTTTCACGAGTACGACTAAGCATTCTATTCAAACAAAACTCGAAGACCCTATTTATAAAAAACCGTACAAATATCCCCAAGCATTTGACCAAGAGGTCAACAAACAAATAAACGAAATGATAGAACAAAAAATAATTAGGAAATCTAAGTCTCCATATTGTTCCCCCATTTGGATTGTCCCAAAGAAAAACAATGCTTCGGCAAACCAAAATTTCGATTAGTCATAGACTATCGCAGTCTCAATGAAATAACCATTGACCACAAATTTCCCATTCCAATAATGGATGAAATATTAGACAAGCTTGGACGTTGTCAATATTTCACAAACATCGATCTAGCTAAAGGTTTTCATCAAATCCAAATGGACCCACAATCAAACAATCAAAACAGCATTTTCAACAACACATGGACATTACTCGTGTGCCCTTTGGTCTGAAAAATGCAGCAGCAAAATTTCAACGTTGCATGCACAGCCTTCTAGAAGACCTAATCTATAAAGATTGTTTAGTTTATTTAGATGATATTATCATTTATTCTACCTCGTTAGAAACACACATAATATCACTAAAGAAGGTATTTGAAAAAGAAAGATGAAACAGAATTTCTCGGTCACATCATCACAACAGACGGTATAAAACCAAACCCCAATAAAATAAATGCAATTGTTAATTTCCCCATTCCTAAAACCACAAAAGGAATAAAATCTTTTCTCGGACTTTGCGGATTCTACCGTAAGTTCATTCTAAATTTTGTGAAAATAGCAAAACCCATGACACTCAAACATAAAAAAGGAGCAATTATCAATACAAAAGATGACAACTACAACTGACAACTACATATCCGCCTTTGAAAAACTAAAGGTACTCATCACGTCCGATCCGATTCTAATATACCCTAACTTTGAAAAGAAATTTTCACTTACAACAGATGCAAGTAATATAGCTATAGGGGCCGTATTATCTCAAGAGCATAAACCCATTTGCTATACGAGCAGAACTCTAAACGAGCACGAGATCAACTATTCGGCAATAGAAAAGGAACTATTAGCCGTATGGGCAACAAAATACTTTAGACAATAAGAGTTATATTCAAATAACCGAAAGACCCTTTAACTATTACACAATTAGAATTCATAAGAGACGATCATGACGAAGATCAAGTAATAAAATATTTTCATTCAACTAGAATAAAAATCACTTATAGAGAAATGACAGACACCCTTGCCAAAGACCTAATAAAAGAATACCTCTGCACTAAAAAAAAGTGCCATTTACTTCCTTAACGAAATTGACTTTCAAGTCTTTCACAATGCGTATACTCAAATCATAAGTCCCGACAATTTCACTGAAGTTATGAAAACCGAACATAGAAATACAAAATTAGCATTCGAAACAACCCCCGAAACTTTCAACCCCAGAGACAAGTATGTTATGGATTTCTACTTCATAAATAATAAACAATTCCTATCATGTATTGACATTTATTCTAAATACGCCTCCTTGATAGAAGTAAACAGTAGAGATTGGCTCGAAGCCAAAAGAGCTATTCTGCTCATATTCAACGACATGGGTAAGTCTTTAGAAATAAAACCCGACAAAGACTCCGCTTTCATGTGCACCGCACTTAAACTCTGGTTAGAATCAGAAGGAGTAAACCTAAACATAACAACTAGTAAAAATGGAATTTCTGATATTGAGAGATTTCATAAAATTGTCAATGAAAGACTAAGAATAATAACCAGCGAAAATGAACCCGAAAACCAAATCACCAAATTTGAGAAAGTACTTTACGTATACAACACAACACAAAACACAACATAACTGGTCGAACATGCAGGAACCCCTGCATATAATACACAACAAAATAAGATAAAAAACAAGTAAGAAAGCTACAGTCGAGTGTGCTCGACTGTAATATACCCGCTACCCAGCTGCTTGTACATAATTTATTTGCGGAACAAAAAAACGGCTACAATCATATTTTGACCGTAAAAGGCTATGGACTTATAATATTTATGCAAAGTCAAAATATAAAATAAAAAAAAAAAACATTTTTGCACACATTTAATTTTTGATGCGGGTGGGACTCGAACCCGAAAATGCATAATAGTACTGTTCGTTTTGCAGTCCACAACTTAACCCATTTCACCACCGTACACGCACACACGATTCGGCAGCGCTGCTTACAGCTATGGAAAACATTAAGCTGAATAACTTCTGTGTTTATTATCCGATTGCTACCAATCAGATTAATCAATTTTCAGAGATCATTTGGCTAGCTATAGTTATCATGTAAACCAAAAATGGACAATATGACATCAAAATTGCACTTGTTATTAATGTTTTTTCGATTTGCGGGGGCGGAAGGGGGCGTGGCCAAAATCCAAAATAAACTTGATCAGCGTGCAATTGTCAATATTGTCATCAAATTTGGTCTTCCTAGCTCTTATAATAGCTGAGATCTAGATTTTCACACGGACAGACAGACGGACAGACGGACATGGCTATATCGACTCGGCTGTTGATCCTGAGCCAGAATATATATACTTTATGGGGTCGGAGGTGCCTGCCTGTTACATACATTTTCGGTTTGAACAAAGTTATAATACCCTTCTACTCTATGAGTAGCGGGTATAACAAGTAAAGAAAGCTACAGTCGAGCGCGCCCGACAGTAAGTGACCATTCGCCCAGTTTCGAAACAAATTATCCCACATTTAATTCCATCAAAAAAACGCTGCACATGTTTATTTGCCACCTATTTTTTAAATTAGATCTACGCAATCTACATGTGAAAACTTAGCAATCAACTGTACACACGCTACGGCTGAAACGAAGCACCGAGACGATAATGTCACGACGCGAGCACAGGCGCAAGCAGTGGAAGTAAGGAAAACGGAAACATGGATAACTTCTGTGTTTACCGTCCGATTGGATTGTAATTTGGGAAATAGATTTATATTGCAATTATATATGTTCATACCAAAGCAGAAAGTTGTAACTTTAATATTTCTCCTTATAATCGAACATTATATTTATTGAAAATAAATTCGATCTACCTATGGTATACAGGAACCTTCATGTGAAATATGTTGTCTCTAGCTTTTGTAGCAGCTGAGATCCAAACATTCAAGCGGACAGACGGACGGACAGACGGACATGGCACAATCGACTCAGCTAGGGATCCTGAGTCAGAATATATATACTTTGTGGGGTCTGCCACGCCTCCTTCTGCCTGTTACATACATTTGCACAAACTTAGTATACCATTTTTGACCATTTTCAATGGTATAAAAATAACAAGTAAGAAAGCTACAGTCAAGTGTGCTCGACTGTAATATACCCGCTACCCAGCTGCTTGTACATAATTTATTTGCGGAACAAAAAACCGGCTACAATCATATTTTGACCGTAAAAGGCTATGGACATACAATATTTATGCAAAGTCAAAATCTAAATAAAAGAAAAAATTGTTTGCACACCGTAAATGCATAATAGTACAAACTTGATCAGCGTGCAATAAAGCCACATATCACCAAATTTGGTACTCCTAGCTCTTAAATAGCTGTGATCTAGGTTTTTCACGGACAGATAGACGGATAGACGGACATGCCTATATCGACTCGGCTGTTGATCCTGAGCCAGAATATATAATTTATGAAAAATTTTGATAAAATATACTTTAATTTAATAATAGTGGCAAACGAGTCTATGAGTTATGATGTGGTTTGGGGCAGAGATTTAAATTTGAATTTGTACACCTTGAAAATGATTACTGTGTATAAAATCGAAAGTCGAAGTAATAATAAAGCCGATAAAATGTTAGAAGAAGCAAGTAGGTACAATAATAATAAATCAGTTAGCGATAGTGTTAGTCAGGATAGTAGTGAAAATCAAATGATAAGATTAGGAAAAGCTGAAAATTTTGAAATAAGCACAGTGGAACGGAAATTGTTTGAAATTAATGTATTGTATAAGATGACTCAATTAATTACAAAATAGGTGACCAGATAGATCATAATGTGAGATGTCAATTCACTGAGTTGGTAGAAAATTTTTATGTTAATAAAGTAAGACCGATAGAACCGGAGATTCGGTGTGAGATATAACTAAGAAACTGTTTAGTTGTTCGCCCAGAAGATTAGCATATACCGAAAAAGATAAGTTGCAGATTATTTTAGATGGGTATTTAGAAAACAGAATCATTAAACCGAGTGAATCAGAGTATGCATCTCCAATATTGTTAGTAAAAAAACACCATGAGATATAAGGTTATGTCTTGATTACAGATAACTTAATAAAACGATGGTTAAAGATAATTATTCTCTGCCGTTGATTGATGATTTGTTGGATAAGTTAGTAAATAAAACGATATTTTCGAAGTTAGATCTTAAACATGGCTACTTTCATGTTTTTGTTAATAAGGAATCAATTAAATACACTTCGTTTATGGCACCTTTAGGACAGTTTGAATTTTTAAGGATGCCGATGGGGTTGAAAAATGCACCGGTGGTTTTTAGAGATTTATTAATAGAATTTTCGGGGATATGGTAAGGCAGGATAAAGTTATTATTTATATGGATGATTTAATGTTAGCTAGCAAAGGAATAAAGGAACATATGCAAGTACTAGAGAGGTAAGGATGGACAAATGTGAGTTTATGCAATCGAGTATACAATATTTAAAATTTTTAATAACAAGTAAGGGAATACAGGTCAATGACAAGGGAATAGAAGCAGTTAGGGATTTTCCAGTACCAGATAAGGTGCATGGTGTCAGAAACTTTTTGGGATTGTGTCCATATTTCAGAAGATTAATTAAGGATTTTTTAACTATTGCAAAACCTTTATATGTCTTATTGACGAAAGGCAAACAATTTACGTTTGAGAAAAAGAGTTAGAATGCTTTGGCAGGCCACGACGAAGGATGAGGCCAAATATCATAGTTTCAGACTGGAAACATTAGATATCCTGTATGCATTAATAAGATATAGAATTTATGTACAGGGAAAGAGATTGACAATTGTTACGGACTGAAACGCATTAACGTTAACGTTGAATAGAGTGGAATTAAACCCTCGGATTGCGAGATTCCGATTTTGAGGTAGTTCATAAAGCAGGGAAGCATATCTAGCATGTAAGGCGAACATATTATATTAGTGATGGAAACTAATAGTTTTGAAGATACTTTAGTTACTTGTCAAGTAAAAGATGATAGGTTGAAAGCTATAAAAAACAAGTAAGAAAGCTACAGTCGAGTGTGCTCGACTGTAATATACCCGCTACCCAGCTACTCGTACATCATTTATTTGCGGAACAAAAAAACGGCTACAATCATATTTTGACCGTAAAAGGCTATGGACTTACAATATTTATGCAAAGTCAAAATCTAAAATAAAAAAACATTTTTGCACATATTTAATTTTTGATGCGGGCGGGACTTGAACCCGCAAATGCATAATAGTACTGTTCGTTTTACAGTCTACAACTTAACCCATTTCACCACCGTACACGCACACACGATTCGGCACAATGCTGCGGCAGCGCTGCTTACAGCAATGGAAAACGTTAAGCTGAATAACTTCTGTGTTTATTATCCGATTGTTACCAAATTTTCAGAGATCATCTGGCTAGCTATAGTTATCATGTAAACCGAAAATGAACAATATGGCATCAAAATTGCGCTTGTAAACAAATTTTTTTTCGATTTACAGGGGCGGAAGGGGGCGTGGCCAAAATCCAAAATAAACTTGATCAGCGTGCAATAATAACACATATTGTCACCAAATTTGGTAGTCCTAGCTCTTATAATAGCTGAGATCTAGATTTTCACACGGACAGACAAACGGACAGACGGACAAACAGACAGACGGACATGGCTATGTCGACTCGGCTGTTGATCCTGAGCTAGAATATATATACTTTATGGGGTCGAAGGTGTCTCCTTCTGCCTGTTACATACATTTTCGGTTTGAACAAAGTTATAATACCCTTTTACTCTATGAGTAGCGAGTATAAAAAGTAAGAGAAAACGAAAGACAAGTTTTTTGAAATGAGAAATAGTGTACCTTATAGAAAGGCAAATAATGACAGATTGTTGTTTTCTGTGCCAGAAGAAATGGAAGAAAAATTGTATATAAATATTACAATGAACTAGGGAGAGATAAGGTAATATTGTTAAGACTTATTGGTTTTCGAATATAAAAGAAAAAGTTGTTAGGCATATAGGAAATTGTTTGAGATGTGTGGCATTTTTACCAGTCTGGAAAAAAAGAAGGAATGCTACATAGCATTCCAAAGGGGAACGTGCCGTTTGCGATAATACACATCGATCATTATGGATCGGTAGATAACGGTAGGGTAAAGAAACATCTGTTTGTAATAATAGACGGATTCACTAAATATATTTTGTTATATGCAATAAAGACTTCGAACACAAAAGAAGTGATTCTAGCATTAAAGGATTATTTTAGATCATATATCAGGCCGAAATTTAATGTATCAAATTGGGACAGCTGTTTTACATCCGAAGATTTTGCAAAGTTTATGGAAGAATAAAATATTAAGAAAGAGTCAATAGAATTGGGATCATTGGGATGCAACTATTGAAGATGTAGCGCAATCTCCGAACAAGAGAATTGAGCAAAAGGGGAAAGTTATTGATGAGTTAAGACAAAAATTAGAAGAGTTAGATAACTTTAGTGAAATAAGATACTTGAAAGAAATTAGAAAAAAAGGAGCGGAATCGCAATTAAAAGCACAGAGTGATAATGAAACAAGTAAGAAAGGTACAGTCAAGAGTGCTCGATTGTAATATACCCGCTACCCAGCTCCTCGTACATCAAAATTATTTGCGAAACAATAAAGAACGGCTACAATCATATTTTGACCGTAAAAGGCCATGGACTTACAATATTTATGCAAAGTCATAATCTAAAATAAAACAAGTAAAGAAAGCTACAGTCGAGACCGCCCGACAGTAAGATACCATTCGCCCAGTTTCGAAAAAAATTATCACACATTTAATTCCATCAAATTGTTTAGTCCGCCACCTATTGTTTAAATTAGATATATTTTAGAATAGCCCCATCTACATGTGAAAACGGCATAGCTTTACACACGCTACTGCTGAAACGAAGCATCGTGACGATGACGTCACGACGCGCAGCACAGGCGCAAGCAGTGGAAGTACGGAAAACGGAAACATGGATAACTTCTGTGTTTACCGTCCGATTGGATTGTAATTTGAAGAATAGATTTATATTGCAATTATTTATGTTCATACCAAAAGCAGAAAGCTGTAATTTCAATACTTCTCCTGATAATCGAAAATTATCGATTTGCGTGGGCGGTGGGTGTGGAACCCCAAATTTCTAATAAATTTCATCTGCGCATGATTTATAGGAACGTCACGCCAAATTTGATGTCTCTCACTGTAATACTTTCCTTAATATTCAAAATTATCGCTTTGCGTGGGCGGTGGGCGTGGCACCCCAAATTTGAAAAAACGCATACTGCGCATAGTTTACAGGAACCATCATGCCAAATTTGGTGTCTGTAACTGTAAACTTCGTAAATTATCGATTTGCGTGGGCGGTGGGAGTGGCACTCCAAATTTGAAATAAACTTGATCTGCGTATGGTATACAGGAACCATCATGTCAAATTTGGTGTCTCTAGCTTTTGTAATAGCTGAGATCTCTACGTTCATACAGACAGACGGACGGACGGATAGACATACGGACATGGCTCAATCGACTCGGCTGTTGATCCTGAGCCAGAATATATATACTTTATGGGGTCGGAGGTGTCTCCTTCTGCCTGTTACATACGTTTTCGGTTTGAACAAAGTTATAATACCCTTCTACTCTAAGAGTAGCGGGTATAAAAACCGACAAACTAAATGAAAATAGACAAGACTTCGGTATAGACACCAACTTCAAAGAATCCCCTCTAGTTAGATCAAAAACGACTACCCCATTCAAAAAGACAGGTAACATAAGACAATTAGATGATAAACATTATGAAGAAACAAATAGAGGTAGAAAAATCATACATTATAAATCTAAGTTTAAAAAGAAAAAGAAAACTAATAAAAGTAAATATAATACCGATAATTTCAGGCCTTCTCCCGAACATAATATTCATGATATGCCTCCTATCGACAGTTAGTGCACAAAACCTAGAAGTAACCCCCATCCATGCCAAAAACGGTTACCTTATTTTTCAAACTAGATCGATTGATTTTCCGATTAACTACGAATATCATTTCCTATCTATTAATTTAACCAAAACCGAAAACACTTACAAAGAACTTATCAAACAAGCCCAATCATTTGAAAATTTACCACAAATTCATTACCTATTAGAAAAACTCCATAGAGAAATGAACGGTATATAAATCGCAAAACGTAGTAAACGCGGTCTTGTTAATTTTATAGGATTCATTTACAAATACTTATTTGGTACGTTAGATCAAGAAGACAAGGAAGAATTACAACAACAAATAGGTGACATTTCTAAAAATAATGTACAAATCAGCGAACTTAACCACGTAATAGAAGCCATAAATAAAGGAATTGAACTAACTAACCAATTAAATAATATTACTGACGGAGAACAAATGATAGCTTTAATAATTTTAAATTTAAAACAATTCACCGAATACATAGAACATACATGACACGCCTAGGTATCTTTAACCCTAAACTTCTGAAACATGATTCATTAACCCACGTAAATTCTGAAAAACTTCTTAACATTAAAACATCTACTTGGCTTAAAGCTGACACTAACGAGATTCTGATAATATCCCAAATTCCAAGAGAAATAATTAAAAAACCAGTATTTGAAATAGTACCATACCCCGACGAAAGCGATAACATATTAACCGAAACAATACACGACAAATACTTTTCACATAATAATCAAACATACACAGCAAACTCTCAAAGCTTAGTCATAAATAAATGTATCGCAGGTATACTAAATCAGGTCACAACTCAATGTAGATACAGCAAAACACATTTTGAATTCGAAATAAAATATTTTGAACCTAATATAATCACAACTTGGAACCTTTCCAAGAACATTCTAAATCAAAACTGTATTAATAGAGAAATTATAATAGAAGGCAATAATATGATAAAAGCATTTAATTGTTCTCTTTACCTAGAAGAAATACTTATCACAATGTTAGATTTTACCCAATTATTATGTAAACAATAATGTAACAAAACTCGAACCACTCGAATACATTCAAGCAAAAGAAATAATTGAACAACACACCCAATCGAACAATATCTTTCAAATAATAGCACTTACAGCATTAACCATAATAGTCACACTCTTAATATTGTACTTCATTTATAAATACAAAACTATACCCCAAAAATTAATTGTAAACTTAAAAAAACTAACGTCAGAAAACGAAACTATTATAAATCCTAAAACAGAAAATAATTTACCCATAGTAAATTCTCCCGTATTATATCCTACAATTTATGCCTGAGGACAGGCTTATTTCTTAAGGATGGAGAAGTTACATATCCATTCAACACCCACTCCCCAACCACATATATTATAATTGTACATTACAATATAACAAAGAGAATTATTGTAAAACTCACGTACGCATATTAAAATTTAAGTATTCAACACATTAAATCTTAAGCGCAAATTGTAATCAAAGAACAAGAGCCCTTCGATTAACTTTGGCCATTAACGCACATGCCTAGTGTCATGTTTCAAGTCACCCCACACTTCAAAAGTACTGTTCCCACAGATCATAAACTAAACAATTGTCCCCAATTCTGAAATCTTAACGATAAACAATTCTTCCCCAATTCTGATATCTTAACGATAAACAAATCTCCCGCAAATTTCTAATGGGTCAAATTAAAAATTATTACGATCAACTTAAAATTGAAAAAATTAATTGAAAATAAAAATTGAAAATTGAAGAGATCGAGTTAAACTATATAACAGTAAATACAAATGTACAAACTGCAGATGGAAAATCACAAAATATAAGGGGAAAAATTGTCACTACACTTGAGTACAATGGAGTTTCTAAATCTTTGACGTTCTATATCGTTTCATTCTTAAAGCAATCATATTTAGGTATTGACTTTTGGACAGGTTTTAATTTGTTACCTGTGGACATTCGTAATGATATGCAGGTGAACAGTTGAATATCACTATACAAGAATTTCCGTCATTTGCAGAAAAAGGTTTAGGTAAAACCGCACTTTAAGCTCATTCCATTGATATTGGCGATGCTTATCCAGTATTCCCTGTCATTGAGCAGATGATGTACGAAGCACTAGATGGAATGCTTCAATAAGGAGTGATTGAAGAGTCAAAGAGTGCATGGTCATCACCTGTTGTGGCATTATCCAGTATCCCCACCCATTGAGCAGATGATGTACGATGAGCTGGATAGAATGCTTCAATTAGGGGTGATTGAAGAGCCAAATAGTGCATGGTCATCACCTGTGGTTTTGGTGGAAAAGCCTGGAAACGTATGATTGTGTCTTGATAGTCGCAAACTTAATCAGGTTACGCGTAAAGATGCTTATTTAATGCCCATAATTGAAGAACTTCTTAGTCGACTCCCAAAAGCAACCTATATAGCGAGCCTTGATCTAAAAGATGCTTATTGGCAAATCGCCTTAGAGACCAGTTCTTATCCCTTCTTATCTTATCTTATCGCTTCTTATCGCTGCCTTTTCAGTGCCTGGTAGACCACTTTATCAGTTCACGGTAATGCCTTTTGGTCTTACAAATGCCCCATCGACTTTAAAATTAATTAATGGAAATTAATGGATCGTGTCATTCCTGCTTCCTTAAAGCATGAGGTATTTATTTACCTGGATGATCTGTTGAACGGGATATGACATTTCTTTCTAACATAGCAATATGTTTAAAAAACTCTGGATTGTCTATCAATGTGCACAATAGCGAATTCCGTAAGAGGGGTGTGAGATACATGGGACACAATATAGTTAACGGAATTATAGCCATGGGCCTAGATAAAATGTCTGCCGTATTAAATTATCCATCGCCCCACTCCGTTAAAGAATTGCGCCGATTTCTTGGTATGACAGTGGTACCAGAAGTTCATTCATAATTTTGCTTCTCTAGCTACACCCTAACCGATGCTCTTAAAACAAAACAAGTAAGAAAGCTACAGTCAAGTGTGCTCGACTGTAATATACCCGCTACCCAGCTGCTTGTACATAATTTATTTGCGGAACAAAAAAACGGCTACAATCATATTTTGACCGTAAAAGGCTATGGACTTATAATATTTATGCAAAGTCAAAATATAAAATAAAAAAAAAAAAACATTTTTGCACACATTTAATTTTTCATGCGGGCGGGACTCGAACCCGTAAATGCATAATAGTACTGTTCGTTTTGCAGTCCACAACTTAACCCATTTCACCACCGTACACGCACACACGATTCGGCACAATGCTGCAAGCAGCTATGGAAAACGTTAAGCTGAATAACTTCTGTGTTTATTATCCGATTGCTACCAAATTTTCAGAGATCATTTGGCTAGCTATAGTTATCATGTAAACCATGAACAATATGACATCAAAATTGCACTTGTTATCAATGTTTTTTCTATTTGCGGGGCGGAAGGGGGCGTGGCCAAAATCCAAAATAAACTTGATCAGCGTGCAATAATAACACATATTGTCACCAAATTTGGTTGTCCTAGCTCTTATAATAGCTGAGATCTAGATTTTCACACGGACAGACAGACGGACATGGCTATATCGACTCGGCTGTTGATCCTGAGCCAGAATATATATACTTTATGGGGTCGGAGGTGTCTCCTTCTTGTCAAGTAAAAGATGATAGGTTGAAAGCTATAATAAACAAGTAAGAAAGCTACAGTCGAGTGTGCTCGACTGTAATATACCCGCTACCCAGCTACTCGTACATCATTTATTTGCGGAACAAAAAAACGGCTACAATCATATTTTAACCGTAAAAGGCTATGGACTTACAATATTTATGCAAAGTCAAAATCTAAAATAAAAAAACATTTTTGCACATATTTAATTTTTGATGCGGGCGGGACTTGAACCCGCAAATGCATAATAGTACTGTTCGTTTTACAGTCTACAACTTAACCCATTTCACCACCGTACACGCACACACGATTCGGCACAATGCTGCAAGCAGCGCTGCAAGCAGTTTATTATCCGATTGTTACCAAATTTTCAGAGATCATCTGGCTAGCTATAGTTATCATGTAAACCGAAAATGAACAATATGGCATCAAAATTGCGCTTGTAAACAAATTTTTTTTCGATTTACAGGGGCGGAAGGGGGCGTGGCCAAAATCCAAAATAAACTTGATCAGCGTGCAATAATAACACATATTGTCACCAAATTTGGTAGTCCTAGCTCTTATAATAGCTGAGATCTAGATTTTCACACGGACAGACAAACGGACAGACGGACAAACAGACAGACGGACATGGCTATGTCGACTCGGCTGTTGATCCTGAGCTAGAATATATATACTTTATGGGGTCGAAGGTGTCTCCTTCTGCCTGTTACATACATTTTCGGTTTGAACAAAGTTATAATACCCTTTTACTCTATGAGTAGCGAGTATAAAAAGTAAGAGAAAACGAAAGACAAGTTTTTTGAAATGAGAAATAGTGTACCTTATAGAAAGGCAAATAATGACAGATTGTTGTTTTCTGTGCCAGAAGAAATGGAAGAAAAATTGTATATAAATATTACAATGAACTAGGGAGAGATAAGGTAATATTGTTAAGACTTATTGGTTTTCGAATATAAAAGAAAAAGTTGTTAGGCATATAGGAAATTGTTTGAGATGTGTGGCATTTTTACCAGTCTGGAAAAAAAGAAGGAATGCTACATAGCATTCCAAAGGGGAACGTGCCGTTTGCGATAATACACATCGATCATTATGGATCGGTAGATAACGGTAGGGTAAAGAAACATCTGTTTGTAATAATAGACGGATTCACTAAATATATTTTGTTATATGCAATAAAGACTTCGAACACAAAAGAAGTGATTCTAGCATTAAAGGATTATTTTAGATCATATATCAGGCCGAAATTTAATGTATCAAATTGGGACAGCTGTTTTACATCCGAAGATTTTGCAAAGTTTATGGAAGAATAAAATATTAAGAAAGAGTCAATAGAATTGGGATCATTGGGATGCAACTATTGAAGATGTAGCGCAATCTCCGAACAAGAGAATTGAGCAAAAGGGGAAAGTTATTGATGAGTTAAGACAAAAATTAGAAGAGTTAGATAACTTTAGTGAAATAAGATACTTGAAAGAAATTAGAAAAAAAGGAGCGGAATCGCAATTAAAAGCACAGAGTGATAATGAAACAAATAAGAAAGGTACAGTCAAGGGTGCTCGATTGTAATATACCCGCTACCCAGCTCCTCGTACATCAAAATTATTTGCGAAACAATAAAGAACGGCTACAATCATATTTTGACCGTAAAAGGCCATGGACTTACAATATTTATGCAAAGTCAAAATCTAAAATAAAACAAGTAAAGAAAGCTACAGTCGAGACCGCCCGACAGTAAGATACCATTCGCCCAGTTTCGAAAAAAATTATCACACATTTAATTCCATCAAATTGTTTAGTCCGCCACCTATTGTTTAAATTAGATATATTTTAGAATAGCCCCATCTACATGTGAAAACGGCATAGCTTTACACACGCTACTGCTGAAACGAAGCATCGTGACGATGACGTCACGACGCGCAGCACAGGCGCAAGCAGTGGAAGTACGGAAAACGGAAACATGGATAACTTCTGTGTTTACCGTCCGATTGGATTGTAATTTGAAGAATAGATTTATATTGCAATTATTTATGTTCATACCAAAAGCAGAAAGCTGTAATTTCAATACTTCTCCTGATAATCGAAAATTATCGATTTGCGTGGGCGGTGGGTGTGGAACCCCAAATTTCTAATAAATTTCATCTGCGCATGATTTATAGGAACGTCACGCCAAATTTGATGTCTCTCACTGTAATACTTTCCTTAATATTCAAAAATTATCGCTTTGCGTGGGCGGTGGGCGTGGCACCCCAAATTTGAAAAAACGCATACTGCGCATAGTTTACAGGAACCATCATGCCAAATTTGGTGTCTGTAACTGTAAACTTCGTAAATTATCGATTTGCGTGGGCGGTGGGAGTGGCACTCCAAATTTGAAATAAACTTGATCTGCGTATGGTATACAGGAACCATCATGTCAAATTTGGTGTCTCTAGCTTTTGTAATAGCTGAGATCTCTACGTTCATACAGACAGACGGACGGACGGATAGACACACGGACATGGCTCAATCGACTCGGCTGTTGATCCTGAGCCAGAATATATATACTTTATGGGGTCGGAGGTGTCTCCTTCTGCCTGTTACATACGTTTTCGGTTTGAACAAAGTTATAATACCCTTCTACTCTAAGAGTAGCGGGTATAAAAACCGACAAACTAAATGAAAATAGACAAGACTTCGGTATAGACACCAACTTCAAAGAATCCCCTCTAGTTAGATCAAAAACGACTACCCCATTCAAAAAGACAGGTAACATAAGACAATTAGATGATAAACATTATGAAGAAACAAATAGAGGTAGAAAAATCATACATTATAAATCTAAGTTTAAAAAGAAAAAGAAAACTAATAAAAGTAAATATAATACCGATAATTTCAGGCCTTCTCCCGAACATAATATTCATGATATGCCTCCTATCGACAGTTAGTGCACAAAACCTAGAAGTAACCCCCATCCATGCCAAAAACGGTTACCTTATTTTTCAAACTAGATCGATTGATTTTCCGATTAACTACGAATATTATTACCTATCTATTAATTTAACCAAAACCGAAAACACTTACAAAGAACTTATCAAACAAGCCCAATCATTTGAAAATTTACCACAAATTCATTACCTATTAGAAAAACTCCATAGAGAAATGAACGGTATATAAATCGCAAAACGTAGTAAACGCGGTCTTGTTAATTTTATAGGATCCATTTACAAATACTTATTTGGTACGTTAGATCAAGAAGACAAGGAAGAATTACAACAACAAATAGGTGACATTTCTAAAAATAATGTACAAATCAGCGAACTTAACCACGTAATAGAAGCCATAAATAAAGGAATTGAACTAACTAACCAATTAAATAATATTACTGACGGAGAACAAATGATAGCTTTAATAATTTTAAATTTAAAACAATTCACCGAATACATAGAACATACATGACACGCCTAGGTATCTTTAACCCTAAATTTCTGAAACATGATTCATTAACCCACGTAAATTCTGAAAAACTTCTTAACATTAAAACATCTACTTGGCTTAAAGCTGACACTAACGAGATTCTGATAATATCCCAAATTCCAAGAGAAATAATTAAAAAACCAGTATTTGAAATAGTACCATACCCCGACGAAAGCGATAACATATTAACCGAAACAATACACGACAAATACTTTTCACATAATAATCAAACATACACAGCAAACTCTCAAAGCTTAGTCATAAATAAATGTATCGCAGGTATACTAAATCAGGTCACAACTCAATGTAGATACAGCAAAACACATTTTGAATTCGAAATAAAATATTTTGAACCTAATATAATCACAACTTGGAACCTTTCCAAGAACATTCTAAATCAAAACTGTATTAATAGAGAAATTATAATAGAAGGCAATAATATGATAAAAGCATTTAATTGTTCTCTTTACCTAGAAGAAATACTTATCACAATGTTAGATTTTACCCAATTATTATGTAAACAATAATGTAACAAAACTCGAACCACTCG
The DNA here is from genome assembly GCA_018904095.1 of Zaprionus ghesquierei. NCBI lineage: Eukaryota > Metazoa > Arthropoda > Insecta > Diptera > Drosophilidae > Zaprionus > Zaprionus ghesquierei. The sequence goes on from JAEIGP010000516.1 coordinate 162,560, forward strand.
AATACATTCAAGCAAAAGAAATAATTGAACAACACACCCAATCGAACAATATCTTTCAAATAATAGCACTTACAGCATTAACCATAATAGTCACACTCTTAATATTGTACTTCATTTATAAATACAAAACTATACCCCAAAAATTAATTGTAAACTTAAAAAAACTAACGTCAGAAAACGAAACTATTATAAATCCCAAAACAGAAAATAATTTACCCATAGTAAATTCTCCCGTATTATATCCTACAATTTATGCCTGAGGACAGGCTTATTTCTTAAGGATGGGGAAGTAACATATCCATTCAACACCCACTCCCCAACCACATATATTATAATTGTACATTAGAATATAACAAAGAGAATTATTGTAAAACTCACGTACGCATATTAAAATTTAAGTACTCAACACATTAAATTTTAAGCGCAAATTGTAATCAAAGAACAAGAGCCCTTCGATTAACTTTAACGCACATGCCTAGTGTAATGTTTCAAGTCACCCCACACAAATCTTAACGATAAACAATTCTTCCCCAATTCTGATATCTTAACGATAAACAAATCTCCCGCAAATTTCTAATGGGTCAAATTAAAAATTATTACGATCAACTTAAAATTGAAAAAATTAATTGAAAATAAAAATTGAAAATTGAAGAGATCGAGTTAAACTATATAACAGTAAATACAAATGTACAAACTGCAGATGGAAAATCACAAAATATAAGGGGAAAAATTGTCACTACACTTGAGTACAATGGAGTTTCTAAATCTTTGACGTTCTATATCGTTCCATTCTTAAAGCAATCATATTTAGGTATTGACTTTTGGACAGGTTTTAATTTGTTACCTGTGGACATTCGTAATGATATGCAGGTGAACAGTTGAATATCACTATACAAGAATTTCCGTCATTTGCAGAAAAAGGTTTAGGTAAAACCGCACTTTAAGCTCATTCCATTGATATTGGCGATGCTTATCCAGTATTCCCTGTCATTGAGCAGATGATGTACGAAGCACTAGATGGAATGCTTCAATAAGGAGTGATTGAAGAGTCAAAGAGTGCATGGTCATCACCTGTTGTGGCATTATCCAGTATCCCCACCCATTGAGCAGATGATGTACGATGAGCTGGATAGAATGCTTCAATTAGGGGTGATTGAAGAGCCAAATAGTGCATGGTCATCACCTGTGGTTTTGGTGGAAAAGCCTGGAAACGTATGATTGTGTCTTGATAGTCGCAAACTTAATCAGGTTACGCGTAAAGATGCTTATTTAATGCCCATAATTGAAGAACTTCTTAGTCGACTCCCAAAAGCAACCTATATAGCGAGCCTTGATCTAAAAGATGCTTATTGGCAAATCGCCTTAGAGACCAGTTCTTATCCCTTCTTATCTTATCTTATCGCTTCTTATCGCTGCCTTTTCAGTGCCTGGTAGACCACTTTATCAGTTCACGGTAATGCCTTTTGGTCTCACAAATGCCCCATCGACTTTAAAATTAATTAATGGAAATTAATGGATCGTGTCATTCCTGCTTCCTTAAAGCATGAGGTATTTATTTACCTGGATGATCTGTTGAACGGGATATGACATTTCTTTCTAACATAGCAATATGTTTAAAAAACTCTGGATTGTCTATCAATGTGCACAATAGCGAATTCCGTAAGAGGGGTGTGAGATACATGGGACACAATATAGTTAACGGAATTATAGCCATGGGCCTAGATAAAATGTCTGCCGTATTAAATTATCCATCGCCCCATTCCGTTAAAGAATTGCGCCGATTTCTTGGTATGACAGTGGTACCAGAAGTTCATTCATAATTTTGCTTCTCTAGCTACACCCTAACCGATGCTCTTAAAACAAAACAAGTAAGAAAGCTACAGTCAAGTGTGCTCGACTGTAATATACCCGCTACCCAGCTGCTTGTACATAATTTATTTGCGGAACAAAAAAACGGCTACAATCATATTTTGACCGTAAAAGGCTATGGACTTATAATATTTATGCAAAGTCAAAATATAAAATAAAAAAAAAAAACATTTTTGCACACATTTAATTTTTGATGCGGGCGGGACTCGAACCCGTAAATGCATAATAGTACTGTTCGTTTTGCAGTCCACAACTTAACCCATTTCACCACCGTACACGCACACACGATTCGGCCCAATGCTGCAAGCAGCGCTGCCGGCAGCGCTGCTTACAGCTATGGAAAACGTTAAGCTGAATAACTTCTGTGTTTATTATCCGATTGCTAACAAATTTTCAGAGATCATTTGGCTAGCTATAGTTATCATGTAAACCATGAACAATATGACATCAAAATTGCACTTGTTATCAATGTTTTTTCTATTTGCGGGGCGGAAGGGGGCGTGGCCAAAATCCAAAATAAACTTGATCAGCGTCCAATAATAACACATATTGTCACCAAATTTGGTTGTCCTAGCTCTTATAATAGCTGAGATCTAGATTTTCACACGGACAGACAGACGGACATGGCTATATCGACTCGGCTGTTGATCCTGAGCCAGAATATATATACTTTATGGGGTCGGAGGTGTCTCCTTCTGCCTGTTACATACGTTTTCGGCTTGAACAAAGTTATAATACCCTTCTACTCTATGAGTAGCGGGTATAACAACGCTTTCAATGGTCCGATGCAGCCAATGAATTATTTGAAGCGTTGAAGAAAAAGATGAGTACAGTTCCGGTGTTGCACACACCTAACTTAACGCGTCCATTTTATATTCATTGTGACGGTAGCCATACTTGTGTAAGAGGTGTGCTTATTATATATATATATTATATTTCGAAAAGGCTTAATCCGCGTCAGAAAGAGAATATCTAGCAGGTAGGTTAAGCATAAAAAAATTCCGAGCATATGTCGACAGACACTCTGTCCCAAACGAATCTGAGTACTAGATTAGCCAAGTCAAGCCAAGATTGAAAACGAAAAGTCGTTCCTCACGCTCTGTCCCGAACATTTACCGAAGACTTGTCAATAGTTATAATCGGAATATTTGCAATCGACAGCGTATCAAGATCTGATAACACAGATCGAGAAAGGATCCTATAACGCCTCTTGTGTAAAAGTCGTTAATGACCTTGCTTAGCGGCGAGCTGAACATGCAGCTTAAGAGCAAATATCAGACGATGTTGTTTGAAAGCTATGGATCCCAAAATAATCCAATTTGAAAATGGTGCATCACGATGCACTAGGCGCCTTGGTAGCCGATGGGCTAAGAAAGTCAAAGTTTCTTTCAGCGGCTATATGACATATCGGAATTTTTATCGTATTAGATCATTATACCAATTTTCCCTTTCACGTTCAATTTGTTATTGAAGAAGTATGGCGTTCGACATGCGTACACTGCCTCTTATGCTCCACAAGCAAACGCTTCTGAACGAATAAAAATGTCCGTTCTAGCTGATATCAAAGCATACGTTGACCCTAAACAAGATAGTTGGGACGAAAATCTAAGCCAGATATGTGGTTCATTAAGATCTAGTTTCCACACAGCTGTGAATACTACTCCTTATCGCTTAGTATTTGGCCAGCATATGATAACAAACGGAAATACTTATGAATTGCTTAGACGATTAAATCTCCTTGAAGATCGGGCAATAGCCTTTAATAATCAGGAGTCCGTAGATATTAAGCGCGATCAAGCTGCACGTCACATGTAGAAGCAACATTTCATTCGTAGGTCAAGAAAATTATCGTCTCAATTTTCAACAAGGTAATTTTGTAAAAGGCTTTTGTGCAAAATTAGCTCCCTCGTTTATCAAAGCACGAATAAGAAAAAAACTAGACTCTGCATACTATAAGGTTGAGGACATGCAGGGAAATTTCGTGGGAAAATATGACGCCAAGGATCTTAAGCAATAAACACCAGCTCCAAGCGGGTATCATCCTTTTTGGAATCACCAAGTCAGATTTCAGTCGTGGGAACAGGCAATAGAAAATTTCAACAAGTAAAGAAAGCTACAGTCGAGCGCGCCCGACAGTAAGATACCATTCGCCCAGTTTCGAAACAAATTATCACACATTTAACTCCATCAAAAAATTCTGCACAAGTTTATCCGCCACCTATTGTTCAAATTAGATCTTTTCTTGAATGGCGCCATCTATGTGAAAACTGCATAGCTTTACACATGCTACGGCTAAAACGAAGCATCGTGACGATGACGACGCGAGCACAGGCGCAAGCAGTGGAAGTACGAAAAACGGAAACATGGATAACTTGATTTTATCGTCCGATTGGATGTAATTCGGGTAATAGATTTATATTGTAATTATTTATGTTTATACCAAAGCAGAAAGCTGTAACTTCAATACTTCTCCCGATAATTGAAAACTTAACTTAGCTTTTCAATTAAAGAATCAGTAAGTCAACGAAAATAATTAAAATAAAATAAATTGAAATCTGAGAATTTAAATTATTCTTTAAGATTGCAGAGATTTACCCCGGTTGTCGAAAAATTTAGCCTCGTGGCTGAAAAAATTTTTTTTCTTCTGACCAGGTAAAAATTACAAAAAAGATACCAAAATTTATTTCAGCATCTAATTATTAATTTATTTATCCAATTGCCAAGATCGGCCAAATTTAAGCCAGTGTATTTTTTTGCTGTTGTCAAGCCCAGTGCCGTGCGACCTGCGCCCACGTGCTCAGAAAAAAAAATATTATTCATGATTTATTATTCATTTTAAACGATCTATCACCCAGCCCTTAAGCTAACGTAGCTAACCTTTTTATACCCGCTACTCATAGAGTAGAAGGGTATTATAACTTTATTCAAACCGAAAATGTATGTAACAGGCAGAAGGAGACATGGCAGACCCCATAAAGTATATATATTCTGGCTCAGGATCAACAGCCGAGTCGATATAGCCATGTCCGTCTGTCCGTCTGTCCGTTTGTACGTTTGTCCGTCTGTCCGTATGAACGTAGAGATCTCAGCTATTACAAAAGCTAGAGACACCAAATTTAACATGATGGTTCCTGTATACCATACGCAGATCAAGTTTATTTCAAATTTGGATTGCCACTCCCACGCAAATCGATAATTTATGAATATTAAGAAAAGTATTACAGTTACAGACACCAAATGTGGCATGATGGTTCCTGTAAACTATGCGCAGAACGAATTTTTTCAAACTTGGCGTGCCACGCCCACCCCCCACGCAAAGCAATAGTTTTTGAATATTAAGGAAAGTATTATAGTTACAGACACCAAATTTGGCATGATGGTCCCTATAAATCATGCGCAGATAAAATTTATTTGAAATTTGGGGTGCCACACCCTCCGCCCACGCAAATCGATAATTTTCGATTATCAGGAGAAGTATTCAAATAACGGCTTTCTGCTTTGGCAAGAACATAAATAATTGCAATATAAATCTATTCTGCAAATTACAATCCAATCGGACGATAAACACAGAAGTTATCCATGTTTCCGTTTTCCGTACTTCCACTGCCTGCGCCTGTGCTGCGCGTCGTGACGTCATCGTCACGATGCTTCGTTTCACCCGTAGCATGTGTAATCACATGTCTTTTACTCTTTTTTTATACCCGCTACTCATAGAGTAGAAGGGTATTATAACTTTGTTCAAACCGACCCCATAAAGTATATATATTCTGGCTCAGGATTAACAGCCGAGTCGATATAGCCATGTCCGTCTGTCCGTCTGTCTGTCCGTGTGAAAATCTAGATCTCAGCTATTATAAGAGCTAGGACAACCAAATTTGGTGACAATATGGTTTATTATTGCACGCTGATCAAGTTTATTTTGGATTTTGGCCACGCCCCCTTCCGCCCCTGTAAATCAAAAAAACATTGATTACAAGCGCAATTTTGATGTCATATTGTTCATTTGCGGTTTACACGATAACTATAGCGCTAACGGCAGCGCAAATTCTTTATTTGTATAGGAAATAATAAGAATGCCTTACAATGCAAACTTTTGCAGTTGTTGGATACCAGCGTCAGTAGCTTAGTGGAAAAGCGATGAACTCCTAAACCGACAGGCTCGTGGTTCGATTCCCAGTTCATGCCGCTTAAGCTATTTATACCCGCTACTCATAGAGTAGAAGGGTATTATAACTTTGTTCAAACCGAAAATGTATGTAACAGGCAGAAGGAGACACCTCCGACCCCATAAAGTATCTATATTCTGGCTCAGGATCAACAGCCGAGTCGATATAGCCATGTCCGTCTGTCTGTCCGTACGTCTGTCCGTCTGTCTGTATGAACGTAGAGATCTCAGCTATTACAAAAGCTAGAGTCACCAAATTTGACATGATGGTTTCTGTATACCATACGCAGATCAAGTTTGTTTAAAATTTGGAGTGCCACGCCCACCGCCCACCGCCAACGCAAATCGATAATTTACGAATATTAAGGAAAGTATTACAGTGACAGACACCAAATGTGGCATGATGGTTCCTGTAAATCATGCGCAGATGAAATTTATTTAAAATTTCGGGTGCCACACCCACCGCCCACGCAAATCGATAATTTTCGATTATCAGGAGAAGTATTAAAATTATTGCAATATAAATCTGTTCCTCAAATTACAATCTAATCGAACCATAAACACAAAAGTTATCCATGTTTCCGTTTTCCGTACTTCCACTGCTTGCGCCTGTGCTGCGAGTCGTGACGTCATCGACACGATGCTTCGTTTCAGCCGTAGCGTGTGTAAAGCTATGCCGTTTTCACATGTAGATGGCGCTATTCAGAAATAATCTAAACAATAGATGGAGGATAAACTTGTGCAGAGTTTTTTGATGGAACTAAATTAGTGATAATTTGTTTCGAAACTGGGCGAATGGTATCTTACTGTCGGGCGCGCTCGACTGTAGCTTTCTTTACTTGTTTGTACTTAACCATTACTCTGAATCTGTTTCTATAAACAATTGTTTGATTTTTACTTGAACACTTTATTTACTTCCAAAGTAGCTAAGGAAGAACCGGAGCCGTTGGATTATCACTTGGTCGGATAATGGGGTTTCAAAGTCGAAACGTGGCTTTGGCGAGACTATCTCTATTGATAGTATACTCAGAACTGAACGCTTGTAAGGGGACGTCTTCGCGTTTATATAGGCAGGCTTAAGAGCGAAGTGTGTTAAATAGAGTTTTAGCTATGAGTTTTGGTTCTCTCGTGCAGAGAGGGGCTCTCTTAAAAAAGGAGGTAATTTGAGAATCCTGAGACAAGTGCGTGAGCGGTGACTCGGGTAATAAGGTTTAATTATTTCAGTTGGCTTTATTATTTCAGTTGGTTCCCGTTTGGATTTGGTGGAGATTTGTTTATCGTTAAGATATCAGAATTGGGGAAGAATTGTTTATCGTTAAGATTTCAGAATTTGGGACAATTGTTTAGTTTATGATCTGTGGGAACAGTACTTTTGAAGTGTGGGGTGACTTGAAACATGACACTAGGCATGTGCGTTAATGGCCAAAGTTAATCGAAGGGCTCTTGTTCTTTGATTACAATTTGCGCTTAAGATTTAATGTGTTTAGTACTTAAATTTTAATATGTGTACGTGAGATTTACAATAATTCTCTTTGTTATATTCTAATGTATAATTATAATATATGTGGTTGGCGTGTGGGTGTTGAATGGATATGTTACTTCCCCATCCTTAAGAAAAAAGCCTGTCCTCAGGCGTGAAATGTGGGATATAATACGGGAGAATTTACTATGAGTAAATTATTTTCTATTTCATTTTCTGACGTTTGTTTTTATACCCGCTACTCATAGAGTAGAAGGGTATTATAACTTTGTTCAAACTGAAAATGTATGTAACAGGCAGAAGGAGACACCTCCGACCCCATAAAGTATATATATTCTGGCTCAGGATCAACAGCCGAGTCGATATAGCCATGTCCGTCTGTCCGTCTGTCTGTCCGTGTAAAAATCTAGATGTCAGCTATTATAAGAGCTAGGACAACCAAATTTGGTGACAATATGTGTTATTTTTGCACGCTGATCAAGTTTATTTTGGATTTTGGCCATGCCCCCTTCCGCCCCCGCAAATCGAAAAAACATTGATAACAAGTGCAATTTTTATGCCATATTGTTCATTTTTGGTTAACATGATAACTATAGCTAGCCAAATGATCTCTGAAAATTTGGTAACAATCGGATAATAAACAGAGAAGTTATGCAGCTTAACGTTTTCCATAGCTGTAAGCAGCGCTGCCGGCAGCGCTGCTTGCAGCATTGTGCCGAATCGTGTGTGCGTGTACGGTGGTGAAATGGCTTAAGTTGTGGACTGCAAAACGAACAGTACTATTATGCATTTACGGGTTCGAATCCCGCCCGCATCAAAAATTAAATGTGTGCAAAAATGTTTTTTTTTTTATTTTATATTTTGACTTTGCATAAATATTATAAGTCCATAGCCTTTTACGGTCAAAATATGATTGTAGCCGTTTTTTTGTTCCGCAAATAAATTTTGTACAAGCAGCTGGGTAGCGGGTATATTACAGTCGAGCACACTCGACTGTAGCTTTCTTACTTGTTTGAATTTAACAATCAATTTTTGGGGTATAGTTTTGTATTTATAAATGAAGTACAATATTAAGAGTGTGACTATTATGGTTAATGCTGTAAGTGTTATTATTTGAAAGATATTATTCGATTGTGTGTGTTCTTCAATTATTTCTTTTGCTTGAATATATTCGAGTGGTTCGAGTTTTTTTACATTATTGTTTACGTAGACGGTTTGGGTATAATCTAACATCGTGTTGGTGATAAGTATTTCTTCTAATTGAACAGAACAATTAAATGCTTTTATCATATTATTGCCTTCTATTATAATTTCCCTATTAATACAATTTTGATTTAGAATGGTCTTTGGAACGTTCCAAGTTGGGATTATATTAGGTTCAACATATTTTATTTCGAATTCAGAATGTGTTTTGCTGTATCTACATTGAGTTGTGACCTGATTTAGTATACCTGCGATACATTTATTTATGACTAAGCTTTGAGAGTTTGCTGTGTATGTTTGATTATTATGTGAAAAGTATTTGTCGTGTATTGTTTCGGTTAATATGTTATCGCTTTCGTCGGGGTATGGTACTATTTCAAATACTGGTTTTTTAATTATTTCTCTTGGAATTTGGGATATTACCAGAATCTCGTTAGTGTCAGCTTTAAGCCAAGTAGATGTTTTAATGTTAAGAAGTTTTTCAGAATTTACGTGGGTTAATGAATCATGTTTCAGAAGTTTAGGGTTAAAGATACCTAGGCGTGTCATGTATGTTCTACGTATTCGGTGAATTGTTGTAAATTGAAAATTATTAAAGCTATCATTTGATCTCCGTCAAAAATATTATTTAAATGGTTAGTTAGTTCAATTCCTTCATTTATGGCTTCTATTACGTGGTTAAGTTCGCTGATTTGTACATTATTTTAAGAAATGTCACCTATTTGTTGTTGTAATTCTTCCTTGTCTTCTTGATCTAACGTACCAAATAAGTATTTGTAAATGGATCCCATAAAATTAACAACACCGCGTTTACTACGTTTTGCGATTTATATACCGTTCATTTCTCTATGGAGTTTTTCTAATAGGTACTGAATTTGTGGTAAATTTTCAAATGATTGGGCTTGTTTGATAAGTTCTTTGTAGGTGTTTTCGGTTTTGGTTAAATTAATAGATAGGTAATGATATTCGTAGTTAATAGGCAAATCAATCGATCCAGTTTCAAAAATAAGGTGACCATTTTTAGCATGGATAGGGGTTACTTCTAGGTTCTGTGTACTAAGTGTCGATAGGCGGCATATCATGAATATTATGTTCGGGAGAAGGCCTGGAATTATCGGTTTTATATTTACTTTTATTATTTTTCTTTTTCTTTTTAAACTAAGATTTATAATGTATTATTTTTCTATCTCTATTTGTTTCTTCATAATGTTTATCATCTATTTGTCTTATGTCACCTGTCTTTTTGAATGGGGTAGTCGTTTTTGATCTAACCAGAGGGGATTCTATGAAGTTGGTGTCTATGCCGAAGTCTTGTCTATTTTCATTTAGTTTCTCGATTTTGTTGTGTATTATATGCAGGGGTTCCTGTAAATATGAAGATTTCCGCTGGTGTTCGACCAGTTGTGTTGTGTTTTGTTTTGTGGTTGTATACGTAAAGTATTTTCTCAAATTTGGTGAATTGGTTTTCGGGTTCAGTTTCGCTTGTTATTATTGTTAGTTTTTCATTGACAGTTTTATGAAATCTCTCAATATCAGAAATTCCATTTTTACTAGTTGTTATGTTAAGTCTTTGTCGGCTTTTATTTCTAAAGGCTTACCCATGTCGTTGAATATGCGCAGAATAGCTCTTTTGGCTTCGAGCCAATCTCTACTGTTTACTTCTATCAAGGAGGCGTATTTAGAATAAATGTCAATACATGATAGGAATTGTTTATTATTTATTAAGTAGAAATCCATGACATACTTGTCTCTGGGGTTAAAAGATTCGGGGGTTGTGTCGAAGGCTAATTTTGTATTTCTATGTTCGGTTTTAGCGATGTTACAGATCTCGCATTCATTTATAATGTTTTGAATGAGTTTTTGGTAATCGGGGTAATAATAAAGTTCTTTGAACTGAAGTGTAAGTTTTTCTATGCCAGGGTGTAATAATTCTTTATGTGTTTTGAGAATGATTTCCTTGAATTGGGCGTATGTTTGAATATCTATTACTTTAACATTAGTCTTTATAACTGTAGTGAAGTATACAAGTATACGCATTCTGAAAGACTTGAAAGTCAATTTCGTTAGGGAAGTAAATAACACTTTTTTTAGTGCAGAGGTATTTTTTGATTAGGTCTTTGGCAAGGGTCTTTATAAGTCTTTATAACTGATTTTTATTCTGGTTCTATGAAAATATTTTATTACTTGGACTTCGTCATGATCGTCTGTTATGAATTCTAATTGTGTAATAGGTAAGGGGTCTTTCGGTTATTGGAATGTAACTCTTATTGTCTTCTTGTGTGCTATGTACTGTGGCTGCTGTATCAAGGGAAACTGTGTCTATCCATCTCTGTAACTTCAACTTAACTATACGAGTGGTCTGTGATCGCTTAATATGTCGAATTTTCTTCCGAATAGGTAAGACCTAAAGTATTTTGTTGCCCATACTATGGCTAATAGTTCCTTTTCTATTGCCGAATAGTTGATCTCGTGCTCGTTTAGAGTTCTGCTCGCATAGCAAATGGGTTTATGCTCTTGAGATAATACGGCCCCTATAGCTATATTACTTGCATCTGTTGTAAGTGAAAATTTCTTTTCAAAGTTAGGGTATATTAGAATCGGATCGGACGTGATGAGTACCTTTAGTTTATCAAAGGCGGATATGTAGTTGTCATCTTTTGTATTGATAATTGCTCCTTTTTTAAGTTTGAGTGTCATGGGTTTTGCTATTTTCGCAAAATTGGGAATGAACTTACGGTAAAATCCGCAGAGTCCGAAAAAAATTTTATTCCTTTTGTGGTTTTAGGAATGGGGAAATTGACAATTGCATTTATTTTATTGGAGTTTGGTTTTATACCGTCTGTTGTGATGATGGGACCGAGAAATTCTGTTTCATCTTTCTTTTTCAAATACCTTTTTTAGTGATATGTGTTTTTCTAACGAGGTAGAATAAATGATAATATCATCTAAATAAACTAAACAATCTTTATAGATTAGGTCTTCTAGAAGGCTGTTTATGCAACGTTGAAATTTTGCTGGTGCATTTTTCAGACCAAAGGGCGTAATGTCCATGTTTTGTTGAAAATGCTGTTTTAGGTATTGACTATGGGTCCATTTGGATTTGATGGAAACCTTTAGCTAGATCGATGGTTGTGAAATATTGACAACGTCCAAGCTTGTCTAATATTTCATCCATTATTGGAATGGGAAATTTGTCGTCAATGGTTATTTCATTGAGACTGCGATAGTCTATGACTAATCGAAATTTTGGTTTGCCGAATCATCGTTTTTCTTTGGGACAATCCAAATGGGGGAGCAATATGGAGACTTAGATTTCCTAATTATTTTTTGTTCTATCATTTCGTTTATTTGTTTGTTAACCTCTTGGTCAAATGCTTGGGGATATTTGTACGGTTTTTTATAAATAGGGTCTTCGAGTTTTGTTTGAATAGAATTGCTTAATCGTATTCGTGAAAATCAAATTTTCACCTTCCTTGTACTGAATATCACCGTATTTGAGTAAAACATGAGAAAGTTGTTCCCTTCCTTCTGTATTCAGATGTTCTAATCTGAATACATTGGATTCTTTTAACTTGTCATCTATTGCGTAGTTAGAAGATATTTCTAGATGGGTTTCTTCTAGGTAAGGGGTAATAAGAGGGGTTTCCTCAGATTCAGAAGACTTGGGACACTCATAGGTGGTCTTGGACTCTTCTTGTTCAGATGACTTGGTACTCATCTGGTTTTAAGTGGGGTTTCCGCTTACTTTTCAGGAGGGTTTTCCCCTTTTTTGGGGTATTTAGAGGGGTTTCCTCTGGGTTAGATGACTTGGGGCATTCATTGGTGACCTTAGACTCATCTGTTTGAATGTGGTCGTACCACATTTTGAATTGATAGCCGTTTATAGTGACTGTTTGTGTTGAATAGTTAATTTGAGTGTTGGTTGACTCTAAGTAATTTCTGCCTAATAGTAGGTCATATTTTTCTGAGAAATTATGAATATAGAAGGTTTGCTTAGTAGGACAAAGGCTGCTTGGATGCAACGAAACGCTTTGAGTTAACGTTATAGTACTATTTATAGTGTTATATTTATTTATTTTAGTGGGTTTTGTGGGGAAGTTAAACAAATTTTGTTTCATGATATTAATGGAAGAACCAGTGTCTACCAGACAATTAAGAGTTTTGTTATTAATTTTAATTTTTAGGAATGGGTTTTTTCCTCCTCTAAATCGCTTTCCGATTCCGAGGCTGGTTGATGAAAATTTTCGCCTGTGTCCATTTTGTATTGGCCACTAGTACTATCTCTTTGCCGTTTGACAGGAGGGTTTGGTGCATTAACACTTTGTTGTTGATGGTTCATAGAATTTTGGGCTCTGCCTTGGCTTAATTTTTGTTTGAATTCGCTCATAACTTGCTGATTTGATTCAGCAAGCTTTGAACTACTATTTGGATTTGAGTTGTTTGAGTTATGCATTGCATTTTGATATTTCCCTTTATTCTTTGAGTTTTGATGTAAATTAGTGATAGAGTTGGAACTATTTTGGGGTTTTATTCGGTCGTTAAAAACTATGTCGTACACACCTTCTGATTGTGCTATTTGTTTTAGTATCTTCAACGAACTTACGAAAGCTTCCAGTGAAATGTGTGTTATATAGTTGGCGAAGCAGCTCCTCAGTGAGGAGTCCTCACAGGGTGTTTGCCTCGTGTATTCGTTGATTAGGGCGTTCATCAATTCCGGCCATGTTGTAGCTCCAGATAATCGTGACACTCTTTCGGTTCTGCCGCAATCTGCATTTCAATTGCGCTGAAGAATACATGCTTTTGCCTGGCATCGGTTGATGGGTTTAGTTGAAGAATAAAGTTGATCCTTCTGATGAAAGTGCTGAGTTCTTGGGTGTTACCGCTGAACGGGGGCACTTGCCTTATTTGACTTAGGGCTTGGTTGAGATGAGACTCCGACAACAATTGGATTGGTTCGGCTGCCATGGTTGGTTTTGTTTTAAATGTTGCAGAGTTTTTGTTTGTTTTTACACTTTTATTTTCCGTATGCAGTGGGTTAACTCTTGTATGTTAACCACCGACTACACGTACGATGCACGTTCACTTTAGCGCCGATTTGCGTGGTTCAATCTCGAAAGATACGTTTGGTTGTACAAGGATCTTTGTGACTTGATTGATATTGGTAAACGAGTCGCACAACTTACTTTCTCTATCCTACCGGCTGCGCCAGAAACAGATTCAGAGTAATGGTTAAGTAAAAAAAACAACAATTGTTTGATTTTTACTTGAACACTTTATTTACTTCCAAAGTAGCTAAGGAAGAACCGGAGCCGTTGGATTATCACTAGGTCGGATAATGGGGTTTCAAAGTCAAAACGAGGCTTTGGTGAGACTACCTCTATTGATAGTATACTCAGAACTGAACGCTTGTAAGGGGACGTGTTCGCGTTTATATAGACAAGCTTAAGAGCGAAGTGTCTTAAGGAGAGTTTTAGCTATGAGTTTTGGTTCTCTCGTGCAGAGAGGGGCTCTCTTAAAATAGGAGGTAATTTTAGAATCCTGAGATTCAGTTGGCTTTAGTTGGTTCCAGTTTGGATTTGGGGGAGATTTGTTTATCGTAAAGATATCCGAATTGGGGGAGAATTGATTATCGTTAAGATTTCAAAATTGGGGACAATTGTTTATCGTTAAGATTTCAGAATTGGGGACAATTGTTTAGTTTATGATCTGTGGGAACAGTACTTTTGAAGTGTGGGGTGACTTGAAACGTGACAATAGGCATGTGCGTTAATGACCAAAGTTAATCGAAGGGCTCTTGTTCTTTGATTACAATTTGCGCTTAAAATTTAATGTGTTTAGTACTTAAATTTTAATATGTGTACGTGAGTTTTACAATAATTCTCTTTGTTATATTCTAATGTACAATTATAATATATGTGAATGGGAAATGGGTGTTGAATGGATATGTACATATGTATGCATTCATTCTTTATTACTTTAAAGCAAACTAATACAAACATTTTAAACATTTCATCTTATTAAATTTAAGCCATGAGATCTGGATTACCATCAACTCTCAATCCATCAATCATAATTTTATCTTCTTCACACATAAATCGTTCTTGATTTTCAATACATTTTTCTACTAGCGCACAGTTTTTCAAACCGGCCAGTCCATCTTTTGTTATCCTAGCTCACAGCTTACAACTCGACAATCCGGCCAACATACGTGGCACGCATGACGCAGTCTATAAGCCGGCCAACTAACTCACACCACCAACCGTTACCAAATTTAAACTTAACTGCTACAAAATGGCGAACCACATAACTCGGGCACCCATGAGGTAGAGTAAGTCGCGTTTGGAATAGGTCCGGGGGTTTACAAATTCTTATTCATTCTCAATATCACAGCCCTCACTGGCTTGATCACTGGCGTCTTCTGCGCTTTCATCTTCAAACACTGTGGTAATCCTCTTCTCAGGCATACATCGCAAATATTCATGACAATATTTATGAGTTCGGTTATTATTTAATGCTTTGAGTTTATATCGATCTCCTGGTAATACTTCGGCCACTACAAATGGACCTTTAAACTTAGGATCTAGTTTGGTCTGATGACGCTCTTCATTTTTAAGCAAAACATGGTCTCCTACCTTGTGTCTTACAATAGAAGCCTTATTTTTATCGAATCTAGCTTTATCAATTTTGGCAGTCTTTTCCATATTACGTTTTGCCATTTCTCTAACTGAGCCAACATCAACAATATTTTCTTCATTTACAACAGGTGTAAGACCAAATGGCCTTGCTTCTTTGCCAATAAGTATCTCTAATGGACTGACTTTAGTAACTCTATTGGGTGTGCTATTAAGAGCCAGCTGAATCTCATCTAAAGAATCCTGCCAAGATCCTGGCCCAGTTTCTACTGCGGTCAGCATGGACTTTAGAGTACTCATGACTCGCTCCACTTGGCCATTAGCACGACTAGCACCTGTGGCAATTAAATGTAAATCCATTTTCTGTGCTGAGCAGAAATCACGGAATGCAGAACTAGCAAAACTACGACCTTGATCAGCGATAAGTCGGGTGGGGACACCGAATAACGATATAACAGACCTCACTGCCTTAATGCAACTATCAGTGTCTAACTTCATAGTATGAGAGAGATAGACAAATTTGGTAAATGCATCTATCAACACAACTATATACTCCTTCTGTTCGCTTTTCCCGCTAAGTTTACCTGTAATATCCACATGAACCGTATGCCACGGGATGTCGATTTTAGGAATAGGATGGAGTTCGGATTGTATTTTGCCAGACGGAGGTTTTGACAATCTACAAGTGATACAGTTGTCCGCAAATTGGCGAACATATTTAGACAATTTATCAAACCAATAGAACTCGTACATTTTCTCGAGAGTTTTCTCCCACCCGAGATGCATAATTGACTCGTGTACGTTGTTGACAGCGGACCACCTGAACTGCTTTGGGATTATGGGTAGACATCGAGTCTTTCCATTTCTTTGAACTTTTGGCAAAATCCTCGGACAATTCATCATTACGCAATTTAGAGATAATAGAAGAAGTTTCTTCGTCTCTTTGCTGTTCAGCCAACAACCAGTTGTCGGATATTTCTGTCAGATTCATATGTCTTTCGACTACGCCTATGGAATTCTTGACAATTTTTGGAACCGGATTCCGAGACAGAAAGTCATCATGAGCCATACGCTCACCTGGTCTATACTGAATATCAAATTCAAAAGATTGCATGTACGACCACCACCTATGAGCTCTAGGGGTCAGTTCTACCTTTGTACGAGAGGCTTTAAGCGAATTGCAGTCAGTAAACACAACAAAATGACGGCCATGCAAATAATGGCGAAAGTGTCTTATAGAATTGTAAACAGCAAGTGTCTCCAGTTCATATGAATGGTAACGTGATTCCGCTGAAGATGTCATCTTGCTAAAATATTCGATAACTCGAGGCTTCTGTTCAATTTGGTGCAGCAAAATAGCGCCATAGCCAACAGAACTCGCGTCTGTGTAATATTAAAAGAAAACCCAGCATGCGTAAGTGTTTGCAATACCATTCGCAATCTTTCAAAAGCTTCTTCTTTTGTACATGCAATTATCATTACGTTATCCATATAAACAATGGCATATGAATGGGTAAGATCACCTAAGGCACGATTAATAGCTCTTTGGAACACGGAAGGTGCATTTTTAAGTCCGAATGGCATAGTGAAATATTCGTACTGGCCTTCTGGGGTGACAAATGCCGTTCGCTCGACTGAATTCGGGTGAATTGGGATCTGATGAAATCCGCTTGCCATGTCTATACAGCTGAAAAACCTAGCACCACTCAGCCTAGCTATTTGATCAGAAATTAGCGGCAAAGGGTACTTGTCAGAAACGGTATTGGCGTTTAACTCTCTATAATCCACGCAGAGGCGGTCAGCACCATTTTTTTTTCTGACAAGTAACATTGGGCTCGCAAAGGGGGAGGAACTGGGTCTAATAATGTTTGACTCCAACAGCTGTTGAATTAAATGCCGAACTTTTTTCTTTTCCTCTACACTCAACCTATATGGGCGCCTTTGAACCGTCTTATTTTGATCGATCAAGCGAATTTCTAATTGTCCCGTAGTCACACGGCTTTGTGGAATTCCATTTATGAATGACCCTGAATATTCTTGTATTATTGACAACAATTGGTCTCTATCAGGTCCATGCAGATCGGTGTCAACACTAGCCAAATCAGGATTCTTTTCGGAAACTTCAATAGGCAATATAGATTTTTCGTTAAACATAGTAAGAGATCTTGATGTTATTGTCACACCGACTCCCTGACTCAAAATATCTCGACCAATCAGAGCGTCATACTTAATATAATTGTCTAACACTACATGAAACAATATTTCATATGAACGTTCACATATCAAAACATTGGCCAATATCTGCAAAGTGCTTCAAATAGTATTGCTACCAAGACCCCTTAAAATAACTACGTTGCCCATTCTGGATCCAGATAGCCTCTGCGAAGTAGCCTCCTTGATGAGTGAACACTCGGCTCCAGAATCAAAACAAAATTGGAACGACTCACCAGATTGCGAAAACGTTCCTACAGGTTCAAAAACGGTACAGATGTTGACATCTTTTACAATGTTGTTTTTGGTAGACGACGAACGCTCTTGACGATCAGGACATACTGTAGAGATGTGTCCAGCTTTTCCGCAGTTGAAACAATTCAAAGTAGACCGGTCTTTCCCTGTTGGTTGCTTGCCGGGTTGCTGAACGTGCACTGCCATTGTTTTTGATCGACAATCCGCCTTTTTGTGATCAGGTTTTCTGCAGTTGTAACACTTGAGGTAGGGCTTAGCTCGTTTTCCTGGCGGCTCTGATGTACCATCGTTTGAAAGGTGACTCGGTCTAGCGTCAAATGAATAGGCCTTCAGTTCTTGGCGCAGCTCGTTCCGAGTGTTGATGTCGGAAGTGAAAACTAAACGCCGCAAACGCCTGTCAATTCCAGCTGCATGGGCCAGTGTAATGGACACTGCGATTTGCTCCACACTCAGCGTCTTCCATTTGGCCATAAGCGAAGTAACCATTCGGCTTCCATATAACGAAAGGCACTCGCCTTCCGCAGGGCGTCCATTTAGCAGATTCATAACTGCTGCCGCTAATGTTTCTTGTCCCGCAAAATGTTGCAGGAACAATTCTCGGAACTGTGTCCATGACATACCAGGAAAGCAAGTCTGTGACAGCCAATGAGACGCGCTTCCTTCCAGTGATTTGCTGAGGGTCATCACAAGAGCGCTGCCTTCCAGTTCGTTTTCAGACAAGATTTAGTCCACCGTTGAACACCAGGATTGCGCGTCTGATCCCGCACGTTCAGGATTAAACCTGGGCAATACCACAGCAAACGATTCTTTTGGCTCTCTTTGTGAGTGTTGCACTTGTTTTAAAAGTTCAGAAAAATGTCGATTTTGCGACTCCAAAATTGACAGCAAACTATTTTCATTATTCAAAGTAGGTATAGGCGATCCCACCTCTGATGTCGAAGAGTCATCAGGATGCCTTTCTTCCTCTTCACTAATCTCGTTGTCTGCGCAACGTTTTCTAGCGCGTGAGCGAGGGATGTCTATTATGCGTAACGATCGAAAACTGAATGTACCATCTCCTTTACACAAAAATCGTATAAGCGCTTAGTTCTCAACTCTACACGCAATACCAACGCAATTTGGAGAGTTATTCTACGCGGCATACACTAATACCAATGCACACTTTGCATTTTTCTGTATGCTTCTCTTTTTCGTACAGACATCTACTTCCCCTCGCTCCGCGACCAGACTACATTCGGCAAAAACTCTAACGGTTGTCTGCCGCGCAGCAAAAGAATAGAAAAGGCGTCTGCATGGCGCGTGCCAAACAGAAACAACGCAATTGCTTTTTATCGTTAAATTTAAATGATCTGCCACATATATGTGTCGGCGCACACCAAAAGTGTGTGGATGTTGGTATGAGTGTATGTGTCTCGGAATTTCATCAGCAGACTAATTTCATAATTATGGTAATATTGCATCAGCCTCTAAGCGTGCTGTGATTCGTTGTCTGCATGTTGTCGCTTTAGAAGTGCCGTTTTAGCGGGGCGACAGCGTTGCGTCGCTGTCGCCGAGTGTGGTTCGGTGGTAAGCACAGAAAGAAGACGCGGGCAGTTTCGTTTAGAACTTGGCATGTGTGAAACCGAAACTCGCTGCGCTATTACGATGTCGGACGGAAGTAACCCAGCTGCAACATCGGAAGTGGGATCGGGTTCGCTACCTGATATGTCTGGTGGGCCATGGCGAAATAATGGAAATGCAAAATAAAATTATTTTTTTATCGAACTTGTTTAAACACTGCAAACAATGGCAGGCGAAACAACAAATAAAAATTTGGTAGTGCTTCCCAAATTCAACGCAGACGTTGTTGGCGCCGATGCAACGACGTGGTGCTCTACAGTTGAAATAATTTTAACAGAAAACACAATAAAAGGCCAACGCGCTGGTAATGGCTTTGAGTGCAGCAATGGTAGTGAACCAAAGAAAAGGCTGGAGCTTTGTAAAGTTGTTGAACCCAAGGGCGTGATGGTTCATCAATGCGAGACATTTGCAATAACTTTTGACTCTGGAACGGAACGGAATGTTCTTTAATTAAAAAAAAGCTAAGTAATAAATAAGTTGGTAAATGATTTAACAATGTAATTAACAATTGTTGAAAGGTATTGGCAATGGTAGTGTTTGTAGCACATTGTAAATACTTAGCCACGTAAAAATTATTGTATTGAGATATTGTTTCATTGGATGATGTACATTTGAGAAATGATATCATTATGGGTCGAGAAGTGTTGTTCTCAGGATTTAATGGGCATTTTGAAATTGTCAGAACAAAAATTGTAAACTATTGTTCAAATGATGAACAACTTTGTGAGTAAAAAAAAACTGATCTTGTTGGATAAGATATAGACAAATTAAAAAGTCTAATGGGTAAGTTGAGTGGCAAGTCTGATCAGAAAGAGTATTTTATCGTCCAAGTAGATGCAACATATGCATAGTTGACACTGGCTCTTCAATAAACATGATGACCTCAAACTTTTTCAACCTCCAAGTTAAAGATATACAAATAATTGTCCGAAGTATGACAGGCTATTCTAAATTAAATAAATTTGTATGTCCGGCTAACGGTCTTTTTTAACAAACTCAGCAATTCTATATTCATTCATTTTCGCCTTTTTATGACATTCTATTAGCAAGAAAAGTACTAATGGAAAAAATTGGTTTAATTTTTCTTAGCCTTATGCGGGTATTACCGTAAGTTCATTTCAGATTTTGCATAGATTGCAAAACCTCTGACAATATTTCTAAAAAACGGAGCTAAAATAGACACAAAAAGTGAAGAATACAATAAATCCTTGAAAACACTCATAATGAACAACCCAATTTTGATTTGCCCTGATTTCACAAAAACATTTCAAGTCACTACTGACGCTAGCAATTTCGCCATAAGAGCCGTGTTATCGCAAGACAATAAACCAGTAAGCTTTGCAAGCAGAACATTAAATGATAACGAACAAAATTATACCACTATTGAAAAAGAAGTACAAGCAATCGTTTGGGCAACCAAATCATATATTTCTATATGGAGTCCCCATGGTAGGCGAAGAAAATAATATTTCAACAGCATCAACCATACATAGTTCATCAGAAAGCAACGAAACTTACATTGAACTTACAGAAAAACCAATAAACTATTTTGCAAGACAAATTGAATTAATTAAAGACACCATTGAACAAATAGAGACAACGAAATACTTTTCCAAAACAAAACTGACTATCAAATACACTGACTTAACCCCGATAAAAACAACAGATATCCACATTAAATACTTCTTAAACAATACTAGTGTTATTTACATGGAAAACGATAAAGACTTTTTAGTATTTCAAAAAGCATACCAAGAAACTATTAACCCCCATAGTAACGTAAAAATTCTGAAAAGTATCATAAAGTTAAAAGACATCAAATCTTACCCTGAATTTAAAGATATTATTATTATTATTTATTTGATACGGAACATAGACCAACAAAACTAGTTTTTGAAATAACTCCAGAGACAAATAACCCACGAGAAATTTATGTTATTGACTTTTATGCAATTGACAACGAACAGCATTTATCTTGTATAGACGTATATTTAAAATTTGCATCACTTATTAAAACAAACAGTAAAGATTGGTTAGAGCCAAAACGAGCCCTTACTAGAATCTTAAACGACATGGGAAAACAACAGAAAATTAAAGCAGACAAAGACTCCGCGTTTATAAGCACTTCTTCAAAAATTTGGCTTAACAACGAAGACATACAAATAGATATTACCACAAGTAAAACATGAATAGCTGACAAACGCCACCATAAAACCATAAATGACAAAATCAGAATTATTAATACCGAGAACAATAGAGAAAATAAAGCAACACGAATGCAGACAATTTTATGCATATACAACCACAAGACTAAACATATCACGACCGGACAGATACCAGCTAACATCCTTCTTTACGCAGGCATTCCTTCTTATGATACCCAGATGATTAATGAAAATAAAATCAAACAAGTAAGAAAGCTACATTCGAGTGTGCTCGACTGTAATATACCCGCTACCCAGCTGCTCGTACATCAAAATTATTTGCGGAACAATAAAGAACGGCTACAATCATATTTATCCAAAGCCAAAATCTAAAATAAAAAAAAAAATTTTTTTGCACACATTTAATTTTTTATGCGGGTGGCACTCGAACCCTTAAATGCATAATAGTTCTGTACGTTTTGCAGTCCACAACTTAACCAATTTCACCACCGTACACCCACACACTTTTCGGCACAATTCTGCAAGCAGCGCTGCCGGCAAAAGGAGTAAAAAGTATTGAAAACGTATAACTTTTATTCAGGTACCAAAAAAATCCAAGATTTATCACTTAAGCAGTAAAAAAAATAATTCTGCCTGTTGAGGACTATAAATCGAATACGTGCATGTTAAAAACGATATGTGCCCTTTTAATACCTCTTTATATACTTGAATGGAAAGTGTTTTTGAGCACTCTAACTTTTGATTAATGTTGTTCAAAAAATGACCGATAGGTTCTATGGCATCTATACGATGTATCGGTCCGTACCGGCTCGTTCCGACTTATTTATAGCGGGCAGCAATAAGAAACATGTATACAAAGTTTCATGAAGGTAGCCCAAAAAGGGAGGCAAAAACTTTTTTTTGGAAAGCATAAGAAAAGTTCGATCTCCCCCAACTATGACACGTATGCTTCCGGAATCGAACCTTGGACCCATTACCTAAGAGGTCCACCACTTCTCCATTCGGTCATTAAGCCATTACGCAAATTTTGCTAAAGTTACATTATGAGACCATTCGGAAATTCTTGCACGACAAACACAGAGTCTGAATGCATGATGCGTGTTGATGTTGCTATTTATTCTCATAACTTAAACATACAATTAAATAAAAAATAAAAATAAAAAAATATAAGAAAAAGCTGAGCTGTAACAATCGCACACAGCTGATTTAAGAGACTGTCACTTCTCCACTTGTTCATTGTGAGCCATTCAAAAAATGTTAAATAAAATGCACGACCACCAATTAATGCATATTAAAAACTTAAAGTAAAAGTTCTTAAAAAAAAAGATAAAGCTTAAGCGCCAGGAACTGGGAATCGAACCACGGGCCTATCGGTTCATGAGTTAATCGCTTTTCCACTAAGCTACTGACGCTGTTATCCAACAACTGCAAAAATTTGCATTGTAAGCCATTCCGTAAATGCATAATAGTACTTTTCGTCTTGGAGTCCACAACTTAACCCATTTCTTCACCGTACACGCGCACACTATTCGGCACAATGCTGCAAGCAGCGCTGCCGTTAAGCAGACTAAATTCTGTGTTTATTATCCGATTGTTACTAAATTTTCAGAGATCATCTGGCTAGCTATAGTTATCATGTAAACCGAAAATGAACAATAAGACATCAAAATTGCGCTTCTAATCAATGTTTTTTCGATTTACAGGGGCGGAAGGGAGTGTGGCCAAAATCCAAAATAAGCTTGATCAGCGTGCAATAATAACACATTTTGTCACCAAATTTGATAGTTCTAGCTCTTATAATAGCTGAGATCTAGATTTTCACACGGACAGACGGACGATTGATGGTCAGAAGCTACTTCGAAATGTCGTCCTAACAGATAGTGTCGGAAGGTTTTGGTGGCCCAAACTATTGCTAGTAATTCTTTTTCTATGGCGCTATAATTGACTTCATGTTCATTTACTGTTCTGCTGATGTAACTAATAGGGTGTCCGTCTTGTGATAAAACAGCTCCTAAAGCTACATTACTGGCGTCTGTTGTTAATGTAAATTTCCTCTCGAAATTTGGTATTTTTAGGATCGGATCTTCAGAGATTAATAATTTTAACTTTTGGAATGCTTCTAAGTATTCTAAACTGTTTATATCTATTGTTGCTCCTTTCCTTAGGCACTTGGTCAGGGGTTTTGCAATGTCTGAAAAGTTAGGTATAAATTTCCTATAATATCCTGTAAGTCCTAAAAAGGCTTTAATTTCCTTAGTTTTTCTTGGTAGCGGATATTTAACTATGGCTTTGATTTTATCCGGGCTTGGTTAAATCCCGTCTTTAGTAATAACGTGTCCTAGGAAAGTTGTATCTTGTTTCAAGAACTCGCATTTATCTAGTTGTAATTTTAAGTTTGCCTGTGATAATTTTTCGAAAACAGCTTGTAAGGCTTGAAGATGTTCTTCTAAAGATGTGGAGAAAACTATGATCTCGTCTAGGTATACTAGACAACATTTATTTAAAAGTGGACGGAGTAAATTGTTCATGCATCTTTGAAATGTAGCGGGGGCATTTTTAAGTCCAAATGGCATTCGTGTGTACTCGTAGTGTCCATATTTTGTAGAGAAGGCACTTTTGGCTATTGACTCTGAGTCCATTTCTATTTGATAAAAGCCCTTTGCAAGATCTATTGTTGTGAAATAATTTGACCTCCCTAGTTTTCCTAATATTTCATCTATGTTTGGTATGGGATATCTGTCGTTTATTGTTATTTCGTTCAATTTCCTATAATCTATTACGATACAGCTTCTGCTGTCCAGAAGCATCTAGTTTTTTAGGTACGACCCAAATGGGGCTACAGTACGGTGAATTACTATCTTGGATAATGCCCTGTTCTAACATGTCCTGGATCTGTTTTTCTACTTCTTTTTCATATGTCTGTTGGAAACTATAAACTTTAGAGTAGACGGGGATATTGTGTGTGGTGTTAATAATATGTTTTTCTTGGTTTGTAAACGTGAGCGTGTCACCTTCGCGAAATTGGATGTCTTGGTATTTTGTCAGTAGGTTGGTTAGTTTCAGTTTTTCTTCTACGTTAAGGTGTGCTAATCGGAACAAGTTCTCCTGAAGTGTGGAGGTTTCTAAATAAGTGGGGTCTTGTGGAAATGAAGGATCCACTTGGATATGGTTCTGTTCTGTAATGTTGTTACCGTCTTTTATCTTGTATATTTTGTTAAATAGGGTGGCAGTTTTCTTTTTATAGTCGATTATTGCTTTGGCTTCGGACAACAATTTGCGTCCAATCAGCATGTCATAAAGATCTGAGAACTGGTGGATCAAGAACTCTTGGGCAATAGGGTAGTAGTTGTTAGGTGGTATATTCGTAAGTTCGTTAATTATTAATGGGCTATTACTGGTGTGGATTAGGTGATTGGTTTCTTGAATTGGTGTTTGAAAAATATTTCGCGTGAGCATATTTATCGTAGATCCTGTATCAATTAGACATTTCAATTCGGTATTATTATGTTTGATCGTTATATATTGGCTTGATCCGGGGCTACTAGCCGAAAATTTTCTGCTTGTTCAGGGTCGTCTGGTTCGTTGTCATTTGTTGTTGATGTTTCCTCTTCTGTTGTTTCTGAATTGTCATAGTTCTGTTCAGGGGGACACTGAATTAATTCTGGGGTATAGTTCGGTTGATAGGGATAAGGCTGAGGTTGAAAATATTCTGGGTAGTAGGGATAATAGTAATTATAGCTACATTCGACATTCGGGTTGATTATCTTAGCTCTTCTAAGCTAATTTTAGACTGTCCGCTGTCTGATGGTCTCTGTCTTTTTACTGGGTTATTAGTCTGTACGTTTCCAGTTTGTGGATATGTCATGGGCATGTGAGTGTGGTTAGGTACAAAGCGATTTTGTCAAAAATATTTTGTCGGTTAAAAGCTGTGTTTGGTCTGGGTGCTTGTGTCAGGGGTATGTTAGGTTGTGGGTAGATAAGTCTGTTATGATATTGAGGAATCGGATTTGTGTTAAACCTGGGTACATAAGAATATGCTTGGAGATAGGGTTGATAGACGTTGTTATAGAATGGTTGGAATGGTGTAAGGGGTCTGGTTTGATTGTTCATTTGCCTGTTTTGGGGAGTGGTTGTTATTTTGTTTGGAATTGAAGTTGGCTTTATATTATCTTTACTTGAGGTTGGTGCTTCGTAAAGCCCTTTTTCTTGTAATATGTTTATTAATGATCTCAAGTTTGGAATATTACAGTTAATTATTCTGAGATAGATGTGGCTTGGAAGTTTTTGAATTAGATTTTCGATGCTGGTTTGTATTAATCTAGTATATAGTGTGGTTTCAGTAATATTATTTTCTAGTTCTAATTTACTTATAAGTATCTGCCGTTTTCTTTCGGCTTCTTCAAGGAAATGACGAATGTTACCTCGATATTGTGTGTTCCTGAATTCCTCCAGAAGTTGGTGGTTCGGTGCTTGGGGCTTGAAGTTAAGTATAAGTTGAGTCGTAAGTTCACTCCAGCTGCTGAGGTTGGTCACTCCGAGGGTGCGGATAACATCGCCACTGATGTTCCGTTCGATGTGTCCAAAGATTATTAACTTTTGTCTTTCGTCTGTAGTCTGATAAAGAGCCAAGATGAAGTCGATGCGACTGATGAAGGTGTACAAGGTGTTAGGATCTCCGTTGAAAACCTCGACTGCGTGTATTTGTCTTTCGACTTGAATCATATTCGAGTCAGACAATTCTATTTGTGTTGGTGCTGCTACTGCCATTGTGGTTTGTTGGTTTGGAATTTTGATTAATGCTTGTGTATTTGCTGTTGGTTTATTTGTCGGTTCGTAACTTGGATAAGGTTTGCGTTGTCACTATTGGTTTGTGTCTTTAGTTAGGTTCGAGATTTGGATAGGGTTTGCGTTTTCGCTATTGGTTGGTGTCTTTATTTGGGTTCGTGATTTGCATAGGGTTTGAGTTCTCACTATTGGTTTGTGTCTTTATTTAGGTTCGAGATTTGGATAGGGTTTGTGTTTTCGCTATTGGTTCGTGTCTTTATTTATGTTCGTGATTTGGATAGGGTTTGAGTTTTCTCTATTGGTGTGTGTCTTTGTTTAGGTTCGAGATTTGGATAGGGTTTCCGTTCTCACTATTCGTTTTTGTCTTTTAATGTTTCACTTAGTTGCACTGTTATCAGTATAATTCATTTTAGTTGTGGTTAAGTTTATTTAGTCTTCACTTAGTTTAGCTTTTATTATTATGGTTCACTTACTTGTAATTAAGTTTATTTAGTTTTCACTTAGTTACACTGTTATTATTGTTGTTCGTTTATTTGTGGTTAAGTTTATTTAGTTTTTGCTTAGGTTAACTGTTGTTATTGTAGTTCACTTAGTTGTAGTTACGTTTATTTAGTTTTCACTTAGTTTAGCTGTTATTATGTGTTGCACACTTTGGTATTTCGCTTTGCTTTGAGTAACCTTTTGTGGATTTACTACTCAGCGAATTCAAAGGCGTCTTCTTAAAATTTGATACAATTTTAAGTTCTTCACTTTCACTATCACTCTGTGGTTTCGGATATGTTGTTGGTTTACATATTTTCTTTCTTTTGAACCAATTGTACCGATTTACCGACGCGTGATATTGAAGTTGTAGTTCTTTAGCGGATGATACACAGAAAATTGAATATGTATCATCCTACCGGCTGCGCCACTTACGTAGTTATTATTTTGAGTCAAGTAAATGATCCGTCAATAACAAAGACAAAGATCAACGCTGAAGCCCCTATAAATCGAAACACGAATAATTTCGGAGAGCGTCTTTATTTAAAAACTGTCAGCTTAAGACTAAATGTACAGCGTTTTGGTCGACTCGAAGTGAGTCGCGAGAAACGGAAATATGTTTGTCAGCATTTTTTTATTTACTTGTGTTTAAGTGCATGCAAAAAGAATGATGAAGTTATACAACAATCATGCGCTTTACTTTGTTGTGGGTTTCAAGTTTCGTTACGTTATGTTGTGTATTTATGCACGCGCAAGATTGTATGTGCGTTGTTTTTGTTAGATTTAAGTTTACGTAAGCGTAATATGAGAAGCATATTATGCTACTATATACCCTGTAAGGGAGATTCCCTAACTCGGGAGTTATTGTAGCCTATGATATATCCGGCTCGTTTCGATCTATTTCCTATTTCAATAAGATATCTAAGATATCTATCGTTACAACTGATAAAAGTACAGGCGATTTAGCCGCCTATATGGACGCTAATTAAGAATATATACGTCATAGTGTTTAGGTATCTTCTTCGGTACGTTTCGAAATTTCGACCAAAATTAATATACCTTATGTAAGGGTATAAAATGGGAGAGGTGTGGTCACCCCCACTTTTTAGACCATGGATTTTAAAAAAATACATGGTCTATTGTGTTTGTCGGAATGTGCGTAACAGGTAGAAGGATGATTAAGCCATGTCTGTCTGTCCGTCTGTCCGTCTGACCGTCTGTCCGACAGTATGAATGCCTATATCTCAGAATCTAAAAAAGCTAGAGCCAATGTGAATCATACGCCGTTGAATTTTTATTAAAATTTGGGACACGCCTACTTCCGCCCCCGCAAATCGATAAACCGTATAGCAAGCGCAATAATAAAGCTAGAGTATTCAGTTTTGGTGTGAATGATAACTACCACCACCTTAAAGATCGCTGAAAATTTGGTTCCGATCGGATAATAAACATAAAAGTTAATCAACGTTTCAAATGGATTTGCACTGCGCCCACTGCAAGCAAGCAAGCAGTGTTTTTTTCAAGCAGTCTTTTTTTCAACTGCTTGGACTGCTTGGCGTCTAACTGAATATTATGTTTGTTGTTTAATATATTTCTTTAAAAAACACGTTAATAACACTTTTCTCAATCTAAATTATATCATAAACTAAAAAAATCCATGATCTTATACAGTCAACACTTGACTGTAGCCGTTCTTACTTATTCAAAATATACCTGATGTTTCTAAAGCTAACATTTTTTAACCACATATCCCAACCTACAGTTCGATATTGTTTTCTAAACAAGGCAGATGATAAAAAAATATATATCTTACATGTAAGATGGCTTGTGCAATTATCCTATTAGCACACGTAATCGTCGAAGCAGTTTAGTACATTAACAACCAGCATATCCTGGATTCGTACTTATAAATACTCCAACCGTAAGGCTAGGGTTATGTATTCTCCCAAAAAGTTAAATGCCTGTTTTTTTGCTTTTATGGCATCTTTAATGCATTTGACCTGCACTGGGGACCGATATGTCGTATATCTGACATTTATTTTATTTTAAGTGTCAACCTCTTTGTTTTATAAGTCTTATTTATATTTTTATACCCGCTACTCATTGAGTAGAAGGGTATTATAACTTTGTTCAAATCGAGTATGTATG
Source organism: Zaprionus ghesquierei (assembly GCA_018904095.1). Classification (NCBI taxonomy): domain Eukaryota; kingdom Metazoa; phylum Arthropoda; class Insecta; order Diptera; family Drosophilidae; genus Zaprionus; species Zaprionus ghesquierei. Next base: position 191,573 of record JAEIGP010000516.1, read on the forward strand.
TTACAGGCAGAAGGAGACACCTCCGACCCCATAAAGTGTATATATTCTGGCTCAGGATCAACAGCCGAGTCGATATAGCCATGTCCGTCTGTCTGTCCGTGTGAAAATCTAGATCTCAGCTATTATAAGAGCTAGGACTACCAAATTTGGTGACAATATGTGTTATTATTGCACGCTGATCAAGTTTATTTTGGATTTTGGCCACGCCCCCTTCCGCCCCGTAATTCGAAAAAACATTGATTACAAGCGCAATTTTGATGCCAAATTGTTCATTTTCGGTTTACATAATAACTATAGCTAGCCAGATGATCTCTGAAAATTTGGTTCCGATCGGATAATGAACATAAAAGTTATTCAACGTTTCAAATAGATTTGCATTGCGCCCACTGCAAGCAAGCAAACAAGCAGTGTTTTTTCAAGCAGTATTTTTTCAACTGCTTGGACTGCTTGGCGTCTAACTGAAAATTATAATTCTTGTTTATTATATTTCTTTAAAAAACACTTTTAATAACAGTTTTCTTTATCTGACTTATTTCATAAACTTAAAAAATTCATGGTCTTATACAGTCAACACTCGACTGTAGCCGTTCTTACTTATTCAAAATATACCTGATGTTTTTGAAGCTATTATTTTTTAACCACATATCCCAATCTACAGTTCGATATTGCTTTCTAAACAAGGCAGATGAAACAAAAAAAAATATATCTTACATGTAAGATGGCTTGTGCAGTTTAGTACATTAGCAACCAGCATATCCTGGATTCATACCTATAAATACTCCAACCGTAGGGCTGGCTTAGGGTTTCTCCCAAAAAGTAAAATGTTAAACAGGCAGAAGGAGGCCTCTGCGATCCCATAAAGTATATATATTCTTGTTCAGGTTCACTAGCCGAGTCGATTATGCCATGTCTTTCTGTCCGTCTGTCCGTCTGTCCATCTGTATGAACGCCTATATCTCAGAAACAAAAAAAAAGCTAGAGCCACCAAATTTGGTGACAACACTTATGTGAATCATACGCTGTAAAATTTTTATTAAAATTTGGCCCACGCCTACTTCCGTCTCCCAGATCGATAAACCGTATAGCAAGCGCAATAATAAAGCTAGAGTATTCAGTTTTGGTGTGAATGATAACTACCACCACCTTAAAGATCGCTGAAAATTTGGTTCCGATCGGATAATAAACATAAAAGTTAATCAACGTTTCAAATGGATTTGCATTGCGCCCACTGCAAGCAAGCAAACAAGCAGTGTTTTTCAAGCAGTATTTTTTCAACTGCTTGGACTGCTTGGCGTCTAACTGAAAATTATAATTCTTGTTTATTATATTTCTTTAAAAAACACGTTTAATAACAGTTTTCTTTATCTGACTTATTTCATAAACTTACTTACGTTCTTACTTATTCAAAATATACCTGATGTTTCTGAAGCTATTATTTTTTAACCACATATCCTAATCTACAGTTCGATATTGTTTTCTAAACAAGGCAGATGAAACAAAAAAAAAATATATCTTACATGTAAGATGGCTTGTGCAATTATCCAATTAGCACACGTAATCGTCGAAGCAGTTTAGTACATTAACAACTAGCATATCCTGGATTCATACTTATAAATACTCCAACCGTTATGTATTCTCCCAAAAAGTTAAATGCTTGTTTTTTTGCTTTTATGGCATCTTTAATGCATTTGACCTGCACTGGGGACCGATATATCGTATATCTGGCATTTATTTTATTTTAAGTCTCAACCTTTTTGTTTTATAAGTCTTATTTATATTTTTAATTAATTTACTTATGTTGCAAACTTTATTTTTATACCATTCGACCATTGCAAATGGTCAAAAATGGTATACTAAGTTTGTGCAAATTTATGTAACAGGCAGAAGGAGGCGTGTCAGACAACACAAAGTGAATATATTCTTGCTCAGGATCACCAGCTGATAGAGCCGTATCCGTCAGTCTGTCCGTCTCTCCATCCGTCCGTCTATCCATCACTCGTCTGTGTGAACACACACATCTCAGCTGTTATAAAAGCTGAAGACACCAAATTTGACATGATGGTGTATAAACATCACCAGCTCCTGGAAATTATTTAAAATTTGAGGTGCCACACCCACCACTTCTAAAAATAGTTAAACAAATTTTTGAATTAGCTTTACGACGAAAGTATTAAAGTTTCAACGTTTTGCTTTAACACACTTATAAATTTATACTATATGCATGTAAATTCCAAATTTCAAGCCGATCGGATTATAAACACAAAATGTATTGAATTAAACGTTTTCCGTAGTTCCCCTCTTTGCGACTTTGCAGCATGTGGTGAGGTCATCGTCGCGTTGTTTCGATCATTGAGATAATATCGGCACCTATAGCTATATTATTTGCATCTGGTGTTAGTGAAAATGTCTTTTCGAAGATAATGTATATTAGAATCGGATCGGACGTAATGAGTACCTTTAGTTTTTGACAGGCAGATATGTAGTCTAATTATTCTGCTTCTTTTTATTCCGGCTACTTATAAAGTAGAAGGGTATATATAACTTTGTTCAAACCGAAAATGTTTGTAACAGGCAGAAGGGAGACATCTCCGACCCCATAAAGTATATATATTCTGGCTCAGGATCAACAGCCGAGTCGATATAGCCGTATCCGTCTGTCCGTCTGTCCGTCCGTGTGAAAATCTAGATCTCAGCTATTATAAGAGCTAGAACTACCAACTTTGGTGACAAAATGTTTTATTATTGCACGCTGATTAAGTTTATTTTGGATTTTGGGTACACCCCCTTCCGTCCCCGTAAATCGAAAAAAATTGCTTACAAGCGTAATTTCGATGCCATATTGTTCATTTTCGGTTTATATGATAACTATAGCGAGCCAGATGATCTGTGAAAATTTGGTAACAATCGGATAATAAACACAGAAGTTAGTCTGCTTAACGGCAGCTCTGCTTGCAGCATTGTGCCGAATAGTGTGCGCGTGTACGGTGAAGAAATGGGTTAAGTTGTGGACTCCAAGACGAAAAGTACTATTATGCATTTACGGATTCGAGTCGCGCCCCCATCAAAAATTAAATGTAGCAATTTTCTTTTTTTTTTTTAGATTTTGACTATGCATAAATATTGTAAGTCCATGGCCTCTTACGGTCAAAATATGATTGTAGCCGATCATTATTGTTCCGCAAATAATTTTGATGTACGTGCAGCTGGGTAGCGGATATATTACAGTCGTGCACACTCGAATGTAGCGTTCTTACTTGTTTAAGTTTGAGTGTCATGGGGTCTGCTTTTTTCGCAAAATTGGGAATGAACTTACGGTAAAATCTTCAGAGTCCAAGGAAAGATTTTATTTCTTTCGTAGTTTTAGGGTTAGGGAAATTAACAATTGCATTTATTTTATTAGGGTTTGGTTTTATACCATCCGTCGTGATATTCTGACCGAGAATTTCTGTTTCTTTCTTCAAAAATTGACATATATCACGTTGTAATATTAAATTGGGTGATCGTCTGATTTTTAAATACATTTTCTAGTGATATTATGTGCTCTTCCAACGAAGTGGAAAAAATGAACCATTAAACAGGTGAATCGTATAACAACAAAAATAAAAAATGCATTTGAAAATCGAGAGTAGTGTACAGCAGTATTTTTAGACGTATCCCAAGCAGTCGACAGAGTCTGGCTTTGCGGGCTAATGTTTAAAGTTAAAACAGCTTTACCCGAAAGCACACATAAACTCATATTTTGACCGTAAGAGGCCTCTGACTTACAATTTTTAAGATTCTGAAAAAATTCAGATTCAGAAAACTGTTATTAATCGTATTTTTCAAAGAAATATAATAAACAACACATATAATTTTCAGTTAGAAGCCAAGCAGTCCAATCAGTTGAAAATCACTGCACTGAACCTGAGCAAAAATATATAGAGAAACAGATTCAGAGTTATGGTTAAGTAAAAAAAACAACAATTGTTTGATTTTTACTTAAACACTTTATTTACTTCCAAATAAGCTAAGGAAGAACCGGAGCCGTTGGATTATCACTTGGTCGGATGATGAGGTTTCAAAGTCAAAACGAGGCTTTGTCGAGACTATCTCTATTGATAGTATACTCAGAACATTAGAATATAACAAAGAGAATTATTGTAAAACTCACGTACAGATATTAAAATTTAAGGACTAGACACATTAAATCTTAAGCGCAAATTGTAATCAAACAACAAGAGCCCTTCGATTAACTTTGGGCATTAACGCACATGCCTAGTGTCATGTTTCAAGTCACCCCACACTTCAAAAGTACTGTTCCCACAGATCATAAACTAAACAATTGTCCCCAATTCTGAAATCTTAACGATAAACAATTCTCCCCAGAAGACAATCAGAGTTATATTCCAATAACCAAAAGACCCCTTAACCATTACACAAGACAATTAGAATTCATAAGGGACGATCATGACGAAGTCCAAGTAATAAAATATTTTCATAGAACCAGAATAAAAATCAGTTATAAAGAAATGACAGACACCCTTGCCAAAGACCTAATCAAAGAATACCTCTGCACTAAAAAAAGTGTCATTCACTTCCCTAACGAAATTGACTTTCAAGTCTTTCAGAATGCGTATACTCAAATCATAAGTCCCGACAATTTTACTAAAGTTATGAAGACTAGTGTTAATTAATAGATATTCAAACATACGCCCAATTCAAGGAAATCTTTCTCAAAACACATAAAGAATTATTACACCCTGACATAGAAAAACTTACACTTCAGTTCAAAGAACTTCATTATTACCCCGATTACTAAAAACTCATTCAAAACATTATAAATTAATGCGAGATCTGTAACATCGCTAAAACCGAACATAGAAATATAAAGTTAGCCTTCGAAACAACCCCCGAAACTTTTAACCCCAGAGACAAGTATGTCATGGATTTCTACTTAATAAATAATAAACAATTCCTATCATGTATTGACATTTATTCTAAATACGCCTCCTTGATAGAAGTAAACAGTCGATATTGGCTCGAAGCCAAAAGAGCTATTCTGCGCATATTCAACGACATGGGTAAGCCTTTAGAAATAAAAGCCGACAAAGACTCCGCTTTCATGTGCACTGCACTTAAACTCTGGTTAGAATCAGGAGTAAACCTAAACATAATAACTAGTAAAAATGGAATTTCTGATATTGAGAGATTTTATAAAACTGTCACTGAAAAACTAAGAATAATAACAAGCGAAAATGAACCCGAAAACCAATTCACCAAATTTGAGAAAATACTTTATATACAACCACAAAACAAAACACAACACAACTGGTCGAACACCAGCAGAAATCTTCATTTTTGCAGGAACCCCTGCATATAATACACAACAAAATAAGATAAACAAAATCGACAAACTAAATGAAAATAGACAAGACTTCGGTATAGACACCAACTTCAAAGAATCCCCTCTAGTTAGATCAAAAACGACTACCCCATTCAAAAAGACAGGTAACATAAGACAAATAGATGATAAACATTATGAAGAAACAAATAGAGGTAGAAAAATCATATATTATAAATAAATATTATAAATCTAAGTTTAAAAAGAAAAAGAAAATTAATAAAAGTAAATATAATATCGATAATTCCAGGCCTTCTCCCGAACATAATATTCATGATATGCCTCCTATCGACAGTTAATATACAGAACCTAGAAGTAACCCCTATCCATGCCAAAAACGGTTACCTTATTTTTCAAACTGGATCGATTGATTTGCCTATTAACTACGAATATCATTACCTATCTATTAATTTAACCAAAACCGAAAACACCTACAAAGAACTTATCAAACAAGCCCAATCATTTGAAAATTTACCACAAATTCAGTACCTATTAGAAAAACTCCATAGAGAAATGAACGGTATATAAATCGCAAAACGTAGTAAACGCGGTGTTGTTAATTTTATGGGATCCATTTACAAATACTTATTTGGTACGTTAGATCAAGAAGACAAGGAAGAATTACAACAACAAATAGGTGACATTTCTTAAAATAATGTACAAATCAGCGAACTTAACCACGTAATAGAAGCCATAAATGAAGGAATTGAACTAACTAACCATTTAAATAATATTTTTGACGGAGATCAAATGATAGCTTTAATAATTTTCAATTTACAACAATTCACCGAATACGTAGAAGACATAGAACTTGGTATGCAACTGACACGCCTAGGTATCTTTAACCTTAAACTTCTGAAACATGATTTTTTTCACTGTCCTTAAACACATCCTCTTTTCCCTTAATTTGGAAGGAATCATTTATAATTCCTCTTTATAAAAAAGGCAGTAAGTCTGATGCAAGTAATTATAGAGGTATTTCTAAATTGTCGGCTATACCTAATCTCTTTAAGTATGTTTTGACTCCGTACTTGCAACATTATTGCAGATCTCTCATGTCTCCTAGTCAGCATGGATTCGTGTGACGTCGTTCAACTTCGACAAATTTGCTTGAGCTGACATCTTTTATAATTAACGGTTTTCGGAAAAATCTACAGACTGATGTCATTTATACTGATTTCAGTAAACCTTTTGACTCAGTAAACCACTCCCTTCTCGCACACAAACTTATCCTTCTGGGCTTTATACCCAAATTCCTTAGTTGGATCGTTAGTTATCTAACCGACCGAACTCAAAGAGTCTCATTCAAAAATGCTCTTTCTAGCCCACTTTATGTCACCTCTGGTGTTCCTCAAGGAAGCCAATAGCTTAATAGCTACCAGATCGTTCACTTTATAGATTTTTTCTGCTTTACGTTTTTGATTAAATGCTTTTTGATTTTCATTTTGCAACTCTGTGATATTATTCCTAGCCAGAGTTCGTAGTTCCTGACGCTCTTTATCTAATTCTTCAAATAATGACTCCTGCTCTAACTGTTTTATCTCAGGATCCTCAGAGTAACGAATATCAATACCTGCCAATAGCTTGAATGGAGTGATTTTCGTACTACGTGGTTCGGTATTGTTAATCAGCTGTTGTACACGACCTACATACTTTTACTATGAACAATGGCTCTCCATATTCAATTTGGACAACTTGGGTACAACAATCCTATCCATCCTGTCTACCTGTCCGTTCCCACGTGGAACACCTGAATTTATCCACAAATGTTGTATGATTTGTTTTTCGCAATATGCTTTAAAAGCATTTGCTGAAAAAGCTGTTCCCCTGTCCGTCACAATTCTACATGGATTTCCGAAATTTACTGTCAGCTTTTCCAAACAATTGATGACCCCTTCAACTCCTGTACTTCGAGTTGGATATAACCAAGCGTACTTAGAAAATGCATCTAGGATAACCAGAATGTGATTGTATCGCTTTTGAGTGATCTCCATTGGACCCACATAATCGATATGATAGGTAACCAATGGTGTATCTCCCTTATCAATCGGATTAAGAAATCCTTCCACACGACCTGCCTTTGCATTTACCATTTACCACACTCAACGCAACAACCAACAACTCTAGCTACTTTCTCCTTAATCTTAGGAATATAATAAGACTTTTCTTATAAATCCTGAGTTCTCTTTGCCGAAAAGTGAACTTGTTTATGTGCGATTTGAATTATTTCTACTTCCATACCTGATGGAACCACAAGTAATTACCTGTTGGGGTCCTTAAACAACACTTGGTTGAAAACATAAAAATCCTCATATCCTTTACTTTCAACTAGACTCTTCACTTCAATCCAATCTTCTGCCAATTGTGCTTCTTTTAACCTGTGAACCACACTCTCAGTCAACACATAGCAATATACTCTGCTCAGCGCATCAACGTGCCTCATTTTCGATCTCATAGTCAAAATCCTGCAAGTACATCGCCCACCTTGTTACTCTTAATGGCACTTCTTTCTTTTTCATTGTCATGGCAAACGCATTACAATCTGTAATTATCTTAAACTTCGTTCCCAAAACATAAACACGCCATTTAGTCAACGCTGCTATAACTGCTAATACTTCCAGCTCATATGAGTGGTATTTCTCCTCACAAGGTTTTGTTTTACGGCTCATGTACATAACTGGGTGAAACAAATTATCATACTGGTTCCTCTGAAGCATTACCGCTCCAAACCCAAACTTAGATGCATCTGTGTGAATTTCTGTAGTCGCACCATGATCATACAACTGCAAAACGGGCTTACTAACCAACGCTGCTTTTAACTGCTCAAATGCAATTTGCTGCAATTCTTTAAACTGAAACTGACAATCTTTCCGAAGCATATCTGTCAATGGTTTTGCAATTAATGCATATCCATCAACAAACTTCCTGAAATATGATGTCAAGCCCAGAAATCGCTGTACTGCTTTCTTATCGCCTGGTAGAGAAAAATTAGCTACTGCTTGCGTTTTCTCATCACTGGTCTTATAGTACCATTCTCAATCACATATCCCAGAAACTTCACCTTACTCTGCACAACTTGACACTTGCTCCAATATATTCGCAACCCATTTTTAGCCCCAACTTCCAAAACTCTTTCTAGTTTATCTAAGCCGTCCTCAACATCATTACTCGCAATTACAACATCGTCCATATACACAACAGCATCACCACTCTTAATTAAATCTCGCATTACAGCTTGAATAAAACGAGTAAACACTGCAGGAGAGTTTTTAATTCCAAAAGGTACATATAAAAACTCAAATTGTCCTTTCTGTGTAACAAAAGATGTATACTTTTGCGACTCCTTCTCAACTGGTACATGAAAGTATCCATTAGTCAAATCTAATGTAGTAAAAACCTTAAATCCCTGCAGCTTTTTAATCACACTATGCATTTGTACCATAGGAAAATTGTCCCTCACTATTTTTTCATTTAGCTTTCTATAATCACAACAGAGACGGTTCTTTCCATTCTTTTTGCCACTAGGACAACTGGTGAAGCATATTCTGAGGTACTCGGCTTTATGATGTTTTCCTCAAGTCACTCATTAACTTGATCATCAACCACCTTTTGCTCACAATAAGCTAATCGCCTTGGATGTTGATATACCGGTAACTCGTCCGTTAACAGAAGTTTCATTCGAACAGTGCTCTCTACATTGCGTCTAGGTTGATAATTGTTAACCATAGCTTTGACTTTACTAGCATGCTCTTGAGATAAGTGGGTTAAAACAATTTCATCAGCCATATTGTGTTGTTGAAAATTGGCACACAAGACTGCCAACTCTTTAAATAAATCTGTGCACGGTCCATCTACTTTTCCTATATTATGCATACCTTTGTCTTCGTCGACTTTTTTGCTAACCAATTTGGTACCAAACCTAGTAACAGTCAAGAATAGTTCTGCCCAAAATTGAGTCAAAAGCTATATCCTCATCGGCAACTACATGGAATTCTACTTGTATTTTTATTCCATCAATATGTAGACAAGCTACAAAGCTGCCCAAAGTCACAATTTGACTTTCGCCTATACCTGTCAAACATTTCTCTGCACCTGTCAACTTTGCATTACGAACCTTAAATAACACATTTCTCCGAACCAAACACAAATGTGCACCTGTATCTACAAGTCCTTGAAAACCAAACTGATCACATGTCACACTCTTTAATTCAAGTCCTGACTTAGTAAACATGCTTCCAGACTTTGCACGAACTTCTTTTTGAACAAGATTAGCCGTCTTCTCTCCCTTTTCAGGAACAACAACTTTACACTGAGCAGCTCTATGCCCAGGCTGATTGCATTTTAAGCACTTTAGCTCCTTGCTAATCATTGGACAATCTTTCTTTATATGGTCTGTTCACCACACTTGAAACATTTTCTTACATAAGTTCCTGAGCTCTCTTAATTTGTCTCAGCTTTTACTCCTGACGATCCATACTTATTAAACTGCTTAGACGAACCTTGCATCTTCTCATACGCCACAATTTGAACCTTTAATTGTCTCATAGTCTTTGCCTGAAAAAGTAATGCCTTATTCGTCCTAGAATCTGGTAATCCATTTACAAAATATTCAATTAAACTCTCATCCTCCAAGTCAATTGGCTTTGCTATCTCCATCAGTACTCTTTTAATGTTTCATTCTTTTTATACCCGCTACTCATAGAGTAGAAGGGTATTATAACTTTGTTCAAACCGAAAATGTATGTAACAGGCAGAAGGAGACACCTCCGACCCCATAAAGTATATATATTCTGGCTCAGGATCAACAGCCGAGTCGATATAGCCATGTCCGTCTGTCCGTCTGTCCGTCTATCTGTCCGTGTGAAAATCTAGATCTCAGCTATTATAAGAGCTAGGACAACCAAATTTGGTGACAATATGTGTTATTATTGTACGCTGATCAAGTTTATTTTGGATTTTGGCCACGCCCCCTTCCGCCCCCGCAAATCGAAAAAACATTGATAACAAGTGCAATTTTGATGCCATATTGTTCATTTTCGGTTTACATGATAACTATAGCTAGCCAGATGATCTCTGATTTTTGGTAACAATCGGATAATAAACACAGAAGTTATTCAGCTTAACGTTTTCCATAGCTGTAAGCAGCGCTGCCGGCAGCATTTGTGCCGAATCGTGTGTGCGTGTACGGTGGTGAAATGGGTTAAGTTGTGGACTGCAAAACGAACAGTACTATTATGCATTTACGGGTTCGAGTCCCGCCCGCATCAAAAATTAAATGTGTGTAAAAATGTTTTTTTTTTTATTTTAGATTTTGACTTTGCATAAATATTATAAGTCCATAGCCTTTTACGGTCAAAATATGATTGTAGCCCATTTTTTGTTCCGCAAATAAATTATGTACAAGCAGCTGGGTAGCGGGTATATTACAGTCGAGCACACTCGACTGTAGCTTTCTTACTTGTTCTGACTGTGTCTGCCCAATCTACGATGAATTTCAGCAGATGAAACTTTGACCCGAATTCTTCAACTAGCGACCTTTTCAAAATATTCTTATCGCGAATATCACGCTGACTGCGTATGAATGACTTTGCTGCCCCACTAAACAACTGCAACTGACTCCATTCGACAGTAAGTGCACATTCCTCAAGCTCCTCTATCCACTGCATAACATCAAGGTTATATGAACCGGAAAACTGTGACACACTACCTTTTACGTCCTTTAGTGTAAACCACGATCTATTTTGACTATTCTGGGCTGTTTCGCCTATGCCTTCAGTGTTAATCCTAGATTCACTTACACTTTCTCCTCTATTTCGATTAGTATGTGCTGGGTTGTTTCCTTCTACACTAGCAAACGATTCATCATGCTGACCCTGATGCTCATGCTGTTCTACATCCACTAAGTCTTCGGTCAATTGCAAACCATAATAAGCCAGTATCTTATTCTGCAAGTCTGTCTTTAATCCAGATGAATTAAGTTTTAAGGCCCCCAACTTATCACGCAACTCCGCAACTCTCAATGCCAAGATCTCGTTTCGCTCCATATTACTGAAATTTAAATTATCTGTATTAAAACTTATTAAACATAAATCAGAAATATCAAATTTGTTTCGGTTCAGCTTAATTAAACTTAATTAACATTAGTCGATTTCAAACTTTTAACAACTGTCCACACTCGCTGTTATTACAGTGACTCTCAAACTTAACACTATGTTAAATATTCCCAAGCTGAACAATTTTTAATTTTAACTGCCAAAATGACGTTCTTGTCTGTTTGTCTTACACAGCTTCCTTTACGCAAACCAAATCCACCGCTCACCAATACCAGCACAAAATTCCCAAAAAATTTCCGACGCTGCTGTCCGTTTGGTTTTTCCCACTATCTGGCGCCAAGTGCCCTTCCTCGACCTCTCCAATGTTGACTCTGATTATCGACAATGCTCCAGACTCTGCTTCTGCTCACTGTTCCCGCATTACCACGCTCCTCCAGATTCTGCGTTATTATTGACGACTCGTCTATGAAACTGTCCCACGCTCCAAACTTTATCCGTGTCCCACAGCGCCGCGTTGCAAATCCTGCCTAGCTGACTGCTCACCAAAGTTGCCATGCCGACTTCTTGAGCTTATATTCCGGTTGAGCCCCCAAAATTTGTAGGTTCAATTTTTAGTGTATGAACAAATAGTATTTATTGTAGTATATTCACTTGTCTTATAATTAATAATTTTAAAATGAATGGTGTGTATATTTTAAATACATGTTCACGGACCGAGATTCTGGCATAGAGTGTCGACTTTATCGATAATTCTTAACGACTCGATAGTTGGTTATCCGATGTTTCATTGTGAATTAGTTGCTGGCTTTTAATAGGGCTGACCACTCCGAGTCTCACGAACTAGTGTTTGCTCAGATCCAATTCCTACATATATATACTTTATGGGGTCTGCCATGTCTCTTTCTGCCTGTTACATACATTTTCGGTTTGAACAATGTTATAATACCCTTCTACTCTATGAGTAGCGGGTACAAAAAGTTGGGTCGACCTGGCAGACTGGAATGGACCGCTACTTTACAATAAAACGAAAGCTTAGCCCGAAAAATGCATATCCAGAAAACAAGCCGCAATATACACGCGGCAATTCCACCCTGATCAACAACTTAGCCCCCTCAAATACCAATAGATTCGCTTTGCTGGCAAATAGCTCCGAGGACGTTTCACTAGGATTCGTTGATATCGAACGGAAGAAAGCAAAGGATCCCCCAATTTACATCCGAGAGAAGAGCACAAGCGGTCTGGTAAATACTTTGATTGGCCTTATTGGAAAAGATAGCTTTCATATAATTCCCCACGTAGGAGGTACTATCAATGAAATCAAACTCCAAACGAAAACGGACGACAGCTACAGAAAAGTCAAAAATAATCTCACCACACAAAAAACATGCTTCTATACCTACCAGCTAAAAAGCAGCAAGGGCCTAGAAGTAGTACTGAAGGGCATTGAGTCTGATGTTCCGCCCGAAGAAATAACTGAGGCGCTAAAGGAAAAGGGATTTTGCGCCAAAAGCGTGTTTAACATCAAAAGCAGAAACAGGCAGTCACAACCACTCTTTAAGATTGAGCTTGAACCAGAAAACAAGCACTTTAAAAAAAACGAGGTTTACCCAATTTATAAACTCCAGCTCCTTCTGCACCGTAGGATCACAGTAGAAGAGCCGCATAAACGTAACGCTCCCATACAAACCGCTAAGAATACGGCCACACGAGGTCGTATTGTACAATTCGCCAGGTGGGCGTAGTCTGTGGAGATCTCTACGACTCCACACAATGCCAATCTAATAAGCAAAAAGCAAGTGAGAAAAAGTGCAATAACTGTGGGGGTAATCACACAGCAAACTGCAGAGGCTGCCCAAACTACAAAGAGCTAAAAAGACGTCTTCACAAAAGAATGAACACGGCGCGGGCACACCAAGGAACAGGTACGCTGACACCATCAGTAACAATTCCAGAAGTATTCTTTTCAAATCAAAAAGCTCCGCTCCTTGGCTTATAACCACCACAAACAAGATAACATTTGCAAACGTTTTAAAATCAGGTATGACGCCTTCAACCCAAAGTTCCTAAGCCCCACATGAAGTGCACACAGGATTAGACACACAACAAAACTATAAGCCAACTGAACAGCAAGAAACTAAAACTGAAGCTATGATGCAAGCCTTACAACTGAGCATGTTGGGATTGATGACATTTATGCGAACCACCATTCAAGAAATGATGCGTAACCAAAACCATTTGATACAAATGCTTGTAGCCCAATAATCAAATAAATACTGCCTACCTTACGCCAATTGCGTTTCACAGCGCAAACTTGAGCTAGCTCAATTCCTACATGAGAAGCATATCGACGTAATGCTTCTTTCTGAAACTCATCTCATAAGCAAATACAATTTTCAAATGAGAGACTACCACCGCGACTATGGTACAAAACATCCTGACGGTAAGGCACACGGTGGGACCGCCATACTCATAAGGAACCCAATGAAGCACCACTTTTACAAAGAGTTTGCTGAAAATCATCTTCAGGCCACATCTATCAACATAAAGCTGGAGGACAACACTCACCTCACACTAGCGGCCGTATACTGACCCCCTCGTTTCTCAGTATTGGAAGATCAATTCCTGGATTTCTTCCAAGCACTAGAGCCTCACTTCATTGCAGCAGGCGACTACAATGCTAAACATACTCACTGGGGATCGCGACTTGTGAATCCAAAGGGAAAACAGCTTTACAAGACTATAATAAAAGCCACTAATAAACTTGACCATGTTTCTCCTGGGAGTCCTACATACTTGCCATCAGACTTCAATAAGCTGCCTGACCTGATCGACTTCGCAGTTACGAAAAATAGTTCCCTCAGTTTCGTTAAAGCTGAATGTTTGCCAGATCTGTCATCTAATCACTCGCCTGTACTAATCTACCTCCGCCAGAACGCAGAAAACGTGAAACAACCATATAGATTGACTTCACACAAAACAAACTGGCTCAGGTACACAAAAAATATATAAGCTCACACATTGAGCTAATCCTGAATCTTATATAGAGAGCTGCACAGGTACATTCCAAGTCCATTCTTACTGGAGCAGCTCTCACTGCAACATCCAAACATTACAATTAATCCGAATAAGACCAACGTACAAATCGAGCAACTCGTCCACGTAAATCGACGCTTACGTAGAGAATGGCAATCTTCCAGATCGCCAACTGCAAAACAAAAGCTAAAAATAGCCACATGGAAACTGGCCAACGCTGTGAAACAAGAGGAGGAAGACGATCAGGGCCGATATATAGATGAACTTACACCAACAGGCACAAAACATAAGTCGCTGTAGAGAGCCCACTCAACTATTCGCCCACCGACTGAAACCGTTTTGCCGATAAGGAATTCCTCAGGCGGCTGGGCCCGTAGTGATGCAGACAGAGACACCACATTTGCCGCTCACTTAAAAAATGTATTCACGCCAAACCAAGCTAGTAGCACTTTCGCGCTACCAACCTCACCCATAAACTGTCACCAGTTACAAACCCCAATTGTGTTTCGTCCAAAAGAAATAACTAAAATAATTAAAGACAATCTCAGCCCGAAAACATCCCCCGGCTGCGACCTTATAACTCCAGAAATGATCATCGAGCTGCCACAGTCAGCAGTTCGCTACATAACCCAGCTCTTCAATGCCATCATCAAACTTGGTTACTTTCCACAACGATGGAAGAGATCGATTATCATAATGATTCCAAAGTCTGAAAAGGACCACACAGTCCCCTCAACTTACAGACCATTAAGTCTACTCTCATGTATTTCAAAACTATTCGAAAAATGCCTATGCAACACTGCTGTAAATTTATTGTTAACCATTGCGTTCGATATCGCTTCATTATTTAGTGATGTCGGGTCGAAAGATCATACATTTCTCAAAACTTTCTGACAAGGAATTCAAAATATAATGGACGAGCTGGATGATGATGACTTTAATGAAACTGGAGATGAGCTGGACTGAAGAGGCTAATTTCATCGGTCTTTGCAATTTTTTTATCGACGAATGTCTTAACTCAACAGAGACAGAGACCCAAGTTTAAATCAATGACTTGGAAAAAAAAGGAAGTCTTCATAAGTCATAAGTCTTCATATGGGAAAAATACACCTAAATGCCCAACCCCGCCTTTTGGCGGAGTAGGTATTTTCACCTGAAACAGGTAAACCATTAGCGTAATCAAAAAACTAACTTCATATTCGTTCGTTTTGACCCAAAATTAGTCTAAAATAATTTTTTCACTGCAATAGAAAAATTGGGCATTTGAGGGTGAATACCTCTTTATATACTTGAATGGAAAGTGTTCTAGAGCACCCTAACTTTTAATAAATTTTGTTAAAAAAACGACCGATAGGTTCTATGGCATCTATACGATGTATATGTCCGTACCGGCTCGCTCCGGTAGCGGGCAGCAATAAGAAACATGTATACAAAGTTTCATGAAGGTAGCTCAAAAAGGGAGGCAAAAACTTTTTTTTGAAAAAAAAGAAAAGTTAGATCTCTCCCACCAAGACACACGCATGCATACGGAATCGAACCTTGGACCCATTACCTAAGAGGTCCACCACTTTTCCATTCGGCCATTAAGCCATTACGCAAATTTCGCCAAAGTTACATTATGAGACCGTTCGAAAATTTTTGCACGACAAAAACAAAGTCTGAATGCATGATGCGTGTTGTTGTTGCTATTTATTCTCATAACTTAAACATACAATTTAATAAAAAATAAAAATAAAAATAAAAATATATAAGAAAAAGCTACGCTCTAACAATCGCACACAGCTGATTTAAGAGACTGTCACTTCTCCACTTGTTAACTAAATTCATTGTGAGCCATTAAAAAAATTTTAAATAAAATGCACGACCACCAATTAATGCATATTCAAAAATTAACGTATAAGTTCTTAAAAAAAGAGAAAAAGCTGAAGCGGCATGAACTGGGAATCGAACCACGGGCCTGTCGGTTCAGGAGTTCATCGCTTTTCCACTAAGCTACTGACACTGTTATCCAACAACTGCAAAAATTTGCTTTGTAAGGCATTCTTATTATTTCCTATACAAATAAAAAATTTGCGCTGCCGGCAGCGCTGCTTACAGTAAATTTCGCTTGTAAACAATGTTTTTTCGATTTACAGGGGCGGAAAGGGGCGTGGCCAAAATCCAAAATAAACTTGATCAGCGTGCAATAATAACACATTTTGTCACCAAATTTGGTAGCTCTTATAATTGCTGAGATCTAGATTTTCACACGAACAGACAGACGGACA
Organism: Zaprionus ghesquierei; assembly: GCA_018904095.1. Lineage (NCBI taxonomy): Eukaryota > Metazoa > Arthropoda > Insecta > Diptera > Drosophilidae > Zaprionus > Zaprionus ghesquierei. The sequence continues at coordinate 208,306 of JAEIGP010000516.1, forward strand.
GATGGACAGACAGACAGACAGACAGTCGGACAGACGGACATGGCTGTATCGACTCGGCTGTTGATCCTGAGCCAGAATATATATACTTTATGGGGTCGGAGGTCTCTCCTTCTGCCTGTTACATTCATTTTCGGTTTGAACAAAGTTATAATACCCTTCTACTCTATGAGTAGCGGGTATAAAAATTTCTATTTTTAACTCATTAATACTTCATCTTAATACCTAATATTAACTTTTTTGATCTGATTGGGTTTTTCTGGGTTTTCCCCAATCCATTGCAACAAATGTTGGATCGGCTAGAAATTGTTTTTTCCCGGAATTAAATTAAATTATAATTAATTAAATTTTATAATAAAAATAAATTATTTTCCATTTTAAAATTTAAAATTAAAATTATAATTTAATTATTAAATAAATTTTCTCAGCTTTTAGGCCACGCCTACTTCCGACCTTGCACTTCGAAAAACCGTATTGCAAGCGCCTATATCTTAGAAACTAAAAAAGCTAGAGCCACCAAATTTGGTGAAAACACTTATGTGAATCATACGCTGTAAAATTTTTATTAAAATTTCGATAAAACGGTATATCAGGCGCAATAATAAAGCTAGAGTATTCAGTTTTGGTGTGAATGATAACTTTAACCACCTAAACCATCGGTGAAAATTTGGTTGCGATCGGATAATGAACATAAAAGATATTCAACGTTTCATATGGATTTGCATTGCGCCCACTGCAAGCAAGCAATCAGTGTTTTTTCCATGCAGTGTTTTTTTTTCTAACTGTGCAAGGGCAATCACGAGAAGGCTGAGGCGTTTGCAGAACATTTAAGCTCAGTTTTTAAGCCAAATCCGGAAAACTACCCAGACTTCGTAGATGAGGTACATCACTTTCTCGAATCTCCCTGCCAGATGAGCTTCCCAATAACCCAAACAACCTTCACAGAGGTAGAAGAAGAGATAAAGAAGTTAAATAGACAAAAGTCACCAGGATATGACAAAATCTGTGCAAATACAATCAAAAATCTCCCACCGAAGTGCATCCGATTGCTGACGTATATTTATAATGCCATGATCAGACTTGAATACTTCCCAAGTCAATGGAAATGTGCGGAAGTAATTATGATCGCTAAACCCAACAAGCCGGAAGGCTGCACCTCGTCTTACCGTCCCATTAGTTTGCTGGTGATATTCTCTAAGGTATTTGAGCGAATACTTTTGAGAAGAATGTTGCCTGTGCTGGATGAACTTAACATCATACCCGGACATGGAACAATCGAGCAATGCCATCGGATCACGCATACAATCGTCCTTGATATCAAGCAGGCCTTCGACAAAGTCTGGCACGCAGGGCTACTCTATGAAATTAAAAAAATGGCTACCCGCACCATATTTCCTCATAATTCAATCGTAAAACAGAGTCTTCTATGTGCACGAATACGACGAATCGTCGAGGTTACACACTGCTCACGCTGGAGTCCCACAAGGGAGTGTTCTAGGTCCAGTATTATACACAATTTTTACAGCTGATTTGCCCACAACTGATGCTGTTGAAATTGCAACATATGCTGACGATACTGCAGTCATTGCTACGGGCAATGTCCCACATGAAGCATCCAATCTACTTCAAGAAGAACATGGTCTAATTGAAGCGTGGTTGCAGAATAGTGGTCAACGCCCAGAAGTCAGTTCAAGTCGAATTTTCCCTGTGACCTGGGAATTGTCCTCCTGTAATGCTCAATGGGACTCACATACCCGTTAGTGAAACGGTGAAATACCTTGGAGTACACCTGGACAGACGACTAACCTGGAAGCAGCACATCAATGCGAAGCAAATGCAGCTCAAGGCAAAAACAAGAAAGATGTACTGGCTGTTAGGTCCACGTTCCCAGCTCAGCTTAGAGAAAAAAATTCGTTTATACAAGGCAATCCTTAAGCCAGTGTGGACGTATACGATACAATTGTGGGGAACAGCAAGTAACTCAAATATCGAAGTATTGCAAAGGTTTCAGTCCATGACACTTAGAACAATAACAGGTGCTCCTTGGTACATGACCAATTATGACATTCACAAAGACCTAAACTTACTTACGGTTAAAGAAGAAATAAAAAGAAATGCTACGAGGTATATTAACAGACTACACAACCACGAAAACATATTGGCAATAGGTCTATTAGACAATACTAGCAGTCTTAGACGATTAAAAAGATTTCACACGCTAGACTTGTCACATAGATTTGAAAGTTAAATTTAAGTGGAAAATGTAAATAAATGTAAATATATATATATATTGTATGTGCTCATTGGAGCTCAAGCAATTCTGTCAAGTAATTTTTAGGTGCTATATAATTTGCTTATTGTCATAGTTCTAAGACAGATTGCAAAATAAATAAATAGAAAAAAAAAAAACATAACTTAAATAAATACTGTAGCTTTATTACTGCTCTTGCACTTCGGTTTATTATCGATTTCCAGAGGCGGAAGTAAGGGTAATAAAAATTGTATAGTGTATGACCCACATGAAGTACTGTCTCCAAATTTGGTGACTCTAGCTTTTTATACCCGCTACTCATAGAGTAGCCCCCTTCCGCCCCCGTAAATCGAAAAAACATAGATTACCATCGCCATTATGATGCCATATATATAAACCATATTTTTCGGTTTACATGATAACTATACCTAGCCAGTTGATCTCTGAAAATTTGGTAACAATCGGATAATAAACACAGAAGTTATTCAGCTTAACGTTTTCCATAGCTGTAGGCAGCGCTGCCGGCAGCGCTGCTTGCAGCATTGTGCCGAATAGTGTGTGTGTGTACGGTGTGCGTAGAATCTGCTATCCTTCATTGACTTCTAGTAAAATTTAATAACATTCTATCTATTAGAAGTGAAGTTATTGCGCTTTAAGTGTCAGTACTTTTTTGTCATCGGTGCGAAAATGAGCTTCGAGCAAAGAGCCAACATGAAATTTTGTTTTAAAATTGCTAAAACTTTCACCGAAACGTTTCAATTGATGAAACAAGTTTATGGCGATGATTGTTTATCCCGTAGCAGAGTGCACGAGTGGTTTCAACGTTTTCAAAGTGGTGGTGAGGAAATAAATGACGATGAACATGTGGGCCAACCAAAATCCGTGATCACCGAAAATTCCATCGAAACTGTGCGTGAATTCATAAAAAATCAGCCGAAATCATCATTGAGATTCATGGAAATAGAATTGAAATTTTCCAAAACATCGATTTATTGCATTTTGACCGAACATTTGGACTTACAAAAGGTGTGTGCACGGTTTGTTCCGCACAAATTGACTGACGACCAAAAATTGCTGAGAATTCAACATTCGAAGGACATCATTAAAGAGGTAAAAAAAGACCCAAACTTCCTTTACAAGATTGTGACTGGTGACGAAACGTGGTGTTTTCAATATGATCCCGAAACGAAACGCCAGAGTGCAGAATGGAAAGCGCCGGACGAGCCGAAACCCAAAAAATCGCGCCAGGAGAAATCAAAAGTGAAGACAATGCTGATTTGTTTTTATGATTCCAAGGGTATTGTCCACAAAGAATTTGTTTCACCCGAGCAAAACGTTAATGCTGTATTCTACCTTGGAGTTTTGAAGCGTTTGGTGCGCCGTATACGACGTGTTCGACGTGTTGCATGATAATGCGCCGTCTCATCGATCGACGCTTGTGACCGATTATTTGACCAAAAGCCACATTTTAACGATCAACCACTCCCCATATTCACCTGATATGGCACCGTGGGACTTCTACCTTTTCGGAAAAATGCATTTGCCGATGAAAGGAAAGCGTTTTGCAGACGTGGAGGCCATTCAAAAGGCTTGCACCGGCATACTGGCGGCAATACCGGACAACGAGCTAAAACAGTCGTTCGACAAACTTTTGGACCGTGCAAAAAGCTGTATTGAAGCAGAAGGAGACTATTTTGAATAAAATTAATTGATTTTGCCGATAAAACCATTTGTTCTGTCTATTTTTTTAAAGTCCTGTTTACTTTGGAATGCACCTTGTACCATGTATTCTTTTGAAATATATAGTCAAATCAAACATTTGAAAGGACAGGAGACGGCTCTATAAAAACTCAAAATTTGTTTATGGTATAATCATATTTTTAGTACCATCAAAAAAATGTAATGAACGATTTAATATTTTCTAAAATACTTTTGGTTTCATAAGGTTTTCGGAAAATTCAAAAAGAAGAATAGTTTTTATAAAAATTATAATTTTTGACTGCATTGTTCCTATGAAAGTTATTGGATATAGTTACCTGATTTTGATATAACAAGTTAGAAAGCTACAGTCGAGAGTGCTCGACTGTAATATACCCGCCACCCAGCTGCTCGTTAATCATTTATTTCCGGAACAAAAAAAACGGCTACAATCATATTTTGACCGTAAAAGGCTATGGACTTCCAATATTTATGCAAAGTCAAAATCTAAAATAAAACAAGTAAGAAAGCTACAGTCGAGTATGCTCGACTGTAATATACCCGCTACCCAGCTTCTCGTACATCATTTATTTGCGGAACAAAAAAAACGGCTACAATCATATTTTGACCGTAAAAGGCTATGGACTTCCAATGTTTATGCATAGTCAAAATCTAAAATAAAAAAATAATTTTTTGCACACATTTTATTTTTGATGCGGGTCGGACTCGAACCCATAAATGCATAATAGTTCTGTTTGTTATGCGGTCCACAACTTAACCCATTTCACCACCAAGATTTATCACTTAAACAGTAAAAATAATAATTCCACCTGTTGAAGACTATAAATCGAATACGTGCATGTAAAAACGATATGTGCCCTTTTAATACCTCTTTATATACTTGAATGGAAAGTGTTCTAGAGCACACTAACTTTTAATAAATATTGTTAAAAAAAACAACCGATAGTTTCTATGGCATCTATACGATGAATACGTCCGTACCGGCTCGTTCCGACTTATTTACAGCGGGCAGCAATAAGAAACATGTATACAAAGTTTCATGTAGCTCAAAATGGGAGGCAAAAATTTTTACTTGCAAAAAATAAGAAAAGCTTGATCTCCCCCACCATGACACGCATGCATGCGGAATCGAACGTTGGACCCATTACCTCAGAGGTCCACCACTTCTCCATTCGGTCATTAAGCCATTACGCAAATTTTGCCAAAGTTACATTATGAGACCATTCGGAAATTCTTGCACGACAAAAACAAAGTCTGAATGCATGATGCGTGTTGTTGTTGCTATTTATTCACATAACTTAAACATACAATTAAATAAAAAATAAAAATAAAAAATATAAGAAAAAGCTGCGCTCTAACAATCGCACACAGCTGATTTAAGAGACTGTAGCTTGTCCACTTGTTAACTAAGTTCATTGTGAGCCAATAAAAAATTTTTTTAATAAAATGCACGACCACCAATTATTGCATATTCAAAAACTAAAGTAAAAGTTCTTAAAAAAAGAAAAAAGAAAAAGCTTAAGCGGCACGAACTGGGAATCGAACCACGGGCCTGTTGGTTCAGGAGTTCATCGCTTTTCCACTAAGCTACTGACGCTGCTATCCAACAACTGCAAATATTTGCATTGTAAGGCATTCTTATTATTTCCTGTACAAATAAAGAATTTGCGCTGCCGGCAGCGCTGCTTACAGCTATGGAAAACGTTAAGCTGAAACTAAACTTCTATGTTTATTATCCGATTGTTACCAAATTTTCAGAGATCATCTGGCTAGCTATAGTTATCATAATCAATAATAACCAAAAATGAACAAAATTGCGCTTGTATCAATTTTGTTTGATTTACGGGCGCGGAAGCTGGCTGGAAGCTGGTATTTGGCCAAAATACAAAATAAACTTAATCAGCGTGCAATAATAACACATATTGTCACAAAAGTTGGTAGTCCTAGCTCTTATAATAGCTGAGATATAGAGGTTCACACAGACAGACAGACGGACAGACGGACATGGCTATATCGACTCGGCTGTTGATCCTGAGCCAGAATATATATATACTTTATGGGGTTGAACATGTCTCCTTCTGCCTGTTACATAAATTTTTGGTTTGAACAAAGTTATAATACCCTTCTACTCTAAGAGTAACGGGAATAAAAATGTTTACAAGAGGTAAAAACTCTTCCAAGACGGCCGAGAAGATGCCGATGAAGAGCCTCGCTCTGGACGTCCAAGGACGTCAACAACTGATGAAAACGTTCAAGCAGTGAAGAAAATTGTTTTGGAAAATTGTCGAATCACTATCAGAAAAGATGCTGAGGACGTCGGTATATCGCTTGGCTCATGCCATGAAATTTTTTCTAACGTTTTGGGTATGAAACTGTGTATCAGCGAAGTTTGTTCCAAAATTGCTAAATTTTGAACAGAAGAGCCGGGTATATGGTTATGATATCGAGACTAAAGCCCAATCGTCCCAATGGAAGAGCCTTGGTGAGCCAAACCCGAAGAAAGCACGCCAAGTTCGATCAAATGTCAAAGTTTTGCTCACTGTTTTCTTTGATTACCATGGCATGGTGCATCAGGTGTTCTTACCATATGGTCGTATGGTCAATAAACAGTATTATCTTGAAGGTCTGCGCCGTTTGCGAAAAGCAATACGAAGATAACTTCCAGAATTGTGGAAAAACCATTCATGGCTTTTGTATTACAATAATGCCCCTTCTCACTCATCTCTGCTTATGAGAGATTTTTTGGCCAAAAACCAGACCACAATCAAGCTTCAGCCACCATATTCATTTAATTTTCTTGTTTCCAAAACTAAAGAAACTTATGAAAGAACGGAGATTTGCAACGATTGAGGAGATAAGGACTGCATCGCTGGAAAAGCTCAAGGCTATACCGAAAAGTGCTTATGACTACTTTGAAGGGGATAACATAAATATTGATAAATAAATAAATAATTTTTCTTAAAAACACAAAGTCACCTTACTTTTTGAACACACCTAACTTATTAGACAAGCTTGGACGCTGTCAATACTTCACAACCATCGATATAGCTAAAGATTTCCATCAAATCTAAATAGACCCACAATCTATACTGAAAACAGGATTTTCTACAATACATGGACATTACGACCAGCAACCTTTCAGTTGTATGCCACTTCTGTTCAAAGCCGGGACATCGAATTGCTGAATGTCGAAATAAAATGCGACAAGATAGAGGGGCGAAACCGCAGCGTGAAAAATCAAATGTAACGTGCTATCGGTGTGGCCAACTAGGACATTTCTCCAACCAGTGCCCGAAAAACGGAAGTGCAGCCAAACAAGATGTGACCCAACAGAAGGCTATTAACCAATGTTATGTGACTGAGCCAAAGGGAAGTTTGCATTAACGAGGTGAGATCTATCCAATTTCTTTCAATTCCGGTGCAGAGCGCTCCCTTATTAAAGACGACATTAGTTATAAGTTATCTGGTAAACAAATAAACAATATTGTAATGATAAAAGGCATTGGTGGTGGCACTGTGTGCAGTACATTGCAAATCTTGAGTGAAGTCACTAAAAACGAAAATATTATGGAAATATTATTTTATGTAGTCCCAACGAGCAATTAAGGAGTGATATTCTGATAGGACAAGAAATCCTTAAACTAGGCTTTTATATAATTTTGGCATTGGATAATTTTAAAGTTGTAAAATCAAAAACGGTTAATAATTGTTCCGTTACTGAACGATCGTTTACTTTGCCCAATATATATATATTTTTTTTATACTATGCTTTTATTTATTGAATCTTCTTGTATAAGAACTAACAATAAGTTTCAAAATTTTAACTATAATAAATTTTTTTCTGAACAGTTTTATTATTCTTCAAACTGTTCTATGATCAGACGGCCCTAAAAGTTACTTCGCTGGGTTGGTAGGTCCTTTCGACTACTGAGCTAAGTTAGACCTTTCGCTAGGTGGTTGGGGTGCGAGTAAAGCTTGATATGGTATTTTTCCTTAAGTTCCTTAATTGCATTGGTAACAGGTGGGATATTTAGGTCTCTTTGGATGTTTTCATTTCGAACGTACCACGGTGCCCCATGGTTCTCAATTTCTTTGATTGTGCTCGCTGTATTATGTCAATATTGCTGTTGTTGGCATTGCCCCATAACTGTGAACCATAGGTCCAGATAGGTTTCAATACAATATTGTAGAGTAAGACCTTGAGATCTAAGCTGAACGGAGAACCAGAGTTGATGAGCCAGTGTAGTTTGTTGGCTTTGAGTTTTAGCTGAGGTTGTTTGGCTTCAATGTGCCTGCGCCATGTGAGTCTTCTCTTCGGTGAACTCCTAGGTACGTTACCTCATCTGCTTTCGGGAGTTGTATGTTGTTCAATAAGAGTGGTGGGCAATCTTGTCTGTTCAGCGTAAATGTTACGTGCTTGCATTTTTGCTCGATTCCTTTTATGCGCCAGGCCGAGAGCCACTTCTCAAGGTCGATGAGGTGCAATGCCAGCTGTGCTGTAGACTGGATTGGTGACCTTGAACTGCTAAGTATAGCTATATCGTCGGGAAACGTGGATACCGTAAGACGACTATTTGTAAAAATGTATGTATAGATGAGAAACAAGGTAGGTCCAACAACGCAATTTTATGATCAGTGGAAGTGGCAGTGTTGCATAGGCATTTTTCGAATAGTTTCGAAATACATGAGAGTAGACATAATGGTCTGTAAGATGAGGGGACTGTGTGGTCCTTTCCAGGCTTTGGAATCATTATGATAATCGATTTCTTCCATCGTTGTGGAAAGTAACCAAGTTTGATGATGGCATTGAAGAGCTGGGCTATGTTGCGAACTGCTGAATGAGGCGGCTCGATGATCATTTCCGGAGTTATAAGGTCGCAGCCGGGGGATTTTTTCGGGCTGAGATTGTCTTTGATTATTTTAGTTATTTCTTTTGGACGAAACACAATTGGGGTTTGTTACTGGTGGCAGCCTGGTTTGGCGTGAATACATTTTGTAAGTGAGCGGCAAATGTGGTGGCTCTGCCTGCATCACTACGGGCCCAGCTACCTGAGGAATTCCTTATCGCAAAACGGTTTCATTCGGTAGGCGAAAAGTTGAGTCTTTACAGCGACTTATGTTTTGTGCCTGTTGGTGTAAGTTCATCTATATATCGGCCCTAATCGTCTTCCTCCTCTTGTTTCAGAGCGTTGGCTATTTTTAGCTTTTGTTTTGCAATTGGCGATCTGGAAGATTGTCATTCTCTACGTAAGCGTCGATTTACGTGGACGAGTTGCTCGATTTGTACGTTGGTCTTATTCGGATTAATTGTAATGTTTGTGATTTTGGATGTTCCAGTGAGAGCTTCTGCAGTAAGAATGGATTGGAATGTACCTGTGCAGCTCTCTATATTACATTCAGTGTTGAGTTTCGGGATTAGCTCAATGTGTGAACTTATATATTTTTTGTGTACCTGAGCCAGTTTGTTTTATATGAAGTCAATCTATATGGTTGTTTCACGTTTTCTGCGTTCCGGCGGAGGTGGATTAGTAAAGGCGAGTGATCAGATGACAGATCTGGCAAACATTCAGCTTTAACGAAACTGCGGGAACTATTTTTCGTAACTGCGAAGTCGATCAGGTCAGGCAGCTTATTGAAGTCTGATGGCCAGTATGTAGGACTCCCAGGAGAAACATGGTCAAGTTTATTAGTGACTTTTATTATAGTCTTGTAAAGCTGTTTTCCCTTTGGATTCACAAGTCGCGATCCCCAGTGAGTATGTTTAGCATAGTAGTCGCCTGCTGCAATGAAGTGAGGCCCTAGTGCTTGGAAGAAATCCAGGAATTGATCAGGATGTTTTGTACCATAGTCGCGGTGGTAGTCTCTCATTTGAAAATTTTATTTGCTTATGAGATGAGTTTCAGAAAGAAGCATTACGTCGATATGCTTCTCATGTAGGAATTGAGCTAGCTCAAGTTTGCGCTGTGAAACGCAATTGGCGTAAGGTAGGCATTATTTATTTGATTATTGGGCTACAAGCATTTGTATCAAATGGTTTTGGTTACGCATCATTTCTTGAATGGTGGTTCGCATAAATGTCATCAATCCCAACATGCTCAGTTGTAAGGCTTGCATCATAGCTTCAGTTTTAGTTTCTTGCTGTTCAGTTGGCTTATAGTTTTGTTGTGTGTCTAATCCTGTGTGCACTTCATGTAGGGCTTAGGAATTTTGGGTTGAAGGCGTCATACCTGATTTTAAAACGTTTGCAAATGTTATCTTGTTTGTGGTGGGTATAAGCCAAGGAGCGGAGCTTTTTGATTTGAAAAGAATACTTCTGGATTTCTCACTGATGGTGTCAGCGTACCTGTTCCTTGGTGTGCCCGCGCCGTGTTCATTCTTTTGTGAAGACGGCTTTTTAACTCTTTGTAGTTTGGGCAGCCTCTGTAGTTTGCTGTGTGATTACCCCCACAGTTATTGCACTTTTTCTCGCTTGTTTTTTGTTTATTAGATTGGCATTGTGTGGAGTCGTGGAGATCTCCACAGACTACGCCCACCTGGCGAAGTGTGCAATACGACCTCGTGTGGCCGTATTTATAGCAGTTTATACATTGTATGGGAGCGTTAGGCTTATGCGGCTCTTCTACTGTGATCCTACGGTGCAGAAGGAGCTGGAGTTTATAAATTGATTGAGCCTCGTTTTTTGTTAAGTGCTTGTTTTCTGGTTCAAGCTCAATCTTAGAGTAGTTGTGGCTGTTTCTGTTTTTGATGTTAAACACGCTTTTGGCGCAAAATCCCTTTTCCTTTAGCGCCTCAGTTATCTCTTCGGGCGTAACATCAGACTCAATGCCCTTCAGTACTACTTCTAGGCCCTTGCTGCTTTTTAGCTGGTAGGTATAGAAGCATGTTTTTTGTGCGGTGAGATTATTTTTGACTTTTCTGTAGCTGTCGTCCGTTTTCGTTTGGAGTTTGATTTCATTGATAGTACCTCCTACGTGGGGAATTATATGAAAGCTATCTTTTCCAATTAGGCCAATCAAAGTATTTACCAGACCGCTTATGCTCTTCTCTCGGATGTAAATTGATGGAGCCTTTGTTTTCTTCGGTTCGATATCAATGGATCTCAGTGAAACGTCCTCGGAGGTATTTGCCAGCAAAGCGAATCTGTTGGTATTTGAGGGGCTAAGCTTTCGTTTTATTGTAAAGTAGCGGTCCATTCCAGTCTGCCAGGTCGACCCAACTTTTTATACCCGCTACTCATAGAGTAGAAGGGTATTATAACTTTGTTCAAACCGAAAATGTATGTAACATTCAGAAAGAGACATGGCAGACCCCATAAAGTACATATATATTCTGGCTCAGGATCAGCAGCCGAGTCGATATAGCCATGTCCGTCTGTTCGTCTGTCTGTCCGTGTGAAAACCTAGATCTCAGCTATTATAAGAGCTTGAACTACCAAATTTGGTGACAAAATGTGTTATTATTGCACGCTGATAAAGTTTATTTTGCTGCTTGCAGCCTTGTGCCGAATAGTGTCTGCAAAACGAAAAGTACTATTATTCTATTGTGTTTGTCGAAATGAAGTATGTATATTCTTGCTCAGGATCACTAGCCAAGTCGATTAACCCATGTCTGTCTGTCCGTCAGTATGAACTCCTATATCTTAGAAACTAAAAAAGCTAGAGCCTGTTAAATTTTTTATTAAAATTTGGGCCACGCCAAGTCATCCAATTTGTTAACAATTTCTAATATCTCGAGGTTTCAGCAAAAAGGCAAAAACTTGATATTTCGGACAGAATTACTCGTTTTTCGGGAATCTTGTTTATTGACAGAATGTGTTCGGATAATAAAGATTTCTTGATAGGAAACTGACATGAGCCATACGCTTACCCTCTCTATACTGAATCTCGAAATTAAACGATTGTAAGTAGGCCTACAAGCGGTGAACTTTTGGGGTTAAATTTACTTTTGTGCGTGAAGCTTTGAGTGAATTGCAGTCTGTATAGACAACGAACTCACGGCCTATTAATGGTAGAAGGCAATGGCAGAAATGTTTAACGGCTTTTACCCCTGCCAAGGCTTCCAGCTTTTAAGAGTAATATCTAGATTTAACAGAGGTAGTTGATTTGCTGAAGTACTCGATTACATGGGGCTAGAAAAGAGAGAACAACTTGGGCGAACAATATTGCACTTTATTAATTCGCTGATCTGCATTCGCACGACTTCTTTCTCTTCGGGGCTAAGTCTGTATGGTCGGCTCTGAACAGTTTTAGTTGGCTCAATCAAATGGATTTTCATTTCGCCTGTATTTACTCGAGTATGGATATCCATTGATATCGATTAATTGAGCTTTCTCGTTGACTAATTCGGTGTCAATATTGGACATCACTTACGATAGTCGACGTGTGAAGACGTATTTTTTTATCGAGCTCCGCATAAAATCGGCTGTGTATCGGAATGAAGTGAACGAGTAATAATATAAAATAAATAAAAAATCCGAAAGCGAAAGAGACGCTCTATGCGATGTAAGATCGCTCAAATATATATTGTGATTTAATTAAATAATAAAACTATGAGTCAGAACGACACTCGCGCTCAGCGTCAGCGTGAGCAAGACGAACACCGGCTCTCAATTCAACGTAACAACGCGTACTTTTCTGACAACTGCAAACGCAGTCCCTCGAGCGGTCAATAACCCACAGCCAAACGAACCTTCCTTTACCAACAAATCAAGAAAGAGTGCGCTCTTGCTCTCCCGCTCTTCTAGCTCCGACACAAGCCCCGCTACCTCCAACAACAACAACTGCAGCAATATCGACAGCCCGCTCTATCTCGCCGTCAGCTGCACCCGCTCACGCTCTCACTGAGTCAGTGAAAACAAAACCCCAAACAACAAATGGTACTGTTGCAGTGTCAGCAAAACAAAATGTAAACAAACAAGTAAGAAAGCTAAATTCGAGTGTGCTCGACTTTAATATACCCGCTACCTAGCTGCTTGTACATCAAAATTATTTGCGGAGCAATAAAGAACGGCTACAATCATATTTTCACCGTAAAATGCCATGGACTTACAATATTTATGCAAAGTCAAAATCTAAAATAAACAAGTAAGAACGGCTACAGTCAAGTGTTGCCTGTATAAGACCATGGATTTTTCAAGGTTATGAAAAAAATCAGATTTAGAAAACTGTTATTGCTAAACGTGTTTTTCAAAGAAAAATAACAAACAACACATATAACCTTCAGTTAAACACCAAGCAGTCCAAGCAGTTGGAAAAAAACACTGCTAGGAAAAAACACTGCTTCCTTGCTTGCAGTGGGCGCAGTGCAAATCTACATGAAATGTTGAACAACTTTTATGTTCATTATCCGCTCGGAACCAAATTTTCAGCAATCGTTAAGGTGATACTTATCATTTACACCAAAACTGAATACTCTAGCTTTATGTTTTCGCTTGCTATACGGTTTATCGATTTGCGGGGGCGAAAGTAGGCGTGGCCCAAATTTTAATAAAAAATTTAACAGGCTCTAGCTTTTTTAGTTTCTAAGATATAGGAGTTCATACTGACGGACAGACAGACATGGGTTAATCGACTTGGCTAGTGATCCTGAGCAAGAATATACATACTTCATTTCGACAAACACAATAGAATAATAGTACTTTTCGTTTTGCAGACACTATTCGGCACAAGGCTGCAAGCAGCAAAATAAACTTTATCAGCGTGCAATAATAACACATTTTGTCACCAAATTTGGTAGTTCAAGCTCTTATAATAGCTGAGATCTAGGCTTTCACACGGACAGAAAGACGAACAGACGGACATGGCTATATCGACTCGGCTGTTGATACTGAGCCAGAATATATATATATATACTTTATGGGGTCTGCCATGTCTCTTTCTGCCTGTTACATACATTTTCGGTTTGAACAAAGTTATAATACCCTTCTACTCTATGAGTAGCGGGTATAGAAAGTTGGGTCGACCTGGCAGACTGAAATGGACCGCTACTTTACAATAAAACGAAAGCTTACCCCGAAAAATGCATATCCAGAAAACAAGCCGAAAAATACACGCGACAGTTTTACCCTGATCAACAACTTAGCCCCCTCAAATACCAACAGATTCGCTTTGCTGGCAAATACCTCCGAGGACGTTTCACTGGGATCCGTTGATATCGAACTGAAGAAAACAAACGCACCATCAATTTACATCCGAGAGAAAAGCACAAGCGGTCTGGTAAATACTTTGATTGGTCTTATTAGAAAAGACAGCTTTCATATAATTCCCCATGTAGGAGGTACTATCAATGAAATCAAACTCCAAACGAAAACGGAGAACAGCTAAAGAAAAGTCAAAAACAATCTTACCGCACAAAAAACATGCTTCTATACCTACCAGCTAAAAAGCAGAAAGGGCCTAGAGGTAGTACTGAAGAGCATTGAGTCTGATGTTACGCCTGAGGCGCTAAAGGAAAACGCTCCCATACAATGTACAAACCGCTAAGAATACGGCCACACGAGGTCGTATTGCACTCTTCGCCAGGTGGGCGTAGTCTGTGGAGATCTCCACGACTCCACACAATGCCAATCTAATAAAAAAAATGCAAGCGAGAAAAAGTGCAATAACTGTGAGGGTAATCACACAGCAAACTACAGAGGCTGCCCAATCTACAAAGAGCTAAAAAACCGTCTTCACAAAAGAATGAACACGGCGCGGGCACACCAAGAAACAGATACGCTGACACCATCAGTAACAAATCCAGAAGTATTCTTTTCAAAAGCAAAAAGCTCCGCTCCTTGGCTTATACCCACCACAAAGAAGATAACATTTGCAAACGTTTTAAAATCAAAACTATAGGCCAACTGAACAGCAAGAAACTAAAACGGACGCTATGATGCAAGCCTTACAACTGAGCATGATGGGATTGATGACATTTATGCGAACCACCATTCAAGAAATGATGCGTAACCAAAACCATTTGATACAAATAAGCAAATACAATTTTCAAATGAGAGACTACCACCGCGACTATGGTACAAAACATCCTGACGGTAAAGCACACGGTGGGACCGCCATACTCATAAAGAACCGTATGAAGCACCACTTTTACAGAGTTTGCTGAAAATCCTCTTCAGCCCACATCTATCAACATACAGCTGGAGGACAACACTCACCTCACACTAGCGGCCGTATACTGCCCCCCTCGTTTCTCAATATTGGAAGATCAATTCCTTGATTTCTTCCAAGTACTAGGGCCTCACTTCATTGCAGCAGGCGACTACAATGCTAAACATACTCACTGGGGATCGCGACTTGTGAATCCAAAGGGAAAACAGCTTTACAAGACTATAATAAAAGCCACTAATAAACTTGACCATGTTTCTCCTGGGAGTCCTACATATTTGCCATCAGACTTCAATAAGCTCCCTGACTTGATCGACTTCGCAGTTACGAAAAATAGTTCCCGCAGTTTCGTTAATGCTGAATGTTTGCCAGATCTGTCATCTGATTACTAACCTGTACTAATCCACCTCCGCCGGAACGCAGAAAACGTGAAACAACCATATAGATTGACTTCATATAAAACAAACTGGCTCAGGTACACAAAAAATAAATAAGTTCACACATTGAGCTAATCCCGAAACTCAACACTGAATCTGATATAGAGAGCTGCACAGGTACATTCCAATCCATTCTTACTGCAGCAGCTCTCACTGCAACATCCAAAATCACAAACATTACAATTAATCCGAATAAGACCAACGTACAAATCGAGCAACTCGTCCACGTAAATCGACGCTTACGTAGAGAATGGCAATCTTCCAGATCGCCAACTGCAAAACAAAAGCTAAAAATAGCCAACGCTCTGAAACAAGAGGAGAAAGACGATCAGGGCCGATATATAGATGAACTTACACTAACAGGCACAAAACAGCTTAGATCTCAAGGTCTTACTCTACAATACTGTACTGAAACCTACCTGCACCTATGGTTCACAGTTATGGAGCAATGCCAGCAAAAGCAATATTGATATAATACAGCGAGCACAATCAAAGATTCTGAGAACCATCACTGGGGCACCGTGGTACGTTCGAAATGAAAACATCCAAAGAGACCTAAATATCCCACGTGTTACCAATGCAATTAAGGAACTTAAGGAAAACAAGTAAAGAATGCTACAGTCGAGCGCGCCCGACAGTAAGATACCATTCGCCCAGTTTCGAAACAAATTATCACATATTTAATTCCATCAAAAAACTCTGCACAAGTTTATCCTCCACCTATTGTTTAGATTAGATTTATCTCTGAATAGCGCTATCTACATGTGAAAACGGCATAGCTTTACACACGCTACGGCTGAAACGAAGCATCGTGACGATGACGTCACGATGCGCAGCACACGCGCAAGCAGTGGAAGTACGGAAAACGGAAACATGGGTAACTTCTGTGTTTATGGTCCGATTGGATTGTTTTGGGGAATAGATTTATATTGCAATTATTTATGTTCATACCAAAGCAGAAAGCTGTAATTACAATACTTCTCCTAATAATCGAAAATGATTGATTGGCGTGGGCGGTGGGCGTGGCACCCCATCATGCCAAATTTGCTGCATGTAAATGTAGTACTGGTAATACTTTCCTTAATATTCATAAATTTTATCGATTTGCGCGGGCGGTGGGCGTAGCACTCCAAACTTGAAATAAACTTGATCTGCGTATGGTATACGGGAACCATCATGTAAAATTTGGTGTCTCTACGTTCATACAGACAGACGGACGGACGGACAGACAGACAGACGGACATGGCTCAATCGACTCGGCTGTTGATCCTGAATCAGAATATATATACTTTATGTGGTCTGCCATGTCTCCTTCTGCCTGTTACATACTTTTGCACAAACTTAGTATACCATTTTTGACAATTTCGAATGGTCGAATTGTATAAAAAAAACCCTAGCAAGCTTTACTTGCACCCCAACCACCTAGCGAGAGGTCTAACCCAGCTCAGTAGTCACAAGGACCTACCAACCCAGCGAAGTAACTTTTAGGGCCGTCTGATCATAGAACAGTTTGAAGAATAATACAACTGTTCAGAAAAAAATTTATTATAGTTAAAATTTATAAACTTATTGTTAGTTCTTATACAAGAAGATTCAATAAATAAAAGCATAGTATAAAAAAAAATTATTGGACAAAGTAAACGATCGTTCAGTAACGGAACAATTATTAACCGTTTTTGATTTTACAACTTTAAAATTATCGATTGCCAAAATTACATAAAAGCCTAGTTTAAGGATTTCTTGTCCTATAAGAATATCACTCCTTAATTGCTCGTTGGGACTACATAAAATAATATTTACATAATATTTTCGTTTTTAGTGACTTCACTCAAGATTTGCAATGTACTGCATACACTGCCACCACCAATGCCTTTTATCATTACAATATTGTTTATTTATTTACCAGATAACTTATAACTAATGTCGTCTTTAATAAGGGAGCGCTCTGCACCGGAATCGAAAGAAATTGGATAGATCTCACCTCGTTAATGCAAACTTCCCTTTGGCTCAGTCACATAACATTGGTTAATAGCCTTCTGTTGGGTCACATCTTGTTTGGCTGCACTTCCGTTTTTCGGGTACTGGTTGGAGAAATGTCCCAGTTGGCCACACCGATAGCACGTTACATTTGATTTTTCACGCTGCGGTTTCGCCCCTCTATCTTGTCGCATTTTATTTCGACATTCAGCAATTCGATGTCCCGGCTTTGAACAGAAGTGGCATACAACTGAAAGGTTGCTGGTCGTAATGTCCATGTATTGTAGAAAATCCTGTTTTCAGTATAGATTGTGGGTCTATTTAGATTTGATGGAAATCTTTAGCTATATCGATGGTTGTGAAGTATTGACAGCGTCCAAGCTTGTCTAATACGTTAGGTGTTGTCCAAAAGTAAGATGACTTTGTGTTTTTAAGAAAAATTATTTATTTATTTATCAATATTTATGTTGTCCCCTTTAAAGTAATCCCCCTTAGATACAATACACTTATGCCAATCCCCAATACACTTCTCATAAGCACTTTTCGGTATATGCAGTCCTTTTCGATGCAGTCCTTATCTCTTCAATCGTTGCAAATCTCCGTTCTTTTATAAGTTTCTTTAGTTTTGGGAATAAGAAAATTAAATGAATATGGTAGCTGAAGCATGATTGTAGTGTTGTTTTTGGTCAAAAAATCTCTCGTAAGCAAAGATGAGTGAGCAGGGGCATTATTGTAATACAAAAGCCATGAATGGTTTTTCCACAATTCTGGAAGTTTTCTTTGTATTGCTTTTCGCAAACGGCGCATAACTTCAAGATAATACTGTTTATTGACCGTACCACCATATGGTAAGAACACCTGATGTACCATGCCATGGTAATCAAAGAAAACAGTGAGCAAAACTTTGACATTTGATCGAACTTGGCGTGCTTTTTTCGGTTTTGGCTCACCTAGGCTCTTCCATTGGGACGATTGGGCTTTAGCCCCGATATTATAACTATATACCCATGATTCGTAATAAGTTATGACCCTTTTGAGTAAATCTCATTGTAAATGTCATTCAACAGTTCTTGAGCAATGCTCATGCGACGGAGTTTTTGGTCAAAATTGAGCAATTTTGGAACAAACTTCGCTGATACACAGTTTCATGCCCGAAACGTTAGAAAAAATTTCATGGCATGAGCCAAGCGATATACCGACATCCTCAGCATATTTCCTGATAGTGATTCGACGATTTTCCAAAACAATTTTCTTCACTGCTTGAACGTTTTCATCAGTTGTTGACGTCCTTGGACGTCCAGAGCGAGGCTCTTCATCGGCATCTTCTCGGCCGTCTTGGAAGAGTTTTTACCTCTTGTAAACATTTTTATTCCCGTTACTCTTAGAGTAGAAAGGTATTATAGCTTTGTTTAAACCGAAAATTTATGTAACAGACAGAAGGAGACATGTTCGACCCCATAAAGTATATATATTCTGGCTCAGGATCACTAGCTGAGTCAATTGAGCCATGTCCGTCTGTCCGTCCGTCCGTCTGTGTGTGTGAAAATCTAGATCTCAATTATTATAGGAGCTAGGACTTTCAAATTTGGTGCAAATATGTGTAATATATGTATGTCAGCTTTGTTTTGGATTTTGGCCACGCCCCCTTTCGTCCTTGTAAATCGAAAAAAAATGATTATAAGCGCAATTTTGATGCCATATTTTCCAGTTTTGGTCTACATGATGTCTATAGCTAGCCAGATGATCTCTGAAAATTTGGTAACAATCGGATAAAAAGCAGAAGTTATTCAGCTTAACGTTTTCCATAGCTGTAAGCAGCGCTGCCGAATAGTGTGTGCGTGTACGGTGGTGAAATGGGTTAAGTTGTGGATCGCATAACGAACAGAACTATTATGCATTTATGGGTTCGAGTCCCGCCCACATCAAAAGTTTACTGTGTGCAAAAAATGATTTTATTTTATTTTAGATTTTGACTTTGCATAAATATTGTAAGTCCATGGCCTTTTACGGTCAAAATATGATTGTAGCCGTTCTTTATTATTCCGCAAATAATTTTGATGTACGAGCAGCTGGGTAGCGGGTATATTACAATCGAGAACACTCGACTGTAGCTTTCTTACTTGTTCACACAAACTTTTATGCAAATACTTAGATTCATATTTTTCGATAGCAAAATATCGCCAAGCACGAGATACCACTCGTGGCCTGAGCGGTGGAACTGATGAAGAGGGTTGGAGAGGTTGATTGAGCTTCTAGAGTCCTTTTTAGTACGTGGGAGTAAGTAATGTATTAGTTTTGTATTTTTCGTTCCGTTCACAATGAAAGATCAACTGCACAGTTTCGAAGTCGAGACAGAAGTGAAGTGAAGTTTTATTATACCCGCTACTCATAGAGTAGAAGGGTATTATAACTTTGTTCAAACCGAAAATGTATGTAACAGGCAGAAAGAGACATGGCAGACCCCATAAAGTATATATATATATAGTAACATATCCATTCAACACCCACACCCCAACCACATATATTATAATTGCACATTAGAATATAACAAAGAGAATTATTGTAAAACTCACGTACACATATTAAAATTTAAGTACTAAACACATTAAATCTTAAGCGCAAATTGTAATCAAAGAACAAGAGCCCTTCGATTAACTTTGGCCATTAACGCACATGCCTAGTGTCATGTTTCAAGTCACCCCACACTTCAAAAGTACTGTTCCCAGAGATCATAAACTAAACAATTGTCCCCAATTCTGAAATCTTAACGATAAACAATTCTCCCCCAATTCGGATATCTTAACGATAAACAAATCTCCCCCAAATCCAAACGGGAACCAACTGAAATAATAAAGCCAACTGAAATAATAAAACCTTATTGCCCGAGTCACCGCTCACGCACTTGTCTCAGGATTCTCAAATTACCTCCTATTTTAAGAGAGCCCCTCTCTGCACGAGAGAACCAAAACTCATAGCTAAAACTCTCTTTAACACACTTCGCTCTTAAGCTTTCCTATATTAACGCGAAGACGTCCCTTTACAAGCGTTCAGTTCTGAGTATACTATCAATCGAGATAGTTTCGCCAAAGCCTCGTTTCGACTTTGAAACCCTATTATCCGACCAAGTGATAATCTAACGGCTCCGGTTCTTCCTTAGCTATTTTGGAAGTAAATAAAGTGTTCAAGTAAAAATCAAACAATCGTTGTTTTTTTTTACTGGACCATAACTCTGAATCTGTTTCTGGCGCAGCCGGTAGAATAAAGAGAGTAAGTTGTGCGACTCATTTACCGATATCAATCAAGTGACAAAGATCCTTGTACGACCAAGCGTATCTTTCGAGATTGAACCACGCGAGTCGGCGCTAAAGTGAACCTGCATCGTAATACAATCGACTTTCATTATCCGCCAAAGAACAACGTGTAGTCGGTGGTTAACATACAAGAGTTAACCCACTGCATACGGAAAATAAAAGTGTAAAAACAAACAAAAACTCTGCAACATTTAAAACAAAACCAACTATGGCAACCGAACCAATCCAATTGTTATCGGAGTCTCATCTCAACCAAGCCCTAAGTCAAATTAGGCAAGTGCCCTCGTTCAGCGGTAACACCCAAGAACTCAGCACTTTCATCAGAAGGATCAACTTTATTCTTCAACTATACCCATCCACCGATGCCAGGCAAAAGCATGTATTCTTCAACGCAATTGAAATGCAGATTGCGGGAGACGCCCAATGAGTGTCACAATTATCTGGAGCTACAACATGGCCGGAATTGATGAACGCCCTTATCAACGAATACAAGACGCAAACACCCTGTGAGGAGCTGCTTCGCCAACTATATAACACACATTTCACTGGAAGTATACGTAAGTTCGTTGAAGATATAGAATCTAAATCTTTCACAATATCAAACAAACTCGTGTTAGAAAATAATCATAATAATACCATATTATACACAAATGCATTAAACAATACAGTTAAAGATGTAATAATGAGGAAGTTGCTCGATAGGTTATTTATGACTCTTTCTGGACATGACATAACGACCTAAAACAAGTAGCACAATCAGAAGGTGTGTACGACATAGTTTTCAACGACCGAACAAAACCTCTAAATAGTTCCAACTCTAACACTAATTCACATCAAAATTCAAAGAATAAAGGGAAATATCAAAATTTCGCGAGCAATGCAATTCATAACTCAAACAACTCAAATCCAAATAGTAGTTCAAAGCCTGCTGAATCAAGTCAGCAAGTTATGAGCGAATTCAAACAAAAATTAAGCCAAGGCAGAGCCCAAAATTCTATGAACCATCAACAAAATGTTAATGCACCAAACCCTCCTGTCAAACGGCAAAGAGATAGTACTAGTGGCCAATACAAAATGGACACAGGCGAAAATTTTCATCAACCAGCCTCGGAATCGGAAAGCGATTCAGAGTTAGAGGAAACCCATTCCTAAAAATTAAAATAAATCACATAACTCTTAAATGCCTCGTAGACACTGGTTCTTCCATTAACATCATGAAACAAAATTTCTTTAATATCCCCACAAAACCTTCCAAAATAGAAGTCCACACCATTAATGGCACTATAACGTTAACTCAAAGCGTTTCGTTGCATCCAAGCAACCTTTGTCCTACTAAGCAAAACTTCTATATTCATAATTTCTCAGAAAAATATGACCTACTATTAGGCAGAAATTACTTAGAGTCAACCAACACCCAAATTAACTATTCAACACAAACAGTCACTTTAAACGGCTATCCATTCAAAATGTGGTACGACCGCATTCAAACAGATGAGTCCAAGGTTACCAATGAGTGCCCCAAGTCATCTAACCCAGAGGAAACCCCTCTAAATACCCCAAAAAAGGAGAAAACCCTCCTGAAAATTAAGCGGAAACCCCACTTAAAACCAGATGAGTCCAAGGTTACCAATGAGTGCCCCAAGTCATCTAAACAAGAAGAGTCCAAGACCACCTATGAGTGTCCCAAGTCTTCTGAATCTGAGGAAACCCCTCTTATTACCCCTTACCTAGAAAAAACCCTTCTAGAAATATCTTCTAACTACGCAATAGATGACGAGTTAAAAGAATCCAATGTATTCAGATTAGAACATCTAAATACAGAAGAAAGGGAACAACTTTCGCATGTTTTGCTCAAATACGGTGATATTCAGTACAAGGAAGGTGAAAATTTGACTTTCACGAGTACGATTAAGCATTCTATTCAAACAAAACACGAAGACCCTATTTATAAAAAACCGTACAAATATCCCCAAGCATTTGACCAAGAGGTTAACAAACAAATAAACGAAATGATAGAACAAAAAATAATTAGGAAATCTAAGTCTCCATATTGTTCCCCCATTTGGATTGTCCCAAAGAAAAACGATGCTTCGGGCAAACCAAAATTTCGATTAATCATAGGCTATCGCAGTCTCAATGAAATAACCATTGACGACAAATTTCCCATTCCAATAATGTATGAAATATTAGACAAGCTTGGACGTTTTCAATATTTCACAACCATCGATCTAGCTAAAGGTTTCCATCAAATTCAAATGGACCCACAGTCAATACCTAAAACAGCATTTTCAACAAAACATGGACATTACGAATATACTCGTATGCCCTTTGGTCTGAAAAATGCACCAGCAACATTTCAACGTTGCATGAACAACCTTCTAGAAGATCTAATTTATAAAGATTGTTTAGTTTATTTAAATGATATTATCATTTATTCTACCTCGTTAGAAGAACACATAATGTTACTAAAAAAGGTAGTTAAAGAAACAGAATTTCTCGGTCACATCATCACAACAGATGGTATAAAACCAAACCCCAATAAAATAAATGCAATTGTCAATTTCCCCATTCCTAAAACCACAAAAGGAATAAAATCTTTTCTCGGACTCTGCGGATTTTACAGTAAGTTCATTCAAAATTTTGCAAAAATAGCAAAACCCATGACACTCAAACTTAAAAAAGGAGCAATTATTAATACAAAGGATGACGACTACATATCCGCCTTTGAAAAACTAAAGGTACTCATCACGTCCGATCCGATTCTAATATACCCTAACTTTGAAAAGAAATTTTCACTTACAACAGATGCAAGTAATATAGCCATAGTAGCCATATTATCCCAAAGCATAAACCCATTTGCTATGCAAGCAGAACTCTAAACGAGCACGAGCTCAACTATTCAATAGAAAAGGAACTATTAGCCATAGTATGGGCAACAAAATACTTTAGGTCTTACCTATTCGTAAGAAAAGTCGACATATTAAGCGATCACAGACCACTCGTATGGCTAAGCAACATAAAAGATCCTAATATGAAGTTACAGAGATGGAAAATAAAATTGAACGAATATGACTATAATATCCAATACTTACCTGGTAAAGAAAATCATGTGGCCGACGCCCTATCCAGAATTCAAATTCAAGAAAACTTTCTAGGAGAAGACGACACAGTTTCCCTTGCTACAGCAGCGACAGTACATAGCGCACAAGAATACAATCAGAGTTATATTCCAATAACCGAAAGACCCCTTAACTATTACACAAGACAATTAGAATTCATAAGAGACGATCATGACGAAGTCCAAGTAATAAAATACTTTCATAGAACCAGAATAGAAATTAGTTATAAAGAAATGACAGATACCCTTGCTAAAGACCTAATCAAAGAATACCTCTGCACTAAAAAAAGTGTCATTTACTTCCCTAACGAAATTGACTTTCAAGTCTTTCAGAATGCGTATACTCAAATCATAAGTCCCAACAATTTTACTAAAGTTATGAAGACTAGTGTTAAACTAATAGATATTCAAACATACGCCCAATTCAAGGAAATCATTCTCAAAACACATAAAGAATTATTACACCCTGACATAGAAAAACTTACACTTCAGTTCAAAGAACTTTATTATTACCCCGATTACCAACTCATTCAAAACATTATAAATGAATGCGAGATCTGTAACATCGCTAAAACCGAACATAGAAATACAAAGTTAGCCTTCGAAACAACCCCCGAAACTTTTAACCCCAGAGACAAGTATGTCATGGATTTCTACTTAATAAATAATAAACAATTCCTATCATGTATTGACATTTATTCTAAATACGCCTCCTTGACAGAAGTAAACAGTCGAGATTAGCTCGAAGCCAAAAGAGTTATTCTGCGCATATTCAACGACATGGGTAAGCCTTTAGAAATAAAAGCCGACAAAGACTCCGCTTTCATGTGCACCACACTTAAACTCTGGTTAGAATCAGAAGGAGTAAACCTAAACATAACAACCAGTAAAAACGGAATTTCTGATATTGAGAGATTTCATAAAACTGTCAATGAAAAACTAAGAATAATAACAAGCGAAAATGAACCCGAAAACCAATTCACCAAATTTGAGAAAATACTTTACGTATACAACCACAAAACAAAACACAACACAACTGGTCGAACACCAGCAGAAATCTTCATTTTTGCAGGAACCCCTGCATATAATACACAACAAAATAAGATAAACAAAATCGACAAACTAAATGAAAATAGACAAGACTTCGGTATAGACACCAACTTCAAAGAATCCCCTCTAGTTAGATCAAAAACGACTACCCAATTCAAAAAGACAGGTAACATAAGACAAATAGATGATAAACATAATGAAGAAACAAATAGAGGTAGAAAAATCATACATTATAAATCTAAGTTTAAAAAGAAAAAGAAAATTAATAAAAGTAAATATAATACCGATAATTCCAGGCATTCTCCCAAACATAATATTCATGATATGCCTCCTATCGACAGTTAATACACAGAACCTAGAAGTAACCCCCATCCATGCCAAGAACGGTTACCTTATTTATCAAACTGGATCGATGGATTTGCCTATTAACTACGAATATCATTACCTATCTATTAATTTAACCAAAAACCGAAAATACTTACAAAGAACTTATCAAACAAGCCCAATCATTTGAAAATTTACCACAAATTCAGTACCTATTAGAAAAACTCCATAGAGAAATGAACGGTATATGAATCGCAAAACGTAGTAAACGCGGTCTTGTTAATTTTATGGGATCCATTTACAAATACTTATTTGGTACGTTAGATCAAGAAGACAAGGAAGAATTACAACAACAAATAGGTGACATTTCTAAAAATAATGTACAAATCAGTGAGCTTAACCACGTAATAGAAGCCATTAATGAAGGAATTGAACTAACTAACCATTTAAATAATATTTTTGACGGAGATCAAATGTTAGCTTTAATAATTTTCAATTTACAACAATTCACCGAATACGTAGAAGACATAGAACTTGGTATGCAACTGACACGCCTAGATATCTTTAACCCTAAACTTCTGAAACATGATTCATTAACCCACATAAATTCTGAAAAACTTCTTAACATTAAAACATCTACTTGGCTTAAAGCTGACACTAACGAGATTCTGATAATATCCCAAATTCCAAGAGAAATAATTAAAAAACCAGTATTTGAAATAGTACCATACCCCGACGAAAAAGATAACATATTAACCGAAACAATACACGACAAATACTTTTCACATAATAATCAAACATACACAGCAAACTCTTAAAGCTTAGTCATAAATAAATGTATCGCAGGTATACAACTCAATGTAGATACAGCAAAACACATTCCGAATTCTGAAAATAAAATATGTTGAACCTAATATAATCACAACTTGGAACCTTCCAAAGACCATTCTAAATCAAAATTGTATTAATAGGGAAATTATAATAGAAGGCAATAATATGATAAAAAGCATTCAATTGTTCTGTTCAATTAGAAGAAATACTTATCACCAACATTATACCCAAACCGTCTATGTAAACAATAATGTAACAAAACTCGAACCACTCGAATATATTCAAGCAAAAGAAATAATTGAACAACACACCCAATCGAATAATATCTTTCAAATAATAACACTTACAGCATTAACCATAATAGTCACACTCTTAATATTGTACTTCATTTATAAATACAAAACTATACCCCAAAAATTGATTGTAAAATTCAAAAAACAAACATCAGAAAACGAAACTATCATAAATCCCGAAACAGAAAATAATTTACCCATTGTAAATTCTCCCGTATTATATCCCACAATTCACGCCTGAGGACAGGCTTTTTTCTTAAGGATGGGGAAGTAACATATCCATTCAACACCCACACCCCAACCACATATAATATAATTATTGTAAAACTCACGTACACATATTAAAATTTAAGTACTAAACACATTAAATCTTAAGCGCAAATTGTAATCAAAGAACAAGAGCCCTTCGATTAACTTTGGCCATTAACGCACATGCCTAGTGTCATGTTTCAAGTCACCCCACACTTCAAAAGTACTGTTCCCAGAGATCATAAACTAAACAATTGTCCCCAATTCTGAAATCTTAACGATAAACAATCCCCCAATTCGGATATCTTAACGATAAACAAATCTCCCCCAAATCCAAACGGGAACCAACTGAAATAATAAAGCCAACTGAAATAATAAAACCTTATTGCCCGAGTCACCGCTCACGCACTTGTCTCAGGATTCTCAAATTACCTCCTATTTTAAGAGAGCCCCTCTCTGCACGAGAGAACCAAAACTCATAGCTAAAACTCACTTAAACACACTTCGCTCTTAAGCTTGCCTATATAAACGCGAAGACGTCCCCTTACTAGCGTTCAGTTCTGAGTATGCTATCAATCGAGATAGTTTCGCCAAAGCCTCGTTTCGACTTTGAGACCCTATTATCCGACCAAGTGATAATCTAACGGCTCCGGTTCTTCCTTAGCGACTTTGGAAGTAAATAAAGTGTTCAAGTAAAAATCAAACAATCGTTGTTTTTTTTTACTTGACCATAACTCTGAATCTGTTTCTATATATATATATATATTCTGCCTCAGAATCAAAAGCCGAGTCGATTGAGCTATGTCCGTCTTTCTGTCTGTCTGTCTGTCTGTCCGTCTGTCTGTCTGTCTGTATGAACGTCGAGATCTCAACTAATACAAATGCTATGACACCAAATTTGACATGATGGTTCCTGTATACCATACGCAGGTTAAGTTTATTTCAAATTTGGAGTGCCATGCCCACCGCCCACGCAAATCGAGAATTTACGAATATTAAGGAAAGTATTATATTTACAGACCCCGAATTTGACATGGTGGTTCCCGTATACCATACGCAGATCAAGATTATTTCCAATTTGGAGCGCATAGCCCACCGCCTGCGCAAATCGATAATTTACGAATATTAAGGAAAGTATTACAGTTACGGACACTAAATTTGGCATGATGGTTCCTTTAAATCATGCGCAGATAAAATTTATTTTAAATTTGGGGTGCCACGCCCACCGCCCACGCAAACCGATAATTTACGAATATTAATGAAAGTATTACAGTTACGGACCCTGAGCCAGAATATATATACTTTATGGGGTCGGAGGTGTCTCCTTCTGCCTGTTACATACATTTTAGGTTTGAACAAAGTTATAATACCCTTCTACTCTATGAGTAGCGGGTATAAAAAAATGTTGCACACATTAAATTTTTAATGCGGGCGGGACTCGAACCGGTAAATGCATAATAGTTTTGTTCGTTTTGCAGTCCACATCTTAACCCATTTCACCACCGTACACGCACACACTATTCGGCACAATGCTGCAAGCAGCGCTGCCAGCAGCACTGCTTACAGCTATGGAAAACGTTAAGCTGAATAACTTCTATGTTTATTATCCGATTGTTACCAAATTTCCAGAGATCATCTGGCTAGCTATAGTTATATATAAACCGAAAATGAACAATATGGCGTCAAAATTGCGCTTGTAATCATTTGTTTTTTCGATTTACAGGGGCGGAAGGGGGCGTGGCCAAAATCCAAAATAAACTGATCAGCGTGCTATAATTACACATTTTGTTACCAAATTTGGTAGTTTTAGCTCTTATAATAGCTGAGATCTAGATTTTCACACAGATGGACAGACGGGCATGACTATATCGACTAGGCTGTTGATCCTGAGCCAGAAAATACATACCTGTTACATACATTTTCGGTTTGAACAATGTTATAATACCCTTCTACTCTATGAGTAGCGGGTATAAGGACTACGGATGCACAACGTAAATACAGCAGCTATGTGTTACAAATATTGGCAGTCATCGAAGCTTTGACTAAGTTTATGGTGTATTTGTTGGGCATTCATTTTAAACTGGTAACTGACTGCAACGCTTTTACAAAAACTTTAGAAAAAACAAGTACGGCTGCAGTCAAGTGTTGGCTGTATAAGATCATGGATTTCTAAAGATTATGAAAAAAATCAGATTAAGAAAACTGTTAATAAACGCGTTTTTCAAATCAAAATAATAAACAAAATATATAATTTTCAGTTAGACGCCAAGCACTCCAAGCAGTTTGAAAAAAACTGCTTGAATAAAACACTGCTTACCTGTTTGGAGTGGGCGCAGTGCAAATCTATATGAAATTTATTTGAAATTTGAAATGCCACGCCCACCGCCCATGCAAGTCGATAATTTACGAATATTTATGAAAGTATTACAGTTACGGACACCAAATTTGGCATGATGATTCCTGTAAAATATGCGCAGATGAAATTTATTTGAAATTTGAGGTACCACACCCACCGCCCACGCAAATCGATAATTTACGAATATTAAGAAAAGTATTTAGGTTACAGATTTAGAACACGAAAAAATGCTGATAATGTGCACCCATTCCCAAAATTACAATCCGATCGGGCAATAAATACAGAAGTTATTAAAATAAATGTTTTTCATAGTTCCGTTCATTACAGCATATTATCTGCATCGTTTTGGCCTTTGTGGGTGTGTCTGTTTGTGTGTGTGAGAGCGAGTTAGTACTAGCTAGTGCAACTACGAAGTTGGTCGAATGGTATCTTACGGTCGGGCGTGCTCGACTGTAGCTTTCATTACTTGTTTTATTTACGATTTTGACTTTGCATAAAGTCAGCATTTCAACGGCCTTTTAAGGTCAAAATATGTTGTAGGCCGTTCTTTATTGTTCCGCGAATTATTTTGATGTACGTATTACGGTCGCGCACTCTCGACTGTAGCTTTCTTACTTGTTTGAGTTTTGTTCTTAGCAGCTAACTTATGTTATCGGCGGATTCTCGCGAAATGCTCCGTCCGCAGCATCGGCATAACGGCGGATTCTTGCAGCGTGGACATAACGGCAGGTTCTTGCAGCGTCGACAAAACGGCGGATTCTTCAGGCGTTGGCATTACGGCGGATTCTTGTCGCCTAAACTGACCGTTGCTCTGATGTGGTGAAATTGATGACTTGAAGGGGTTTAAAGGGGTAAATGGCAGCTGTCGGTGCCGGGTTGGTGACTCATCCCCCCCTAGAATGGAGCAATGGCCATAACGCTGCAATGGTCAGAGCGACAATAGGCAGCTGGTTTTCCGTGGGCAGGGGAACGATGTGTACATATGTTGTGCCGGAATGTCCAAAAGAAGACGACTGCGACTGTCGGTAGCAGGAACAGTATGTAAAGGGCTGTGATGTGTCGCGTTGTTTGGCGGGCGAAGTTCAGGACTCTGTTTGACGTGGTATCAGCTTCGAGGTGTAGTCTCTCCAGGCTGAGATCTTGTTCAGGTTGGGTTTTATGCCTTGTTCCGTAATTATATGCCCTAAGAATTCTATCTCTTTACAAAGGAAGTTAGACTTTGATCATTTTACTTCGAAGTTAGCCTTTGTTAGCTTAGTGAAGACTTGGTCGAGGTGTGCAATATATTCTTGGAGGGAGGGTAAAAAATGTCGTCTAAATAGACTAAACACATGGGCCCGACTAGGTCACCTAGAATATTGTCCATAACGCTTTGAAAATTAGCTGGAGCATTCTTAAGACCGAAAGGCATACGCACGAACAAGTAATGTCCACCTTCCACTGTGAAAGCTGTCTTAGCCATATCTTCGGGTTTCCTTTCTATTTGGTGAAATCCGCTGGCCAAGTCGAGTGTGAAAAAGTATTTTGCTTTTCCAATGCGGTCTAGAATATCGTTTATATTCGGAATTGGGTACCTGTCAGAGACTGTTAAATCGTTAAGTTTCCTTCAATCTATAACTAATCTCCATTTTTGATGGGGTGCTGGGGTGTCTTTTAAGGGACTACCTAAACAGGGGCGGGCCAAGGGGAGAAGATTGACCTGATTATGTCTTGTTTTAGCATAAGGTCGAATTGTCTTTTAACCTCATCTTTGTGTATGAATGGGTACCTATAGGATCTTACATGTATGGGTGGGTTGTTCATGGTTGGGCTCGAGTGCCTAATCTTGTTTGTAAATGAGAGTCTTTCGTTATCATTATAAAAGACGTGGGAGAATTTAGTACATACTTTTGCCAAGGACTTCTTTTCCTCATGGTTAAAGTGGCTTGTTTGGTTTTTTTGAAGCATGTGGGTTGGGATTGAGGTTTATAAGTGTCTGATATGAGGTGAAAGAGTTCGATATAGTCTGATTCTCGGTATGGATTCCGTTCAGTGGGGCCTTCAAGGTAGAGGAGTTGGTCAGAGTCTGAATAGTTGACTATTTCGAAATTTGATACATTGTTTGTAGCCCGGTAAAGTCCGCCAGAAATTTGTAAATCCTGATTTATTATTATTACATAAGAATTCCTCATTACTGGGTTTGACAGGTAGGGGCACAATAAGTTTAGTGTGTGCAATCAATGTTATGTAGTCCGAAAGTCGGGGGGTTTTCAGTATTAAATGGGTTCTTATGTTGTTGTCCATTATTGTAGCTGGTGTTATTTGAATTGTTGTTGTTTTTTCTATTGTTTTGGCGTTGATTGTTGGGGTTTGTGTTTCTAAATTGGTTATTGTATAAATACGGCTGTTAGTTGCGGTTGTTCTGGCCGCCTCTATAGTTAGTGTTATTAGTGTTATGGGATTGATAACATTGGGGGTTATTCGGGGCGTTAAAATAATCTTCTGTTATGGGACAAAGACTGTTTGACTTTGCTTGTTCATATGCTTGTTCGATACTCTTTGGATCTTTGAGTCTAATTAAGGTCTTTAAGGGTTCACTTACCCTTTGATGAATGTGTTCAAGCAAACTTGGTTATACAGAGTTTTCTTTACTTCCATTACCGCAGTAAGCTCTCCGCTGTTTTGGAAGGATGAGAAAAGTTGGTTTATATCATTCGACCATTGAAAATGGTCAAAAATGGTATACTAACTTTGTGCAAATGTATGAACAGGCAGATGGAGGCGTGGTAGACCCCACAAAGTATATATATTCTGACTCATGATCACTAGCTGTCCGTTTGAACGTCTAGATCTCAGCTATTACAAAAGCTATAGACACCTAATTTCACATGAGGGTTCTTGTATACCATAGGTAGATGTCACGCCCACCGCCCACGAAAATCGATAACTTACGATTATTAGGAAAGGTATTGAAGTTATACCTTTCTGCTTTGGTACGAACATAGATAATTACAATATAAATCTATTCTCAAAATTGCTATCCGATCGAACAATAAACACAGAAGATATTCATCTAAACGTTTTACATAGTTACACTGCTTGCGCCTTTGACATCATCATCGTCACGATGTTTTGTTTCACCCGTAGCGTGTGTACAGCTGATTGCTATGTTTTCACATGTAGATGGCGCTATTCAAAAAAAGATCAAATTTAAACAATAGGTGGCGGATGAACTTGTGCAGAGTTTTTTGATGGAATTAAATGTGTGATAATTTGTTTCGAAACTGGGCGAATGGTATCTTACTGTCGGGCGCGCTCGACTGTGCCTTTCTTTACTTGTAATTTTTGAAACTCCAAAGAAAAGTGGACTGAGTGAGAGGTTATCTTCGAATTGCTGAAGTTCGCTTTAAAGGCAAGCTTCAGTTTTCTTGTTTGCATACATTCCGGTGAGGTTACTTTTAATCTCATCCTATATGGAGTGTTGGCAAGTTCTAGAGTTTCGTCGGCCCTTCCTATGATCTTGTTTCTTATTGCCCTGAATGTGAGAAGTCCGTAAGGTATCTGGTCAGCACCCCTAATAAGTATTAGTATCTCTTCTCCGCTGGTTATGAATTTATCAAGGTATCTGGGTGATCCATAAAACGGGGGTAAGTGGCTGACAAAGATCATAATGTCTTTTGATTTGAAGGTTGTTGCTAGGTTGCTATTAGTGTTGCTAACCGTAAGGGCTAAGGACCTAGAAGTGCCAGAAATGTTACCAGAGTCCATGTTATGTTGTATAGAGGTGATTTTGTGGGTATCTTCGCTGACTTTGGTAACAAGCGGATAAAAAACACAGAAGTTATTCAGCTTAACGATTTCCATAGCTGTAAGCAGCGCTGCCGGCAGCGCTGCTTGCAGCATTGTGCCGAATCGTGTGTGCGTGTACGGTGGTGAAATCGGTTAAGTTGTGGACTGCAAAACGAACAGTACTATTATGCATTTACGGGTTCGAGTCACGCCCGCATCAAAAATGAAATGTGTGCAAAAATTTTTTTTTTTTATTTTGGATTTTGACTTTGCATAAATATTATAAGTCCATAGCCTTTTACGGTCAAAATATTATTGTAGCCGTTTTTTTGTTCCGCACAATGGTGCAAGCAGCGCTGCCGGCAAAGGGAGTAAAAAGTATTGTAAACGTATAACTTTTATTCAGGTACCACAAAAATCCAAGATTTATCACTTAAACAGTAAAAATAATAATTCCACCCCTGTCGAAGACTATTAATCGAATACGTGCATGTAAAAAACAATATGTCCCCTTTTAATAATTCGTTATATACTTGAATGGAAAGTGTTCTAGAGCACTCTAACTTTTAATAAATTTTGTAAAAAAAAACGACCGATAGGTTCTATGGCATCTATACGATGTATAGGTCCGTACCGGCTCTTTCCGACTTATTTACAGCGGGCAGCAATAAGAAACATGTATACAAAGTTTCATGAAGGTAGCTCAAAAAGGGAGGCAAAAACTTTTCTTTCCAAAAAATAAGAAAGGTTCGATCTCCCCCACCATGACACGCGTGCATGCGGAATCGAACCTTGGACCCATTACCTAAGAGGTCCACCACTTCTCCATTCGGTCATTAAGCCATTACGCAATTTTGCCAAAGTTACATTATGAGACCATTCGGAAATTCTTACACGAAAAAAACAAAGTCTGAATGCATGATGCGTGTTGTTGTTGCTATTTATTCTCATAACTTACAATTAAATACAAAATAAAAATAAAAAAAGATAAGAAAAAGCTGCGCTCTAACAATCACACACACATAAAATGCACGACCACCAATTAATGCATATTCAAAAATTAACGTATAACGTATAACGTATTAAGTTCTTAAAAAAAGAGAAAAAGCTGAAGCGGCATGAACTGGGAATCGAACCACGGGCCTGTAGTTTCAGGAGTTCATCGCTTTTCCACTACGCTACTGACGCTGTTATCCAACAACCGCAAAAATTTGCATTGTAAGGCACTCTTATTACTTCCTGTACAAACAAAGAATTTGCACTGTCGGCAGCGCTGCTTACAGCTATGGAAAACTTTAAGCTGAATAACTTCTGTGTTTATTATCCGATTGTTACCAAATTCAGAGATCATCTGGCTAGCTATAGTTATCAAATAAACCGAAAACGAACTATATGGCATCAAAATTGCGCTTGCAATCAATTTTTTTTCGATTTACAGGGGCCGGAAGGGGACGTGGCCAAAATCCAAAATAAACTTGATCAGCGTGCTATAATAACACACACTGTCACCAAATTTGGTAGTTCTAGCTCTTATATTAACTGATATCTAGATTTTCACACGGACAGACAGACGGACATGGCTATATCGACTCGGCTGTTGACGCTGAGCCAGAATATATATACTTTATGGGGTCGGAGGTGTCTCCTTCTGGCTGTTACATACATTTTCGGTTTGTACAAAGTTATAATACCCTTCTACTCTATGAGTAGCGGGTATAAAGACTACGGATGCACAACGTAAATACAGCAGCTATGTGTTACAAATATTGGCAGTCATCGAAGCTTTGACTAAGTTTAGGGTGTAATTGTTGGGCATTCATTTTAAACTGATAACTGACTGCAACGCTTTAACAAAAACTTTAGAAAAAACAAGTACGGCTACAGTCAAGTGTTGACGGTATAAGACCATGAATTTCTAAAGATTATGAAAAAATTCTGATTGAGAAAACTGTTAATAAACGCGTTTTTCAAAGCAAAATAATAAACAAAACATATAATTTTCAGTTAGACGCCAAGCACTCCAAGCAGTTTGAAAAAAAACTGTTTGAATAAAACACTGCTTGCCTGTTTGGAGTGGGCGCAGTGCAAATCTATATGAAATTTATTTGAAATTTGAAATGCCACGCCCACCGCCCATGCAAGTCGATAATTTACGAATATTTATGAAAGTATTACAGTTACGGACACCAAATTTGGCATGATGATTCCTGTAAAATATGCGCAGATGAAATTTATTTGAAATTTGAGGTACCACGCCCACCCCCCACGCAAATCGATTATTTATGAATATTAAGAAAAGTATTTAGGTTACAGATTTCTGCTTTAATAATATGATTTCTGCTTTTTATAATATGCACCTATTCCCAAAATTGCAATTCGCTCGGTCAATAAATATAGAAGTTATTAAAGAAAACATTTTTTATTGCTCCGTTGCCCGCGTCATTACTTTCTTTTATTTTTATATGTATAAATGTGTGTATTCTTTGCATTTCGTATGTATGAGGGCATGTGTCTTATTTGATGTCTGCGGTAGTTAACTCGTTTGATTCTATGCGGACGTATACATTGTGAGTACATGATGTACGGTCTGCGATAGTTAAATCGTTTGATTCTATGCAGGCGGAAACATTGTGGGTACATGTAGATTTCGTTACTTTTGTATGCATGAATGTGTGTATTATGTTTTGTTTGAACCACTTGTTTGGCGTTATTATTTCAATGGATTGTATTACGCACTTGTCGCTTTAAACTCACATATTTCTGTTTTTTTTTTTAAATGTTTTTACTTACAGGTTAGTCCGTGTGATGAGAAGAACTT
This sequence comes from Zaprionus ghesquierei, assembly GCA_018904095.1. Classification (NCBI taxonomy): domain Eukaryota; kingdom Metazoa; phylum Arthropoda; class Insecta; order Diptera; family Drosophilidae; genus Zaprionus; species Zaprionus ghesquierei. The sequence continues at coordinate 243,907 of JAEIGP010000516.1, forward strand.
CTATCCTGGAGGGGTTGTTTGAGCTTTTTAGAGTCGCTTTTAGTACGTTGGAGTAAGTAATGTATGAGTTTTGCATTTTTCGTTTCGTTCACAATGAAAGATCAACTGCACAGTTTCGAAGTCGAGACAGAAGTGAAATGCTCAGTCCGCAGAGTCGGCATAACGGCGGATTCTTGTCGCCTAAACTGACCGGTGCTCTGATGTGGTGAAATTGATGACTTGAAAGCACGAGGGGGTTTTAAGGGGGGAATGGAAGCTGTCGGTGCCGGGTTGGTGACTAGCGTGTGCATACATAGCACAGATACATTGGAACGATCACAGCGCGCAGAAATACGCCCGTGCTTATCGTTCCGCTGTCATTCTGCGACTGAATCAATGTTGCTTTGTGCTGCTTCTGTACAGGCAGAGGGCCGAGTATGCGTATGTGGCTCAGGGGTTGCAAAAGACAGCTGGGCTGGATGCTCTGTACACGCCATATGGTAAGTCTATTACAGTTCTGTTGTTACTGGTTAGAGCTTTAAGCTCAACAACAGCTGCTTGTGCTAACACGTGGCAGCTGGACAGCGGAGCCCCACCACGAATAAATTTACACTGTCTTTTTTTAATAAAATTGTTTAGGTTTCACTATGATTTCACGGATAGTGACTTAGGGGTTCACTATTTAATTTATGTGCCAGTATTCTGGACTTGTCCATGGGTTTTCGCGGCGAAAACTAATTTTACTTTTTCACGTTGTTCAGCTGCGTACAACTTAACAGTGTTGCCAAGGCCAACTATAGCACAGACTGAGAAAACAAAAATTAAATGCTTCTTTTTAAGGGTCAAAAAGCACACTGAAACGTAATTTCTGTAATAAATTTGCTTTAGAACATTATCAGCGATGTTTTTACTAAGTATTTGCATATGTGGATTGTTAAAATTGGTCCTTTTGTTCTTGAAATGGTGGCATATAGTAGATCTTTAACATATCAACTCTTAAATTGAAATCGGCGCCACGTTAACGCGATATTTCGAGATCAGTCACGCAGAGGCATTGTATTGCCGTATGTAGATATTATTATCCCCGCTAAGACTGAACAAGACGCTGTGCAACACATAAAGGAAGTTATTGCGACAAGCAAAGAATATGGTCTGCAGCTTAATTTGAAGAAATGCAATTTTTTGAAGACGCGCATTCAATTTCTAGGACATGTTATAAAAAATCGCAAAATTTAACCCTCACCTGAGAAAATCGAAGCAAGAAGAAAGTCTTTTAGGCTTGACGGGCTCTTTCAGAAAGTTTATACCAAATTACGCATGCATGACCTTTAACTGAGTTGACAAAGAAAAAGGCAAAATTTAGATTTGATTTTGACTAAGAAAATGCAGTTAATATTTTGAAGAAGTTGCTAACTAAGAACCCTTTTTTAAGTATTTATAATCAGACTTACGAGACCGAAGTGCAAACAGATGCGTCTATTGATGGATTCGGAGCAGTTTTATTACAGATGGACGTCAACGATAGTCAAAAAAGACTACGGATGCACAACGTAAATACAGTAGCTATGAGTTACAAATATTGGCAGTCATCGAAGCTTTGACTAAGTTTAGAGTGTATTTGTTGGGCATTCATTTTAAACTGGTAACTGACTGTAACGCTTTTACAAAAACTTTAGTAAGTACGGCTACAGTCAAGTGTTGACTGTATAAGACCATGGATTTGAGAAAACTGATATTAAACGCGTTTTTCAAAGCAAAATAATAAACAAAACATATAATTTTTAGTTAGACGCCAAGCACTCCAACCAGTTTAAAAAAAAAACACTGCTTGAATTAAACACAGCTTGCCTGCTTGGAGGCATTCATTCACACCAAAACTGAATTTACTTATTTATTTATTTAATTATTAAATTTAATTTAAAGTCAACTTATAGCAGTCGACGTAAAAGTTGCAGAGAAACAGATATAAAATTTATGTATAAAGAAAAACGACTTAACAAAAGCAGTTTTGATTAAAGCTAAGAAAATTAATTTTATGCATGAATTTTAAAATTTTAATTTTTTAAGAAATTTTAAAACGGAAAATAAAATATTTTAATTATAAAATTTAATACATTATAATTTAATTTAATTTAATTTAATTCCGGGGAAAAAAACAAAAATTCTAGCCGATCCAACATTTGTTGCAATGGATTGGGGAAAACCCAGAAAAACCCAATCAGATCAGATTAGTATGAAGTGTTAATGAGTTAAGAATAGAAATTTTGATATTAGAAAGAGAGGACTCTAAGTTGAAAAGTCTAAAAAGTTTATTATATTGATCGCAGAGAAGACGGAAAGGGTCATGCAAGCTATAATTACTAGATCAAAAGTCTAATGACAATGGCTGAAAATTACGGGTAACTCTAGAAGGAACACTAAAGTTAAGTTGCCTGAGTAAGGAAGGGGAATCGACCTCAATACACTTAACATAATACGACGGTTAACTAAAGAAGGAAGGCTAATTAAAAGAAGCCGATTATCATAAGGTGGTAAAACTACTCCTGGAACCCAGTTGAAACTAAGTAAAGCAAAAAGAAAAAACTGTTTTTGAACATACTCAATTCTGTCTTGATAAATTTGGTACTGCGGGGACCACACGCAAGAACCATATTCAAGAATTGGACGTACAAGAGAAGTAAAAAGTAACTTGGTTGTAAAGGGATCATTAAATTCTTTGGCCCATCTTTTAATGAAACCAAGTACACAAAAAGCCTTGTTAACAATGTGTGTAACGTGTCGATCAAATTTCAATTTCTGATCAAAGAGAATACCTAGATCATTTACTTCAGATATTCTCAAAAGTTGAGTTTAATTAAAGGAGTAGTTCATGACGTGATGGTTTCCTCTGTAAAATGACATAACTTTACATTTAGAACAATTAAGATGTAGCAGGTTATGATTACACCAGGCAAAAAACTTGTCAAGATCCATTTAAAGAAAGTTTAAAGTTTTGTCATTATACGTCAGACAAAGTTTAACGTCATCAGCGTACATAAGAATAGATGATTGTGTTAGTACAGAAGGTAGGTCATTAATAAAAAGGTTAAAAAGTAGAGGGCCAAGATGACTAACCTGAGCAACACCAGATGTAACAAATATAAGCTTAGATTGGCAAGATTTAAAAAGGACTCTGCATCGTCTTAGTTAAATAATTAGATATCCACAAAATAAGTTTTTGAGGAAAACCAATGAGATCTAATTTATGAAGCAATAAGTTATGATTAACGGAGTCAAATGCTTTACTGAAATCATCAGTTTAAGTCCGAAATCCTTTGGTTATAATTGAGGAAAACTCAAGAAGATTAGTAGTTGTGGATTTAAATTTGACAAATTCATGCTGATAAGGGGAAAGAACGGACTTTCACATTTGTGTTAATTGTGCAGTCAAGATTTTTTCAAAAATTTTAGGAATAGCGGATAATTTAGAGATACACCTATAATTCTTCACATCTTGGTTAGAGCCATATTTGTGAAGAGGTATAGAAAGGGAATCCTTTCATATAGGCGGAAAGTAACTCGTGGCTACGGACAAATCAAGCAACTTAAATATAGGCTTACAAATGGTATCAGCACAGAATATAAGTATACATGCTGGAACACCATCAGGACCGGGAGAAAATACAGGCTTAGAGGATTTAAGATAGCTTAGTAAAGAGATTTCGTTAATAAACGGGCAAAAAAGGAGTTAGAATTATTTAAGGAATACGGGTATGATTGCATAGTATAGGCTTCAGTGGAGTAAGTAGATTGAAAAAAGTCCGCAAACAATTCGGCCGCAGCCTGATCATTAGTTGCTTTGTTATTTTCAAAAAAAAATTGGATGGGAATTTAATAGTCTTACGTTTCAAATTAACAAAGTTATAAAACTGCTTAGGATCTTGGGCAAACTGTAGGCGACAACGATTCAAGTAATCATTGTAGCAGCGTGTATTTAGAGAAAAAAGTTAGCTCTAACAACGATATAACGAGAATAGTCTGAAGGACTTCCAGAAGATTTAAACTTTTTAAAATACCTGGATTTCAAATTTTTTAAAACCATCAATTCACGAGAAAACCAAGGTGGCCTATCACACTTAACTGGGTAAGCATTTAAGTGTGATAGTGTGATTTGAAATAATGAAAGTTCAGAAAGTCCTATAAGAAATTTATTATAGCTAGAGGGAACCAAGAAATCTGATTGAGAGGTCCATGCAACTTCTGGTAAATTAAAATCACCAAAAACTAAAAGAAAATCTCTATCAGATAGCTTGGATGCAACAGACCTGATAGAGGAAAGACGTTCAAGGTAGATGGAAACATTTGAAGAAGGCAGAATATAAGAACAAGTAATGTATATTAAAATTTGACACACTAACACTTTAACACAGATAAATTCTGAGCAAACAATTAACAGTTGTTCAACAGATAAATCAGACCTAGCAGCTATAAACACGCCTCCACCAGTTCGACCTAAACGGTCGCATCTGAAGGAAGTGTACTTATCTGTAAAGATTGAACTACTCAGAACATCTGGTTTTAACCAAGTTTCAGTAAATATTAAAATATGGTAATTAAAAGAGACACAATCAATAAACAATTTAGAGAGTTTAATGTTTAGTCCTCTAACATTTTGATAAGCAATAAAAAGAGAAGATGGATTTAGTTTTTTGATGTTCCACTCAAAGACGGGACACTGGAAACTACTGGCAAAGAAACTGAGGGACGAGTTTTTTGTTTAGGAGTATACTCCTTAACAATTAAATCAGGGGGCCAAAAATTTACACTACAGACTTTTTTAAAGCTGTCTGCAGAAATATTAATTTTGAACGATGCAATGTCTCGTGCATATTTAAATTTAAATTTCTCAACAATTGAGATCTTGGATTGAATGAATGCTTGCACATCTTCAATTGAAGTATCGGGGGCCAAGCGAGAAACAAAAATAAATTTCTTTGGCTTAACGGCGACAAGGGACTTAGTTATGTTTGGAGGCATAACTACAGAAGAGCTGCAACCAGTGTTATTTACTATACTCCTAGACACAGGCGAAATAGGAGAAGTGACGACCACAATAGGTGGATCAATCAAACTAACCGTGGAGTGCGCAAAAATTTCTAACAAGTTAATTTCTAGCAAGTAAGAAAGGCTACAGTCAAGTGTTGACGGTATAGGACCATGGATTTTTCAAGGTTATGTAAAAAATCAGATTCAGAAAACTGTTATTGGTAAACGTTTTTCAAAAAAAATTATAAACAACACATACAATTTTCAGTTAGACGCCAAGAAGTCCTGCTACTTGGAAAAACCACTGCCTGCTTGCTTGCAGTGGGCGCAGTGCAAATATATATGAACCGTTGAATAACTTTTATGTTCATTATCCGATCGGAACCAAAGCGATCGTTTAGGTGGTGATAGTGATCATTCACACCAAAACTGAATACTCTAGCTTTATTATTGCGCTTGCTATATGGTTTATCGATTTGCGAGAGCGAAAGTAAGCGTGTCCCAAATTTTAATAAAAATTTTACAGCGTATGATTCACATTATTGTTGTAACCAAATTTGGTGGCTCTAGCTTTATTAGTTTCTAAGATATAGACCATTGCAATACGGTTTTTCAATTTGCCGGGGCGGAAATAGGCTTGCCCCAAATTTTAATACAAATATTACAGCGTATGATTAACCAAATTTGGTGGCTCTAGCTTTTTTAGTTTCCGAGATATAGGAATTCACACAGACGGATAGACAGACATGGCTTAATCGACTCGGCTACTGATTCTGAGCAAGCATATATATGCTTTATGGGATCGCAGATGCCTCCTTCTACCTCTTACGCACATTTCGACAAACACAATAGACCATGTATTTTTTTCAAATTCATGGTCTAAAAATGATTTGACGAGCAAAGAAGTTTATATTGCAAATAAAAAGTGTACGGCATTTTTCGATACGGGCAGTAAGTTCAATATCATACGGAAAGATTTTTCTACCCGCTATTTATAGAGTAGAAGGGTATTATAACTTTGTTCAAACCGGAAATGTATGTAACAGGCAGAAGGAGACCCCATAAAGTATATATATATTCTGGCTCAGGATCAACAGCCGAGTCGATATAGCCATGTCCGTCTATCCGTCTGTCTGTCTGTCCGTCTGTCTGTCTGTCTGTCCGTCTGTCCGTGTGAAAATCTATATCTCAGCTATTATAAGAGCTAGGGGACTACCAAGTTTGGTGACAAAATGTTTTATTATTGCACGCTGATCAAGTTTATTTTGGATCTTAGCCACGCCCCTTCCGCCCACGTAAATCGAAAAAAAAAAGTTACAAGCGCAATTTTGATGCCATTTTGATGCCAGTTTATATGATAACTATAGCTAGCCAGATGATCTCTGTAAATTTGGTAATAATCGGATAATAAACACAGAAGTTATTCAGCTTAACGTTTTCCATAGCTGTAGGCAGCGCAAATTGTTTATTTGTACAGGAAATAATAAGAATGCAATACAATGCAAATTTTTGCAGTTGTTGGATAACAGCGTCAGTAGCTTAGTGGAAAAGCGATGAACTTCTGAACCGTAAGTCCCGTGGTTCGATTCCCAGTTCATGCCGTTTAAGCTTCATCTTTTCTTTTTATGAACTGACTCAGCTATTACAAAAGGTAGAAACACCAAATTTGACATGATGGTTCCTGTAACCTATGCGCAGAATGCGTTTTTCAAATTTGGGGTGCCACGCCCACCGCCCACGCAAATCGATAATTTTTCAATACTAAGGAAAGTATTACAGTTACAGACACCAAATTTGGCATCATGGTTCCTATAAATCATGGGCAAATGAGATTTATTTGAAATTTGAGGAGCTACGCCCACCGCCCACGCAAATCGATAATTTTCGATTATCAGGAGAAGTATTGAAATTACAGCTTTCTGCTTTGGTATGAACATAAATAATTGTAAATCTATTCCCCAAATTACAATCCAATCGGACCATAAACAAAAAAGTTATCCATGTTTCCGTTTTCCGTACTTCCACTGCTTGCGCCTGTGCTGCGCGTCGTGACGTCATCGTCACGATGCTTCGTTTCAGCCGTAACGTGTGTAAAGCTATGCCGTTTTCACATGTTATTCAGAGATAAATTTAATATAAACAATAGGTGGAGGATAAACTTGTGCAGAGTTTTGGAATTTTGGATGGAATTAAATGTGTGATAATTTGTTTCGAAACTGGGCGAATTGTATCTTACTGTCGAGCCCGCTCAACTGTAGCTTTCTTTAATTGTTTTATTTTTATTTTTTATTTAATTGTATGTTTAAGTTATGAGAATAAATAGCAACAACAACACGCATCATGCATTCGGGCTTTGTTTTTGTCGTGCAAAAATTTCCGAATGGTCTCATAATGTAACTTTGGCAAAATTTGCGTAATGGCTTAATGACCGAATGGAGAAGTGGTGGACCTCTTAGAGGTAATGGGTCCAAGGTTCGATTCCGCATGCATGCGTGTCATGGTGGGGGAGATCGATCTTTTCTTATTTTTTGCAAAGAAAAGTTTTTGCCTCCCTTTTTGAGCTACCTTCATGAAACTTTGTATATATGTTTCTCATTGCTTCCCGCTGTAAATAAGTCGGAACGAGCCGGTACGGACCGATATCGTATAGATGCCATAGAACCTATCGGTCGTTTTTTTTAACAAAATTTATTAAAAGTTAGTGTGCTCTAGAACACTTTCCATTCAAGTATATAAAGAGGTATTAAAAGGGCACATCGTATCGATTTTTACATGCACTTATTCGATTTATAGTCAAAAATTAAATGTGTGCAAAAAATTATTTTTTATACCCGCTACGCATAGAGTAGAAGGGTATTATAACTTTGTGCAAACCGAAAATGTATGTAACAGGCAGAAGGAGGCACCACCGACCCCATAAAGTATATATATTCTGGCTTAAGATCAACAGCCGAGTCGATATAGCCATGTCCGTCTGTCCGTATGTCTGTCCGACAAATTTGTTGATATGCAATTAATTATCAGAGAGAACAATTATGTTTACACGCAGATTGTTTTGAGTTGTCATGGCGTGCAAGTGCGAAAAAATAAGATCAATGACGAACAAAGTATTCTGAACATCAGATTTGGATACTTGTATCTCATATTTTTATAAATCTATTAATTCATTTTTTGATCAATGTGTTCCCTATGCTTACCCAGTTAAGTGTAATAGGCTACCTTGGTTCTTTTGCTTTTTTGCTTTAAATGCACCCTGCTACAATGATCACTTGAATAGTTGTCGTCTACAGTTTGCCCAATTAAGCAATTTTATAACTTTGTTAATTTGAATCGTAAAACTAATAGATTTCCATCTCATTTTTTTTATGAAAATAACAAAGCATCTAATGATCAGGGTGCTGCCGATTTGTTTGCGGACTTTTTTCAATCTACTTACTCCACTGAAGCCTTTTCTCCTTCTATGCAATCCTATCCGTATTCTTTAAATAATTCTTACTCATTTTTTTTGCCCTTCTATTAACGAAATCTCTTTACTAAGCTTAAGCTCTTAAATCCTCTAAGCCCATATTTTCTCCCGGTCCTGATGGTGTTCCAGCATGTATACTTAGATTCTGTGCTGATACCATTTGTAAGCCAATATTTAAGTTGCTTGATTTGTCTGTAGCCACGAGTTGTTTTCCGCCTATATGGAAGGATTCCTTCTGTATACCTCTTCACAAATGTGGCTCTAACCAAGATGTAAAGAATTATAGGTGTATCTCTGTATTGTCCGCTATTCCTAAAATTTTTTAAAAAAAATTTTGACTGCACAATTAATACATATGTGAAAGTATGTTATTTCCCCTTATCAGCATGGATTTTTCAAATTTAGATCCACAACTACAAATCTTCTTGAGTTTTTCTCAATTATAACCAAAAGATTTCGGAGAAAAATGCAAACTGATGTGGCCTACACTGATTTCAGTAAAGCATTTGACTCCGTTAATTATAACCTATTGCTTCATAAGTTAGATCTCATTGGCTTTCTTCAAAAGCTTACTTTGTGGATATCTGATTAATTAACTAAGAGGACGCAAAGAGTCCTTTGTAGTTCTTGCTCTTGGCTCTTTTTAACCTTTTTATTAATGACCTACCTTCTCTACTAACGCAGTCATTTATCCTTATGTACGCTGATGACGTTAAACTTTGTCTGACGTATAATGACAGAACTTTAAACTTTCTTCAAATGGATCTTGACATGTTTTTTGCTTGGTGTAGTCATAACATGCTACATCTTAACTGTTCCTTTAATTTTACTTAACTTTTAAGAATAACTGAAGTAAATGATCTAGGTATTCTCTTTGATCAGAAATTGAAATAAGATCGCTACGTTACACACATTGGTAAAAAGGATTTTCGTGTTGTTGGTTTCATTAAAAGATGGGCCAAAGAATTTAATGATCCCTTTACAACCAAGTTACTTTTTACTTCTCTTGTAATTCCAATTCTTGAATATGGTTCTTGCGTGTGGTCCCCGCAGTACCAAATTTAGCAAGATAGAATTGAGTCTTTTCAAAAGCAGTTTCTTCTTTTTGCTGTACGTACTTTCAACTGGGTTCCAGGAGTAGATTTACCACCTTATCATAATCGGCTTCTTTTAATTAGCCTTCCTTATTTAGCTAACCGTCGTATTATGTTAAGTGTACTGTTTATCATAAAACTAATAAGATTTGACGTCGATTCTACTTATTTACTTAGTCAACTTAAATTAAGCGTTCCTTTTAGAAATAACCGTAATTTTCAGCCATTATAAATTTTATAATTAAAATAAATTATATTCCATTCTAAAATTTTGAACTTAATTAAAATTAAAGTTTAATCATTAAATTAATTTACTTAGCTTTAATCAAAACTGCTTATGTTTAATCGTTTTTCTTTATATATACATTTTTATACCCGCTACTTATAGAGTAGAAGGGTATTATAACTTTGTTCAAACCGAAAATGTATGTAACAGGTATGTATTTTCTGGCTCAGGATCAACAGCCGAACTACCAAATTTGGTAACAAAATGTGTAATTATTGCACGCTGATCAAGTTTATTTTGGATTTTGGCCACGCCCCCTTCCGCCCCTGTAAATCGAAAAAATTGTTTACAAGCGCAATTTTGATGCCATATTGTTCATTTTCGGTTTATATAATAACTATAGCTATCCAGAAGATCTCTGAAAATTTGGTAACAATCGGATAATAAACACAGAAGTTATTCAGCTTAACGTTTTCCATAGCTGTAAGCAGTGCTGCCGGCAGCGCTGCTGCGGCAGTCGAGCACACTCGACTGTAGATTTCTTACTTGTTTTTGTTTTGTAGCGGGTATAACAACAAATGTAGAAATGTAATTATAAAGGACCATTTACCATTACCGCTCATCAAGGATCAGTTGGATCGTCTGCAAGATGCAAATATATTCAGTACAATCAATTAGAAAAAAAGATTTTTCCACGTACCAGCTACTGATTCGAGCAGAAAATATACGTATAGCTTAATTTGGAGAAATTCAATTTTTTGAAGATGCGCTTTTCAATTTCTAAGACATGTTATAAACAATCGAAAAATACAAAAATGCCATTCACTTCTTAGGACAGATGCTTGGGAAGAGCGTACCAACATAACAAAAGAAAACAAGTAAGAAAGCTACAGTCGAGCGCGCCCGACAGTAAGATACCATTCGCCCAGTTTCGAAACAAATTATCAACAAATATTTAATTCCATCAAAACACTCTGCACAAGTTTATCCCCCACCTATTGTTTATATTAGATTTATCTCTGAATAGCGCCATCTACATGTGTAAACGGCATAGCTTTATACACGCTACGGCTGAAATGAAGCATCGTGACGATGACGTCACGACGCGCAGCACACGCGCAAGCAGTGGAAGTACGGAAAACGGAAACATGGATAACTTTTGTGTTTATGGTCCGATTGGATTGTGATTTGGGGAATAGATTTATATTGCAATTATTTATCTTCATACCAAAGCAGAAAGCTTTAATTTCAATACTTCTGATAATCGAAAATTATCGATTTGCGTGGGCGGTGGGCGTGGCACCTCAAATTTCAAATAAACCTCATCTGCGCATGATTTATAGGAACCATCATGCCAAATTTGGTCTCTATAACTGTAATACTTTCCTTAATATTCAAAAATGATCCATTTGCGTGGGCGGTGAGCGTGGCACCCCAAATTTGAAAAATGCATTCTGCGCATAGTTTACAGGAACCACCATGCACAATTTGGTGTCTGTTACTGTAATACTTTTCTTAATATTCGTAAATTATCAATTTGCATAGGCGGTGGGCGTGGCACTCCAAATTTGAAATAAACTTAATCTCCGTATGATATACAGGAACCATCATGTCAAATTTGGTATCTCTAGGTTTTGTAATAGCTGAGATCTCGACGTTCATACAGACAGACGGACAGAAGGACAGACGGACATGGCTTAATCCACTCGGCTGTGGATCCTGAGCCAAAATATATATACTTTATGGGGTCTGCCATGTCTCCTTCTGCCTGTTACATACTTTTGCACAAACTTAGTATACCATTTTTGACCATTTTCAATGGTCGCATGGTATAAAAACGGTCCTCTGAATTTTGGATCTAACTTGGTTTGGGGTCTTTCTTCATTTCTTAAAAGCACATAGTCACTTATGTGGTGTTTGTCAACGGCTGCCCTATTGCTATCAAATCTGGATTTGTGGTATGACGGTAAGGAATTCATATTTTCTGTCGCATGAGCTCTAACCGTTGCGAAATCTATTTCACATTCGGTCTTACCTGGGGGAACTAATCCAAGCGGTCGGGCCTGTTTAACAATTAACATCTCCAACAGATTTGCCTCAGTGGCACGAAATATTGTACAATTCAGTGCTAGTTGGACTTCGCTAAGCGCGTCCTGCCACGATCGTTGACTTGATTCTACCACCCATTCCACTTGTCCATTTGCACGGCTTATTCCCTATTCTATGATACGCAATAATCTGAAAACATACAGCTAGTGAAACATCTGCACTGGTCGGCGATGATGCGATCTGGTACTCCACATAAGGATATGGAAGATTGCTCTTGCCACTTAATTTCCCCATTATATCTATATGAATGGTGTGCCACGGTATACTTGTCTTCGGAATGGAATGAAGTTCCGCCTGAACCTTTCCGGAAGATGATTTCCCGGATCTACAAGTTATGCAGTTTGAATCAAATTTTCGAACAGACTTGTTAATTTTAGCTAACCAATAATACTGATACACTTTATCAAGTGTCTTTTGCCACCCTAAATGCATTATGGACTCGTGGACCTGGTTAATTACTAACCATTTGAAAGCTCTGGGTACTACTGGTAAATAACTTGTTCTACCTCGTCTTTGGACCTTGCGATATAATACACCTTTTCGCAGATCATACCAAGTTTTCATGGTATGGCCAAGTTTTCGGCCAACTCATCCAATTTGTTAACAATTTCTATTATCTCGAGGTCTCAGCAAAAAGCCAAGTACTTGATATTTCGGACAGATTTACTCGTTTTTCGGGAATCTTGTTTATTGACAAAATGTGTTCGGGTAATAAAGATTTCTTGATAGGAAACCGACATGAGCCATACGCTTACCCTCTCTATACTGAATCTCGAAATTAAACGATTGTGAGTAGGCCCACCAGCGGTGAACTTTGGGGGTTAAATTTACTTTTGTGCGTGAAGCTTTGAATGAATTACAGTACAGCCTATTAATGGTAGAAGGCAATGGCAGAAATGTTTAACGGCTTTTACCCCTGCCAAGGCTTCCAGCTTTTAAGAGTAATATCTAGATTTAACAGAGGTAGTTGATTTGCTGAAGTACTCGATTACCTGGGGCTAGCAAAGGGAGAACAACTTGGGCGAACAATATTGCACTTTATTAATTCGCTGAGTTGCATTCGCACGACTTCTCTCTCTTCGGGGCTAAGTCTGTATGGTCGGCTCTGAACAGTTTTAGTTGGCTCAATCAAACGGATTTTCATTTCGCCTGTATTTACACGAGTATGAGGTATCCATTGATGTCGAGTGCCTTTCAAGTAGCTCGATTAATTGAGCTTTCTCGTCGACTAATTCGGTGTCAATATTGGACAAACTAAACGACCAATCAGTAACGAAACAATTATTAACCGTTTTTGATTTTACAACTTTAAAATTATCCAATGCCAAAATTACATAAAAGCCTAGTTTAAGGATTTCTTGTCCTATCAGAATATCACTTATCAATTGCTCGTTCGGGACTACATAAAATAATATTTCCATAATATTTTCGTTTTTAGTGACTTCACTCAAGATTTGCAATGTACTGCACACACTGCCACCACCAATGCCTTTTATCATTACAATATTGTTTATTTGTTTACCAAATAACTTATTACTAATGTCGTCTTTAATAAGGGAGTACTCTGCACCGGAATCGAAAAAAATCGTTAATGCAAACTTCCCTTTGGCTCAGTCACACAACATTGGTTAACAGCCTTCTATTGGGTCACATCTTGTTTGGCTGCACTTCCGTTTTTCGGGCACTGGTTGAAGAAATGTCCCCATACCGATAGCACGTAACATATGATTTTTCAGGCTGCGGTTTCGCCCCTCTATCTTGTCGCATTTTACTTCGACATTCAGCAATTCGATGTCCCGGCTTTGAAGAGAAGTGGCATTCAACTGGCGATGCCGTTGATTGTTCAAGCAACGTTGAAAGGTTGCTGGTGCATTCTAAAGACCAAAGGACACACGAGTATGTTCGTATTGTCCATGTATTGTTGGTTATTCAGATTAGATATTTATGTTGTCCCCTTTAAAGTAATCCCCCTCAGATACAATACACTTATGCCAATCCCCAGCACTTCTCATAAGCACTTTTCGGTATAGACTTCAGCTCTTCCTGCGATGCAGTCCTTATCTCCTCAATCGTTGCAAATCTCCGTTCTTTCATAATTTTATTTAGTTTTGGGAACAAGAAAATTAAATGAGTACGGTGGCTGAAGCATGATTGTGGTGATGTTTTTGGCCAAAAAATCGCTCATAAGCGAAGATGAGTATGCAGATGCATTATTGTCATGCAAAAGCCATGAATGGTTTTTCCACAATTCTGGACGTTTTCTTCGTATTGCTTTTCGCAAACGGCGCATAACTTTAAGATAATACTGTTTATTGACCGTACGATGCACCGTACGATGTGATGATGCACCACGCCATGGTAATCAAAGAAAACAGTGAGGTTTTTTCGGTTTTGGCTCATCTCCGACCACATAAAGTATATATATTCTGGCTCAGGATCAACAGCCGAGGCGATATAGCCATGTCCGTCTGTCCATCTGTCTGTCCGTGTGAAAACCTAGATCTCAGCTATTATAAGAGCTAGGACGGTTCAGGAGTTGACGCTCTTATCCAACAACTGCAAAAATTTGCATTGTAAGGCATTCTTATTATTTCCTGTACAACTAAAGAACTAAAGAACTAAGAACCAAAATAAACTTGATCAGTGTGCGATAATAACACATACTGTCACCAAATTTGGTAGATCATCTGGCTAGCTATAGTTATCACGTAGTCTGAAAATAAACAATATGACATCAAAATTGCGCTTGTAATTAATTTTTTTCGATTCACAGGGGCGGAAGGGGGAGTGGCCAAAATCCAAAATAAACTTGATCAGCGTGCAATAATAACACATTTTGTCACCAAATTTGGTAGTTCTAGCTCTTATAATAGCTGAGATCTAGATTTTCACACGGAGAGACGGACGGACAGACAGACATGGCTACATCGACTCGGCTGTTGATCCTGAGCCAGAATATATATACTTTATGGGGTCGGAGGTGTCTCCTTCTGCCTGTTACATACATTTTCGGTTTGAACAAAGTTATAATACCCTTCTACTCTATGAGTAGCGGGTATAAAAACAAGTAAGAAAGATACATTCTAGTGTGCTCGACTGTAATATACCCGCTACCCAGCTGCTCGTACATCAAAATTACTTGCGGAAAAATAAAGAACGGCTACAATCATATTTTGACCGTAAAAGACCATGGACTTACAATATTTATGCAAAGTCAAAATCTAAATTAAAAAAAAAAAATATATTTGCACACATTTAATTTTTGATGCGGGCGGAACTTGAACCCGTAAATGCATAATAGTTCTGTTCGTTTTGCAGTCCACAACTTAACCCAGAGATCATCTGGCTAGCTATAATTATCATGTAAACCGAATATGAACAATATGGCATCAAAATTGCGCTAGTTATCAATTTTTTTCGACTTACAGGGACGGAAGGGGGCGTGGCCAAAATCCAAAATAAACTTGATCAGCGTGCAATAACAACACATACTGTCACCAAATTTGGTAGTTCTAGCTCTTATAACAGCTGAGATCTAGATTTTCACACGGACAGACAGACGGACATGGCTATCGACTCGGCTGTTGATCCTGAGCCAGAATATATATACTTTATGGGGTCGGAAGTGTCTCCTTCTGCCTGTTACATACATTATCGGTTTGAGCAAAGCTATAATACCCTTCTACTCTATGAGTAGCGGTTGTAAAAACGACCAATAGGTGCTATGACATCTATACGATGTATCGGTCCGTACCGGCTCTTTCCGACTTATTTACAACTGGCAGCAATAAGAAACATGTGTACAAAGTTTCATGAAGGTAGCTCAAAAAGGAAGGCAAAAACTCAGAAAGCTCGATCTCCCCCACCATGACACGCATGCATGCGGAATCGAACCTTGGACCCATTACCTAAGAGGTCCACCACTTCTCCATTCGGTCATTAAGCCATTACGCAAATTTTGCCAAAGTTACATTATGAGACCACTCCGAAATTCTTGCACGACAAAAACAAAGTCTGAATGCATGATGCGTGTTATTGTTGCTATTTATTCTCATAACTTAAACATACAATTAAATACAAAATAAAAATAAAAAAAGATAAGAAAAAGCTGCGCTCTAACAATCGCACACAGCTGATTTAAGAGACCGTCACTTCTCCACTTGTTAACTAAGTTCATTGTGAGCCATTAAAAAATTTTTAAATAAAATGCACGACCACCAATTAATGCATATTCAAAAATTAAAGTATAAGTTCTTGAAAAAAAAAAAGCTTAAGCGGCATGAACTGGGAATCGAACCACGGGACTGTCGGTTCAGGAGTTCATCGCTTTGGCACTAAGCTACTGACGCTCTTAACCAACAACTGCAAAAAATTGCATTGTAAGGCATTCTTATTATTTCCTGTACAACTAAAGAACTAAAGAACTAAGAACCAAAATAAACTTGATCAGTGTGCGATAATAACACATACTGTCACCAAATTTAGTAGATCACCTGGCTAGCTATAGTTATCACGTAGTCTGAAAATAAACAATATGGCATCAAAATTGCGCTTGTAATTAATTTTTTTCGATTCACAGGGGCGGAAGGGGGAGTGACCAAAATCCAAAATAAACTTGATCAGCGTGCAATAATAACACATTTTGTGACCAAATTTGGTAGTTCTAGCTCGTATAATAGCTGAGATCTAGATTTTCACACGGTCAGACAGACGGACAGACGGACAGACAGACAGACAGACGGACAGACAGACAGACGGACAGACAGACATGGCTATATCGACTCGGCTGTTGATCCTGAGCCAGAATATATATACTTTATGGGGTCGGAGGTGTCTCCTTCTGCCTGTTACATACATTTTCGGTTTGAACAAAGTTATAATACCCTTCTACTCTATGAGTAGCGGGTATAAAAACAAGTAAGAAAGATACATTCTAGTGTGCTCGACTGTAATATACCCGCTACCCAGCTGCTCGTACATCATTTTTGCGGAACAAAAAAAACGGCTACAATCATATTTTGACCGTAAAAGGCTATGGACTTACAATATTTATGCAAAGTCAAAATCTAAAATAACAAGTAAGAAAGCTACAGTCGAGTATGCTCGACTGTAATATACCCGCTACCAAGCTGCTCGTACATCATTTTTGCGGAACAAAAAAAACGGCTACAATCATATTTTGACCGTAAAAGGCTATGGACTTATAATATTTATGCAAAGTCAAAATCTAAATTAAAAAATAAAATATTTTTGCACACATTTAATTTTTGATGCGGGCGGAACTTGAACCCGTAAATGCATAATAGTTCTGTTCGTTTTGCAGTCCACAACTTAACCCAGAGATCATCTGGCTAGCTATAATTATCATGTAAACCGAATATGAACAATATGGCATCAAAATTGCGCTTGTAATCAATTTTTTTCGATTTACAGGGGCGGAAGGGGGCGTGGCCAAAATCCAAAATAAACTTGATCAGCGTGCAATAACAACACATACTGTCACCAAATTTGGTAGTTCTAGCTCTTTTAATAGCTGAGATCTAGATTTTCACACGGACAGACAGACGGACAGACAGACAGACAGACAGACAGACAGACAGACGGACGGACAGACGGACATGGCTATATCGACTCGGCTGTTGCTCCTGAGCCAGAATATATATACTTTATGGGGTCGGAGGTGTCTCCTTCTGCCTGTTACATACATTTTCGAATTAAACATAGTTATAATACCCTTCTACTCTATGAGTAGCTGGTATAAAAATATAAGAAAAAGCTGCGCTCTAACAATCGCACACAGCTGATTTAAGAGACCGTCACTTCTCCACTTGTTAACTAAGTTCATTGTGAGCCATTAAAAAATTTTTAAATAAAATGCACGACCACCAATTAATGCATATTCAAAAATTAAAGTATAAGTTCTTAAAAAAAAAAGAAAAAGCTTAAGCGGCATGAACTAGGAATCGAACCACGGGACTTACGGTTCAGGAGTTCATCGCTTTTCCACTAAGCTACTGACGCTCTTATCCAACAACTGCAAAAATTTGGATTGTAAGTCATTCTTATTATTTCCTGTACAACTAAAGAACTAAAGAACTAAGAACCAAAATAAACTTGATCAGCGTGCGATAATAACACATACTGTCACCAAATTTGGTAGATCATCTGGCTAGCTATAGTTATCACGTAGTCTGAAAATAAACAATATGACATCAAAATTGCGCTTGTAATTAATTTTTTTCGATTCACAGGGGCGGAAGGGGGAGTGGCCAAGATCCAAAATAAACTTGATCAGCGTGCAATAATAACACATTTTGTCACCAAATTTGGTAGTTCTAGCTCTTATAATAGCTGAGATCTAGATTTTCACACGGACAGACAGACGGATAGACGGACAGACAGACAGACAGACAGACGGACAGACAGACATGGCTATATCGACTCGGCTGTTGATCCTGAGCCAGAATATATATACTTTATGGGGTCGGAGGTGTCTCCTTCTGCCTGTTACATACATTTTCGGTTTGAACAAAGTTATAATACCCTTCTACTCTATGAGTAGCGGTTGTAAAAACGACCAATAGGTGCTATGACATCTATACGATGTATCGGTCCGTACCGGCTCTTTCCGACTTATTTACAACGGGCAGCAATAAGAAACATGTGTACAAAGTTTCATGAAGGTAGCTCAAAAAGGGAGGCAAAAACTCAGAAAAGCTCGATCTCCCCAACCATGACACGCATGCATGCGGAATCGAACCTTGGACCCATTACCTAAGAGGTCCACCACTTCTCCATTCGGTCATTAAGCCATTACGCAAATTTTGCCAAAGTTACATTATGAGACCACTCCGAAATTCTTGCACGACAAAAACAAAGTCTGAATGCATGATGCGTGTTATTGTTGCTATTTATTCTCATAACTTAAACATACAATTAAATACAAAATAAAAATAAAAAAAGATAAGAAAAAGCTGCGCTCTAACAATCGCACACAGCTGATTTAAGAGACCGTCACTTCTCCACTTGTTAACTAAGTTCATTGTGAGCCATTAAAAAATTTTTAAATAAAATGCACGACCACCAATTAATGCATATTCAAAAATTAAAGTATAAGTTCTTGAAAAAAAAAAGCTTAAGCGGCATGAACTGGGAATCGAACCACGGGACTGTCGGTTCAGGAGTTCATCGCTTTGGCACTAAGCTACTGACGCTCTTAACCAACAACTGCAAAAAATTGCATTGTAAGGCATTCTTATTATTTCCTGTACAACTAAAGAACTAAAGAACTAAGAACCAAAATAAACTTGATCAGTGTGCGATAATAACACATACTGTCACCAAATTTAGTAGATCACCTGGCTAGCTATAGTTATCACGTAGTCTGAAAATAAACAATATGGCATCAAAATTGCGCTTGTAATTAATTTTTTTCGATTCACAGGGGCGGAAGGGGGAGTGACCAAAATCCAAAATAAACTTGATCAGCGTGCAATAATAACACATTTTGTGACCAAATTTGGTAGTTCTAGCTCTTATAATAGCTGAGATCTAGATTTTCACACGGTCAGACAGACGAACAGACGGACAGACAGACAGACAGACGGACAGACAGACAGACGGACAGACAGACATGGCTATATCGACTCGGCTGTTGATCCTGAGCCAGAATATATATACTTTATGGGGTCGGAGGTGTCTCCTTCTGCCTGTTACATACATTTTCGGTTTGAACAAAGTTATAATACCCTTCTACTCTATGAGTAGCGGGTATAAAAACAAGTAAGAAAGATACATTCTAGTGTGCTCGACTGTAATATACCCGCTACCCAGCTGCTCGTACATCATTTTTGCGGAACAAAAAAAACGGCTACAATCATATTTTGACCGTAAAAGGCTATGGACTTACAATATTTATGCAAAGTCAAAATCTAAAATAACAAGTAAGAAAGCTACAGTCGAGTATGCTCGACTGTAATATACCCGCTACCAAGCTGCTCGTACATCATTTTTGCGGAACAAAAAAAACGGCTACAATCATATTTTGACCGTAAAAGGCTATGGACTTATAATATTTATGCAAAGTCAAAATCTAAATTAAAAAATAAAATATTTTTGCACACATTTAATTTTTGATGCGGGCGGAACTTGAACCCGTAAATGCATAATAGTTCTGTTCGTTTTGCAGTCCACAACTTAACCCAGAGATCATCTGGCTAGCTATAATTATCATGTAAACCGAATATGAACAATATGGCATCAAAATTGCGCTTGTAATCAATTTTTTTCGATTTACAGGGGCGGAAGGGGGCGTGGCCAAAATCCAAAATAAACTTGATCAGCGTGCAATAACAACACATACTGTCACCAAATCTGGTAGTTCTAGCTCCTTTAATAGCTGACATCTAGATTTTCACACGGACAGACAGACGGACAGACGGACAGACAGACAGACAGACAGACAGACGGACGGACAGACGGACATGGCTATATCGACTCGGCTGTTGCTCCTGAGCCAGAATATATATACTTTATGGGGTCGGAGGTGTCTCCTTCTGCCTGTTACATACATTTTCGAATTAAACATAGTTATAATACCCTTCTACTCTATGAGTAGCTGGTATAAAAATATAAGAAAAAGCTGCGCTCTAACAATCGCACACAGCTGATTTAAGAGACCGTCACTTCTCCACTTGTTAACTAAGTTCATTGTGAGCCATTAAAAAATTTTTAAATAAAATGCACGACCACCAATTAATGCATATTCAAAAATTAAAGTATAAGTTCTTAAAAAAAAAGAAAAAGCTTAAGCGGCATGAACTAGGAATCGAACCACGGGACTTACGGTTCAGGAGTTCATCGCTTTTCCACTAAGCTACTGACGCTCTTATCCAACAACTGCAAAAATTTGGATTGTAAGGCATTCTTATTATTTCCTGTACAACTAAAGAACTAAAGAACTAAGAACCAAAATAAACTTGATCAGCGTGCGATAATAACACATACTGTCACCAAATTTGGTAGATCATCTGGCTAGCTATAGTTATCACGTAGTCTGAAAATAAACAATATGACATCAAAATTGCGCTTGTAATTAATTTTTTTCGATTCACAGGGCCGGAAGGGGGAGTGGCCAAGATCCAAAATAAACTTGATCAGCGTGCAATAATAACACATTTTGTCACCAAATTTGGTAGTTCTAGCTCTTATAATAGCTGAGATCTAGATTTTCACACGGACAGACAGACGGATAGACGGACAGACAGACAGACAGACAGACGGACAGACAGACATGGCTATATCGACTCGGCTGTTGATCCTGAGCCAGAATATATATACTTTATGGGGTCGGAGGTGTCTCCTTCTGCCTGTTACATACATTTTCGGTTTGAACAAAGTTATAATACCCTTCTACTCTATGAGTAGCGGTTGTGAAAACGACCAAAAGGTGCTATGACATCTATACGATGTATCGGTCCGTACCGGCTCTTTCCGACTTATTTACAACGGGCAGCAATAAGAAACATGTGTACAAAGTTTCATGAAGGTAGCTCAAAAAGGGAGGCAAAAACTCAGAAAAGCTCGATCTCCCCAACCATGACACGCATGCATGCGGAATTGAACCTTGGACCCATTACCTAAGAGGTCCACCACTTCTCCATTCGGTCATTAAGCCATTACGCAAATTTTGCCAAAGTTACATTATGAGACCATTCGGATATTCTGGCACGACAAAAACAAAGTCTGAATGCATGATGCGTGTTGTTGTTGCTATTTATTCTCATAACTTAAACATACAATTAAATACAAAATAAAAATAAAAAAAAGATAAGAAAAAGCTGCGCTCTAACAATCGCACACAGCTGATTTAAGAGACCGTTACTTCTCCACTAGTTAACTAAGTTCATTGTGAGCCATTAAAAAATTTTTAAATAAAATGCACGACCACCAATTAATGCATATTCAAAAATTAAAGTATAAGTTCTTAAAAAAAAAAGAAAAAGCTTAAGCGGCATGAACTGGGAATCGAACCACGGGACTGTCGGTTCAGGAGTTCATCGCTTTTCTACTAAGCTACTGACGCTCTTATCCAACAACTGCAAAAATTTGCATTGTAAGGCATTCTTATTATTTCCTGTACAACTAAAGAACTAAAGAACTAAGAACTAAAATAAAGTTGATCAGCGTGCGATAATAACACATACTGTCACCAAATTTGGTAGATCATCTGGCTAGCTATAGTTATCACGTAGTCTGAAAATAAACAATATGGCATCAAAATTGCGCTTGTAATTAATTTTTTTCGATTCACAGGGGCGGAAGGGGGAGTGGCCAAAATCCAAAATAAACTTGATCAGCGTGCAATAATAACACATTTTGTCACCAAATTTGGTAGTTCTAGCTCTTATAATAGCTGAGATCTAGATATTCACACGGACAGACAGACGGACAGACAGACAGACGGACAGACAGACATGGCTCTATCGACCCGGCTGTTGATCCTGAGCCAGAATATATATACTTTATGGGGTCGCAGGTGTCTCCTTCTGCCAGTTACATACATTTTCGGTTTAAACAAAGTTATAATGCCCTTCTACTCTATGAGTAGCGGGTATTAAAACAAGTAAGAAAGATACATTCTAGTGTGCTCGACTGTAATATACCCGCTACCCAGCTGCTCGTACATCAAAATTATTTGCGGAACAATAAAGAACGGCTACAATCATATTTTGACCGTAAAAGGCCATGGACTTACAATATTTATGCAAAGTCAAAATCTAAAATAAAAAAAATAGTTTTTTGCACACATTTAATTTTTGATCCGGGTGGGACTCGAACCCGTAAATGCATAATAGTTCTGTTCGTTTAGCAGTCCACAACTTAACCCATTTCACCACCGTACACGCACACACGATTCGGCACAATGCTGCAAGCAGCGCTGCCGGCAGCGCTGTTTACAGCTATGGAGAACAGCTATGAAATAACTTCTGTGTTTATTATCCGATTGTTACCAAATTTTTAGAGATCATCTGTCTAGCTATAGTTATCATGTAAGCCGAAAATGAACAATATGGCATCAAAATTGCGCTTGTAATCAATGTTTTTTCGATTTACGGGGGCGGAAGGGGGCGTGGCCAAAATCCAAAATAAACTTGATCAGCGTGCAATAAAATCACATATTGTCACCAAATTTGGTAGTCCTAGCTCTTATAATAGCTGAGATCTAGATTTTCACACGGACAGACAGACGGAGAGACGGACAGACAGACGGACGCACGGACATGGCTATATGGACTCGGCTGTTGATCCTGAGCCAAAATATATATTATTTTTGGGGTCGGGGTCGGAGGTGTCTCTTTCTGCCTGTTACATACATTTTCGGTTTAAACAAAGTTATAATACCCGTCTACTCTATGAGTAGCGGGTATAAAAATATAAGAAAAAGCTGCGCTCTAACAATCGCACACAGCTGATTTAAGAGACTGTCAATTCTTCACTAAGTTCATTGTGAGCCATTAATAAAATTTTAAATAAAATGCACGACCACCAATTAATGCATATTCAAAAATTAAAGTATAAGTTCTTAAAAAAAAAAGAAAAAGCTTAAGCGGCGTGAACTGGGAATCGAACCAAGGGCCTGTCGGTTCAGGAGTTCATCGCTTTTCCAGTAAGTTACTGACGCTTTTATCCAACAACTGCAATAATTTGCATTGTAAGGCATTCTTATTATTTCCTGTACAAATAAAGAATTTGCGCTGCCGGCAGCGCTGCTTACAGCTATGGAAAACGTTAAGCTGAATAACTTCTGTGTTTATTATCTGATTGTTACCAAATTTTCAGAGATCATGTGGCTAGCTATAGTTATCATATAAACCGAAAATGAACAATACGGAATCAAAATTGCGCTTGAAATCAATAATTTTTCGATTTACAGGGGCGGAAGGGGGCGTGGCCAAAATCCAAAATAAACTTGATCAGCGTGCGATAATAACACATACTGTCACAAAATTTGGTAGTTCTAGCTCTTATAATAGCTGAGATCTAGATTTTCACACGGACAGACAGACGGAGAGACGGACAGACAGACGGACGCACGGACATGGCTATATGGACTCGGCTGTTGATCCTGAGCCAAAATATATATTATTTTTGGGGTCGGGGTCGGAGGTGTCTCTTTCTGCCTGTTACATACATTTTCGGTTTGAACAAAGTTATAATACCCTTCTACTCTAAAAGTAGCGGGTATAATTATTATAGCTACAATCATATTTTAACCGTAAAAGGCCATAAACTTACAATATTTTTGCAAAGTCAAAATCCAAAATAAAAAAAATAGTTTTTTGCACACATTTAATTTTTGATTCGGGTGGGACTCGAACCCGTAAATACATAAGAGTTCTGTTCGTTTTGCAGTCCACAACTTAACCCATTTCACCACCGTACACGCACACACGGCACAATGCTGCAAGCGGCGCTGCTGATAGCGCTGCTTACAGCTATGGAAAACTTTAAGGTGCATAACTTCTGTTTTTTTTTATCCGATTGTTACCAAATTTTCAGAGATCATCTGGCTAGCTATATTTATCATGTAAACCGAATATGAAATGAATCGATTTACAGGGGCGGAAGGGGGCGTGGCCAAAAACCAAAATAAACTTGATCAGCTTGCAATAATAACACATACTGTCACCAAATTTGGTAGTTCTAGCTCTTATAATAGCTGAGATCTAGATTTTCACACGGACAGACAGACGGACAGACAGACAGACGGACAGACGGACATGGCTACATCGGCTCGGCTGTTGATCCTGAGCCAGAATATATATACTTTATGGTGTCGGAGGTGTACCCTTCTGTCGTCAGCCAGAATATATATACTTTATGGGGTCGGAGGTGTCTCCTTCTGCCTGTTACATACATTTTCGGTTTGAACATAGGTATAATACCCTTCTACTCTATGAGTAGCGGGTATAAAAATATAAGAAAAAGCTGCGCTCTAACAATCGCACACAGCTGATTTAAGAGACCGTTACTTCTCCACTAGTTAACTAAGTTCATTGTGAGCCATTAAAAAATTTTTAAATAAAATGCACGACCACCAATTAATGCATATTCAAAAATTAAAGTATAAGTTCTTAAAAAAAAAAGAAAAAGCTTAAGCGGCATGAACTGGGAATCGAACCACGGGACTTACGGTTCAGAAGTTCATCGCTTTTCCACTAAGCTACTGACGCTCTTATCCAACAACTGCAAAAATTTGCATTGTAAGGCATTCTTATTATTTCCTGTACAACTAAAGAACTAAGAACCAAAATAAACTTGATCAGCGTGCGATAATAACACATACTGTCACCAAATTTGGTAGATCATCTGGCTAGCTATAGTTATCACGTAGTCTGAAAATGAACAATACGGAATCAAAATTGCGCTTGAAATCAATAATTTTTCGATTTACAGGGGCGGAAGGGGGCGTGGCCAAAATCCAAAATAAACTTGATCAGCGTGCGATAATAACACATACTGTCACAAAATTTGGTAGTTCTAGCTCTTATAATAGCTGAGATCTAGATTTTCACACGGACAGACAGACGGACAGACGGACAGACAGACGGATGCACGGACATGGCTATATGGACTCGGCTGTTGATCCTGAGCCAAAATATATATTATTTTTGGGGTCGGGGTCGGAGGTGTCTCTTTCTGCCTGTTACATACATTTTCGGTTTGAACAAAGTTATAATACCCTTCTACTCTAAAAGTAGCGGGTATAATTATTATAGCTACAATCATATTTTAGCCGTAAAAGGCCATAAACTTACAATATTTTTGCAAAGTCAAAATCCAAAATAAATAAAATAGTTTTTTGCACACATTTAATTTTTGATTCGGGTGGGACTCGAACCCGTAAATACATAAGAGTTCTGTTCGTTTTGCAGTCCACAACTTAACCCATTTCACCACCGTACACGCACACACGGCACAATGCTGCAAGCGGCGCTGCTGATAGCGCTGCTTACAGCTATGGAAAACTTTAAGGTGCATAACTTCTGTTTTTTTTTATCCGATTGTTACCAAATTTTCAGAGATCATCTGGCTAGCTATATTTATCATGTAAACCGAATATGAAATGAATCGATTTACAGGGGCGGAAGGGGGCGTGGCCAAAAACCAAAATAAACTTGATCAGCTTGCAATAATAACACATACTGTCACCAAATTTGGTAGTTCTAGCTCTTAGATCTAGATTTTCACACGGACAGACAGACGGACAGACAGACAGACGGACAGACGGACATGGCTACATCGGCTCGGCTGTTGATCCTGAGCCAGAATATATATACTTTATGGGGTCGGAGGTGTACCCTTCTGTCGTCAGCCAGAATATATATACTTTATGGGGTCGGAGGTGTCTCCTTCTGCCTGTTACATACATTTTCGGTTTGAACATAGGTATAATACCCTTCTACTCTATGAGTAGCGGGTATAAAAATATAAGAAAAAGCTGCGCTCTAACAATCGCACACAGCTGATTTAAGAGACCGTTACTTCTCCACTAGTTAACTAAGTTCATTGTGAGCCATTAAAAAATTTTTAAATAAAATGCACGACCACCAATTAATGCATATTCAAAAATTAAAGTATAAGTTCTTAAAAAAAAAAGAAAAAGCTTAAGCGGCATGAACTGGGAATCGAACCACGGGACTTACGGTTCAGAAGTTCATCGCTTTTCCACTAAGCTACTGACGCTCTTATCCAACAACTGCAAAAATTTGCATTGTAAGGCATTCTTATTATTTCCTGTACAACTAAAGAACTAAAGAACTAAGAACCAAAATAAACTTGATCAGCGTGCGATAATAACACATACTGTCACCAAATTTGGTAGATCATCTGGCTAGCTATAGTTATCACGTAGTCTGAAAATAAACAATATGGCATCAAAATTGCGCTTGTAATTAATTTTTTTCGATTCACAGGGGCGGAAGGGGGAGTGGCCAAAATCCAAAATAAACTTGATCAGCGTGCAATAATAACACATTTTGTCACCAAATTTGGTAGTTCTAGCTCTTATAATAGCTGAGATCTAGATTTTCACACGGACAGACAGACGGACAGACGGACAGACAGACAGACGGACAGACGGACAGACAGACAGACGGACAGACGGACAGACAGACAGACGGACAGACAGACATGGCTATATCGACTCGGCTGTTGATCCTGAGCCAGAATATATATACTTTATGGGGTCGGAGGTGTCTCCTTCTGCCTGTTACATACATTTTCGGTTTGAACAAAGTTATAATACCCTTCTACTCTATGAGTAGCGGGTATAAAAACGACCAATAGGTTCTATGACATCTATACGATGTATCGGTCCGTACCGGCTCTTTCCGACTTATTTACAACGGGCAGCAATAAGAAACATGTGTACAAAGTTTCATGAAGGTAGCTCAAAAAGGAAGGCAAAAACTCAGAAAGCTCGATCTCCCCCACCATGACACGCATGCATGCGGAATCGAACCTTGGACCCATTACCTAAGAGGTCCACCACTTCTCCATTCGCTCATTAAGCCATCACGCAAATTTTGCCAAAGTTACATTATGAGACCACTCCGAAATTCTTGCACGACAAAAACAAAGTCTGAATGCATGATGCGTGTTATTGTTGCTATTTATTCTCATAACTTAAACATACAATTAAATACAAAATAAAAATAAAAAAAGATAAGAAAAAGCTGCGCTCTAACAATCGCACACAGCTGATTTAAGAGACCGTCACTTCTCCACTTGTTAACTAAGTTCATTGTGAGCCATTAAAAAATTTTTAAATAAAATGCACGACCACCAATTAATGCATATTCAAAAATTAAAGTATAAGTTCTTAAAAAAAAAAGAAAAAGCTTAAGCGGCATGAACTGGGAATCGAACCACGGGACTGTCGGTTCAGGAGTTCATCGCTTTTCCAGTAAGTTACTGACGCTTTTATCCAACAACTGCAAAAATATGCATTGTAAGGCATTCTTATTATTTCCTGTACAAATAAAGAATTTGCGCTGCCGGAAGCGCTGCTTACAGCTATGGAAAACGTTAAGCTGAATAACTTCTGTGTTTATTATCCGATTGTTACCAAATTTTCAGAGATCATCTGGCTAGCTATAGTTATCATAGTCCGAAAATAAACAATATGGCATCAAAATTGCGCTTGTAATTAATTTTTTTCGATTCACAGGGGCGGAAGGGGGCGTGGCCAAAATCCAAAATAAACTTGATCAGCGTGCAATAATAACACATATTGTCACCAAATTTGGTAGTCCTTGCTCTTATAATAGCTGAGATCTAAATTTTCACACGGTCAGACAGACGGACACACGGACAGACAGACGGATGCACGGACATAGCTATATCGACTCGGCTGTTGATCCTGAGCCAAAATATATATTATTTTTGTGGTCGGGGTCGGAGGTGTCTCTTTCTGCCTGTTACATACATTTTCGGTTTGAACAAAGTTATAATACCCTTCTACTCTAAAAGTAGCGGGTATAATTATTATAGCTACAATCATATTTTAACCGTAAAAGGCCATAAACTTACAATATTTTTGCAAAGTTAAAATCCAAAATAAAAAAAATAGTTTTTTGCACACATTTAATTTTTGATTCGGGTGGGACTCGAACCCGTAAATGCATAATAGTTCTGTTCGTTTTGCAGTCCACAACCTAACCCATTTCACCACCGTACACGCACACACGATTCGGCACAATGCTGCAAGCAGCGCTGCTGATAGCGCTGCTTACAGCTATGGAAAACGTTAAGGTGCATAACTTCTGTTTTTTTTATCCGATTGTTACCAAATTTTCAGAGATCATCTGGCTAGCTATATTTATCATGTAAACCGAATATGAAATGAATCGATTTAAAGGGGCGGAAGGGGGCGTGGCCAAAATCCAAAATAAACTTGATCAGCGTGCGATAATAACACATATTGTCACCAAATTTGGTAGTCCTAGCTCTTATAATAGCTGAGATCTAGATTTTCACACGGACAGACAGACGGACAGACAGACGGATGCACGGACATGGCTATATCGACTCGGCTGTTGATCCTGAGCCAAAATATATATTATTTTTGGGGTCGGGGTCGGAGGTGTCTCTTTCTGCCTGTTACATACATTTTCGGTTTGAACTGCGCTGCGAAATAGCGCTGCTTACAGCTATGGAAAACGTTAAGGTGCATTCTGTTTTTTTTATCTGATTGTTACCAAATTTTCAGAGATCATCTGGCTAGCTATAGTTATCATAGTCCGAAAATAAACAATATGGCATCAAAATTACGCTTGTAATTAATTTTTTTCGATTCACAGGGGCGGAAGGGGGAGTGGCCAAAATCCAAAATAAACTTGATCAGCGTGCAATAATAACACATTTTGTCACCAAATTTGGTAGCTCTAGCTCTTATAATAGCTGAGATCTAGATTTTCACACGGACAGACAGACGGACAGACAGACGGACAGACGGACATGGCTATATCGACTCGGCTGTTGATCCTGAGCCAGAATATATATACTTTATGGGGTCGGGGGTGTCTCCTTCTGCCTGTTACATACATTTTCGGTTTGAACAAAGTTATAATACCCTTCTACTCTATGAGTAGCGGGTGTAAAAACGACCAATAGGTTCTATGACATCTATACGATGTATCGGTCCGTACCGGCTCTTTCCGACTTATTTACAACTGGCAGCAATAAGAAACATGTGTACAAAGTTTCATGAAGGTAGCTCAAAAAGGAAGGCAAAAACTCAGAAAGCTCGATCTCCCCCACCATGACACGCACGCATGCGAAATCGAACCTTGGACCCATTACCTAAGAGGTCCACCACTTCTCCATTCGGTCATTAAGCCAGTACACAAATTTTGCCAAAGTTACATGATGAGACCATTCGGAAATTCTTACACGACAAAAACAAAGTCTGAATGCATGATGCGTGTTGATGTTGCTATTTATTCTCATAACTTAAACATACAATTTAATACAAAATAAAAATAAAAAAAGATAAGAAAAAGCTGCGCTCTAACAATCGCACACAGCTGATTTAAGAGACCGTCACTTCTCCACTTGTTAACTAAGTTCATTGTGAGCCATTAAAAAAATTTTAAATAAAATGCACGACCACCAATTAATGCATATTCAAAAATTAAAGTATAAGTTTTTTAAAAAAAAAGAAAAAGCTTAAGCGGCATGAACTGGGAATCGAACCACGGGACTGTCGGTTCAAGAGTTCATCGCTTTTTCACTAAGCTACTGACGCTCTTATCCAACAACTGCAAAAATTTGCATTGTTAGGCATTCTTATTATTTCCTGTACAACCAAAGAACTAAAGAACTCAGAACCAAAATAAACTTGATCAGCGTGCGATAATAACACATACTGTCACCAAATTTGGTAGATCATCTGGCTAGCTATATTTATCACGTAGTCTGAAAATAAACAATATGGGATCAAAATTGCGCTTGTAATTAATTTTTTTCGATTCACAGGGGCGGAAGGGGGCGTGGCCAAAATCCAAAATAAACTTGATCAGCATGCAATAAAATCACATTTTGTCACCAAATTTGGTAGTCCTAGCTCTTATAATAGCTGAGATCTAGATTTTCACACGGACAGACAGACGGACATGGCTATATCGACTCGGCTGTTGATCCTGAGCCAGAATATATATACTTTATGGGGTCGGAGGTGTCTCCTTCTGCCTGTTACATACATTTTCGGTTTAAACAAAGTTATAATACCCGTCTACTCTATGAGTAGCGGGTATAAAAATATAAGAAAAAGCTGCGCTCTAACAATCGCACACAGCTGATTTAAGAGACTGTCACTTCTCCACTAAGTTCATTGTGAGCCATTAATAAAATTTTAAATAAAATGCACGACCACCAATTAATGCATATTCAAAAATTAAAGTATAAGTTCTTAAAAAAAAAAGAAAAAGCTTAAGCGGCGTGAACTGGGAATCGAACCAAGGGCCTGTCGGTTCAGGAGTTCATCGCTTTTCCACTAAGCTACTGACGATTTTATCCAACAACTGCAAAAATTTGCATTGTAAGGCATTCTTATTATTTTTCGTGTACAAATAAAGAACTTGCGCTGCCGGCAGCGCTGCTTACAGCTATGAAAAACGTAAAGCTGAATAACTTCTGTGTTTATTATCCGATTGTTACCAAATTTTCAGAGATCATGTGGCTATCTATAGTTATCATATAAACCAAAAATGAACAATACGGAATCAAAATTGCGCTTGTAATCAATTTTTTTCGATTTACAAGGGCGGAAGGGGGCGTGGCCAAAATCGAAAATTAATTAATTTGGTAGTCCTAGCTCTTATAATAGCTGAGATCTAGATTTTCACACGGACAGACAGGCGGACAGACGGACATCACTATATCGACTCGGCTGTTGATCCTGAGCCAGAATAGATATACTTTATGGGGTTGGAGGTGTGTCCTTCTGCCTGTTACATACATTTTCGGTTTGAACAAACTTATAATACCCTTCTACTCTATGAGTAGCGGGTATAAAAATCGATATCGACTCGGCTGTTGATCCTGAGCCAGAATATAGGAATATACTTTATGGGGTCGGAGGTGTCTCCATCTGCCTGTTACAGACTTTTGCACAAATTTAGTATACCATTTTTGACCATTTTCAATGGTCGAAAGGTATAAAAACTGGTCCCAGGGATGAATATACTGATAAGAAAATATTAGCCTTCATCACCAAAAACAGGTCGATGTCAGTACGCGATTTGGCAAAAAAAGCCGGAACGAGATCTATGGTGGAAAGAGTGAAGTAACGGCATAATTTAAAGACATACGAAAAACAACAAGTAGCAAAAAAAAGTCTGCGGCAAATACAAGTCGGCAAATCGAGAGTTCGAAAGCTCTTTGATGGAATGCTCTCTGATAAAGTGAAATGTGTTATTATGGACGAAGAAAGTTATGTTAAGTTGGACTCGAGAACTTTACCGGGCCCTAAATTTTATACCGAAACTAAAGGTGGGACTGTTGACGAGTCCGTGTCCAAAATTAAAGTGCAAAAATTTGGAGAGAAAGTGCTAATATGGCAGGCCATTTGCTCCTGTGGCTTAAGAAGCAGCCCATTTTTCACAAAAGGCACAATAAAGGCCGATACTTACATGAGGGAGTGCTTAAAATAACGTTTGATTCTATTTTATGAAAAAGACAATGTCTCAACACTATTTTGGGCAGATCTCGCAACAGCTCACTATGCCCTTTCAACTTTGGCCCTATTAAATGCCCAAAACATCAATTTTGTGTCCAAAGAGTAGAACCCACCAAATTGCCCAGAACTTCGCCCAATTGAGAGATATTGGGCTATTGTTGAACGCAATTTGAAGAAGGATGGCAGTCTCTCCGAAAACATGAAAGAAATAAAAAACAAGTAAGAAAGCTACATTCGAGTTTTACCGTAAAAGGCTATGGACTTACAATATTTATGCAAAGTCAAAATCTAAAATAAAAACAAGTAAGAAAGCTACAGTCGAGTGTGCTCGACTGTAATATACCCGCTACCCAGCTGCTTGTACATAATTTATTTGCGGAACAAAAAATGGGCTACAATCATATTTTGACCGTAAAAGGCTATGGACTTATAATATTTATGCAAAGTCAAAATATAAAATAAAAAAATAACATTTTTGCACACATTTAATTTTTGATGCGGGCGGGACTCGAACCCGTAAATGCATAATAGTACTGTTCGTTTTACAGTCCACAACTTAACCCATTTCACCACCGTACACGCACACCCGATTCGGAAAACGTTAAGCTGAATAACTTCTGTGTTTATTATCCAATTGTACCCAAAACTTCTTTTTCTTTCTAGAAAAGAAAGAAATTTTCTTTCTTTTTTTCTATTTTTTCGTTTCTTTTTTTATTTTCTTTGTTCTTTGTTTTAAGGACTCGCATATTTAGTATTACCTATTTATTTTAATTAAAAATTTAAATGTTATTAAAAAATATGTATCAATGATTTACCGGATAGACACTCGTATGGACCAATACGTCTATAAAGAAATTATAGAGGATATAATGGTGCCATATTCCGAGGACAATATGCCATTATCATGGCGTTTTATGCACGACAACGATCCTAAGCACACTTCACGGCTTATGAAAAGTTGCCTTTAGGAGCATCAAGTTGTTACGCTGAAGTGGCCAGCTCAGTCACCGGACCTCAATCCGATAGAGAATCTCTAGAATGATGTTGAGCAGCACATTCGCACCAAAAATCTGGGCAGTTTGAATGATTTGTGGATAGTTATCCGAGAAGCGTGGTACAGTATTCCGCAGAACAGATGCGCTGCTTTAGTGGAGAGTCAGCACAGAAGATTGGATGTAGTTATCAAAAACAAAGGATATCCAACAAAATATTAGTCCCCTTTCTTATGTTTTCTCATTCTGCTAAACTCATGTCCAGCTGAAAATCATAGTTAATTCATTCAAACCAACGCAGAAAAAAAACGACGAAAGGGAATAGGCTGAAAGTAACGGTACATCTTATCAACTAATAAGGCAACAACCAGAAAAAAAATTGGTGAACTATTCACTATACAATCGGTAAAAATTCATGTTGAAGTGTGCTGCTAAATAGTGTGCTAAATAAAAGGCCACCACTGTATATATATTTAAAATTTAGTTAAAAGTTTTACCAAATATAATTAAAAGTCGTTATAGAAAAGATATTAAATTAAATATATTATTACTATAGATTGAAAACAAAGCAAACATTACTATAGATTGAAAACAAAGCAAACAAGGAAACAAACAATATAGTAAACCAAGACCAAAAATTCAAAAATTCAGTTAGTGTAAAAAAGAAATTAAATAATTTGTTGAATAGTTATGGAGCTCGATCAGTTTGCGAAGACCTTCGAAACAGCGTCGCATCGAGCTCGGCTTCACCCAGCGCGATGTGGCTCTGGCCATGGGCAAACTCTATGGCAACGATTATTCGCGGGCGACAATCTCACTCTTTGAGACACACAAGTTGAGCGTCAAGAGCATGCGCAAGCTTAAGCCATTGCTGCAGAAGTACCGGGTACAAAAAAAAAAAAACGATGATATGAAAAATTTTTGTGTACTTATCCAAAAATGAAGAGAATTGCTCTACTTGTTAAAAAAAGGAATATTTTAATGCAAATGCACTACGAAAAAAAGAAGAGTTATAAAAAAAAAGAGATTCCAGTCCCACCCTGAGAAAAAAAAAAGATTCCAGTCTCACCCAGAGAAAAAAAAACCCAGTCCAGTCTCAATTGAGAGCTGACAGCGGACTGAAAATCCGAACACATTGAGAGCTTACGTAGTCAGAAATTAAGACAGAAGCAACTCAGCCTACTTGAATCGTTTTAATAGAATTGTATCGCTTGGTACCTCCTTGCTACAAATTCTACATATAAAGCCAGCAAGTCTTAAAAGAGAATACCTCTCTGTCTATATTATTTTCCATGGGATTAGCCGCAAATCGCAAGGGGGAAATTTCTACAGCATTTTGCCTTGCTTCAGTCACTCAAATGTCTGCAACTTTCGTTAGCAGACATCGTGGCTGCCCAAGCCAAGCAGATTGAGAATAAGTATGGTTTGTGCCGGTGGCAAATGTGGCAAGAGAGCAGAATGTGACCGGCCCATGACTGTTATTAGTCATGCAGCGGGCTCGGACTGAGACGTCTAAGCTAATGAAGCTTTTTCACACCTGCCTGCTAAATTATGCGCCATGACCAGGAATGCCATGGAGTGAGAGCACCATGCAAGCCATTTACTTGTTACAGATTGCTTATAATTAAATTATAATCAACATCAAGCCAGGCGCATCACGCAGATGCAGACGAAAATGGAGACGTAGAGACCAAGACCAAGACATGCAGCCAGTGAGACCGGTCTGAGGCCGCTGCTGCTGCTGACATGCATATAACAAGCCTTCAACTATCTAATCAACGTACAAGTCAAAATATCAATACCTCAAGTAATCAAAATCACTTTAGAATTTCAAATCAGTTGGGCTGATGCTGCCTGCCTGCCTGCAGCGTCTCACACAAGCACCGTGTCCAGCTGCTATATGCGACAGTTGCAACTCGAGTCCAGAGTGGGGAGATTGATGAAAAAAAAAGCAACAACAACTAAGATTATTCGAATTTAATGGGCGTAACGCGCGTGGAGACTTCACAAGTGAGGCAACGCCAACTACAACAAAAACAACAACTGAGACGTTTCACAGACATGTTAGGAAAAGCTAAAGCTGGACCTGCTGCCTGTTGGACCAGGGTCCTGCCTGTGTCTGGTCTGGCCTGGTCTTTTCCAGTTATACTGTGCTCGCACTGTGACCTGTCATCATGATTGATACGTTTGATGGATTCATTCGAGCTGACTGCTGTGTGGCGTTCAGTTTTAAAGTTTGCTGATTGATCCCAGCGTGTTGATTACAATCGACGCCGACGTACACGCAGATGCAGGCACAGGTAGTTGGCGCAGGCAGTTGGCGCTGTATGGGGAGTCTTGCAACGCATGCTGCTGGGATTTCAATCAAAAGTGTCAGCGCTGGCACAACATCTCTTACTGCTAAAGGTGCCGAAACCACTAACTAAATACAATGGTAACTGAATATTAGAATAGAATATTAGAATATTAGAAATGATAAGAAAGGCAAAAAAATTCAAAGGGAAACAAAGAGTTAATCCCTTTTTCATTGATAAGCAATTTTAAAAATTATGGAACTT
The DNA here is from genome assembly GCA_018904095.1 of Zaprionus ghesquierei. Taxonomy (NCBI): domain Eukaryota; kingdom Metazoa; phylum Arthropoda; class Insecta; order Diptera; family Drosophilidae; genus Zaprionus; species Zaprionus ghesquierei. Next base: position 279,601 of record JAEIGP010000516.1, read on the forward strand.
TGGAAAAGTGGGAACAACAAAAAAAAATTTTAATAAATTATAAAAAATTTTAAATATTTTGAAATTAAGAAAATTGACAGTTAATATTTTTAAAACATTTTTAAAAGCTTTAAATATTCTTAATGAATTTTAAATAATACGCAAATTTAGGAAAAATGTGGAAATTTGACGATGACGTCACGATATGCTGCAAAGGCGCAAAGAGTGTAACTATGGAAAACGTTTAGATGAATATCTTCTGTGTTTATTGTTCGATCGGATTGTAATTTTGAAAATAGATTTATATTGTAATTATCTATGTTTATACCAAAGCAGAAAGCCATAACTTCAATACTTTTCCCAATAATCGTAATTATCGTTTTGCGTGGGCGGTGGGCGCGACATCGAAAATTGAAAATAAACTCGATCTACCTATGGTATACAGGAAATTAGTTGTCTCTACCTTTTGTAATAGCTAAGATCTAGACGTACAGACGGACAGACGGACATGGCTATATCGACTCGGCTGTTGATCCTGAGCCAGAATATATATACTTTATGGGGTCGGAGGTGTCTCCATCTGCCTGTTACATACATTTTCGGTTTGAATAAAGTTATAATACCTTTCTACTCTATGAGTAGCGGGTATAAAAAAAAAACGTTTTTGCACACATTTAATTTTTTTTGCGGGTGGGACTCGAACCCGTAAATGCATAATAGTACTGTTTGTTTTGCAGTCCACAACTTAACCCATTTCACCACCGTACACGCACACACTATTCGGCACAATGCTGCTTACAGCTATGGAAAACGTTAAGCTGAATAACTTCTGTGTTTATTATCCGATTGTTACCAAATCAGATATCAGAGATCATCTGGCTATCTATAGTTATCATGTAAACCGAAAATGAACAATATGGCATCAAAATTGCACTTGTTATCAATGTTTTTTCGATTTGCGGGGCGGAAGGGGGCGGGGCCAAAATCCAAAATAAACTTGATCAGCGTGCAATAATAACACATATTGTCACCAAATTTGGTTGTCCTAGCTCTTATAATAGCTGAGATCTAGATTTTCACACGGACAGACAGACGGACAGACGGACATGGCTATATCGACTCGGCTGTTGATCCTGAGCCAGAATATATATACTTTATGGGGTCGGAGGTGTCTCCTTCTGCCTGTTACATACATTTTCGGTTTGAACAAAGTTATAATACCCTTCTACTCTATGAGTAGCGGGTATAAAAAAACTTTTTTGCACACATTTAATTTTTGATGCGGGCGGGACTCGAACCCGTAAATGCATAATAGTACTGTTCGTTCTGCAGTCAACAACTTAACCCATTTCACCACCGTACACGCACACACTATTCGGCACAATGCTGCTTACAGCTATGGAAAACGTTAAGCTGAATAACTTCTGTGTTTATTATCCGCTTGTTACCAAATTTTCAGAGATCATCTGGCTAGCTGTAGTTATCATGTAAACCGAAAATGAATAATATGGCATCAACATTGCGCTTGTAATCAATGTTTTTTCGATTTACGGGGGCGGAAGGGTGCGTGGCCAAAATCCAAAATAAACTTGATCAGCGTGCAATAATAACTCATATTGTCACCAAATTTGGTAGTCCTAGCTCTTATAATAGCTAAGATCTAGATTTTCACACGGACAGACAGACGGACATGGCTATATCGACTCGGCTGTTGATCCTGAGCCAGAATATATATACTTTATGGGGTCGGAGGTGTCTCCTTCTGCCTGTTACATACATTTTCGGTTTGAACAAAGTTATAATACCCTTCTACTCTATGAGTAGCGGGTATAAAAAACTGGATGCGTGTCACACGTGGGGTTAGCAAGAAGACTGTGCAGAACCTGATGCGTGGCGTTAAGTAAAAAATACGCCTAAAAATTAGATATTAAACTTTCCATACAATTTTTTAACAAAACTCATGCATAATATACTCTATAAAATAGTAAAACAAAAAATAATAAAATCGGGAAAGAAATCTAAAAGTTACAACAAAAACTAAGTGTGCAGTTTCTTCTTGATGACGAAGAAAAAGACACAAATTATTCATTAAACCGTTTGCCATAGTTCCGATGCCCGTTATTGCAGCATCGTCACGCATTGTTTTGGTCTTTCTGTATGTGTCTGTATGTGTGTGTGAGAGCGAGTTTGTGCTAGTTAGTGCAACTACATATTGCTTACTTTACGTTATAAACGTTTTGAGTAATCATTAACGAGGGAACAAAAATTATGCATAATTAGATGTGCATGAATGCCTGTCCGAAATGAGGAAAAGAAACAGAAAGAAGAACAAAAATAAAGTTTGCAACATGTGAAAGTTAACTAAAAATATAAATAAAACTAATGAAAAAACTAATGAAACAAAAAGGTTTAGACTTGAAATAAATTAAATGTTAGATATACGATATATCGGTCCATTGATAAATTGAAAAATAAAAAAAAACGATCGATAAGTTCTATGGTAGCTATCCGATCCGGCTCGTTTTGACCTATTTCCATCGTGTTGCAAGTTTCAATAAGATATCTAAGATATCTATCGTTAGACCTGACAAAAGTACAGGCGATTTAGCCGCCTATATTGGTGCTAATTAAGAATATATACTTCATAGTGTCCAAGGTATCTTCTAAGGTACGTTTCGAAATTCCGACCAAAATTAATATACCTTCTGTAAAGGTGTGGCAGGGGTGTGGTCACCCCCACTTTTTCAAAATATACCTGATGGTTCTGAACCACATTGCCCAATGTGCAGTTCGATGATTTTTTCTAAACAAGGCAGATGAAACAAAAAAAAGACATCTTACATATAAGATGGCTTGTGAAATTATCCTACTAGTAAAGGTACTCGTCAAAGCAGTTCAGTGCATTAACTGGGTTACTAATAACTTACCCTCAATGCTCCAGCTACAACCAGTACAGACTTAATTGCACGTAGTCCCCAATCATAATGATCTTGCTTGGATAGTAGCTCTTTGCATAACGTATACAGAGTGATAAACTTTCTCGCCAGAAGTCGGGCTTCTTGGAAGCCTTCAGCCACTAACATTATTTCACTAATCAGTGCAAAGTCCGGAACTACCATTGCACATGGTCTATAAAGGGCTTTAAGGTTTTCTGGTAATTCAGCACGTCCAGCATATCCTGGATTCATAGTTATAAATACTCCAACCGTAGGGCGTAGGGTTATGTATTCTCCCAAAAAGTTAAATGCCTGTTTTTTTGCTTTTATGGCATCTTGAATGCATTTGACCTGCACTGCGACAACAGACAAAACCTCAACTGAGATTCGATTAAACTCATCAAAGCAACCCCAAGCACCAGATTGTGCAAGACCCTTATGTATATTGCCAATTGATCTGTAATCCATTTGTTCAGAGCAATTAAACACATACACCATCATGCCCAATGCTCGACCAAGATCTTTGGTAGTTTCAGTTTTACCTGTACCCGCAGGACCAGCTGGGGCTCCTCCCATAACCAGATGAAGCGATTGAGTCAGCGTAATATAACATCGATCTGTTAGAGGTGTTATTACAAGACGTGGAGTATTGCCAAGGTATTCATAATCATAACGAAACTGCGCATCACAAATATTAGCAAAACAGTCATCTATTCTACTATCCCAGCGATGGCGGAGTTGACTTTGCCACTGGAAAGCCGTCTGTATTTCAACTTTTTTTGCAATAATGTTGGCCACTACATCCCTACTATGTACATCAATGGTACATACGGTCATAATCTTTTGACGTTCACCAGCAGTTAGATCACCCAATAGAAGAATAATTAGATTATTAAGCTGCGTTACTTGCTTTCGATTATAATCTTTTAAAGCATTTTCATATCTCATTTGCACTTTTGCAAACGCATCATTGGTCTCGGATGTCCACATGATTTGAGTACCTACCAAGGCTGGTTGCGCCGGCCACTCGAATATCCACACGTGACGAGGCTTAATGTCATACTGGGTTAAGGACCGCTTTAATTGGTCCCTTAGTGTCTCTCTCATTTTATCAGTAACTCGATTTAGCCAAACTTCTACTTTACCGCTACAATCACAATTTTGAATGAAAGGTACATATTCTTCCAACTCTTTGGCTACCATTCCAGCTGCTTGTCTAGTTGCAGAAAGCAAATTTAGTTTTCCAAGAGAATCGTAGAGTTTAGTCAAATGACGTGAAACCAGAGCAGGACTGTTACCATTTGATAAAATATCTAACAAATCCGCAGATGAAACAAAATAAAATCTTGGATAAGCTAACCGCTTTGTCTCCAAATAATCATTCAGAGCTTTCTCGCATAAAAGAAGCATCTTAAGCAGAATTTCTAAATGCTCATTGAGCTTGCTTCCAGAGCGGTTAGTTGAACGTACTACATTTTTGTCAGCATTCATTTGCGCCAAAAGAGCTCTAAACTCCTTATCTATAAAGTCAAATCGTTTCGAGTCTTCAGGAAGCTGTGCCCGTATATCTTCGGAGCCAACAAAAATACTTTCTAGGTATTGCCATTTGCGTTGTACTTCAAACCACGAACTTATTATTTGATCAGCATTTGAAAGTTTTTGTTGCCAGACTGACACTTCATGAAAAAAAAAGGCTACATATTTCGATGACGTCATAGTTTGCAATTGGGCTTGATGGTCTTCCAGAGTTTCAATTAATTCTTCCGATACTTTCAATATTTTTAAACCAGTACGTTCATGTATTTCTACGCCGAACTCCATAACAGCCCATGCAGCGGCTATATCCTTTAACTGCTTTTCCATATTCATTTCTTTAACGGATTTTTCAACAATTCCTTTCACCTCTTCTTCAAACTCATGTAAATTTAAATCAATAAGATACTTTAAAGTTGTGGAATCATCCATGCTAAATTTTACTTGAGTAGTTGCCATTAGCTCGGCCCAGTGACGGTCGCGTATTGCAGGGTTTTGTAGTTCGGTAATGGCGCGCAACGATGTCATTAAATTTTTTAAAGATGCCTCCATATAAAGAAATGGTTCCCAAAGACGTGTCGAAGGGTCTAAGCCTCTAAGCTCTCTTCCAAATTTTTTGCACTCTTGATCCATTACCTCGATGTCAATTTTTTTCCAGGGAGTTTTTTTCCAATCATTAATAGTTGCTTCTATAGATATTGCAAAGTCCCACATTATTTTCGCTAATTTTAAATCTTTACGACACCCATCAATTTTTGCAACGTCTGGACCTAGTAATTCAAAGAGAACCGCTGACTCAGAAAGCCTTTGCTGACGTTCTTCTAAATCTAGTATTTCTAAATCTGCTTCATCCATTAGTTCATAGCAATTGGGGCAAGGGACAAAAAAAAATTTTTTCTGCAGAAACTTTTTACGATATGTGTTTGCCATGTTATTGCAGAGCAAAATTCTTTTTTCTATTTGATCAACCTGATAGCTTTGAATTGGAGCTATAATTTGTTTAGTCACTGCCGCTTGCCGCTTAATTTTCATCCAGGCTTCAGGTAATTCATTCAGCTGTAAGAGCTCTATATCTTTAAATTCGTAGCCGTATTTTATAAGTAAACTAACTATCTCTCTGATAGGGTCAAACATATTATCAAACTTTTGTTGTTTTTCATTTATTTGATTTAATATAGAAAGTATTTTTACCAAGCCATCAAAATCATCCCTTTTTAATTCCATTTTCAAAACTATATTAGCCTCGTCAATAAATTCTTGCAATTCCTAAATAAAATGGGACAAAATGTACAACACTTTAGTTACAAGGTAATATTGGTTATAAATAAGAAAATAACTTACGAAACCTACTGTCGAGCACCCCCAACAGTAACATATCCTTCGCAATATTTAAACAAGTAAAGAAAGCTACAGTCGAGTGCACCTATTATTCATTAAAAAAGTCTGCACAAGTTCATCCGCCACCTATTGTTAAAATTAGATCTATCCTTATATTCCGCCATCTAAATGTAAAAATGTCATAGCAAACAGCATTATACATGCTACGGCTGAAACAAAGCATCGTGACAAAGACGTTACGGCATGCTGCAAAGGCGCAAGCAGCGGAACTACGGAAAACTTTTAATTGCATAACTTTTGTTATCCGATCGGCTTGAAATTCTAATATAAATATATTTGTGTGTTAAAACAAAAGACAGACAGACGGGCATAGCTCAATCGACTCGGCTTTTGATCCTGAGCCAGAATATATATATAGTAACATATCCATTCAACACCCACACCCCAACCACATATATTATAATTGTACATTAGAATATAACAAAGAGAATTATTGTAAAACTCACGTACACATATTTAAATTTAAGTACTAAACACATTAAATCTTAAGCGCAAATTGTAATCAAAGAACAAGAGCCCTTCGGTTAACTTTGGCCATTAACGCACATACCTAATGTCATGTTTCAAGTCACCCCACACTTCAAAAGTACTGTTCCCACAGATCAAAAACTAAACAATTGTCTCCAATTCTGAAATCTTAACGATAAACAATTCTCCCCCAATTCGGATATCTTAACGATAAACAAATCTCCCCCAAATCCAAACGGGAACCAACTGAAATAATAAAGCCAACTGAAATAATAAAACCTTATTGCCCGAGTCACCGCTCACGCACTTGTCTCAGGATTCTCAAATTACCTCCTATTTTAAGAGAGCCCCTCTCTGCACAAGAGAACCAAAACTCATAGCTAAAACTCTCTTTAACACACTTCGCTCTTAAGCTTGCCTATATAAACGCGAAGACGTCCCCTTACAAGAGTTCAGTTCTGATTATACTATCAATCGAGATAGTTTCGCCAAAGCCTCGTTTCGACTTTGAAACCCTATTATCCGACCAAGTGATAATCCAACGGCTCCGGTTCTTCCTTAGCTACTTTAGAAGTAAATAAAGTGTTCAAGTAAAAATCAAACAATTGTTGTTTTTTTTACTTAACCATAACTCAGAATCTGTTTCTAGTGCAGCCGGTAGAATAAAGAGAGTAAGTTGTGCGACTCGTTTACCGATATCAATCAAGTGACAAAGATCCTTGTACGACCAAGCGTATCTTTCGAGATTGAACCACGCGAATCGGCGCTAAAGTGAACGTGCATCGTAATACAATCGACTTTCATTATCCGCCAAAGAACTACGTGTAGTCGGTGGTTAACATAAACTGAAAACAAAAGTGTAAAAACAAACAAAAACTCTGCAACATTTAAAACAAAACCAACCATGGCAACCGAACCAATCCAATTGTTGTCGGAGTCTCATCTCAACCAAGCCCTAAGTCAAATCAGGCAAGTGCCCTCGTTCAGCGGTAACACCCAAGAACTCAGCACTTTCATCAGAAGGATCAACTTTATTCTTCAACTATACCCATCCACCGATGCCAGGTAAAAGCATGTATTCTTCAGCGCAATTGAAATGCAGATTGCGGGAGACGCCCAAAGAGTGTCACAATTATCTGGAGCTACAACATGGCCGGAATTGATGAACGCCCTCATCAACGAATACAAGACGCAAACACCCTGTGAGGAGCTGTTTTGCCAACTATATAACACACATTTCACTGGAAGTATTCGTAAGTTCGTTGAAGGAATAGAATCCAAATCGTTCACAATATCACACAAACTCGTGTTAGAAAATAATCATAATAATACCATATTATACACAAATGAGGAAGTTGCCCGATAGCTTAATTATGACTCTTGCTAGACCTGACATAACGATCGTATCTAAACTAAAACAAATAGGACAATCAGAAGGTGTGTACGACATAGTTTTCAACGACCGAACAAAACCTCAAAATAGTTCCAACTCTAACACTAATTCACATCAAAACTCAAAAAATAAAGGGAAATATCAAAATCGATCAATATCGCGAGCAATGCAATGCATAACTCAAACAACTCAAATCCAAATAGTAGTTCAAAGCCTGCTGAATCAAATCAGCAAGTTATGAGCGAATTCAAACAAAAATTAAGCCAAGGCAGAGCCCAAAATTCCATGAACCATCAACAACAAAATGTTAATGCACCAAACCCTCCTGTCAAACGGCAAAGAGAGAGTACTAGTGGCCAATACAAAATGGACACAGGCGAAAATTTTCATCAACCAGCCTCGGAATCGGAAAGCGATTCATAAGAGGAGGAAACCCATTCCTAAAAATTAAAATAAATAACATAACTCTTAAATGCCTCGTAGACACTGGTTCTTCCATTAACATCATGCAACAAAATTTCTTTAATTTCCCCACAAAACCTTCTAAAATAGAAGTCCACACCATAAATGGTACTATAACGTTAACTCAAAGCGTTTCGTTGCATCCAAGCAACCTTTGTCCTACTAAGCAAACCTTCTATATTCATAATTTCTCTGAAAAATATGACCTACTATTAGGCAGAAATTACTTAGAGTCAACCAACACCCAAATTAACTATTCAACACAAACAGTCACTTTAAACGGCTATCCATTCAAAATGTCGTACGACCACATTCAAACAGATGAGTCCAAGGTTACCAATGAGTGCCCCAAGTCATCTAACCCAGAGGAAACCCCTCTAAATACCCCAAAAAAGGAGAAAACCCTCGTGAAAATTAAGCGGAAACCCCACTTAAAACCAGATGAGTCCAAGGTTACCAATGAGTGCCCCAAGTCAGAAAACCCTCCTGAAAATTAAGCGGAAACCCCACTTAAAACCAGATGAGTCCAAGGTTACCAATGAGTGCCCCAAGTCATCTAAACAAGAAGAGTCCAAGACCACCTATGAGTGTCCCAAGTCTTCTGAATCTGTGAAAACCCCTCTTATTACCCCTTACCTAGAAAAAACCCTTCTAGAAATATCTTCTAACTACGCAATAGATGACGAGTTATAAGAATACAATGTATTCAGATTAGAACATCTGAATACAGAAGAAAGGGAACAACTATCGCACGTTTTGCTCGATTCAGTACAAGGGAGGGGAAAATTTGACTTTCACGAGTACGATTAAGCATTCTATTCAAACAAAACACGAAGACCCTATTTATGAAAAACCGTTCAAATATTCCCAAGCATTTGACCAAGATGTTAACAAACAAATAAACGAAATGATAGAACAAAAAACAATTAGGAAATCTAAGTCTCCATATTGTTCCCCCATTTGGATTGTCCCAAAGAAAAACGATGCTTCGGGCAAACCAAAATTTCGATTAGGCATAGACTATCGCAGTCTCCACAAAATAACCATTGACGACAAATGTCCCATTCCAATAATGGATGAAATATTAGACAAGCTTGGACGTTTTCAATATTTCACAACCATCGATCTAGCTAAAGGTTTCCATCAAATCGAAATGGACCCACAGTCAAAACAGCATTTTCAACAAAACATGGACATTACGAATATACTCGTATGCCCTTTGGTCTGAAAAATGCACCAGCAACATTTCAACGTTGAACAACCTTCTAGAAGATCTAATCTATAAAGATTGTTTAGTTTATTTAGATGATATCATTTATTCTACCTCGTTAGAAGAACACATAATGTCACTAAAAAAGGTATTTGAAAAGCTACGATCAGCCAATCTAATATTACAACTTGACAAATGTGAATTTCTGAAGAAATTTTCACTTACAACAGATGTATAGCTATAGGAGCCGTATTATCTCATGAGCATAAACCCATTTGCTATGCGAGCAGAACTCTAAACAAGCACGAGCTCAACTATACGGCAATAGAAGAGGAACTATTAGCCATAGTATGGGCAACAAAATACTTTAGGTCTTACCTATTCGGAAGAAAATTCGACATATTAAGTGATCACAGACCACTCGTATGGCTAAGCAACATAAAAGATCCTAATATGAAGTTACAGAGATGGAAAATAAAATTGAACGAATATGACTATAATATCCAATACTTACCTGGTAAAGAAAATCATGTGGCCGACGCCCTATCCAGAATTCAAATTCAAGAAAACTTTCTAGGAGAAGACGACACAGTTTCCCTTGCTTCAGCATCCACAGTGCATAGCGCAAAAGAAGACAATCAGAGTTATATTCCAATAACCGAAAGACCCCTTAACTATTACACAAGACAATTAGAATTCATAAGAGACGATCATGACAAAGTCCAAGTAATAAAATATTTTCATAGAACCAGAATAAAAATCAGTTATAAAGAAATGACAGACACCCTTGCCAAAGACCTAATCAAAGAATACCTCTGCACTAAAAAAAGTGTCATTTACTTCCCTAACGAAATTGACTTTCAAGTCTTTTAGAATGCGTATACTCAAATCATAAGTCCCGACAATTTCACTAAAGTTATGAAGACTAGTGTTAAACTAATAGATATTCAAACATACGCCCAATTCAAGGAAATCATTCTCAAAACACATAAAGAATTATTACACCCTGACATAGAAAAACTTACACTTCAGTTCAAAGAACTTTATTATTACCCCGATTACCAATAACTCATTCAAAACATTATAAATGAATGCGAGATCTGTAACATCGCTAAAATCGAACATAGAAATACAAAGTTAGTCTTCGAAACAACCCCCGAAACTTTTAACCCCAGAGACAAGTATGTCATGCATTTCTACTTAATAAATAATAAAGAATTCCTATCATGTATTGACATTTATTCTAAATACGCCTCCTTGATAGAAACAGTCGAGATTGGCTCGAAGCCAAAAGAGCTATTCTGCGCATATTCAACGACATGGGTAAGCCTTTAGAAATAAAAGCCGACAAAGACTCCGCTTTCATGTGCACCGCACTTAAACTCTGGTTAGAATCAGAAGGAGTAAACCTAAACATAACAACTAGTAAAAATGGAATTTCTGATATTGAGAGATTTCATAAAACTGTCAATGAAAAACTAAGAATAACAACAAGCGAAAATGAACCCGAAAACCAATTCACCAAATTTGAGAAAATACTTTACGTATACAACCACAAAACAAAACACAACACATTACCGAGTGCAGTAGCTAGTGCAAAGAAAGGGTCATTCAACCAAATATGTTTAAATACATTTGTTTCAGATATAAAGGGACCTCTGGGTTCTTTCATTAGGTCAGCTAATCCTACTTCCCTTATAGATCCCTTGGAGTCTGCTATCAAGGAAAGAAACATTTATTATCAGGAACAATCCCGAAAAAGGAAATTTGAAAAAACAGGTAGCGGCACGGCCTTCAGATATAAGCGTAATGACCAGTAGAGACCTATAGAGAATAAATCAGACAACCAACAACAGTCATACTCTTATATAGAAATAGTCAGAGTCAGTCTCACTGTAATAATTATTACGGAAATAACAATCGAGACGGCAATTCACGTTTCAGACGAAATAATTCTAACTCTGATCAGAGATTGGCCATTATGCAAAAACCTAAACAAGCCTATCAAAAAACAAAAACGCCGGATGGACTATTAAATATAGTACACACGGACTTGTATACTATTAACGTCCGATACGTGGTTACAATACGAGGGTCGTTTGATAAGACCGTGACTTTTTGTATTTGCCGCGCACCTGCTCTAAATACAACACTGCTCCTGTCAGCAGTTATCGATTAACAGCTGACTGTAAAATTTTGAGAAAGCTGCGTTTTTTGGTTTGCGTTTTATAGGCATTGAAAGCAGACGATCTCGTGAATTTTAACGAAAATGGAAAAAGTGAATTTCGTGTGCTAATTAAGCATTATTTTTTGCGTAAAAATCCATCACCGAAACCAAGGAAAGACTTGATAAATATTATGGGGACTCTGCACCATCAATTTCAATGGTTAAGAAATGGTTTACTGAGTTCCGTTGTGGTCGTACCAGTACAAGTGATGCCGAACGTTCAGGTCGCCCAAAAGAGGTCGTCATGCCAGAAATCGTCGACAAAATCCATGGAATGATATTGGATGATCGGAGAATGAAAGTGCGTGAGGTAGCTGAGGCTGTAGGCATCTCAACTGAACGGGTACATCACATTTTACATGAATATTTGGACATGAAAAAGCTTTCCGCGCGATGGGTGCCGCGATTGCTCACACACGACCATAAGCGCAACCGTGTGACCATTTCAAAGGAGTGTTTGGCGATGTTCAACCGCAATCCAAACGAATTTTTGCGCCGTTTCGTTACCGTAGACGAAACATGGATCCACCACACCACACCAGAGACCAAAGAACAATCAAGACAGTGGGTTTCTCCGGGTGAACGTGCACCAAAGAAGGCCAAGGTGGGTCTGTCGGCCAACAAGGTCATGGCCACAGTTTTTTGGGATGCACAAGGTATCATTCACATCGATTACCTTGAAAAGGGTAAAACGATCACCGGCGAATATTATTCAGAGCTTTTGGACAGATTCGATATTGATTTGAAGCAGAAACGACCGCATTTGGCGAAAAAAAAGTGCTGTTCCATCAGGACAATGCACGGGTGCACACGTGTGTAGTCAGCATGGCAAAATTTCATAAATTGGGCTACGAACTGCTACCCCATCCAGCATATTCTCCAGATTTAGCCCCTGTGACTATTTTTTTGTTTCCAAACATGAAGAAATGGCTCGGCGGTAAGAGATTCGGGTCAAATGAAGAGGTCATCACAGAAACAAACGACTATTTTGAGGGCCTTGAGAAAACCTATTATTTGGAAGGAATAAAAAAATTGGAAAAACGCTGGACTAAATGTATAGAGCTAAAAGGAGATTATGTTGAGAAATAAAACGCTTCTTTGACGAAAAAAATATATTTTATTCAAAAAGTCACTTATCAAACGACATAGATAAGATAGATAAGTTCTCGAAATTTGCAGGAGCTTATACGATCCCAACCAGGGATACTATAAACACCACAAGGATTATTTTGCAATTTATTCAACATTTTGGCATACCTGAAACATAAAGAAACTAATTTGCGACCAAGGTGGTCGTTTCAGAAATCTTCAAGCAATGCTCCAGTTGAACGGTTGCATTCCACTGACCTCAGTGACTGACTGATTTATAGAATCATTACAGATCGAAAATCCAAAGAAAGGCTCGAATGCAATCACGAGGAAATTTTATCAAAAACATTAATCACATATAATAACGGAGTCCACTCTGCTACTAAATTAACTCCATTCCAACTTTTCTCGGGAAGAACCCATATTTTTAATAAAAATTACATTTGATAATTACTATTACTATAAAAACTATTTGGCTAAATTAAATACATTTCGTAAAGATCTATACCCTGAAAGTAAGAAACAAATAAACCAGGCAGAAATAACTAAAATACAAAAACTTAATGAGGATAGATACGAACCACTCCCGGTTACCGGAAATCAAACTATACACAGAAAAAAAAATAGAAGGAATAAATTAACGGCAAGATTCACTCAACAAAACCAATATTCAAGCAAAAAGAAATTGTATTTATTAAAATTTTTATAAATATTAAGATTATTTCATTATCTGTAAATCAAAACCTAAGTAATTACTTATAAGTCTATCAACAACAAGTAAGAAAGCTACAGTCGAGTATGCTCGACTGTAATATACCCGCTACCCAGCTGCTCTTACATCATTTATTTGCGGAACAAAAAAAAAAAATGGCTACAATCATATTTTGACCGTAAAAGGCTATGGACTTACAATATTTACGCAAAGTCAAAATCTAAAATAAAAAAAAAACATTTTTGCATACATTTAATTTTTTATGCGGGCGGGACTCAAACCCGTAAATGCATAATAGTACTGTTCGTTTTGCAGTCCACAACTTAACCCATTTCACCACCGTACACGCACACACAATTCGGCACAATGCTGCAAGCAGCGCAGCTGGAAATGGCTGGCTATGGAAAACGTTAAGCTGAATAACTTCTGTGTTTATTATCCGATTCTTACCAAATTCCAGAGATCATCTGGCTAGCTATAGTTATCATGTAAACCGAAAATGAACAATATGCCATCAAAATTGCGCTTGTAATCAATGTTTTTTCGATTTACGGGGGCGGAAGGGGGCGTGGCCAAAATCCAAAATAAACTTGATCAGTGTGCAATAATAACACATATTGTCACCAAATTTGGTAGTCCTAGCTCTTATAATAGCTGAGATCTAGATTTTCACACGGACAGACAGACGGGCAGACGGACATGGCTATATCGACTCGGCTGTTGATCCTCAGCCAGAATATATTGAGTAAAGTTATAATACCTTTCTACTCTATGAGTAGCGGGTATAAAAATGAGCAAACATCAATATGTGCTTAAAGCAAAAGCATCCAGCTACCCTAACAAAATTAGTGTGAGTAAATCACAATCTGAAGTCGAGCTGCGGAGCTTGCTCGATCACACGGCGTCACGGATTGTAAGACTTCAACATGATGTTCTTGGCGGTCTTTTAGAGGATTTCGTTAACAATCAGCTCTTATTGGAAAATTGGGATCTGACGGTAGCACTAGATATTCCGAGTATAAGCAAAAAGTCATGAATAACGATATGAACGATTCCAGCCTTTTTGTGACATCGTACGTTCCATTGGAACTGATAGCAGGTGATCCTAAGCACCGCCAGATAATTTGGAAGAATCTGCGGACTTCATCAACACGTTACTGCCGACCACTAAGATTTCAGTTTAAACAACTAAGAACGGCTACAGTCAAGTCAAGTGTTGACTGATAAGACCATGGACTTTTCAAGCTTATGAAAAAAATCTGAATTAGAAAACTTATTGGTAAACGTGTTTTTCAAAAAAAATAATAAACAACACATAGTATTTTCAAGCAGTTAGAAAAAAACACTGCTTGGAAAAAACGCAGTGCAAATCTATATGAAACGTTGAATAACTTTTATGTTCATTATCCGATTGGAACCAAATTTTCAGTGATCGCTTAGGTGGTGATAGTTATCATTCACACCGAAACTGAATACTCTAGCTTTATTATTGCGCTTGCTATACGGTTTATCGATTTGCGCGGGCGGAAGTAGGCGTGCCCCAAATTTTAATAAAAATTTTACAGCGTATGATTCACATAAGTGTTGTCACCAAATTTGGTGGCTCTAGTTTTTTTAGTTTCTGAGATATAGGCGCTTGCAATACGGTTTTTCGATTTGATTAAAATAAAAAACAACACATATTATTTTCAGTTAGAAGCCAAGCAGTCTAAGCAGTTGGAAAAAAACACTGCTTGGAAAAAACACTGATTGCTTGCTTGCAGTGGGCGCAGTGCAAATCTACATGAAACGTTGAATAACTTTAATGTTCATTATCCAATCGGAACCAAATTTTCAGCGATGTTGTCACCAAATTTGGTGGCTCTAGTTTTTTTAGTTTCTGAGATGTAGGCGTTTTACAGACGGACAGACAGACATGGCTTAATCGACTCGGCTAGTGATCCTGAGCACGAATATTTGGGTCGAAGATGCCTCGTTCTACCTGTTACGCACATTTCGACAAAAACAATAGACCATGTATTTTTATAATATCTAGCTAGAGTATTCAGCTTTGGTGTGAATGATAACTATCACCACCTAAACGATCGCTGAAAATTTGGTTCCGATCGGATAATGAACACTAAAGTTATTCAACGTTTCATATAGATTTGCACTGCGCCCACTGCAAGCAAGCAAGCAGTGTTTTTTCCAAGCAGTGTTTTTTCCAACTGCTTGGACTGCTTTTCACATCTTTTCTTAAGCTCTATTAGATGCCTGAAACGGTTTCTAGCTATACTGGAAGTATTTATGGCCGCTGCTCCATACAAGCGGAACCACTGTGCAGTGTGAGCTGGTTGCAGAACCCTGTTTAAAACAAGTAAAAACGGCTACAGTCAAGTTTTGACTGTATAAGACCATGGACTTTTTAAGATTATGAAAAAAATCGGATTGAGAAAACTGTTATTGGTAAACGTGTTTTTCAAAGAAAAATAATAAACAACACATAGGTGGTGATAGTTATCATACACACCACCAAAACTAAATACTGTAGCTTTATTATTGCGCTTGTTATACGGTTTATCGGTATGCGGGGGCGGAAGTACCGTGGCCCAAATTTTAATAAAAATTTTATAGCGTATGATAAAAACTCGTTCATAAAGACGGACAGACAGACATGGCTTAAGCGACTCGTCTAGTGATCCTGAGCAAGAATATGTATATGTCGCAGTGTTGTTATTTTCTTGCGTCTGATCTGCCATGTCGACACACAAACTTTTCGAGTGAAGCGAATTCCAACCGGCGTGTGCAATTGTCTGCATGCAACTGCTCGCATTTTCTACGCATCGATCTATGCTTTACACACGCTAGCTGGACTACACTAGGCGACAGCGCGACAACGCCGTCGCCTCACTCTTTTCGGTACTTTGGCGCCAGTCATATTTTGCGTCGTAGTCAAATTCTAAGAAATGATTTCACAATGTACCAAACTTATTGCGCAGCAGCGTCTTGCAAGCGCAGTGGTAAAACTATGGTAATAATGTGACAGCCACGTACAGTGGTCAAAATAGATTCGTAATGCGACACGGCCTTCCTGACATAATACACGTCCTCGTGTGTAGTCTTAAATGTACCACTTAAGTGACAATACTTCAGGATATTCTATACTCTAGATATTTCAAAGAATTATCTTCATTCAATTTATTACTGATCCAAATCAGTTTCAACTTCATTCTCATCATAACATGATTAAATTATTTAAATTTTCGTAACATAATTTAAATTTAATAAATTATACCATTCGTGTAATTCCTTTAACACATTTTTTTCTTAATCTTTTAAACCAAACAAATTTTGTAGTTCCTTTTACAAATAATTAACTTATATTTTGTGTAGTTCCTTTTACACATAATTAACTTATATTTTGTGTAGTTCCTTTTACACATAATTAACTTATCATCTGTGAAGTTCCTTTATCACATAATTAACTTATCATCTGTGAAGTTCCTTTATCACATAATTAACTTATCATCTGTGAAGTTCCTTTATCACATACTTAACTTATGATTTGTGTAGGTCCTTTAACACATACGACCCCCGCCATAACAAGTCTCTTCTGCTATGGTGCGGTCTTCTATCTTATCATTTGTGTAGTTCCTTTAACACATACGACCCCCGCCATAACAAGTCTCTTCTGCTATGGTGCGGTCTTCAGTTTCTCTATTGCGCTACAGACACAACTTCTATTGTGCTGTCCCTATCTTTACATAACTCATCGAGTATCTGATTATTTGGTATTGCTTTTAAACATTCATGAGAATACTTATATGTTCGATTACATGTTAAAGATTTTAGCGTATATCTATCTCCATCCAATACTTCAATTATCTCAAATGGCCCTTTAAATTTAGGATCAAGTTTAATTTGATGACGTTCTTCGTTTTTGAGCAAAACGTGATCACCCACTTTGAAATTTACTATTTTAGCCTTATTTTTATCAAACCTATCTTTGTCGTATTTTGCTTGAGTATCCATGTTCTTTTTAGCCTCCTTTCTCAAATTTTCTTTGTCTACCTCATCATCGTTATCTTCGATTAGCGGCAACAAGCCAAAAGGTCGAACTTCTTTACCAATTAATAATTCCAAAGGGCTAAACTTAGTCACACGATTAATCGTGCAATTCATTGCTAGCTGCACTTCAGCCAACGCATCCTGCCATGATCTCTGACTAGTTTCGACAGCCGTTAGCATACCTTTCAGGGTACTCATGACACGTTCTACCTGACCGTTTGCTCTACTTGCACCAGTAGCAATTAAATGTAGATTAATTTTTTGAGAGGAGCAAAATTCGCGAAAACTTTTACTTGCGAAACTACGTCCTTGATCTGCTATAATTCGAGTGGGCAAACCAAACAAGGACACAGCTGATTTTACAGCCTTAATGCAGCTATCAGAATCTATATTAAGTGTGTGATAAAAATAAACAAATTTGGTGAAGGCATCTATAAGGACGATGACGTATTCCTTCAAATCATTTTTACCACTCAATTTGCCAGTGATGTCAATATGAATCGTATGCCACGGTATTTCTATTTTAGGAATAGGATGCAGCTCAGCCTGCACTTTTCCCACAAGTGGCTTAGATACTTTACATGTAATGCAATTCTCTACAAATCTACGCACATATTTAGACATATTTTCGAACCAGTAATAACAATAGACTTTGTCCAGCGTCTTTTCCCATCCAAGATGCATAATAGCTTCATGGACGTGATTTATGACGGCCCATCGAAAACCTCTTGGTATTACCGGCAAACATTTGGTCTTACTATTTCGCTGTATTTTTCTATGTAGTATTCCCTTTCGCAATTCATATGTTCTATCCAGATTTCCTGGAAACTCATTATTCTTTAAGTTTAAAATTATTTCTTGTATCTCAGTATCTCGCTGTTGTTCTGAAACCAACCAGTTATCAGATATCTCGGTCAAATTGATTCGTAACTCTGGAATCTTATTCAAACTTTTGTGTTGTTTAAGCACTGGATTCCGAGAGAGAAAATCCACATGCGCCATGCGCTCGCCTTTTCTATACTCTATTTCGAAATCAAATGCCTGTAAAAAACGCCCACCATCTATGAACCCTCGGTGTTAAATCTAGTTTTGTACGGCTGGCCTTTAAAGAATTACAGTCAGTATAAACTATAAATTTTCGTCCCTGCAGGTAATGTCGGAAGTGTTTAATAGCATTTACTACTGCTAACGTCTCCAGTTCGTATGAATGGTATTTAGATTCGGCGGGAGACGTACACTTACTGTAATACTCTACCACATGAGGTTTATTGTCAATTTTATGTAACAGGATCGCTCCATACCCAATACAACTTGCGTCAGTATGCAGCTCTATTGGGTATTGCGGATCGAATATGATTAAAACTGGCGTCTGAGTCAATATAGTTATTATTTTTATTCGTACCTGTTCATGCACTGGTAACCAAACAAAGTCAGTGTTTTTCTTTGATGTGAGAAGATACAGAGGTTTAAGTGTTTGGGAGAAATTTAACACAAATTGCCGAAAATATGTGGCTAAACCAATGAATTGTCTTAGCTGTGAGACATTTTGGGGTGGTGGTAATTCTTTTAAAGCTTGACTTTTCCGTGAATTTGGCCTGACTTCTCCGTTGCTTATTTCAAATCCGAGATACTTTAATGTCTCCAATACTGTCTGCAATCTAACTAGCGCATCTTCTTTGCTTTCTGCTATTATGAGAACATCATCAATATACACAATTGCATAAGTGTAAGCTAAAGCTCCTAGGGCCTTCATTATAGCCCGCTGGAACACAGATGGTGCGTTCTTCAAACCAAATGGCATTGTCAAGAACTCGTATTGACCTTCTGGCGTTACAAATGCAGTTCGTTCGATTGAGTCCTCATGGACTGGAATTTGGTAAAAGCCGCTTGCCATATCTATGCACGAAAAATATTTAGCACCCCGAAGCCTAGCAATTTGGTCTGAGATGAGGGGCAATGGATACTTGTCAGCCACTGTGTTTTCGTTTAGCATGCGATAGTCCACACACAGTCGATCGGTGCCATTCTTTTTTTTAACTAGCATCATGGGACTAGCGAAAGGTGAGCAGCTTGGCCGAATAATCTTAGCTTTTAGTAATTCGTCAACTTTACCCCGCACTTTAATTTTCTCTTCTTCACTAAGCCTATATGGCCGCCGTTGTACGGTCTTTTGCTGATCTATTAATCTAATTTCCAACTGTCCTGTGGTGACCTTGGTCTTTGGTATTCCATCAATAAACCAATCTGAATAACATTTTAGAATTTTTTTCAAGGCTGCCTTATCAAGATCATCAAGTTCACGATTTGATTGTATGACATCTTAATAATTGGTAATTACTAACGATTCTACTCTTTTGGTTGTGTAAATTTGAAATTTGTCAGCGTCCATGGTTACGCCAAAGCCCTGGCTTAAAATTTCACGACCAATTAGTACATCAAATTTCAAATACTTGTCCATAATAACATGTAACAAAATCTCTAAATAACATTGATCAATATTTATATTACATAATAGTTGTTGAGTGCTGAATATTGAATCATTGCATATGCCGTTTAATTTAACAATGTTATTAATTCTTTTGCCACTAAATTTATCGGCGACGCTTTCCTTAACCAAGGAACATTCAGCGCCGGAGTCGAAGCAAAATGGAACAGACTCACCGGTTGAACTTCTTATTGTTCCTGATGGTGGAGCTACAGTACAGATGTCAACACGTTTCTCGGTTACTTGGTCGTTTCCTCGTGATCGTCCTTTTTGACAAGCGGATGCGAAGTGCCCAAGCTCGTCGCATTTGAAACATTTGACTGTTGACCGGTCTTTTGATCCTTGCGATGAACTTCCGTTGTGGCTTTTTCCTTGATTTTGTGTCCTCTGCCGAGCACGACATTCGGCATATTTATGTCCAGTCTTTCCACAATAATTGCATTTCACTTGAGAGAGATACTTAGACTTTTTACGCTCCGGGCCTGTTGTAGAAGCGTCGTCATCAAGGTTCCGTTTTTGAAAAGTGTGCGCTTGTAGTTGTTGTTTTGCACTTGTAAAGCTGCCAGGTATGCATCGGTGATATTTGTAGGCAAAGCAGATCCCACTTCTGATGTCGCAGTGTTGTTATTTTCTTGCGTCTGATCTGCCATGTCGACACACAAACTTTTCGAGTGAAGCGAATTCCAACCGGCGTGTGCAATTGTCTGCATGCAACTGCTCGCATTTTCTACGCATCGATCTATGCTTTACACACGCTAGCTGGACTACACTAGGCGACAGCGCGACAACGCCGTCGCCTCACTCTTTTCGGTACTTTGGCGCCAGTCATATTTTGCGTCGTAGTCAAATTCTAAGAAATGATTTCACAATGTACCAAACTTATTGCGCAGCAGCGTCTTGCAAGCGCAGTGGTAAAACTATGGTAATAATGTGACAGCCACGTACAGTGGTCAAAATAGATTCGTAATGCGACATATACTTTATGGGGTCGCAGATGCCTCCTTCTGCCTGTTACATTTCGACACATTTCGACAAACACAATAGACTATTAATTTTTTCAAAATCCATGGTCTAAAAACACTGGAGTAATCGAAAGTAAAAAATAAGTCGAACGTTCTGTTTAAAGAGTTCAGAATATTGTTCACCTGCGACATTGACATGTCGAACAGGGCATCACGAAATTTAAATACAACTACGCATTAGTTGATTTGTGATAGCAAAAATTAGAACAACCGTGACCCAGAAAAGACTTGGTTGCATTATAATTCTTTAAAATTAAATCCCAGAAAAGCGGCGTGACATTGTGAAATTCAATTCACTGAAAGTGGCGAGCCGTTTAAAATTTTTGTATGGCTTGGCGTCAGTGGCTAGACGTCTGCAGTGAGCTAGAGCGAAACGACTAGTGTGTATTCTGTCGAATACATACTGAACGAAGAAAGCAAATTGGCTTGGCAAAGGCTGATAGCGACGATCTGAAAAAAGTGTGTGTGCGTCAGGGAACAGATTGGCTTGGCAGAGGCTAGAAATGACGATCTGTAAGGAGTGAGCGCACGCGACAGTTCGAATTGACCTGGCAGAGGCTGAACGCGGAAATTTGTAAAAGTTCGAGTTCAATGGAGCAGAGAGGCTAAGTTGCAGTAAAAAAACAAGTAAGAAAACTACATTCGAGAGTGCTCGACTGTAATATAGCCGCTACCCAGCTGCTTGTACATCAAAATTATTTGCGGAACAATAAAGAACGGCCACAATCGTATTTTGACCGTAAAAGGCCATGGACTTACAATTTTTATGCAAAGTCAAAATCTAAAAAAAAAAAATAATTTTTTGCACACATTTAATTTTTGATGCGGGTGGGACTTGAACACGTAAGTGCATAATAGTTCTGTTCGTTTTGCAGTCCACAACTTAACTCATTTCACCACCTTACACGCACGCACTATTCGGCACAATGCTTCAAGCAGAGCTGCCGGCAAAAGGAGTAAAAAGTATTGAAAACGTATAACTTTTATTTAGGTACCAAAAAATTCCAAGATTTATCACTTAAACAGTAAAATGAATAATTCTACCTGTTAATCGAATACGTGCATGTAAAAAACCATATGTGCCCTTTTAATACCTCTTTATATACTTGAATGGAAAGTGTTCTAGAGCACTCTAACTTTTAATAAATTTTGTTAAAACAAGTAAAGAAAGCTACAGTCCAGCGCCCGACAGTAAGATACCATTCGCCCAGTTTCGAAACAAATTATCACATATTTAATTCCATCAAAAAACTCTGCACAAGTTTACCCTCCACCACGTTCATACAGACAGACGGACAGAATGACAGACGGATAGACGCACATTGCTCAATCGACTCGGCTGTGGATCCTGAGCCAGAATATATACCTTTTATGGGGTCTGCCATGTCTCCTTCTACCTGTTACATACTTTTGCACAAACTTAGAATACCATTTTTGACCATTTTCAATGGTCGAATGATATAAAAACGACCGATAGGTTCTATGGCATCTATACGATGCACCCATTACCTAAGAGGTCCACCACTTTTCCATTCGGCTATTAAGCCATTACGCAAATTTTGCCAAAGTTACATTATGAGACCATTCGGAAATTCTTGCACGACAAAAAGAAAGTCTGAATGCATGATTCGTGTTGTTGTTGCTATTTATTCACATAACTTAAGCATACAATTAAATAAAAAATAAAAATAAAAAAATATAAGAAAAAGCTGCGCTCTAACAATCGCACACAGCTGATTTAAGAGACTGTCACTTCTCCACTTGTTAAGTAAGTTCATTGTGAGCCATTAAAAAAATTTTAAATAAAATGCACGACCACCAATTAATGCAAAAATTAAAGTAAAAGTTCTTAAAAAAAAAAAAGCTTAAGCGGCATGAACTGGGAATCGAACCACGGGCCTGACGGTTCAGGAGTTCATCGCTTTTCCACTAAGCTATTGACGCTGTTATCCAACAATTGCAAAAATTTGCATTGTAAGGCATTCTTCTTATTTTTGTCTGTACAAATAAAGAATTTGCGCTGCCGGCAGCGCTGCTTACAGCTATGGAAAACGTTAAGCCGAATAGCTTCTGTGTTATTATCCAATTTTCAGAGATCATCTGGCTAGTTATAGTTATCATGTAAACCGAAAATGTCATCATCACTTTTCCACTAAGCTACTGACGCTGTTATCCAACAACTGCAAAAATTTGCATTGTAAGTCATTCTTATTATTTCCTGTACAAATAAAAAAATTTGCGCTGCCGGCAGCGCTGCTTACAGCTATGAAAAACGTTAAGCTGAATAATTTCTGTGTTTATTATCCGATTGTTACCAAATTTTCAGAGATCATCTGGATAGCTATAGTTATCATGTAAACCGAAAATGTCATCATTGCTTTTCCACGAAGCTACTGACGCTGTTATCCAACAACTGCAAAAATTAGCATTGTAAGGCACTCTTATTATTTTCTGTACAAATAAAGAATTTGCGCTGCAGGCAGTGCTGCTTACAGCTATAGAAAACGTTAAGCTGAATAACTTCTGTGTTTATTATCCGATTGTTACTAAATTTTCAAAGATCATCTGGCTGGCTATAGTTATCATGTAAACCAAAAATGAACAATATGGCATCAAAATTGCGCTTGTATTCAATGTTTTTTTGATTTACGGGGGCGGAAGGGGGCGTGGCCAAAATCTAAAATAAACTTGATCAGCGCGCAATAATAACACATATTGTCACCAAATTTGGTAGTTCTAGCTCTTATAATAGCTGAGATGTAGATTTTCACACGGACAGACAGACAGACGGACAGACGTACATACATTTTCGGTTTGAACAAAGTTATAATACCCTTCTACTCTATGAGTAGCGGGTATAATTACAGATGGTGAAATCAAGCAAAGCTGAGCGACGAATTTACAGCTGCAGTGTTCTACAAACAGGGCTGCAGTGCAACAACTGTGAGGTAATAGTGGATTATTGAGTTGAATTTAAATTTTATATTGTGTAAATTTTTATAATAAAATATTTTAAATACTTGTAAAGCACTAGTAATAACTGTAGAAACATGAAAAGAGACGATATTTTAGCATTATGGGTTAATGAGTTGCGAGAAAAATTGGCAGAACGTAACTTGTCTACCACGTGTAGAAAGCAAACATTGCAAGTTGAAAGTTAATTCTACAGATCGAGAAACACGTTCAATATTTACGTTGAGGGATATTGAAGATTGATTTTCTCAGTTTAGTGGATCAGGGCAAGATTACGCAGAAGCAGTTCAATGAAACAATCTTCAGAAGTTTATATATTTAATTGCTTAAAGGGGCAGCAAAAATATTTATGCACAGCGCCCACTGCAAGCAAGCAAGCAGTGTTTTTTTCCAACTGCTTGGACTGCTTGGCGTCTAACTGAAAATAATATCTGTTGTTTATTATTTTTCTTTGAAAAGCACGTTTACCAATAACTGTTTTCAAAATCAGATTTTTGTCATGAGCTTGAAAAATCCATTGTTTTATCCAGTCAACACTTGACTGTAGCCGTTCTTACTTGTTTATTTATTATTTTTGTTACCGAATAACATACTTCATTTGGGCGTTCTGAGAGTGAACCACGGCCCTTTCTTAAAGTTTCAAACCAAAAATCAACCACTTAATGTTCATTGGTCTATAGTTTTTGTTATCACAACCGATCGGTCATATGACAGCTATATGATATAGTGGTCCGATCTGTCTGATTTTTATACATTATCCCTTTAATAGATTGAGTGACTTTCTAGTGATCGGTTGTGTTGACCTTTACTCTCAATATTGTTTATTTTTTTCTGCATTATCTTTGCAAATAATTTGTGGTTTTAATTTACTTTGGTGTATTTTAGTTTGTGCTAACCTGGTGCGTATTCATAACACTTCGTGTTACCCCTGGTGCTTTGCAATTTTACTAAATTTACACAATTTACACAATTATCAACTTGCGCGTCTTGGGCGTCATTTGTTGTTTTTGCTTTGAGTCTACTCTTCCACACTCTCCCGCTCTCACGTTTTTATTTACGCTCTTTGAGCTTGTTGCGCGTGTGTTGAGTGTTTACTCTTACCGTAGCGTTGCTGTTGTAGTTTTTAGGTTAGCTTACTTACTAATACTCAGTCGCTCTCACCTTGTAAAACTCCCTCGAGTTTACTGCGTTTGCATTGTGCGTCTGTTTTTATCGCTTCTCCCGTTTACTTTGTCTCTCTAAGGGTTCTTTGTAGCTTTTTGTTTTTGTTATTTTTATTTTTGAACTTTCTTTCCTACTTCAATATTGTTTTTGGTGTTCCCTACGTTTTTTTGAGGTACCATCACTTCTATGAAGATGTTGTCGTGCTCGGCTAGAAACTGCAAATCCTTTGCTGACTCTAAGTCAGATTTTGTTGATTGCTGGCTCTGCGATAACGTTTTTCACTTTAAGTGTATTGGCCTTACCGGCCGTATAAAAGATGCAAAATTGGCCTTAAGTGGTCATGTGAAGGTTGTCGCTTAGGTGAACTTAACCTATGTAAGACCCTGAGGCAGACCAAATTGAATGCTGCTCGTTTGCGGGCTTCGTTTTCTAAGTTGCATTCGGAGTTCATTGAACTAGAATCCCAACTGAATAACCTTAATTCTCTAGAGGTCCCTCAGCTTGTGTTAGTTCTTCCACCAACTCCTTTAACTCCGTTATCTCATGCGAACACTCCTCTCGCTGTCTCGCCTATTTTGCCTCAAGCCTCCACGGTTAGTTTGATTGATCCACCTATTGTGGTCGTCACTTCTCCTACTTCGCCTCTGTCTAGGAGTATAGTAAACAACATTGGTTGCAGCTCTTCTGTAGTTATGCCTCCAAACATAACTAAGTCCCTTGTCGCCGTTAAGCCAAAGAAATTTATTTTTGTTTCTCGCTTGGCCCCCGATACTTCAATTGAAGATGTGCAAGCATTCATTCAATCCAAGATCTCAATTGTTGAGAAATTTAAATTTAACTATGCACGAGACATTGCATCGTTCAAAATTAATATTCCTGCAGACAGCTTTAAAAAAGTCTGTAGTGTAAATTTTTTGCCCCCTGATTTAATTGTTAAGGCGTATACTCCTAAACAAAAAGCTCGGTAACAGTATGTGTTATTATTGCACGCTGATCAAGTTTATTTTGGATTTAGGCCACGCCTCCGTCCGCCCCTGTAAATCGAAAAAAATTGATTACAAGCGCAATTTTGATGTCATATTGTTCATTTTCGGTTTATATGATAACTATAGCTAGCCATATGATCCCTGAAAATTTGGTAAGAATCGGATATTAAACACAGAAGTTAAGTTCAGCTTAACGTTTTCCATAGCTGTGAGCAGCGCTGCCGGCAGCGCAAATACTTTATTTGTACAGGAAATAATGAGAATGCCTTACAATGCAAATTTTTGCAGTTGTTGGATAAGAGCGTCAGTAGCTTAGTGGAAAAACGATGAACTCCTGAACCGACAGGCCCGTGGTTCGATTCCCAGTTCATGCCGCTTAAGCTTTTTCTTTTTTTTTTAAGAACTTATACTTTAATTTTTGAATATGCATTAATTGGTGATCGTGCATTTTATTTAAAATTTTTATAATGGCTCACAATGAATTTTGTTAACAAGTGGAGAAGTGACAGTCTCTTAAATCAGCTGTGTGCGATTGTTATAGTTTTATTTTTATTTTTTTTTTAATTGTATGTTTAAGTTATGAGAATAAATAGCAACAAGAACACGCATCATGCATTCAGACTTTGTTTTTGTCGTGCATGAATTTTCGAATTGTCTCATAATGTAACTTTGGCAAAATTTGCGTAATGGCTTAATGACCGAATGGAGAAGTGGTGGACCTCTTAGGTAATGGGTCCAAGGTTCGATTCCGCATGCATGCGTGTCATGGTGGGGGAGATCGAACTTTTCTTATTTTTTGCAAAGAAAAGTTTTTGCCTCCTTTTTTGAGCTACCTTCAGGAAACTTTGTATACATGTTTTTTATTGCTGCCCGCTGTAAATAAGTCGCAACGAGCCGGTACGGACCGATACATCGTATAGATGCCATAGAACCTATGGGTCGTTTTTTTTAACAACATTTTTTCAAAGTTAGAGTGCTCTAGAACACGTTCCATTCAAGTATATACAGAGGTATTAAAAGGGCACATATCGTTTTTTACATGCACGTATTCGATTTATAGTCTTCAACAGGTAGAATTATTATTTTTACTGTTTAAGTGATAAATCTTGGATTTTTTTGAAGAAGGAGACACCTCCGACCCCATAAAGTATATATGTTCTGGTTCAGGATCAACAGCCGAGTCGAGTCGCTGCCGGCAGCGCTGCTTGCAGCATTGTACCGAATCGTGTGTGCGTGTACGGTGGTGAAATGGGTTAAGTGGACTGCAAAACGAACAATACTATTATGCATTTACGGGTTCGAGTCCCGCCCGCGTTAAAAATTAAATGTGTGCAAAAATGTTTTTTTTTTATTTTAGCTTTTGACTTTGCATAAATATTGTAAGTCCATAGCCTTTTACGGTCAAAATATGATTGTATCTTTTTTTGTTCCGCAAATAAATGATGTACGAGCAGCTGGGTAGCAGGTATATTACAATCGAGCACTCTCGACTGTCACTTTCTTACTTGTTTTCTCTAAATACACGCTGCTACAATGATTACTTGAATCGTTGTCGCCTACAGTTTGCCCAAGATCCTAAGCAGTTTTATAACTTTGTTAATTTGAAACGTAAAACTAATAAATTCCCATCTAATCTTTTTTTTGAAAATAACAAAGCAACTAATGATCAGGCTGCTGCCGATTTGCTTGCGGACTTTTTTCAATCTACTTACTCCACTGAAGCCTTTACTATGCAATCATAATTCTAACTCCTTTTTTTGCCCTTCTATTAACGAAATCTCTTTACTAAGCTATCTTAAATCCTCTAAGCCTGTATTTTCTCCCGGTCCTGAGGGTGTTCCAGCATGTATACTTCGATTCTGTGCTGATACCATTTGTAAGCCTATATTTAAGTTGCTTGATTTGTCCGTAGCCACGAGTTACTTTCCAACTATATGGAAGGATTCCTTCTGTATACCTCTTCACAAATGTGGCTAACCAAGATGTGAAGAATTATAGGTGTATCTCTAAATTATCCGCTATTCCTAAACTTTTTGAAAAAATCTTGACTTCACAATTAACACATATGTGTAAGTCCGTTCTTTCCCCTTATCAGCATGGATTTGTCAAATTTAGATCCACAACTACTAATCTTCTTGAGTTTTCCTCAATTATAACCAAAGGATTTCGGAGGAAAATGCAAACTGATGTGGTCTACACTGATTTCAGTAAAGCATTTGACTCCGTTAATCATAACTTATCACTTCATAAATTAGAGCTCATTGGTTTTCCTCAAAAACTTATTTTGTGGATATCTAATTATTTAACTAAGAGGATGCAAAGAGTCCTTTTTAACTCTTGCCAATCTAAGCTTATATTTGTTACATCTGGTGTTCCTCAGGCTAGTCATCTTGGCCCTCTACTTTTTAACCTTTTTATTAATGACCTACCTTCTGTACTAACACAATCATCTATCCTTATGTACGCTGATGACGTTAAACTTTGTCTAACGTATAATGACAAAACTTTAAACTTTCTTTAAATGGATCTTGACAAGTTTTTTTGCCTGGTGTAATCATAACCTGCTAC
This sequence comes from Zaprionus ghesquierei, assembly GCA_018904095.1. Classification (NCBI taxonomy): domain Eukaryota; kingdom Metazoa; phylum Arthropoda; class Insecta; order Diptera; family Drosophilidae; genus Zaprionus; species Zaprionus ghesquierei. The sequence continues at coordinate 308,253 of JAEIGP010000516.1, forward strand.
ATCTTAATTGTTTTAAATGGAAAGTTATGTCATTTTACAGAGGAAACCATCACGTCATGAACTACTCCTTTAATTTAACTCAACTTTTAAGAATATCTGAAGTAAATGATCTAGGTATTTTCTTTGATCAGAAATTGAAATTTGATCGACACGTTACACACATTGTTAACTAGGCTTTTCGTGTACTTGGTTTCATTAAAAGATGGGCCAAAGCATTTAATGATCCCTTTACAACCAAGTTACTTTTTACTTTTCTTGTACGTCCAATTCTTGAATATGGTTCTTGCGTGTAGTCCCCGCAGTACCAAATTTATCAAGACAGAATAGAGTCTGTTCAAAAGCAGTTTCTTCTTTTTGCTTTACGTAGTTTCAACTGGGTTCCAGGAGTAGATTTACCACCTTATGATAATCGGCTTCTTTTAATTAGCCTTCCTTCTTTAGCTAACCGTCGTATTATGTTATGTGTCTTGTTTATCATAAAACTTATAAGATTTGAGGTCGATTCCCCTTCCTTACTCAGGCAACTTAACTTTAGTGTTCCTTCTAGAGTTACCCGTAATTTTCAGCCATTGTCATTAGACTTTTGAACTAGTAATTATAGCTTGCATGACCCTTTCCGTCATTTCTGCGATCAATATAATAAACTTTTTAGACTTTTCAACTTAGAGTCCTATCTTTCTAATATAAAAATTTCTGGGTTTTCCCCAATTCATTGCAACAAATGTTGGATCGGCTAGAATTTTTGTTTTTTTCCCCGGAATTAAATTAAGTTAAATTAAATTATAATGTATTAAATTTTATAATTAAAATATTTTATTTTCCGTTTTAAAATTTCTTAAAAAATTAAAATTTAAAAATTTATGCATAAAATTAATTTTCTTAGCTGTAATCAAAACTGCTTTTGTTAAGTCGTTTTTCTTTATACATAAATTTTTTATCTGTTTCTCTGTAACTTTTACATCGACTGCTATAAGTTGACTTTAAATTAAATTAAATAAATAAATTAAATACAACGGGAACCAGTGCACAGTAGTTCCAAAGAGGCCAAAGAAAAAATATAATAAACTACAAATATAATTTTCAGTTAGACGCCAAGTTGAAAAAACACTGCTTGAAAAAAACACTGCTTGCTTGCTTGCAGTGGGTGCAGTGCAAATCTATATAAAACGTTAACCCTTTCGCGCCCAACGTTGCTTGTGAGCAATTTCTATGTTTTCAGAGCTAACTGTAAGCGTGCCTTTTGTTTTTATCTGCTCATTCTTTATGATAACGGTGCTTTTATGTGTCTACTCTAAATATGAAAAGCAAAAAACGCATTTGGAGATTAGTTGCAGAAAATATTTGCAATAAACAATAAACATAATTATTGTTTCGATATTCGGTGGAACTTTTGAAATTAGTAATTTACTTTTATAATACTTTAAAAAGAACCTAAAGTATAAACAAATAATTATTTAGCAAAGAGTTAACTAGACAGTAATATAGTCAAACTTAGATAATAGTGAACAATAAGTAAGTAAATAATTTTTAAAGTTGCTAAGTTGCTTGTGAGCAACCTTGGGCATTCGTGGTAATAATTTTTGTTTGCATTTAGATATGAGACCGAAAGTGAAAGGTTTGTCTAACGAAGAAATTGAACGGGCTTTAAACTTCGATTGGGATGTTTCTACTGACGAAGAAAGTGGTGATGAGATGAAAGACATTTCTACGGTACTGGAGAAGAATTTAGAAGGAATTCTTGAAAGGGGAGAAAGTATAGAGATTGACCTTCTGGAAAATACAGTGATTGAAGGATGTGAACCTGACTCTTGCGTTGTTGTTGACAGTTGCTTGGAGAATCGATGGAGAATGATCCAAAGACGCTAAAGTGGAGAACAAGGCCGTTTGTAGCTCCAGAGAGTATTTGGGAAGATGACAAAACTTTTGATGTCGGGAAGATAAAGACGCCAGTGGAGTTCTTCTACACATTTTTTGATACTCAGCTAATTCATTTAATGGCAAAGCAAACTGTATATATAGTTTGCAGGAGCACGGTATTGAACTTAAATGTACTGATGAGGAAATCAAACGCTACATTGGCATTTTATTGTACTTGGGTGTTTTAAAACTACCGCAACTCAGAATGGTATGGTCGAAGGATTTAAAGCTTACCGCAATAACTGATTCAATGCCGCGTGGGAGATTTGAAAAAATAAAACAATGCTTACATTTCAACGACAACGCCAAACAATTAAAAAAAGGAGATTCCAACTATGATAAACTCTACAATATCCGCCCTTTGCTCAGAATTCTCAAAGAAAATTTTGGAAAACTACCTCAGGAAGAGCATCAAAGTGTCGATGAGCAAATAATTGCATTCAAAGGTACTTTTTTAATTTTCTTTTAAATTGGCTTTATTTTTATTAATTGCTTTTTTTTGCAGTTCGATCCACGTTTAAGCAATATAATCCAGCTAAACCTCATAAATGGGGTCTTAAAATGTTTACGCGGGCTGGAATATCTGGATTAGTTTATGATTTTACGCTATATGTTGGAGAAGGCACTTGTCCTTCTTATGGCTTGGGAATATCTTCTGATGTTGTCTTATATTTGGCAAAAAGTCTTCCCAAAGACAAAAATTTTAAACTATATTTTGATAATTGGTTTCCGTCTGTAAGCCTTCTGATTTCGTTGAAGGAAATAGGAATCTTTGCAACAGGTACTGTACGTAAAAATCGCATAAGAAATTGCCAACTGCTCTCAGATGCGGAATTAAAAAAACGCGGAAGGGGGTCTTTTGATATAAAATGCGAAATGAACCATAATCTTGTGTGTGTAAAATGGTTTGACCATAAGCCTGTTCAACTAATATCTTCGTGTGAAGGTGATCAGCCTGTTGGAATATGCAAACGTTGGAGCCCAAAAGAAAAAACTTACATTGATATTTCAAGGCCAACTATTGTTACTTCATACAATAAAGGTATGGGTGGAGTAGATTTGGCAGATATGCTGATGGAGCTCTACAAAATTAACCACCGATCAAAAAAGTGGTACATAAGAATTTTTTATTGGTGCCTTTGAACATCCGTTACAAATGCTTGACTACTGTATAGGAAACAATTGAACTTGGTAAACCCAAACCAAAATCATATTCTCCTTATAAAATTTCAATCGGAAATTGCCCATGAACTTTTACATTCCACTGACGCTACTTCATTTCAAAAAAGGAGAGGTCGACCAACAAATGCAGAAAGAGAAAGCTCAGTGGTATTATTGGGATCCCCAAGCAGTGTTTCTGATCAAAGAAGTACAAATTTCAAAGAAGTACAAATTTCAGACAAATCCTTCAGTGTCACAACGTTATGATAAAGTTGAACATTGGGTAGTTTTTGGAGAAAGAGGACGTTGCAGACTGTGCAAAACTGCAACACCGATGACCAAATGCCTTAAATGCAAAGTCCATCTGTGCTGCAATAACAATAAAAACTGTTTTTTTGTCATACCACACCTAAATTGTCATTATAAAGAAAAATATTTCATATTCTGTGAATTATAAAAAAAACAATGCTTACACACCACTACTGCTCAATGTTGCTCACAAGCAACTTTCGCTACCGCCCAAACTAATGGGCGTGGCATACTAAAATTTGTTGCTAAATTTTTCTAAAAATAAATGTAAAAACATTAATGATAAAAAAATTTTAATTTCACGGGGAAAAAGTTGGGCACGAAAGGGTTAAATAACTTTTTTGTTCATTATCCGATCGGAACCAAATTTTCAGCCATCGTTTAGGTGGTGAAAGTTATCATATACACCAAAACCGAATAGAGTAGCTTTATTATTGCGCTTGCGTATAGGTTTATCGATTTGCGGTGGCGGAAGTAGGCGTATATATATATACTTAAGTGTTATCACCAAATTTGGTGGCTCTAGCTTTTTTCCTTTCTGCTATACGGCTTATCGATTTGCGGGGGCGGAACTAGACGTGTCCCAAATTTTAATAAAAATTTTACAGCGTAAGACGCTCATGAGTGTTGTCACCAAATTTGGTGGCTCTAGCTTTTTCAGTTTTTGAGATATAGGCGTTCATACAGACGGACAGCCGGTCAGACGGAAAGACATGGCTTAATCGACGCCTAGTTAACCTGAGCAAGAATATATATACTTTAAGAGGTCGCAGATGCCTCCTTCTGCCCGTTACGCACAATTCGACAAACCCAATAGACCATGAATTTTTTTAAAATCCATAATCTAAAAATGTAGACTTAATCACAGCCGGAAGGTGTCACGCATTACAACAAATGCAGACAATATGATTCACATCTCATAAGGTCCGACCCATTTATAAGCGGACACAGAAAGCTGGGAAAAAGGGATAAGTCAGCGTTATTTGAGTCTGTATATGCCTTACTAGAGGAGGGATAATAATTATTATCCTATTGTTCATTATCATAAACTTAAATTAATAATAATTACAATAATTTAACATTTCCTTACTTTGTTTTTATTTGTTTCTGGTTATGTTGGAGTTTAGGGGCACCCTGGGGGAGGTATATAATGCTAAACCATATTCATGTTTTTACCACATTTTAAAAATATTTTTTTAAACAATTAGTTATGATAGTCATGATAGAAGACTGATAAAATCATGTTATATTTGATTTTAAAAAAATGCTGAATACTTCTTCGGGGGGGAAGAATATTTTGTTTGCCGAAAAAATGGGGTTGGAGGGCCCCAATCTCAAAAATCTTTTTCGCATGTTTTCTTAAGCTCTATTAGATGCCTGAAACGGTTTCTAGCTATACTGGAAGTATTTATGGCCGCTGCTCCATACAAGCGGAACCACTGTGCAGTGTGAGCTGGTTGCAGAACCCTGTTTAAAACAAGTAAAAACGGCTACAGTCAAGTTTTGACTGTATAAGACCATGGACTTTTTAAGATTATGAAAAAAATCGGATTGAGAAAACTGTTATTGGTAAACGTGTTTTTCAAAGAAAAATAATAAACAACACATAGGTGGTGATAGTTATCATACACACCACCAAAACTAAATACTGTAGCTTTATTATTGCGCTTGTTATACGGTTTATCGGTATGCGGGGGCGGAAGTACCGTGGCCCAAATTTTAAAAAAAATTTTATAGCGTATGATAAAAACTCGTTCATAAAGACGGACAGACAGACATGGCTTAAGCGACTCGTCTAGTGATCCTGAGCAAGAATATGTATACTTTATGGGGTCGCAGATGCCTCCTTCTGCCTGTTACATTTCGACACATTTCGACAAACACAATAGACTATTAATTTTTTCAAAATCCATGGTCTAAAAACACTGGAGTAATCGAAAGTAAAAAATAAGTCGAACGTTCTGTTTAAAGAGTTCAGAATATTGTTCACCTGCGACATTGACATGTCGAACAGGGCATCACGAAATTTAAATACAACTACGCATTAGTTGATTTGTGATAGCAAAAATTAGAACAACCGTGACCCAGAAAAGACTTGGTTGCATTATAATTCTTTAAAATTAAATCCCAGAAAAGCGGCGTGACATTGTGAAATTCAATTCACTGAAAGTGGCGAGCCGTTTAAAATTTTTGTATGGCTTGGCGTCAGTGGCTAGACGTCTGCAGTGAGCTAGAGCGAAACGACTAGTGTGTATTCTGTCGAATACATACTGAACGAAGAAAGCAAATTGGCTTGGCAAAGGCTGATAGCGACGATCTGAAAAAGTGTGTGTGCGTCAGGGAGCAGATTGGCTTGGCAGAGGCTAGAAATGACGATCTGTAAGGAGTGAGCGCACGCGACAGTTCGAATTGACCTGGCAGAGGCTGAACGCGGAAATTTGTAAAAGTTCGAGTTCAATGGAGCAGAGAGGCTAAGTTGCAGTAAAAAAACAAGTAAGAAAACTACATTCGAGAGTGCTCGACTGTAATATAGCCGCTACCCAGCTGCTCGTACATCAAAATTATTTGCGGAACAATAAAGAACGGCCACAATCGTATTTTGACCGTAAAAGGCCATGGACTTACAATTTTTATGCAAAGTCAAAATCTAAAATAAAAAAATAATTTTTTGCACACATTTAATTTTTGATGCGGGTGGGACTCGAACCCGTAAGTGCATAATAGTTCTGTTCGTTTTGCAGTCCACAACTTAACTCATTTCACCACCTTACACGCACGAGTTAACATGCCCCTCTCCCCGGCCACAGGGAAACAACACCGAAGCCGAGGAGTTTCAACGAAGATCGCCAACACGAACTCGGGCCGATCGCCAACACGATCGGTGAGTGAACACACTCGGCCGAAGAGACATTTTGCCTAAGCATACAACTTTTTGTAATAAAGAGATTTGATTCTCGTTTCATACCCCGAACTACACAGTTGTTTTTTGAAAGCTTTTCCTCCCCCGGCCACAGGATTGTAACTGGCGCAGCCGGACTACGGACAAGGGATTAACAATGCCCACTACGCTTATCGTTCTAATTCTAAAGAGGTGATGAACATGTGACGGCAGTGGCTGTGGGGATTTTAGTAGTGAGTGGTGAAATAATAAATTAAATTAAAAAGTTATTGAAACATAACGACGTCCAAGTGCAAATAAAACAAAAAAGAAACAAACAAAACCAAGTTCAAATTGCTTCACAGGCGACCGTATATGTGTACATCAACCTCTGATAAGGCACCGGGATCGCTTGTGCGGGACAATTTACAACAATTATACCAACAAGTTGCTGCGTGTGATGACCGTATAAGTGTACATCAATCGCTGATAAGGCACCGGGATCATCCATACACCCCAACTCATAAAATGATACCAATTAAAAAAAAAAAAAGAAAAAAAAGAGAAAAATTTGACATATCAAACTGCTGTGCGTGGTGACCGTTTGTATGTGGATGGTATGCTTTTTTGGTTATTTCACCAGAATAGTAATTTTATCACTATAGTAATATTGCATCAGCCCATCTTTGCATTGCGAATGGTTTTTGCAGTTCTGTAGTTCTGAGAACAACTGTTTTGCGCGGCGGTAGGCTGGCGCCGCTGTCGCTGACTGTGAGTTGTTATATAAAAAAAAGAAGTGGTAAAGAGCTAGATCAGTCGAATATTAGACTTTATTGTGACCAGAACTCGCTGCGCAAGAAGTGAATATTTACATCAGTCGCCGCCAAGGCAACGGGATCCTCCGCACAGTGATTTAAAATAAATAAATGTGAGTTGTGTGATTAACGACCGAATATGTGTACAACAATCGTTGTTAAGGCACCGGGATCGTTTTTTATTTATCAACTTACATGAACGCAAATTTATTTTACAAATAAAAAAATATAATAATAATAAAACCTGGACAATTATTATTCATAACAATAAAAAAATAAAATAATAAATAAATATATACACAGTGATACAGTTTCCTTCGGCAAATCAAGTAAGCATGTATGTGTTTGTGTTGCGCCGCTTGTAAAATTCTTACGACGTCGGCGCATCACTGTACATTGGCTGCCGCCAAGAGCTGATGTCGCGCCAGAGTGGCGGCGCGATGCTTTACGCCGCGTTCGCTTGTACACTGTTAAATTCTGTTGAATCTTTTTTTTTTTGCACACCACGCACTGTGAGAAAAGAACCACTTAAAAAAAAAAAAATAGAAAACAACAAACAATCCACAAACAACTTAACGTCTTTTGTTGTCACATGTTCACTAATCTCTAAATTACACTCTATTGAATACTTATTTAATTTATGCATTACAGTTAAAGTCGAAAACAAAAAAAAAACTACAAAGGTGGAAGTAAGCACAGCAGCACTACACGAATGACATACAATTAACACTAAACACCGGGAAACAAGGAAAAGAGGATAAACTACAATATAGACACTGTCTGATAATGTAAACAAAGTAGTAGTTATTAGCCAGTAAACTAAACATTATCCCTAAACTGTTATTTCATAAGGAACAAATAATAATATAAGATAGATAATAAGTAAACAAAGTGTAACTTTAGCATAAGATATAACGCTTATAAAAACAACACTCATGTTTAACATTAAGATACCCATTAAAAAAAAAAAACTGTCAAATTTAAAATGTCGTCGGAGTTCGTGGCATACACCAACAACACGTCACCTAATCTTCCCTTTTCCTTCCCCCCCCTTTCTCCTCTTTTCTCTTTCTTTTTGTGATTTTGTAGGAGTTAACATGCCCCTCTCCCCGGCCACAGGGAAACAACACCGAAGCCGAGGAGTTTCAACGAAGATCGCCAACACGAACTCGGGCCGATCGCCAACACGATCGGTGAGTGAACACACTCGGCCGAAGAGACATTTTGCCTAAGCATACAACTTTTTGTAATAAAGAGATTTGATTCTCGTTTCATACCCCGAACTACACAGTTGTTTTTTGAAAGCTTTTCCTCCCCCGGCCACAGGATTGTAACTCACGCACTATTTGGCACAATGCTGCAAGCAGAGCTGCCGGCAAAAGCAGTAAAAAGTATTGAAAACGTATAACTTTTATTTAGGTACCAAAAAAATCCAAGATTTATCACTTAAACAGTAAAATGAATAATTCTACCTGTTAATCGAATACGTGCATGTAAAAAACCATATGTGCCCTTTTAATACCTCTTTATATACTTGAATGGAAAGTGTTCTAGAGCACTCTAACTTTTAATAAATTTTGTTAAAACAAGTAAAGAAAGCTACAGTCCAGCGCCCGACAGTAAGATACCATTCGCCCAGTTTCGAAACAAATTATCACATATTTAATTCCATCAAAAAACTCTGCACAAGTTTACCCTCCACCACGTTCATACAGACAGACGGACAGAATGACAGACGGATAGACGCACATGGCTCAGTCGACTCGGCTGTGGATCCTGAGCCAGAATATATATCTTTTATGGGGTCTGCCATGTCTCCTTCTACCTGTTACATACTTTTGCACAAACTTAGAATACCATTTTTGACCATTTTCAATGGTCGAATGATATAAAAACGACCGATAGGTTCTATGGCATCTATACGATGCACCCATTACCTAAGAGGTCCACCACTTTTCCATTCGGCTATTAAGCCATTACGCAAATTTTGCCAAAGTTACATTATGAGACCATTCGGAAATTCTTGCACGACAAAAACAAAGTCTGAATGCATGATTCGTGTTGTTGTTGCTATTTGTTCTCATAACTTAAGCATACAATTAAACAAAAAATAAAAATAAAAAAATATAAGAGAAAGCTGCGCTCTAACAATAACACACAGCTGATTTAAGAGACTGTCACTTCTCCACTTGTTAACTAAGTTCATTGTGAGCCATTAAAAAAATTTTAAATAAAATGCGCGACCACCAATTAATGCATATTCCAAAATTAAAGTAAAAGTTCTTAAAAAAAAAAAAAAAGCTTAAGCGGCATGAACTGGGAATCGAACCACGAGCCTGACGGTTCAGGAGTTCATCGCTTTTCCACTAAGCTATTGACGCTGTTATTCAACAACTGCAAAAATTTGCATTGTAAGGCATTCTTATTATTTCCTGTACAAATAAATAATTTGCGCTGCCGGCAGCGCTGCTTACAGCTATGGAAAACGTTAAGCCGAATAACTTCTGTGTTATTATCCAATTTTCAGAGATCATCTGGCTAGCTATAGTTATCATGTAAACCGAAAATGTCATCATCGCTTTTCCACGAAGCTACTGACGCTGTTATTCAACAACTGCAAAAATTAGCATTGTAAGGCACTCTTATTATTTTCTGTACAAATAAAGAATTTCCGCTGCCGGCAGTGCTGCTTACAGCTATAGAAAACGTTAAGCTGAATAACTTCTGTGTTTATTATCCGATTGTTACCAAATTTTCAAAGATCATCTGGCTGGCTATAGTTATCATGTAAACAATATGGCATCAAAATTGCGCTTGTATTCAATGTTTTTTCGATTTACGGGGGCGGAAGGGGGCGTGGCCAAAATCCAAAATAAACTTGATCAGCGTGCAATAATAACACATATTGTCACCAAATTTGGTAGTTCTAGCTCTTATAATAGCTGAGATGTAGATTTTCACACGGACAGACAGACGGACAGACAGACAGACGGACAGACGGACAGACGTCCATACATTTTCGGTTTGAACAAAGTTATAATACCCTTCTACTCTATGAGTAGCGGGTATAATTACAGATGGTGAAATCAAGCAAAGCTGAGCGACGAATTTACAGCTGCAGTGTTCTACAAACAGGGCTGCAGTGCAACAACTGTGAGGTAATAGTGGATTATTGAGTTGAATTTAAATTTTATATTGTGTAAATTTTTATAATAAAATATTTTAAATACTTGTAAAGCACTAGTAATAACTGTAGAAACATGAAAAGAGACGATATTTTAGCATTATGGGTTAATGAGTTGCGAGAAAAATTGGCAGAACGTAACTTGTCTATCACGTGTAGAAAGCAAACATTGCAAGTTGAAAGTTAATTCTACAGATCGAGAAACACGTTCAATATTTACGTTGAGGGATATTGAAGATTGATTTTCTCAGTGGATTATGGTAAGATTACGCAGAAGCAGTTCAATGAAACAATCTTCAGAAGTTTATATATTTAAAGCAATTGCTTAAAGGGGCAGCAAAAATATTTATGCGCAGCAAAAACGTTATTTCTAATTGGAATTTACTCAAACAAGTATTGGTGACAGAGTTTGGAGCCTCAATTTCGTCAATTGAAGTCAGTCGTATTTTTCGAAATCGGCGCAAGCGTGTAGGTGAGGACTACAGAGAAAATTTACATAGTCTAATGAAAATAGCCAAGTTAGTTAGATTAGCCGAGAAAAGTTTAATAAAGTATTTCATTGAAGGTATTTCAGATAGAAGAGGTAATAAGATTAATTTGTATCAAGCCAGGACAGTACAAGAGTTAATTTATGAAAGGATCCGTAGCAAACGCCATCAAACTCATAGCGTAAAAGATAAAGGATGTAAAGGCAAGAAAGTTGAACATGAAAAAGCAGATGCTAAGAAAATTAGGAAATGCTTTAAATGCGGTGACCCATTACATTTTGCAAAGGATTGTAAGCAAATACCACAATGCTTTAGGTGTAGTCAGCCAGGGCATAAAGCAGCAGATTGCGTTAGTTCAAATGTAATTAAGCGAGAACATGATAGTAAACATAGTAGACTCTGGTGGAAAATGTATTTTCAACAAGTAAGAAAGCTACATTCGAGTGTGCTCGACTGTAATATACACGCTACCCAGCTGCCCGTACATCAAAATTATTTGCGGAACAATAAAGAACGGCTACAATCATATTTGAACCGTAAAAGGCCATGGACTTACAATATTTATGCAAAGTCAAAATCTAATATAAAAACAAGTAAGAAAGCTACAGTAGAGTGTGCTCGACTGTAATATACCCACTACCCAGCTGCTCGTACATCATTTATTTGCGGAACAAAAAAACGGCTACAATCATATTTTGACCGTAAAAGGCTGTGGACTTACAATATTTATGCAAAGTCAAAATATAAAATAAAAAAAAAAACATTTTTGCACACATTTAATTTTTGATGCGAGCGGGACTCGACCCGTAAATACATAATAGTAGTGTTCGTTTTGCAGTCCACAACTTAACCCATTTCACCACCGTACACGCACACACGATTCGGCACAATTATTAATTATCCGATTGTTAACAAATTTTTAGAGATCATCTGGCTAGCTATAGTTATCATGTAAACCGAAAATGAACAATATGGCATCAAAATTGCGCTTGCAATCAGTGTTTTTTCGATTTACGGGGGCGGAAGGGGGCGTGGCCAAAATCCAAAATAAACTTGATCAGCGTGCAATAATAACACATATTGTCACCAAATTTAGTAGTCCTAGCTCTTATAATAGCTGAGATCTAGATTTTCACACGGACAGACAGACGGACAGACGGTCATGGCTATATCGACTCGGCTGTTGATCCTGAGCCGGAAATATATACTTTATGGCATCGGAGGTGTCTCCTTCTGCCTGTTACATACATTTTCGGTTTGAACAAAGTTATAATACCCTTCTACTCTATGAGTAGCGGGTATAAAAAGTAAAGAAAGCTTCAAAACAACTTATCACACATTTAATTCCATCAAAGAAACGCTGCACAAGTGTATCCGCCACCTATTGTTTAAATTAGATCTATTTTTGAATAGCGCCATCTACATGTGAAAACGGCATAGCTTTACACACGCTATGGCTGAAACGAAGCATCGTGACGATGCTGTCACGACGCGCACCACAGGCGCAAGCAGTGGAAGTACGGAAAACGGAAACATGGATAACTTCTGTGTTTATCGTCCGATTGGATTGTAATTGGGGGAATGGATTTATATTGCAATTATTTATGTTCATACCAAAGCAGAAAGCTGTAACTTCAATACTTCTCCTGACTTTCGAAAATTATCGATTTTTGTGGGTGGTGGGCATCAAAAATTGAAAATAAACTCGATCTACCTATGGTATACAGGAACCTTCATGTGAAATATGGTGTCTCTTGCTTTTGTAATAGCTGAGATCCACACGTTCAAACGGACAGACGTATAGGCAGACGGACATGGCTCAATCGACTCAGCTAGTGATCCTGAGTCAGAATATATATACTTTGTGGGGTCTGCCACGCCTCCTTCTGCGCTGTCGGAAACGCCGGCGGCGGAGCGGCTATCTTATGTATAGCTTATATGTTATATGCTCAGCGCTGTTTGCAGCCAGTGTGCGAGAGAGTACATGTATGTACGAAGTTAAAGTGACGGTCGCGCATGTCAGATGTGCTGAGTCGGCACTTCAACTGCCCATTACAAATTGGTGCGATCATATTACGTTGCACTTGAAATATGCTTATGTCTTTGGACTTTACGTAAACATTGCAGCAAAGTTCTAACAAAATTCTGGCTCGTTTATAAGCATTTTCTCATCTAAACTTAGCTTCCTTAGCATAGTCATCTATGTTATACAAAGGAGAAATGTTATGTACCGTATTAAAATGTTCTGGCAAATTGCTTTGTTTGCCAAAAGCTAGTTCATATGGACAATAATCATGTGCCATAGAAGGGGTCGTGTTGAAACAATAAACGAAATATTGAAGCCATACATCGCAATCCGTTTTGTCGACTGATATATATGAACGTACGTATTTATTGAATGTTCTATGACTTCTTTCGATTGTTCCAACTGTCTGGTGATGATGTGCTGTTGACGTTATGTTGTCAATTTTTAAATATTTGCACAGGTCACTAATTACAGAACTCTTATACTCGGTTCCCATGTCCGAAATTAACGTCTTCATTGGACCAAACGTCAGTATATAGGATTCAAATATTGCTTTTGCGACAGTATTTGCATTTTTATTCGGTTCTGGAATGGCAACGAGATATTTTGTCAAATCACATATTAGTGTTATTGCATATTCATTTCCATTTTCAGACCTGGGTAGTGGGCCAATTGTATCCACTATTACTCTGTCGAAAGCACATATTGGGGAATCAGTTATTGTTAAAGGGGTCTTTGTGTGGATTGTCGTTTTCGACATATGACATTTTAGACATCTACGAACATACTCTTTTATTTCACGAGTCATGTTTTTCCAATAGTAGTGTCTTCTTACTTTGGCCAAAGTAGCGCTACTCTTAAATTCTTTAATAATTCAAAGATATATAGAAATAATAATCAAAGATGTTCAAAGATTCTTTCATGCGGTGCCAATTTCAGTTGAGTGATATTTTGCATACCGGCCTGCAATTCGAGCCTTTAGAAAAACTGATTCAAGTCTAGAATTCCATTAGTGTACAAATCACCAAGATTTATTCTTGCAATGATTTTATGGCCTTGTTTGACATAACAAATGCTTTCTCTTATATGCAAGGCCACTACTTTTCGTACATCGTCATTTTTAATGACTTCATATAAGTTGGGTTTAGAAGCTTTTTCAAGATTTTGCTTAAGCAAAATTTCTTGTTTTTTATTCTTATCTGCGCAGATATTTTCTTGTCTACTTTGTTGCCTGGTAGTGACTTTCAGGACTTGGTATTGTAATTCTTTTAATTCTTCTATTGTAATTCGTGACAGAGCGTCTGCCACGAAGTTATCCTTGCCCTTTAGATACTCGACAGTGAAGTCGTATTCTTCGAGTTCTAATCGCATTCTTCTCAGTTTCGAGCTTGAATTGACCATAGAAAATAAATAAGTTAAAGGCCTGTGGTCTGTTTTCACTGTAAAGTGCTTGCCAATGAATTGCTGCAAGCTCTTGTTCCGTAGTGCTTTTATTACTTTCTCCCTTAGTGAATGATCTTGTCGCATAGGCTATGGGGAGTTGAACTCCATTGTGGTTTTGTGTTAATACAGCACCACAAGCCAGTTTACTTGCATCAGTTATTATGCAAAATTCTTTGCTGAAATCTGGGTATTGCAACAATGTTGGTTGCATGAGATTTTCTTTCAGGTATTGGAATGCGTTTTCGCATTCACTTGTCCATACAAAAGGAACAATCTTTTTACATAATCTAGTTATGTACCGTGAATAGTCGGCGAAATTTTTTATAAAACGTCTGTAATAATTGCAAAATGCTACGAATCTTCTAGCGCTGTCCGCGTCGTGCGGGAATGGATAATTATTAATGACATCATATTTTTTGTCATCGGGCAAAATTCCTTAATCTGTACACATATGACCGAGAAAGGTCACTTCGTGCATGAAAAATGAGCATTTTTGTGGCTAGTTATAGTTATCATGTAAACCGAAAATGTCATCATCGCTTTTCCACTAAGCTACTGACGCTGTTATCCAACAACTGCAAAAATTTGCATTGTAAGACATTCCTATTATTTCCTGTACAAATAAAGAATTTGCGCTGCCGGCAGCGCTGCTTACAGCTATGAAAAACGTTAAGCTAAATAAATTCTGTGTTTATTATCCGATTGTTACCAAATTTTCAGAGATCATCTGGATAGCTATAGTTATCATGTAAACCGAAAATGCCATCATCGCTTTTCCACGAAGCTACTGACGCTGTTATTGAACAACTGCAAAAATTAGCATTGTAAGGCACTCTTATTATTTTCTGTACAAATAAAGAATTTGCGCTGCCGGCAGTGCTGCTTACAGCTATAGAAAACGTTAAGCTGAATAACTTCTGTGTTTATTATCCGATTGTTACCAAATTCCAAAATCAAAGATCATCTGGCTGGCTATAGTTATCATGTAAACCAAAAATGAACAATATAGCATCAAAATTGCGCTTGTATTCAATGTTTTTTCGATTTACGGGGGCGGAAGGGGGCGTGGCCAAAATCCAAAATAAACTTGATCAGCGTGCAATAATAACACATATTGTCACCAAATTTGGTAGTTCTAGCTCTTATAATAGCTGAGATGTAGATTTTCACACGGACAGACAGACGGACAGACAGACAGACGGACAGACGGACAGACGTCCATACATTTTCGGTTTGAACAAAGTTATAATACCCTTCTACTCTATGAGTAGCGGGTATAATTACAGATGGTGAAATCAAGCAAAGCTGAGCGACGAATTTACAGCTGCAGTGTTCTACAAACAGGGCTGCAGTGCAACAACTGTGAGGTAATAGTGGATTATTGAGTTGAATTTAAATTTTATATTGTGTAAATTTTTATAATAAAATATTTTAAATACTTGTAAAGCACTAGTAATAACTGTAGAAACATGAAAAGAGACGATATTTTAGCATTATGGGTTAATGAGTTGCGAGAAAAATTGACAGAACGTAACTTGTCTATCACGTGTAGAAAGCAAACATTGCAAGTTGAAAGTTAATTCTACAGATCGAGAAACACGTTCAATATTTACGTTGAGGGATATTGAAGATTGATTTTCTCAGTGGATTATGGTAAGATTACGCAGAAGCAGTTCAATGAAACAATCTTCAGAAGTTTATATATTTAAAGCAATTGCTTAATGGGGCAGCAAAAATATTTATGCGCAGCAAAAACGTTATTTCTAATTGGAATTTACTCAAACAAGTATTGGTGACAGAGTTTGGAGCCTCAATTTCATCAATTGAAGTCCGTCGTATTTTTCGAAGTCGGCGCAAGCGTGTAGGTGAGGACTACAGAGAAAATTTACATAGTCTAATGAAAATAGCCAAGTTAGTTAGATTAGCCGAGAAAAGTTTAATAAAGTATTTCATTGAAGGTATTTCAGATAGAAGAGGTAATAAGATTAATTTGTATCAAGCCAGGACAGTACAAGAGTTAATTTATGAAAGGATCCGTAGCAAACGCCATCAAACTCATAGCGTAAAAGACAAAGGATGTAAAGGCAAGAAAGTTGAACATGAAAAAGCAGATGCTAAGAAAATTAGGAAATGCTTTAAATGCGGTGACCCATTACATTTTGCAAAGGATTGTAAGCAAATACCACAATGCTTTAGGTGTAGTCAGCCAGGGCATAAAGCAGCAGATTGCGTTAGTTCAAATGTAATTAAGCGAGAACATGATAGTAAACATAGTAGACTCTGGTGGAAAATGTATTTTCAACAAGTAAGAAAGCTACATTCGAGTGTGCTCGACTGTAATATACACGCTACCCAGCTGCCCGTACATCAAAATTATTTGCGGAACAATAAAGAACGGCTACAATCATATTTTAACCGTAAAAGGCCATGGACTTACAATATTTATGCAAAGTCAAAATCTAATATAAAAACAAGTAAGAAAGCTACAGTCGGGTGTGCTCGACTGTAATATACCCACTACCCAGCTGCTCGTACATCATTTATTTGCGGAACAAAAAAACGGCTACAATCATATTTTGACCGTAAAAGGCTGTGGACTTACAATATTTATGCAAAGTCAAAATATAAAATAAAAAAAAAAAACATTTTTGCACACATTTAATTTTTGATGCGAGCGGGACTCGAACCGTAAATGCATAATAGTAGTGTTCGTTTTGCAGTCCACATTTTAACCCATTTCACCACCGTACACGCACACACGATTCGGCACAATTATTAATTATCCTATTGTTAACAAATTTTCAGAGATCATCTGGCTAGCTATAGTTATCATGTAAACCGAAAATGAACAATATGGCATCAAAATTGCGCTTGCAATCAGTGTTTTTTCGATTTACGGGGGCGGAAGGGGGCGTGGCCAAAATCCAAAATAAACTTGAACAGCGTGCAATAATAACACATATTGTCACCAAATTTGGTAGTCCTAGCTCTTATAATAGCTGAGATCTAGATTTTCACACGGACAGACAGACGGACAGACGGTCATGGCTATATCGACTCGGCTGTTGATCCTGAGCCGGAAATATATACTTTATGGCATCGGAGGTGTCTCCTTCTGCCTGTTACATACATTTTCGGTTTGAACAAAGTTATAATACCCTTCTACTCTATGAGTAGCGGGTATAACAAGTAAAGAAAGCTTCGAAACAACTTATCACACATTTAATTTCATCAAAAAAACGCTGCACAAGTGTATCCGCCACCTATTGTTTAAATTAGATCTATTTTTGAATAGCGCCATCTACATGTGAAAACGGCATAGCTTTACACACGCTATGGCTGAAACGAAGCATCGTGACGATGCTGTCACGACGCGCACCACAGGCGCAAGCAGTGGAAGTACGGAAAACGGAAACATGGATAACTTCTGTGTTTATCGTCCGATTGGATTGTAATTTGGGGAATGGATTTATATTGTTCATACCAAAGCAGAAAGCTGTAACTTCAATACTTCTCCTGATTTTCGAAAATTATCGATTTTTGTGGGTGGTGGGCATCAAAAATTGAAAATAAACTCGATCTACCTATGGTATACAGGAACCTTCATGTGAAATATGGTGTCTCTTGCTTTTGTAATAGCTGAGATTCACACGTTCAAACGGACAGTCAGACGGACATAGCTCAATCGACTCAGCTAGTGATCCTGAGTCAGAATATATATACTTTGTAGGGTCTGCCACGCCTCCTTCTGTTTTTTTTTTTTTAGTTTCTGAGATATAGGCGTTCATACAGACGGACAGACAGACATGGTTTAATCGACTCGGCTAGTGAACCTGAGCAAGAGTATATATACTTTATGGGGTCGCTGTAGAGCTAAAGATGTTTGCTTTTCATGGAGGAAGAACCTCCGTTCTTCTGCATGAGTTTTTATTCAATGATTCTTTGCCTGATACATATTATTGGGTTAAGCTAAGCCGCGTAGCTGCGCTGTCGGAAACGCCGGCGGCGGAGCGGCTATCTTATGTATAGCTTATATGTTATATGCTCAGCGCTGTTTGCAGCCAGTGTGCGAGAGAGTACATGTATGTACGAAGTTAAAGTGACGGTCGCGCATGTCAGATGTGCTGAGTCGGCACTTCAACTGCCCATTACAAATTGGTGCGATCATATTACGTTGCACTTGAAATATGCTTATGTCTTTGGACTTTACGTAAACATTGCAGCAAAGTTCTAACAAAATTCTGGCTCGTTTATAAGCATTTTCTCATCTAAACTTAGCTTCCTTAGCATAGTCATCTATGTTATACAAAGGAGAAATGTTATGTACCGTATTAAAATGTTCTGGCAAATTGCTTTGTTTGCCAAAAGCTAGTTCATATGGACAATAATCATGTGCCATAGAAGGGGTCGTGTTGAAACAATAAACGAAATATTGAAGCCATACATCGCAATCAGTTTTGTCGACTGATATATATGAACGTACGTATTTATTGAATGTTCTATGACTTCTTTCGATTGTTCCAACTGTCTGGTGATGATGTGCTGTTGACGTTATGTTGTCAATTTTTAAATATTTGCACAGGTCACTAATTACAGAACTCTTATACTCGGTTCCCATGTCCGAAATTAACGTCTTCATTGGACCAAACGTCAGTATATAGGATTCAAATATTGCTTTTGCGACAGTATTTGCATTTTTATTCGGTTCTGGAATGGC
This sequence comes from Zaprionus ghesquierei, assembly GCA_018904095.1. Lineage (NCBI taxonomy): Eukaryota > Metazoa > Arthropoda > Insecta > Diptera > Drosophilidae > Zaprionus > Zaprionus ghesquierei. The sequence goes on from JAEIGP010000516.1 coordinate 327,191, forward strand.
AACGAGATATTTTGTCAAATCACATATTAGTGTTATTGCATATTCATTTCCATTTTCAGACCTGGGTAGTGGGCCAATTGTATCCACTATTACTCTGTCGAAAGCACATATTGGGGAATCAGTTATTGTTAAAGGGGTCTTTGTGTGGATTGTCGTTTTCGACATATGACATTTTAGACATCTACGAACATACTCTTTTATTTCACGAGTCATGTTTTTCCAATAGTAGTGTCTTCTTACTTTGGCCAAAGTTTTAGTTATGCCAGAACGACCTCATTGCATAGGATTATCATGTAGTGTAGACATTATAGCTTCTTTTTCTTTTACATTTTTAATTATGGTCACCGGCTTGAGTAGCGCTACTCTTAAATTCTTTAATAATTTATTGCCCATTATTATGAAATTCTCTATTGAAACATGTTCAAAGATTCTTTCATGCGGTGCCAATTTCAGTTGAGTGATATTTTGCATACCGGCCTGCAATTCGAGCCTTTAGAAAAACTGATTCAAGTCTAGAATTCCATTAGTGTACAAATCACCAAGATTTATTCTTGCAATGATTTTATGGCCTTGTTTGACATAACAAATGCTTTCTCTCATATGCAAGGCCACTACTTTTCGTACATCGTCATTTTTAATGACTTCATATAAGTTGGGTTTAGAAGCTTTTTCAAGATTTTGCTTAAGCAAAATTTCTTGTTTTTTATTCTTATCTGCGCAGATATTTTCTTGTCTACTTTGTTGCCTGGTAGTGACTTTCAGGACTTGGTAATGTAATTCTTTTAATTCTTCTATTGTAATTCGTGACAGAGCGTCTGCCACGAAGTTATCCTTGCCCTTTAGATACTCGACAGTGAAGTCGTATTCTTCGAGTTCTAATCGCATTCTTCTCAGTTTCGAGCTTGAATTGACCATAGAAAATAAATAAGTTAAAGGCCTGTGGTCTGTTTTCACTGTAAAGTGCTTGCCAATGAATTGCTGCAAGCTCTTGTTCCGTAGTGCTTTTATTACTTTCTCCCTTAGTGAATGATCTTGTCGCATAGGCTATGGGGAGTTGAACTCCATTGTGGTTTTGTGTTAATACAGCACCACAAGCCAGTTTACTTGCATCAGTTATTATGCAAAATTCTTTGCTGAAATCTGGGTATTGCAACAATGTTGGTTGCATGAGATTTTCTTTCAGGTATTGGAATGCGTTTTCGCATTCACTTGTCCATACAAAAGGAACAATCTTTTTACATAATCTAGTTATGTACCGTGAATAGTCGGCGAAATTTTTTATAAAACGTCTGTAATAATTGCAAAATGCTACGAATCTTCTAGCGCTGTCCGCGTCGTGCGGGAATGGATAATTATTAATGACATCATATTTTTTGTCATCGGGCAAAATTCCTTAATCTGTACACATATGACCGAGAAAAAATGAGCATTTTTGTGGCTAGTTATAGTTATCATGTAAACCGAAAATGTCATCATCGCTTTTCCACTAAGCTACTGACGCTGTTATCCAACAACTACAAAAATTTGCATTGTACGACATTCCTATTATTTCCTGTACAAATAAAGAATTTGCGCTGCCGGCAGCGCTGCTTACAGCTATGAAAAACGTTAAGCTAAATAAATTCTGTGTTTATTATCCGATTGTTACCAAATTTTCAGAGATCATCTGGATAGCTATAGTTATCATGTAAACCGAAAATGTCATCATCGCTTTTCCACGAAGCTACTGACGCTGTTATTGAACAACTGCAAAAATTAGCATTGTAAGGCACTCTTATTATTTTCTGTACAAATAAAGAATTTGCGCTGCCGGCAGTGCTGCTTACAGCTATAGAAAACGTTAAGCTGAATAACTTCTGTGTTTATTATCCGATTGTTACCAAATTTTCAACGATCATCTGGCTGGCTATAGTTATCATGTAAACCAAAAATGAACAATATGGCATCAAAATTGCGCTTGTATTCAATGTTTTTTCGATTTACGGGGGCGGAAGGGGGCGTGGCCAAAATCCAAAATAAACTTGATCAGCGTGCAATAATAACAAATATTGTCACCAAAAGTTCTAGCTCTTATAATAGCTGAGATGTAGATTTTCACACGGACAGACAGACGGACAGACAGACAGACGGACAGACGTCCATACATTTTCGGTTTGAACAAAGTTATAATACCCTTCTACTCTATGAGTAGCGGGTATAATTACAGATGGTGAAATCAAGCAAAGCTGAGCGACGAATTTACAGCTGCAGTGTTCTACAAACAGGGCTGCAGTGCAACAACTGTGAGGTAATAGTGGATTATTGAGTTGAATTTAAATTTTATATTGTGTAAATTTTTATAATAAAATATTTTAAATACTTGTAAAGCACTAGTAATAACTGTAGAAACATGAAAAGAGACGATATTTTAGCATTATGGGTTAATGAGTTGCGAGAAAAATTGGCAGAACGTAAATTGTCTATCACGTGTAGAAAGCAAACATTGCAAGTTGAAAGTTAATTCTACAGATCGAGAAACACGTTCAATATTTACGTTGAGGGATATTGAAGATTGATTTTCTCAGTGGATTATGGTAAGATTACGCAGAAGCAGTTCAATGAAACAATCTTCAGAAGTTTATATATTTAAAGCAATTGCTTAAAGGGGCAGCAAAAATATTTATGCGCAGCAAAAACGTTATTTCTAATTGGAATTTAATCAAACAAGTATTGGTGACAGAGTTTGGAGCCTCAATTTCATCAATTGAAGTCCGTCGTATTTTTCGAAGTCGGCGCAAGCGTGTAGGTGAGGACTACAGAGAAAATTTACATAGTCTAATGAAAATAGCCAAGTTAGTTAGATTAGCCGAGAAAAGTTTAATAAAGTATTTCATTGAAGGTATTTCAGATAGAAGAGGTAATAAGATTAATTTGTATCAAGCCAGGACAGTACAAGAGTTAATTTATGAAAGGATCCGTAGCAAACGCCATCAAACTCATAGCGTAAAAGATAAAGGATGTAAAGGCAAGAAATTTGAACATGAAAAAGCAGATGCTAAGAAAATTAGGAAATGCTTTAAATGCGGTGACCCATTACATTTTGCAAAGGATTGTAAGCAAATACCACAATGCTTTAGGTGTAGTCAGCCAGGGCATAAAGCAGCAGATTGCGTTAGTTCAAATGTAATTAAGCGAGAACATGATAGTAAACATAGTAGGCTCTGGTGGAAAATGTATTTTCAACAAGTAAGAAAGCTACATTCGAGTGTGCTCGACTGTAATATACACGCTACCCAGCTGCCCGTACATCAAAATTATTTGCGGAACAATAAAGAACGGCTACAATCATATTTTAACCGTAAAAGGCCATGGACTTACAATATTTATGCAAAGTCAAAATCTAATATAAAAACAAGTAAGAAAGCTACAGTCGAGTGTGCTCGACTGTAATATACCCACTACCCAGCTGCTCGTACATCATTTATTTGCGGAACAAAAAAACGGCTACAATCATATTTTGACCGTAAAAGGCTGTGGACTTACAATATTTATGCAAAGTCAAAATATAAAAAAAAAAAAAAATTTGCACACATTTAATTTTTGATGCGAGCGGGACTCGACCCGTAAATGCATAATAGTAGTGTTCGTTTTGCAGTCCACAACTTAACCCATTTCACCACCGTACACGCACACACGATTCGGCACAATTATTAATTATCCGATTGTTAACAAATTTTCAGAGATCATCTGGCTAGCTATAGTTATCATGTAAACCGAAAATGAACAATATGGCATCAAAATTGCGCTTGCAATGAGTGTTTTTTCGATTTACGGGGGCGGAAGGGGGCGTGGCCAAAATCCAAAATAAACTTGATCAGCGTGCAATAATAACACATATTGTCACCAAATTTAGTAGTCCTAGCTCTTATAATAGCTGAGATCTAGATTTTCACACGGACAGACAGACGGACAGACGGTCTGCTGCTGTTGATCCTGAGCCGGAAATATATACTTTATGGCATCGGAGGTGTCTCCTTCTGCCTGTTACATACATTTTCGGTTTGAACAAAGTTATAATACCCTTCTACTCTATGAGTAGCGGGTATAACAAGTAAAGAAAGCTTCGAAACAACTTATCACACATTTAATTTCATCAAAGAAACGCTGCACAAGTGTATCCGCCACCTATTGTTTAAATTAGATCTATTTTTGAATAGCGCCATCTACATGTGAAAACGGCATACCTTTACACACGCTATGGCTGAAACGAAGCATCGTGACGATGCTGTCACGACGCGCACCACAGGCGCAAGCAGTGGAAGTACGGAAAACGGAAACATGGATAACTTCTGTGTTTATCGTCCGATTGGATTGTAATTTGGGGAATGGATTTATATTGCAATTATTTATGTTCATACCAAAGCAGAAAGCTGTAACTTCAATACTTCTCCTGATTTTCGAAAATTATCGATTTTTGTGGGTGGTGGGCATCAAAAATTGAAAATAAACTCGATCTACCTATGATATACAGGAACCTTCATGTGAAATATGGTGTCTCTTGCTTTTGTAATAGCTGAGATCCACACGTTCAAACGGACAGTCAGACGGACATAGCTCAATCGACTCAGCTAGTGATCCTGAGTCAGAATATATATACTTTGTAGGGTCTGCCACGCCTCCTTCTGCCTGTTACATACATTTGGACAAACTTAGTATACCATTTTTGACCATTTTCAATGGTCGAATGGTATAAAAATAATTTTTTGCACACATTTAATTTTTGATGCGTGTGGGACTCGAGCCCGTAAATGCATAATAGTACTGTTCGTTTTGCAGTCCACAACTTAACCCATTTCACCACCTTACACGCACACACTATTCGGCACAATGCTGCATGTGAAAAACAATATGTGCCCTTTTAATACCTCTTTATATACTTGAATGGAAAGTGTTTTAGAGCACTCTAACTTTTAATAAATTTTGTTAAAACAAGTAAGAACGGATACAGTCAAGTGTTGACTGTATAAGATCAAGGATTTTTTAAGTTTATGAAAAAATTCAGATTGAGAAAACGGTTATTAAACGTGTTTTTTAAAGAAATATAATAAACAACAAATATAATTTTCAGTTAGACGCCAAGCAGTCCAAGCAGTTGGAAAAAAACACTGCTTGGAAAAAACACTGCTTGCTTGCTTGCAGTGGGCGCAGTGCAAATCTATATGAAACGTTGGATAACTTTTTTGTTCATTATCTGATCGGAACCAAATTTTCAGCGATCGTTTAGGTGGTGATATTTATCATATACACCAAAACTGAATGCTGTAGCTTTACTATTGCGCTTGCTATACGCTTTATCGATTTGCGGGGGCAGAAGTAGGAGTGGCCCAAATTTTAATAAAAATTTTACAGCGTATGATTCACATAAGTGTTGTCACCAAATTTGGTGGCTCTAGCTTTTTTAGTTTCTGAGATATAGGCGTTCATACAGACGGACAGACAGACATGGTTTAATCGACTCGGCTAGTGAACCTGAGCAAGAGTATATATACTTTATGGGGTCGCTGTAGAGCTAAAGATGTTTGCTTTTCATGGAGGAAGAACCTCCGTTCTTCTGCATGAGTTTTTATTCAATGATTCTTTGCCTGATACATATTATTGGCTTGAGCTAAGCCGCGTAGCTGCGCTGTCGGAAACGCCGGCGGCGGAGCGGCTATCTTATGTATAGCTTATATGTTATATGCTCAGCGCTGTTTGCAGCCAGTGTGCGAGAGAGTACATGTATGTACGAAGTTAAAGTGACGGTCGCGCATGTCAGATGTGCTGAGTCGGCACTTCAACTGCCCATTACAAATTGGTGCGATCTGGACTTTACGTAAACATTGCAGCAAAGTTCTAACAAAATTCTGACTCGTTTATAAGCGTTTTCTCATCTAAACTTAGCTTCCTTAGCATAGTCATCTATGTTATACAAAGGAGAAATGTTATGTACCGTATTAAAATGTTCTGGCAAATTGCTTAGTTTGCCAAAAGCTAGTTCATATGGACAATAATCGTGTGCCATAGAAAGGGTCGTGTTGAAACAATAAACGAAATATTGAAGCCATACATCGCAATCCGTTTTGTCGACTGATATATATGAACGTACGTATTTATTGAATGTTCTATGACTTCTTTCGATTGTTCCAACTGTCTGGTGATGATGTGCTGTTGACGTTATGTTGTCAATTTTTAAATATTTGCACAGGTCACTAATTACAGAACTCTTATACTCGGTTCCCATGTCCGAAATTAACGTCTTCATTGGACCAAACGTCAGTATATAGGATTCAAATATTGCTTTTGCGACAGTATTTGCATTTTTATTCGGTTCTGGAATGGCAACGAGATATTTTGTCAAATCACATATTAGTGTTATTGCATATTCATTTCCATTTTCAGACCTGGGTAGTGGGCCAATTGTATCCACTATTACTCTGTCGAAAGCACATATTGGGAAATCAGTTATTGTTAAAGGGGTCTTTGTGTGGATTGTCGTTTTCGACATATGACATTTTGGACATCTACGAACATACTCTTTTATTTCACGAGTCATGTTTTTCCAATAGTAGTGTCTTCTTACTTTGGCCAAAGTTTTAGTTATGCCAGAACGACCTCCTTGCATAGGATTATCATGTAGTGTAGACATTATAGCTTCTTTTTCTTTTACATTTTTAATTATGGTCACCGGCTTGAGTAGCGCTACTCTTAAATTCTTTAATAATTTATTGCCCATTATTATGAAATTCTCTATTGAAACATGTTCAAAGATTCTTTCATGCGGTGCCAATTTCAGTTGAGTGATATTTTGCATACCGGCCTGCAATTCGAGCCTTTAGAAAAACTGATTCAAGTCTAGAATTCCATTAGTGTACAAATCACCAAGATTTATTCTTGCAATGATTTTATGGCCTTGTTTGACATAACAAATGCTTTCTCTCATATGCAAGGCCACTACTTTTCGTACATCGTCATTTTTAATGACTTCATATAAGTTGGGTTTAGAAGCTTTTTCAAGATTTTGCTTAAGCAAAATTTCTTGTTTTTTATTCTTATCTGCGCAGATATTTTCTTGTCTACTTTGTTGCCTGGTAGTGACTTTCAGGACTTGGTATTGTAATTCTTTTAATTCTTCTATTGTAATTCGTGACAGAGCGTCTGCCACGAAGTTTCCTTGCCCTTTAGATACTCGACAGTGAAGTCGTATTCTTCGAGTTCTAATCGCATTCTTCTCAGTTTCGAGCTTGAATTGACCATAGAAAATAAATAAGTTAAAGGCCTGTGGTCTGTTTTCACTGTAAAGTGCTTGCCAATGAATTGCTGCAAGCTCTTGTTCCGTAGTGCTTTTATTACTTTCTCCCTTAGTGAATGATCTTGTCGCATAGGCTATGGGAGTTGAACTCCATTGTGGTTTTGTGTTAATACAGCACCACAAGCCAGTTTACTTGCATCAGTTATTATGCAAAATTCTTTGCTGAAATCTGGGTATTGCAACAATGTTGGTTGCATGAGATTTTCTTTCAGGTATTGGAATGCGTTTTCGCATTCACTTGTCCATACAAAAGGAACAATCTTTTTACATAATCTAGTTATGTACCGTGAATAGTCGGCGAAATTTTTTATAAAACGTCTGCAATAATTGCAAAATGCAACGAATCTTCTAGCGCTGTCCGCGTCGTGCGGGAATGGATAATTATTAATGACATCATATTTTTTGTCATCGGGCAAAATTCCTTAATCTGTACACATATGACCGAGAAAGGTCACTTCGTGCATGAAAAATGAGCATTTTTGTGGCTAGTTATAGTTATCATGTAAACCGAAAATGTCATCATCGCTTTTCCACGAAGCTACTGACGCTGTTATCCAACAACTGCAAAAATTTGCATTGTAAGACATTCTTACTATTTCCTGTACAAATAAAGAATTTGCGCTGCCGGCAGCGCTGCTTACAGCTATGGAAAACGTTAAGCTAAATAACTTCTGTGTTTATTATCCGATTGTTACCAAATTTTCAGAGATCATCTGGCTAGCTATAGTTATCATGTTAACCGAAAATGAACAATATGGCATCAAAATTGCAATTGTTATCAATGTTTTTCGATTTTGCGGGGGCGGAAGGGCGTGTGGCCAAAATCCAAAATAAACTTGATCAGCGTGCAATAATAACACATATTGTCACCAAATTTGGTTGACCTAGCTCTTATAATAGCTGAGATCTAGATTTTCACACGGACAGACGGACATGGCTATATCGACTCGGCTGTTGATCCTGAGCCAGAATATATATACTTTATGGGGTCGGAGGTGTCTCCTTCTGCCTGTTACATACATTTTCGGTTTGAACAAAGTTATAATACCCTTCTACTCTACGAGTAGCGGGTATAAAAAGAGATTCCAGTCTCACCCAGAGAAAAAAAAACCCAGTCCAGTCTCAATGAGCTGAGAGCGGACTGAAAATCCGAACACATTGAGAGCTTACGTAGTCAGAAATTAAGACAGAAGCAACTCAGCCTACTTGAATCGTTTTAATAGAATTGTATCGCTTGGTACCTCCTTGCTACAAATTCTACATATAAAGCCAGCAAGTCTTAAGAGAGAATACCTCTCTGTCTATATTATTTTCCATGGGATTAGCCGCAAATCGCAGGGGAAATTTCTACAGCATTTTGCCTTGCTTCAGTCACTCAAATGTCTGCAACTTTCGTTAGCAGACATCGTGCCTGCCCAAGCCAAGCAGATTGAGAATAAGTATGGTTTGTGCCGGTGGCAAATGTGGCAAGAGAGCAGAATGTGACCGGCCCATGACTATTATTAGTCATGCAGCGGGCTCGGACTGAGACGTCTAAGCTAATGAAGCTTTTTCACACCTGCCTGCTAAATTATGCGCCATGACCAGGAGTGCCATGGAGTGAGAGCACCATGCAAGCCATTTACTTGTTACAGATTGCTTATAATTAAATTATAATCAACATCAAGCCAGGCGCATCACGCAGATGCAGACGAAAACGGAGACGTAGAGACCAAGACCAAGACATGCAGCCAGTGAGACCGGTCTGAGGCCGCTGCTGCTGCTGACATGCATCTAACAAGCCTTCAACTATCTAATCAACGTACAAGTCAAAATATCAATACCTCAAGTAATCAAAATCACTTTAGAATTTCAAATCAGTTGGGCTGATGCTGCCTGCCTGCCTGCAGCGTCTCACACAAGCACCGTGTCCAGCTGATATATGCGATAGTTGCAACTCGAGTCTAAAGTGGGGAGATTGATGAAAAAAAAGCAACAACAACTAAGATTATTCGAATTTAATGGGCGCAACGCGCGTGGAGACTTCACAAGTGAGGCAACGCCAACTACAACAAAAACAACAACTGAGACGTTTCACAGACATGTTAGGAAAAGCTAAAACTGGACCTGCTGCCTGTTGCCTGGTCCTGCCTGTGTCTGGTCTGGCCTGGTCTTTTCCAGTTATACTGTGCTCGCACTGTGACCTGTCATCATGATTGATACGTTTGATGGATTCATTCGAGCTGACTGCTGTGTGGCGTTCAGTTTTAAAGTTTGCTGATTGATCCCAGCGTGTTGATTACAATCGACGCCGACGTACACGCAGATGCAGGCACAGGTAGTTGGCGCAGGCAGTTGGCGCTGTATGGGGAGTCTTGCAACGCATGCTGCTGGGAATTCAATCAAAAGTGTCAGCGCTGGCACAACATCTCTTACTGCTAAAGGTGCCGAAACCACTAACTAAATACAGTGGTAACTGAATATTAGAATAGAATATTAGAATATTAGAAATGATAAGAAAGGCAGAAAAAATCAAAAGGGAAACAAAGTTAATCCCTTTTTCATTAATAAGCAATTTTAAAAATTATGGAACTTTGGAAAAGTGGGAAGTATAAAAAAAAAATTTTAATAAATTATAGAAATTTTTAAATATTTTGAAATTAAGAAAATTGACAGTTAATATTTTTAAAACATTTTTAAAAGCTTTAAATATTCTTAATGAATTTTAAATAATACGCAAATTTAGGAAAAATGTGGAAATTTGACGATGACGTCACGATATGCTGCAAAGGCGCAAAGAGTGTAACTATGGAAAACGTTTAGATGAATATCTTCTGTGTTTATTGTTCGATCGGATTGTAATTGCGAAAATAGATTTATATTGTAATTATTTATGTTTATACCAAAGCAGAAAGCCATAACTTCAATACTTTTCCTAATAATCGTAATTATCGTTTTGCGTGGGCGGTGGGCGCGACATCGAAAATTGAAAATAAACTCGATCTACCTATGGTATACAGGAAACTAGGTGTCTCTACCTTTTGTAATAGCTGAGATCTAGACGTACAGACGGACAGACGGACATGGCTATATCGACTCGGCTGTTGATCCTGAGCCAGAATATATAACTTTATGGGGTCGGAGGTGTCTCCTTCTGCCTGTTACACACATTTTCGGTTTGAACAAAGTTATAATAACCTTCTACTCTATGAGTAGCGGGTATAAAAATACCTGGTTGAATTTCCTGGTTTAGTATGAAAACATTATTCTCATTTGTAACTAAATCTATTTTTCGGACAACTTGGGATCTGGCTGGCAGAAATATAGCATTACTGCCCGAAGAATTTGTTATGTTCATGTTTATTGGGAATTTTAGTATATTTGGTCTAATCATGAACTCATCTTCATCCTTCTGGTATTCAAGTATGCAGTTATATTTTTATATGAAATCTAGGCCTACAATCCCATCACACTGCAGTACAAATTTGAAGTCAAACAAATGAAAGCTGTGTGGGATTATATATCCTCCAGTTTGCATTTCTACAAAGGCCAAGCCTTTGGAGTTTATTACTCCTTCTTCTATGCCTTGTATATTTATAACATTGTCTTCTTCAATGTCATTGAAGATGTCGGAATTTTTCTTTATGAGCGAAATTTCGCTCCTGTATCTAATAGGAATGTTACATTTTTCTTAGAAACCGAACTAAGAAACGTAATGAATCTATTGAGGCCGAAATTTATGACGTGAACCCTTACGCTCTGTTTTGAGCATCTTAGGGCTGATTGGAGTTTTCCGAGTTATTTTGGGTTATTCTTACATTTCCTTGATTGCTGTTATATTGGACTCGGCTCGAGTTGCCACGGCCTCTAGAGTTTCCTCCAAATTGGCCTCTTCCACCATTAATGTGGTTGTTGTGGTTATGGTTATTGTAACGAGAGCTACCTCTAAAATTTCACGACAATGATTTTCACCACGCTGTGGGTAATTGTTATAGTATAGGACAACTATTTAAAAATTTTGATATGGCATCATCCATTGTATGGAAGGTACCAGCTTGCATGATAAGTTGAACCTTATCTATTGCGCAGTTTTTAGTCATTGTTTTAACTGCATGCTGAGTTGAATAACTTCTGGCTAACTCCATGGGTAAGCCGTCCTTTCAAAGCTTTTGTCAACTGCTCAACATCCGCTGTGTATTGGTTGGCAGTTTTGCTACGCTGCTGTAAGTTCATCAGCTTGGCTGATAATACTTCAACAGTTTCGCCTTTGAAGTTTCCTCTAAGACTCGAAATTACCTGTGTTATGGTAGTTTCACTGCTTATCAGATTTCATGCTGTTCCTTTTAATTTGGTTTTTATAACCGAAACAGCTAGAGACTCATGTTCTCCTTTGATTGAATTTACTATATTTAGAGCATCTATAAAACTTGTTAAGTTTTCAGCTTTACCGTCAAAGTCAGGTATAAGCTTTGATGCTGTATTTAGAGAATCAATATTGGACTGTGCCATTGTATTTTCTATTTTTAATATAGCTGGAATTGTTAGGTTTAATAGGTCTTTATCTTCGATGTCGATATATTTTTCTTCTTCTTCTTCTTCTTCCGACTCGGTGACCTCTAAATCAATTTCTTCTGGTTCTATTGATTCAGATTGTTCGTCTGCATCAATCGTTAAAGGGGTATACTACTATTATTATGAGGAGAATTGTAATGTGCGAATATGCTAACAAAGCTTTATAAGTTGCAAAACAGGGGCCTTAAGAAAAAATATGTAAGTAGGGCTAATGACTTAGATATACTATAAAAAAAAAAAAATAAAATAATATTATGGAATGGAAAGAAATTCGTTCCATAATTATAGAAATTAAAAATAGATTTGATAAATCTTATAAGTCATTAGCGCAAAACAGATTGATTCAAGAAACAACTGTTAACAAACACGCTAAAATATTAGTAGAATGCTTTAATGAAGCACGAATACTGATACACGATAATAAGAACAAGTAAGAAAGCTACAGTCGAGTGTGCTCGACTGCAATATACCCGCTACCCAGCTGCTCGTACATCATTTATTTGCGGAACAAAAAAAAACGGTTACAATCAAATTTTGACCGTAAAAGGCTATGGACTTATAATATCTATGCAAAGTCAAAATATAAAATAAAAAAAAAAACATATTTGCAAACATTAAATTTTTGATGCGGGCGGGACTCGAGCCCGTAAATGCATAATAGTACTGTTCGTTTTGCAGTCCACAACTTAACCCATTTCACCACCGTACACGCACACACGATTCGGCACAATGCTGCAAGCAGCGCTTCCGGCAGCTATGGGAAACGTTAAGCTGAATAACTTCTGTGTTTATTATCCGATTGTTACCAACTTTTCAGAGATTATCTGGCTAGCTATAGTTATCATGTATGAACAATGAACAATATGGCATCAAAATTGCGCTTGTAATCAATGTTTTTTGCGGAAGGGGGCGTGGCCAAAATCCAAAATTAACTTGATCAGCGTGCAATAATAACACATATTGTCACCAAATTTGGTAGTCCTAGCTCTTATAAAAGCTGAGATCTAGATTTTCACACGGACAGACAGACGGACAGCAAACATGGCTATATCGACTCGGCTGTTGATCCTGAGCCAGAATATATACACTTTATGGGGTCGGAGGTGTCTCCTTCTGCCTGTTACATACATTTTCGGTTTGAACAAAGTTATAATACCCTTCTACTCTATGAGTAGCGGGTATAAAAATTTAAACTCACGGTCGGTGTAATGCATACTACATCGCAGATGCCTCCTTCTGCCTGTTACGCACATTCCGACAAACACAATAGACCATGTATGTTTTTAAATCCATGGTCTAAAAACGACCGATAGGTTCTATGGCACTATACGATGTATCGGTCCGTACCGGCTCGTTCCGACTTATTTACAGCGGGCAGAAATAAGAAACATGTATACAAAGATTCATGAAGGTAGCTCAAAAAGGGAGGCAAAAACTTTTTTTTGGAAAAAATAAGAAAAGTTCGATCGCCCCACCATGATACGCATGCATGCGGAATCGAACCTTGGACCCATTACCTAAGAGGTCCACCACTTCTCCATTCGGCCATTAAGCCATTACGGAAATTTTTAGAAAGTTACATTATGAGAGCTTTCGAAAATTCTTGCACGACAAAAACAAAGTCTGAATGCATGATGCGTGTTGTTGTTGCTATTTATTCTCATAACTTAAACATACAATTAAATAAAAAAAAAAAATAAAAAAATAAAGCTTAAGCGGCATGAACTAACTAACTGGAAATCGAACCACGGGCCTGTCGGTTCAGGAGTGCATCGCTTTTCCACTAAGCTACTGACGCTGTTTTCCAACAATTGCAAAAATTTGCATTGTAAGGCATTCTTATTATTTCCTGTACAAATAAAGAAGTTGCGCTGCCGGCAGCGCTGCTTACAGCTATGGAAAACATTAAGCTCAATAACTGTGTTTATTATCCGATTGTTATCAAATTTTCAGAGATCATCTGGCTAGCTATAGTTATCATGTAAACCGAAAATGAACAATATGGCATCAAAATTGCGCTTGTAATCAATTTTTTTTTTTGATTATAGGGGCGGAAGGGGGCGTGGCCAAAATCCAAAATAAACTTGATCAGCGTGCAATAATAACACATACTGTCACAATTTGGTAGTTCTAGCTCTTATAATAGCTGAGATCTAGATTTTCACACGGACAGACAGACGGACAGACGGACATGGCTATATCGACTCGGCTGTTGATCCTGAGCCAGAATATATATACTTTATGGGGTCGGAGGTGTCTCCTTCTGCCTGTTACATACATTTTCGATTTTAACAAAGTTATAATACCCTTCCATTCTATGAGTAGCGGGTTAACCTGCAAGAAATTTTGATTAGATCAGATGTTTGTTGGCATTTTCAACAGTTAGCTAAGGTTGAGATTGAAGGACATTACTTAGATATCACATTCACAGTTGATAATATTAAAAATTTAGCTGTTATTGGAAACACAGTTTTGGAAGCAGTTGATTTTATTGTTTCTTAGCAATTAGTATCGTAGTGGAACATAAATGAAGCATGTCAATGCGTTAAGTCGAGTTAATTGTTTCATTTTAGAAGATAGCTTACATCACAGGTTGCAGCAGGCATAAACTAAAGACGAATGGATTAGAGCGAAAGTAGCTGTATTAAACGTTAGTACGTATGATGACTTCTGTGTTAAGCATGGTATTCTTTATAAAGATCCAATCAAGGAACTTGTTGTAGTACCATCGCTGATAAAGGAAGAAATTATTAAAAGTACTCATAGGCAAGGACATTTTTCGGTAAGAAGGACGCAAGAGGCAATTGAGAAAACATTCTATATCCGACAGTTATTTGCAAAAGTGCATAAGATCGCTAAAAGTTATATTGAGTGTATTATTTTGGACAGTAAGGCTGGTAAGAAAGAAGCTTTCTTATCACCAATCAAAAAAGAGAATATACCTTTAGGGACATATCACGTAGATCATGTTGGTCCGTTAGAAGTGCCTAGCAAGAGTTACAATTATATCTTCGTTGTAGTTGACGCATTATTTAAATTTACTTGGCTTTATCCAACTAAAAATACGGCAGCTGAGGAGTTGTAGATAGTCTTAAAAGACAAGCAGCAGTGTTCGGAAATCCAAGGCGTCTTATATCCGATAGAGGTGCAGCTTTCATTATATTGCGAATATTGCGAATGTGAGGGGATACACCATCTAATGATAGCAGCAGGAGTTCCTTGGGGAAGCGGAAGACACCAAATTTGACATGATGGTTCCTGTGTACCATACGCAGATTAAGTATATTTCAAATATTTAGTCCCATGCCCACCGCCCACGAAAATTGATAATTTACGAATATTAATGAAAGTATTACAGTTACAGACCCCAAATTTGGCGTGATGGTTCATGCGCAGATGAAATTTATTTCAAATTTGAGGTGCCACGCCCACCGCCCACTCAAATCATGATGGTTCCTATAAAACATGCACAGATGAAGTTTATTTCAAATTTGAGTTGGCACGCCCACCGCCACAATAAATCGATAATTTACGAATATTAAGGAAAATATATAGGTTACAGATTTCTGCTTAAGAACAAAGATGCTAATAACATGCACCCATTCCCAAAATTTCAAAATCCGATCGGGCAATAAATACAGAAGTTATTAAAGAAAACGTTTTTCATAGTTCCGTTGCCTGCGTCATTACAGCATATCGTCCGCATCGTTCTGGCTTTTGTGTGTGTGCCTGTATGTGTGTGTGAGAGCGAGTTAGTACTAGTTAGTGCAACTACGAAGTTGGTCGAATGGTATCTTACTGTCGGGCGCTATCGACTGTAGCTTTCATTACTTGTTTATGTTCTTAAGATCTATCGAAAGAACGAGTGGTTTTGACAGAGTCAGTTGTGTCGGTTGTGTGCTCAAGCTCATTAATTTTTAATAATTTAAAACGCATTTAATTTCACAATTTAGTAATAAACTGTTATATTATAAAACTTCACTAATTCCATGGTGTTTGAATTAAAGTAAGCGAGACGGCCATCTTACATCCTACATATATATAATTTATGGGGTCGGAGATGTTTCCTTCTGCTTGTTTCATATATTTTTGGTTTGAATAAAGTTATAATACCCTTCTATTCCATGAATATAATAAGAAAGTAAATAGAGAAATATACGTAAACCGTATAAACCTATTAATATAAATTTGGAATATAAGCTATTTATCATGGAATTTAATTGACGGAGACTAAAATCTGGCCACATAAATTTTTAACTTACAAGAGTCAACTGAATATATAAAAGATATAGAACTTGGTATGCAATTAATTGATTGGTTACATTATGAGTAAGTTGTCGTTCGCTTTCGGGTGCTAATCTGTCTGTTTCGCAATATCGGCTCTCTAGAAACATGTGAAGAGGCAGATCGCAAATGGAGAGAGAGTCAGTCAAAGGTTTACGTTACTAACGTCAAGTGCGAATAAATTAAAGAGAGAAACTGAGTTGTGCGTTTGCGTTTTAGTCAAGGAGGGATATACCCACCCCAACAAAAAAGATATCCTAAAATCAAAGCAAATTAACCGAAACGATTCATAACAAATATTTTGCGCAAAAAAGTCAGAAATACACAGCAAGCTCTAAAATTTACCACGTCCTTACAGAATGAAAATACAGTAAATCACATTTAGATTTTGCAATCAAATTTTAAGCCTTATAAAAGTCTTATTTAATTACAACTTAGAACTTTTCCAAAACAACACTTTATTGAAATCTTATCACCAGAAGAACTGTAATAGAAACAATTGCTATATCGACTCGGCTGTTGATCCTAAGCCTTTGTGAGGTCGGAGGTGTCTCCTTCTGCCTGTTACATACATTTTCGGTTTGAACAAACTTATAATACCCTTCTACTCTTTGAGTAGCGGGTTTAAATATATGACAAAAGCATAAAATGAACTTTTAAACGACAAGACATATTTCTGACATCATGCTAGATTACACACAAACCATTTGGGTAAAGAATAACGTTACTACTCGAATATATACAAGCAAAACCGTAATAGATCAAATATTGTTTTTCAAGTAATAAAAATAAATATAAACGCATTTAAAGTCGGAGATGCCTCCTGCTAAAGTGTTTCGTACCTGTAGAGAATTTCTGACATAATTTATAAGATCCATTTTAAATAGGCTTATCCACTGACTTATCTGATTGAGGACAGATCGCTTAAATCCTTCCATATTTAAGCGCAGGAATCCAAAAAATATGTCATATGTTTCCCACTGATAGACTTGTTCTTGTAAATCTATAAATTTGTCCAATTGTTCTTTATATATCAAAACTGGTGGGTAATCTCCTGTTCCAATTGGCTTCAGTCCAGAGCTGCCCTCCTGCTCGAGCTCCGCATCTCTTTCAGCAAGAGTTAAATTACGTCCATACTTCTTAACTTCACTCAAATAATTTGATTTATCCCAAATCCATAAGTGAGAGTACACCATATAGCCCTTTCCATGCATTCGAATTGACTGTAAAGCTTGTTTTACTTTACTCATTATATCAGCACGTTGCTTACTAATTTCCACCTTGTTATCAAGTTCATCTATAAACAAGAGAAGCTGTATTTAATTATCTTAATATTTACAAATCAAGACTTAGCTCACCCATAAAACGCAGTATCTCTCCATTCGTTATTTCTGGTGGGTCTTGCGCTACTCTGTAAAGTAGACTCATTGTATCATAAATGTCATCCAAAAGTGTTTCTACAAAAAAAACAAATCCAGTCTTGGAATTGGGATCAAGATTTAAGAAATAAACTACAATGGGCTCTTGCAACTCCATAAATATTTCAAATATCGGAGCACTATTTTCAAATCGATTTTCAACCTCCAACCTTAAATATGTTACGCTGGTTATGACACTATCCAAAAGGCACTGTGCAATATTTGAATCCACATATAACTCATAATTATGAAATAGCTGCCTTTCTTCCTCGCTGATACCTTTTAAAAGTTCATACCTGTGAAATGGCGTTATTATTTCTTCTTCGCTTCCAGAACGTTCGTCTTCTTCCTTTTCATCCAGTTTTTCCGTTTTTTGCTTATCATTTTTTTTTTTAGTTTTAGCCACTTTTGAAATAGCTGAAAGACTCAAAACGGGTGGCCAAATGTCATCGGCATCATCTTCCTCTTCTGCACCTTCGCCAGATGGCAAGGTATACCTCCTTGGAATGTCGAAAAATAACTTTAAATTTACATACATAAGCAAATCAATAAGCCTCTGCGTAGTTGTAGCCTTTTCAACTCGATCCATTAATATAATATCTCTTGGATCCGTGTAAAGCATTAAGTCTGGGTTAAGCTCTTTACGTTGAAACAGTGGTACTTTTCCCCATGATCTAATACTTTCCTTTATTATTAAAAGATTTTCCTGAGCAGCCACTAAACGGTCATGTAAATACTTAACTAGTTTAAATACCTTGACAATGTACTTGAGACCTTTAAAAAATATGAATGAATTTAAATTGCCGATAAATTTAGTAATGGATCACTGAAGGTTTGCGTAAGGAACGAATGCATCGCAGAATTAGTAATTCTAATTCTAATTCAGTAATAAGAAGCATGTATACCAAGTTTCATGAAGATTGCTGCAAAACTAAAGGACTAGTTTGCGTTGCAATAGACGAACGGACAGACGGACATGGCTAATTTGACTCCCCTATTGATGCTGATTAAGAATTTATATACTTTATTATAGGGTCCGAGATGAGTTAAGGTGTGCTGCAAACTTGTGGCCACAATTAATTTACCCTCTGCAAGGGTATAATAAATAAGTAAATAAAACTTTTGTTACAAATCAAGTTTAAAAGTTTCAATTTTCAGAGGCATTTAAGCATACAGGCAAGTAAGGAAAGCTATGGCCGGATATCAGCAACACACATTACAACGATGATCGGCAGCACTTTCGGAAACATAAAGGGATCCAAAATGGACAAGTTGCGAAGTAGTATAGTAACGCACACATATATAAGCGCTGCCTGTGAGGAGTTCATAAAATTCATAAACGAAGCATGGTGACAATGAAAACAGTTAGATAAATAACTTCTGTGTTTATTGTCCGATCGGATTGTAATTTTGCAATTACGATATTAGAAAGCAAAAAGCTGTAACTTCAACACTTTTCCTAATAATCGTAAATAATCGATTTGCGTGGGCGGTGGGCGTGACATCGGTAATTAAAAACAAACTCGATCTACCCATGGTATATATGGACATATGTTACATTGAGGTAAAAATTATACTTACTATATTTGTCCCAAATAATATTATTTATAAGTGGTTTTATTTGTTCTTCAATGATTGCCATTTCTACTGCAATAAGTTCTTTTTCTGTTTCATGAGCACGCTCATTAGTATCATTCCACCACTCCGCAATTCGCAATAATTTTATACGGGCTTGCTAAAAAAATAAAATAAAAGGACTTAGTTAAGTGTCCTCAACTGTTATACACTCGCTAACCAGCTGTTAACCAAAAAATACTTTTTTAAGGCATAATTTAAAATATTTATTTAAAATTAATGAAAGAATAATATACTTCTGCATATTAGATTAATACTATAATTAAATATATACTCTTTATCGAGTACTTTCAATGGACTAGATTATAAAGATACAGAAAGTTGATCCGACAAACAGCGTGTAGTATTAATAATCATAGGAACCATAATTGAAAAATTGCATTATGTCCGCTAATCAGCCAGTCAGACATGACTAATACAACTCCCATGTTGATGCTGAATCAAAAAATAACTCAAGTTATAACCCTGGTTATCCTTGTACACACTGTCCTCCATAATTTTGCGCAGACTCAAAAACCAGTTTGCCCCAGACCCTATTGATTTTGTATGGCATGAAAATTTTTAGTAGTTTGAGGTAGAGGTTCTGCTATGCTGTTCCTAAAAATCGTCAATTATCAATTTGCATGGACAGTGGGCGTAAAATCAAAAGTTTAAATAAACTCGACAGGAACATTCATGTGAAATTTGGTGTCTCCAGCTTTTGTAATAGCTAAAATATAGACGTTTAAACGTGTAGAAGTATAGACGGACGGACGCACAGACAGACAGACATGGTTCAATCGACTTGGCTAGTGATCCTAAGCAAGAACATATCAATTTTGTGGGGTCTGCCACTCCTCCATCTGCCTGTTACATACATTTTCCCAAACTTAGTATACCATTAGTATAAACAGTATATACTCCGTAAATCGCTTCAGTTTAATTAAATTTTTAATCCAAAAAAATATTATTCTAAATCAGGTGCAAGGTGCTCTTTAATATCAACATAGGAGTTTTTAGCAGCTTTAGGAAATTGGTTTGCCAGATGAAATATTTTTTTATAGAATATTGCAATATTGTGGATTATTTTGTTAATAAATGGTAATTAAAAGCCAAGTTGAAAAATATAAAAAATATTATCTGTGTATGTAGAGCACAGATGAAATGTTTTGTCCTATTATAAAGGCTGAAGCCGTTTTATTTATGCCTACATCTTACATTTGGTTAGCGGGTATTAAAATATAAATATTTTGTTTTTAATAAAACTTACCCATAGGTCTTCTTCTAAGCTAAAAAATTGATAAAGGTTGTGTGTTAGTTCACATTTTAATAGCCGAAGTACTTTTATGTTTTTCAGTGCTGTTACAAGATTTTCACTAAAATTAACACTTATACTATTATCTTCATTTCTTTTCAATAAACTAGTAGCCATCCCTTCTTGTATGCTTGCCCAACACTCAACCACCCATTTAGCTAAAATGTTTTTAACGAACATATTAATTTCCTGTACTATTATGTCGTAAAGGTCTTGGATATATTTTCCATGTTCACTTTCAAATAGTCTACAATTTTAATTTATAAATAACATTTAAATTTTTTATTAATCTCTATAAACGTTTTTAGAATTTATATAACTTACGGATAATCATATAGATCTGCATCCTTATATATAGACGTAATGCGGTGTCGAAGCTTGTATAGCAAAACAATAGTACCCGAAAGTTTCGGAAAATATTCATCAGATGGCATTTCCTGTAAAAACAGTATAAAATTATTTTTTTCGTTATGTTGGCTATTTTTGAAATGGATGTTTAAGTTAAGTCATTTTACTCACAGATATTCCTTTTTCAGTGTATAATTGCTTAAGTATGTTAAAATCTTCTTTAACATAAAATATCTCTTTTTCAAAGTCATCAACAACAACGGTCATAAAAGAATCAATGTGCTCTTTTATAATAGGCCGAAGAAGAATTTGCCCCGCAAGCAATAAATCGCGAGAATCTACAAGTGCTTTCTCAAATTGGGAGGCAATCATTCGTTCTAACATGTCTGTTTTTTTTTTGAAGCTTACACGGTCTTTTTCAAAAAAAGAGTTTTCAGCTTCTGGATCTAATGGATTATACTGTATGTTAGTCCACTCCCGATAGTAGTTTTTGTAATTTTCTAGTATTTTTTCAAGTGCATAAGTTATTTGGCGTCCTTTTAGTCCACCTACTACTATTTTGTCTAATTTCATAAAATCACGTCCAGTATTAAATAATTCTTTGAGCTCATGAAGACGATCTATAAAGTTGTCTAGACGTTGAAAAATCTTGGCTGATTGCCAAGTCCAGTCCTGTGAATTAAATGTCGTACCAATCTTAAATTTTTTTAGTGAGTTGCGACATTCTCTATATATAGTTCTGTATAAAAAGATATTTGTTAAGGAATTCATCATGCCAAATAATTACTTACTTATAGTATTCCAGGTGTTGTATATTTGTTACAATTTTTTTATAAGACTCCTCAACATCGCCCTGAAACATGGCATCAGGTTCAATTGTACGGATAACGCATTCTATGAGCGAATTGTGGAAGAGATTAAAAAGAAGAGTCATATTATCAAGAGTGTGAAAATAACGGGAATGTCCCCAAACAAGCCCAATGGTTAACATAAGAGGGCGAATTTCTGATCTATTATCATCCATGGTATTCATATCAAATTTGTCAATTTTTCTTTTCTGTTGGAAAATAAGTTATAATTTATATTTTAAGGAAAATTATTATTTTACCAGAGCTGCAAGACATTTAGTTATATCTCGGGCCTCTGCTAAGGATTCCAAAACTAACTCAACAATTCGACGATAAGAATGTTCAAAAACAGATTGAATTTTTTCCAATACAAATCCAATTGTTTTAATCCGAATATCACCCAATTGATGCGCCAGGTTCTCTAGATTTTCCTTACGAGATTCCCAATATGCAAATATTGCGTCAGGAAGAGGATATTTATCAACAGAAAATACCTTGTGCATTGGCTTCACTCCCACTAGATTTTCAACAGAGTCCAACCATTTTACAACCATGAATTCAATAGAATGTTTCATAATATGATTTACTGATGCATTTTCCCTAAAAAAATTGATTGTTTAAATTTTCTCAATAATAACGTTTTACAAGCCAAAAATCTATATTTGTTACAAGATGAAGGAGATGTGCCAGACTCCACAAACAGCTGTTATAAAAGCTAGAGACACCAAATTTGATATGATGTAATCTTAGTCTGTCAAAGCTACAACAGGTGTGTTACAGCAGGGTTATTATTCTTTTGGTTAATTATTTATATGAGAACACCGTTTTTAGGTTTATTTGGTATATATGTGGCGGACTTCTGTACATATGTATATTAGTTTTTAACCATATAAATTTTCTTAGCCGAGTCTAGCTTATAATCGCGATTGCAAAGGATAAAAACAAGGTACAGTCAGTGTTAGATTTCTTAAAAACAGCCTTATAGACAAAAACAACCTTTCTATTGTATTTTAGTACGACAGTACAGTCCATAAAGACACCAACTTTGGTAGTCCTGTAAATGAGTAAGTCGCTACCTGCCAAACTGCGGAAAGGTATAAAAAAAAAAATTGCTGCCGGCAGCGCTGCTTGCAGCATTGTTTTTTTTTTTTTTTATTGTATATACGGCAGGAAAATGAAATCTTCTAAAGATACCATCTACCGACCGTAGATGGTATGCACGATTCATAACCCTCCAAGTAGAGTTACGCCTACGTACTAAACAAAAACCTCCGCTCCTTCTCCTGTCCTTGACATGCTCACCGGGACTGCCAGTCAAAGTATTTCATCGGTGAGCAGGATGTGATGCTAAATCGCACTCCCTCTACTTGTGCGCTCTGTTGTTGCATGGCGCTCCTTCCTTGACTTTTTGGTAGCCTTTTACGGCCATTCCTGTTGGCCATCTCGTCCTTGCGGACACGCTTCATCATGCGGACTATAATATCGTGAGCCCCATTCCAAACGTCTTTGTTCGCCAACATAGCGGCAATCAGGCCTCTTGGGCTGAGAGGTGCACCAGCGAGCGACTCCAGTTGGACCTTCTCCACAGCGAACCTGGAGCAGTGCAGGAGGATGTGCTCTGCTGTTTCCACCGCGTTTATGCAAAATAGGCATTGCGCTGTATCCACATGGTGGAACCTAGACAGGTACCCTCGGAACAACCATGGTCCGTTAGGAACTGGGTCATGTGGTAGTCCACCTCTTTGTGCTCACACTCTGCCCATTCCGATAGGTCAGGGATGAGCTGGTACGTTCATCGCCCACGTTGCGACTCTTGCCACCTAGACTGCCAGACTCCACGAATCCACTCGAGAATCTCTGTTTGGTTAACTCCTTCTCGCGCTAGATATTGGCACTTTATCTCCAGGTCAATGGGTATAATGCCTGAAAGAGCATGCGCTGCGTCATCCGAAACGGTTGAAAAGCCTCTGATTAGTCTCAGTGCCATGGTCCGTGATACTGCCCGCGCACTAGCCAAGTAGGTTACTTTGCTTGAAACACAGCTCCAGATAGGGGCAGCGTACAGCAGCGTTGCCTTAGTAACCGCCGCAAGCAGAGTCCTTGCCGGCAATCTGGGTCCTCCCACGTTGGCCATAATTCTTGCCAGCGCTGCAGCTGTCATTGCCGCTTTTCTGCTGGCATACGTTGCGTGGTCCTTAAAGGAGAGCCTACAGTCTATTAGGACTCCCAAGTACTTTAACGCTCCTGCTGAAGTGATTATTTCTCCCTTCACTTCGACCTGCATGCTTTCGATTCTCTTTCTGCTGCTCAACAGAACTAACTCCGTCTTTTGTGCCGCAATTCCTAGGCCGACTTTCTCAAGCCAATCGGTGATCGCCCTGATCGCCACGTTACTGATGTCCTGGAGCTCCGGTATTGTCTTGTCCACCGCTGTTACCGCAACGTCGTCGGCGAAGCAGTGTAGCTCCACGCCTCAAGGCTTGCTAATCCTCAGGATCCCATCATACATGATGTTCCACAAGATCGGTCCACGTACCGACCCTTGTGGAACACCTGCAGAGACTTGGTGGCATCTTGGACCAGCTTCAGTAACATACAACAGCGTGCGTTCCCTGAAGTAGTTGCCAACTACGCTTCGGAGATAATCGGGTATGCCCATGTTACGCATTGCGCCGAGGATATTGGGCCATTTCGCTGAATTAAACGCGTTCTTCACGTCGACCGTGATGATGGCACAGTACTTTTTACTGCCGCCTAGCCATCGGTCGCCGTCAAGTGCGTTCTTCGCTACTTCAGTTACGACTGTGAGAGCATCGAGCGTGCTCTTCCCTTTACGGAAGCCATACTGTTGGCCTGTGGGGCTCTCGGAGATGGCTTCTATGCGTGTGTATAGAATGCGCTCAAACAGTTTGCCCACAATGTCCAGGAGACATAAGGGGCGGTAGCTGCCTGCTGCGTTTGCAGGCCCCTTGCCTTTTGGCAGAAGGACAAGTTTCATTGTCTTCCACCGCTTGGGGAAGACTCCGTCCAGAAGACATTGTTGAAAAGCCTCCCTGAAGACCTTGGGTCTTGCGGTGGCAGCGGCCTTAACAATTAGCCCAGGAATACCATCAATGCCGGGAGCTTTGTTTGACTTGATCCTCTTCGCTGCTTCGACGACTTCGCATGCTGTGATACACGGAAAATCGGAGGCGGGGCTTGTAGAGCGGGTTGCCATAACGTGTCTTGGCTTGGGAATAGCTCCGACACGATGCTGGCCAGTGCGGCTGGGTCCTGAGGGGTACTTCCACCAGCGACATTAAGTTTTTTCCGGACTTTTTTGTAGGCAATACCCCAGGGGTCTTCGTCAACGCTTGCAAGCAGGTCCTTAAATGCATTTGCCTTTGCTGCAGATATGATGTTTTTGAGCTCGGCTCGCTTCGCTTTGTATGCTTCCGTGCATTGGACGTGGTGCGGTCGTCCTCTGGATCGCTGCGCTTGTCTTCTCGCCCTTAGGCATTCCGTACGGAGCTGGTGTAGAGAGGCACTCCACCAGTAAACAGGGGGCTTGCGTTTCGCATTTGTTTTTCTCGGCATCACTGCGTCGCATGTTGCTTTGAGCATGGTCATAAGCGATGCCACCTTGGTCTCCGCGTGTCCATTTGTGGTCTCCATGGATTCAGTCTGGTAGGCCAACATATCCTTATCCAGTTTTTTGGTGTTCCATACTGGCCCTAGAGCCCATCTCCGCTGTCTGGGCATCGGTCTCCTTGTTTGTACCCGGAACGTGATCAGGTTGTGGTCGCTCAGGGTTATGTCCTCTTGCACCATCCAGTTTGCGTTGGCCACTAGGACACTGCTGACAAAGGTGACATCGATGCAAGACGAGCCTCTGTCGTTATTAAAGGTCGGCTTGAGGCCGTCGTTTAGTAACACGAGGTCTATCAAATTCATGGCCTCAATCACTGCGCGTCCTCTTGTGTTGGAAGTCCGGCTGCCCCATTCAGTGGCCCAGGCATTGAGATCACCACCTATGACTGCTGGTCTGCGCCCTCTTGCATGATCAACAAGCTTTCTAAGCATGTCCTCAAATTGCTCCGGGCTGTCGCTAGGTGGGGCATAGCAGCTGTAAAAGTGCACTCCTTTGATCTTAGCGTATGCGATGCCGCGCATTGGTATGTTTTCGCATTCTTCCACAGGTAGGCTAGGGTGACACTTGATAGCCGCCTTACCTAGTTCATCGAGGACCACTGAGTTACCTACACCCGGAAGGTATGGTTCACTCAGGAGCAGTACGTCAGCATTGCGCTCCCTCGCTGTCTGAGCCAAAAGGTTCTGCGCAGCTGCGCAATGGTTGACGTTGAGCTGAATGATGTTAATAAGATCTAATATCATTTTGGCGGCTATTGGCTTCTTTTTTTGTGCTGGCTTTGTAGGTAGGGCATGCGAAACTGCCTGTCGCATGGTTCTTATCTACGTCGTTGCTACAGATAAGGCATCTTGGTGGTGCTGCGCAGCCCTTTGCCTTATGACCATGCTGGCCACACCGAAGGCAGCAGTCCGAACGATCGACTGAGTTGCAGCTGTAAGACCGGTGGCCAAATTCTAGGCATCTGTAGCATCTTATTGGGCGATCGTCCTGGACGATGCGACACCGTGACCATCCTACGGATACCGAACTCCGTTTGAGAACCATTATTGCACCGTTCGTGCATAACGTCACTGTTGCTGACTGGGTCCCATCTCGCATTTTGCGTATCCCCCGCACATCTTCTGGCTTCAGCTGAATCCCTTCGAATTGGGAGGCCATGCAGTTGTAGAGCTCCATTGCTGTCGTCGCCTCATCCATGCCGCTGCGCCATTCTCTGCGCGCCCGTGCGGACCGCAGCCATTTCCCTGAGGGATTCTTCGATCGCTCCTTTATATTTGGGCACGCTTGCAGAAGCTTTTCCCTCCACTTCTTGCAGCATTGTGCCGAATCGTGTGTGCGTGTACGGTGGTGAAATGGGTTAAGTTGTAGACTGCAAAACGAACAGTACTATTATGCATTTACGGGTTCGAGTCCCGACCGCATCAAAAATTAAATGTGTGCAAAAATGTTTTTTATACCCGCTACTCATAGAGTGGAAGGGTATTATAACTTTGTTCAAACCGAAAATGTATGTAACAGGCAGAAGCAGACACCTCCGACCCCATAAAGTATATATATTCTGGCTCAGGATCAACAGCCGAGTCGATATAGCCATGTCCGTCTGTCCGTCTGTCTGTCCGGGTAAAAATCTAGATCTCAGCTATTATAAGAGCAAGGACAACCAAATTTGGTGACAATATGTGTTATTATTGCACGCTGATCAAGTTTATTTTGGATTTTGGCCACGCCCCCATCCGCCCCCGGAAATCGAAAAAACATTGATAAGAAGTGCAATTTTGATGCCATGTTGTTCATTTTCGGTTTACTACATCTAGCCAGATGATCTCTGAAAATTTGGTAACAATCGCATAATAAACACAGAAGTTATTCAGCTCAGGATAACTAGCCGAGTCGATTAAGCCATGACTGTCTCTTCGTCTGTTCGTCTGTATGAACGTCTATATCTCAGAAACTAAAGATAGAAAACTACAGTCGCGTGTGCTCGACTGTAATATACCCGCTACCCAGCTGCTCGTACATCATTTAATTGCGGAACAAAAAAAAACGGCTACAATCATATTTTGACCGTAAAAGGCTATGGACTTACAATATTTATGCAAAGTCAATATCTAAAATAATAAAAAAAACATTTTTGCACACATTTAATTTTTGATGCGGGCGGGACTTGAACCCGTAAATGCATAATAGTACTGTTCGTTTTGCAGTCCACAACTTAACCCATTTCACCACCGTACACGCACAAACAATTCGGCACAATGCTGCAAGCAGTGCTGCCGGCAAAAGGAGTAAAAAGTATTGAAAACGTATAACTTTTATTCAGGTACCAAACAAATCCAAGATTTATCACTTAAACAGTAAAAGTAAAAATTCTACCTGTTGAGGACTATAAGTCGAATACATGCATGTAAAAAACGATATGTGCCCTTTTAATACCTCTTTATATACTTGAATGGAAAGTGTTTTAGAGCACTCTAACTTTTAATAAATTTTGTTAAAAAAAACGACCGATAGGTTCTATGGCATCTATACGATGTATCGGTCCGTACCGGCTCGTTCCGACTCATTTACAGCGGGCAGCAAAGTTTTATGAAGGTAGCTCAAAAAGGGAGGCAAAAACTTTTTTTTTGGAAAAAATAAAAAAAGTTCAATCTCTGCCACCATGACACGCATGCATGCGGAATCGAACCTTGGACCCATTACCTAAGAGGTCCACCACTTCTCCATTCGGCCATTAAGCCATTATGCAAATTTTGCCAAAATTACATTATGAGACCATTCGGATATTCTTGCACGACAAAAACAAAGTCTGAATGTATGATGCGTGTTCTTGTTGCTATTTATTGTCATAACTTAAACATACAATTAAATAAAAAATAAAAATAAAATAATATAAGAAAAAGCTGCGTTCTAATAATCACACACAGCTGATTTAAGAGACTGTCACTTCTCCACTTGTTAACTAAGTTCATTGTAAGCCATTAAAAAATTTTAAATAAAATGCGCGATCACCAATTAATGCATATTCAAAAATTAAAGTAAAAGTTCTTAAAAAAAAAGAAAAAGCTTAAACAGCATGAACTGGTAATCGAACCACGGGCCTAAGCTATAATAATTTGCGCTGCCGGCAGCGCTGCTTACAGCTATGGGAAACGTTAAGCTGAATAATTTCTGTGTTTATTATCCGATTGTTACCAAATTTTCAGAGATCATCTGGCTAGCTATAGTTATCATATAAACCATATAAAATGAACAATATGGCATCAAATTTGCGCTTGTAATCAATGTTTTTTCGATTTACTGGGGCGAAAGGGGGCGTGGCCAAAATCAAAAATAAACTTGATCAGCGTGCAATAATAACACATACTGTCACCAAATTTGGTAGTTCTAGCTCTTATAATAGCTGAGATCTAGATTTTCACATGGACAGACAGACGGACAGACAGACAGACGGACATGACTACATCGACTCTTCTGTTGATCCTGAGCCAGAATATATATACTTTATGGGGTCGGAGGTGTCTCCTTCTGCCTGTTACATACACTTTCGGTTTGAACAAAGTTATAATACCCTTCTACTCTATGAGTTGCGGGTATAATTACGAAGAAACAAATAGAGGACGAACAATATTTAAGAACTAAAAAAAATAATGAGATCTCGAAAAAAGACAAGTTGGCCGGTAGGTTCTATGGCAGATATTCTATATATCCGGCGATCCAGCTCATTATAGTGTGGAGCAACAAGAAGCATTTATACTATAGTTCTAACAGGCCTAACAGAAAGGACCATAATAAGGTGCCCACCTCGTTTTACTATATCTAAAGGTCAATTCATGGACTTCTACAACACACTGGGTTATCGCTTCATAGCTTTAGGAGACTACAATGTCAAACACACGCACTGAGGATCACACCTCCGTGGGAAGGCATAAACTAGGCAAAAAAGATGGCGGCGCTTTAGCTTTAGTCTTCTGCATATCCCATACCTTAGCGTACCCACAATTTCCAAAAGAGCTCTCCCTGGTTCTTGTCTTCCTCAGCCTGATCAGTTCAATAATACAAATATTTATCGACTAACTTTATATCTGGATCTCTAAATTGGTTTTATTGTCTCTCTTGTATTATGCTTAGGATTGAAGATTAGTCACTAGACTCATGTGCAGCTTAGCAATTTTATTTTCATAAAGTCCTAATTAAGTATGTGAAACAACATTGCTCTCCTGATAGGATAGGGCAGAGCATTTAAACTTTTTCAATTTACCATTTGAAAATGCTCAGAATCACTAGCCGAGTCGATTGAGCCATGTCCCTCTGTCTGTCCGTCTAGATTTCAGCTATTATAAAAGCTAAAGACACCAAATTTCACATGAAGGTTCATATATACCATAGGTAGATCGAGTTAATTTTTTAATTTTTGATGTTACTCCCACTGCCCACGAAAATCGATAATTCACGGTTATCAGGAGAAGTATTAAAGTTACAGATTTCTGCTTTGGTATGAACATAAATAATTGCAGTATAAATACATTTCCCAAATTACCATCCGATCGGACAATAAAGACACAAGTTATCCATGCTAACGTTTTCCGTAGGTCTACTGCTTGCGCCTTTGCAGCATATCGTGACGTCATCGTCCCGATGCATCGTTTCAACCGTAACGTATGCTGCGACGTTTTCATATGTAGATGGCGTGGGAGATATTTAATATGGTAATCAAACTTGTTTAGTTAAAGTTTCATATTTGGCTGGATTAGTGAATCAACTAGTTCTCAGATAGAAGGAGCGCTTGTTGTATTTGATTACTGGGCTGTACGATTTTTGAATATGTTGTTGTTGTTATATCATTCGATAATTTAAAATGGTCAATAATAGTGTACTAAATTTGTGCAAAAGTGTGAACCAAGCCTCCTTCGGCTTGGTAGACTCCCTAAAGTATATAAAGGGATTTCCAGTAGGGACGGTCGAGCTTTGACAGCTCATTGCGGCCATGTTATTTATGACATGATGTCAAATGCAATGTGTTATATTCATTCAGTCCTCCCAAACCACCATGGCAGAAAACAGTGTCGAGCAGCACGTGTAAATCATAAAATTGTTTTATGAAAATGAGTCTTCAGTTGGAGCAACGTTTCGCGCACCTCATCATCTTCACCCACGAGTCGAATTTTTTGATGAATGGCTATGTCAATAAGCAAATTTTCTGTATTTGGGACGAGGTTAACCAAGTAGCAATGCATCCGCAGAAAGTGACTGTTTGGTGCGGATTTTGGGCCGGAGCCGTGATTGGTCCGTATTTTTTCGAAAACGATAAAGGACTTTTTCTTATGGGATTTTCTTAAGTTGCAGGTCTATGCCAACAAGCCGCAAACCACTGATGCCCTCAAAGTCAACATACGCCACGCCTTTGATCAAATACAGCCTGATTTGTGCGTCAGAGGCATCGAAAATTGGACCTTTCGTGTGCGCTCAATGTTTCCTCAAATGCTACTTCCACCGTAGTCCGCTCCCATTGAAGTCGTGAGCATACGAATATCATAAGTTTGGCGTCTTCTACCTGACCGCAGGTCGGACAGAAAAGCTCCTCGCCGTGTCCAAAGCGATGCAGATAGGCCTTAAAGCAGCCGTGCTCAAACAAAAGCTGGGTAATCTGCCCGCGCCTTCTATTTATCCAGGTTGTGCGAATGGGATCAGCCGTCGCGTCCAGCTGCCTTTCTGGGAGAGTAACCATATTTCCTGCCACAGTGAGACAGACGCCTGAGGTGGGCGCCTCTACTAGTGGGGTTTCTCATGTTCGCCACACTCAGCTCCAATAGAAGATCAAAGGTTGGGGTGCCACCAATCACATGTGCGGCCTCACCGGAATCGGAATCGGAATGTCGCGTGCTATTCTTAGAGCGCAAATTCTAAAGATCGCACTTATTGCTCTGGTGCGTGTTTGTTACAACACGCCTGTAGCTCATATTGAAACAACGTACGGGGTGATAGATTGCGCTACCGTCGGTAGGAGACGTCTCTTAACTGCATCGGCATCCGCGTATTGTGCATGATGCGGGCATGCATCCTGTTACTTACATTTTCGGTTGTATGTAATAGGTAGAAGGAGGAATCTGCGACCCCATAATGTATATATATTCTGGCTCAGGATCAACAGCCGAGTCGATATAGCCATGTCTGTCTGTCCATCTGTCTGTCCGTGTGAAAATCTAGATCTCAGCTATTATAAGACCTAGAACTACCAAATTCGGTGTCAAAATGTTTTATTATTGCACGCTGATCAAATTTATTTTGGATTTTGACCACGCCCCCTTCTGCCCTCATAAATCAAAAAAATTGATTACAAGCGAACTTTTGATGACATATAGTTCATTTTCGGTTTATATACAAAAATATAGCCAGCCAGATGATCTCTGAAAATTTGGTAGCAATCGGATAATAAACACAGAAGTTATTTAGCTTAACGATTTTATACCCGCTACTCATAGAGTAGAAGGGTATTATTACTTTGTTCAAACCGAAAATGTATGTAACAGACAGAAGGAGACACCTCCGACCCCATAAAGTATATATATTCTGGCTCAGGATCAACAGCCGAGTCGATATAGCCATGTCCGTCTGTCCGTCTGTTCGTCCGTGTGAAAATCTAGATCTCAGCAAATTTGGTGTCAAAGTGTTTTATTATTGCACGTTGATCAAATTTATTTTGGATTTTGACCACGCCCCCTTCTGCCCCCATAAATCAAAAAAATTTATTACAAGCGAAGTTTTAATGACATATAGTTAATTTTCGGTTTATATACAAAAATATAGGCAGCCAGATGATCGCTGAAAATTTGGTAACAATCGGATAATAAACACAGAAGTTATTTAGCTTAACGTTTTCTATAGCTGTAAGCAGCTCTGCTAGCAGCATTGTGCCGAATAGTAATGTAGCCGTTCTTTATTGTTCCGCAAATAATTTTGATGTATGAGCAGTTGGGTAGCGGGTGTATTACAGTCGAGCAATCTCGACTGTAGCTTTCTTACTTGTTAGACCATGGATTTTTAAAAAATACATGGTCTATTGTGTTTGTCGAAATGTGCGTAACAGACAGAGGGAGGCATCTGCTACCCAATATATATATTCTTGCTCAGGTTCACTAGCCGAGTCGATTATGCCATGTCTGTCTGTATGAACGCCTATATCTCAAAACCTAAAAAAGCTAGAGCCAACAAATGTGATGAAAACATATGTGTGAATCATACGCTGAAAATTGTTATTCAAATTTTGGTCCACGCCTACTTCCGGCCCGCAAATCGATAATCCGCATAGCAAGCGCAATTATAAAGCTACAGTATTCAGTTTTGGTGTGAATTATAAATATCACCACCTAAACACTCGCTGAAAATTTGGTTCCGATCGGATAATGAACATAAAAGTTATTCAAGGTTTCATATAGTTTCGCACTGCGCCCACTGCAAGCAAGCAAACAGTCTGATAATTCTGTCTTCAATCATAATATAATTAATTCTATTTTTATCCTGCTATCAAACAGGGATCAACTGATAGTCCTTGGTGACTTTAATATACCTGATTGTTGCTGGACACCTAGTGATGAGGAAACAGCGTTTACCAATAACAGTTTTCTCATTCTGATTATATTCATGATCTTCAAAAATCCATGGTCTTATACAGTCAAAACTTGACTGTAGCTGTTCTTACTTGTTTATGATGATTATTCCTATAGCACCAAATAGCTGCTAGTAGTCCGAGCTGTACTTGGAAAACTTATATTGGAAAAGGCAAGGTATGGCTTTTTTAAGAAAAAGATCATTTTTCTTTTATTTTATATGGAAAATATAGGATATAGTGGTCCAATTTTGATAAAAAGTTGACATAATCCATAAGACATAGTTAAAGTAAGATATGATAAGTTTTATTGCAATCTTCTGAAAAGTATTTTTTTGTCTATATGACAGCGATACGATAAATCGGTGTGATCCGGCTTGATTCAACATGTATATATCCTGCTACAATAAATAGTATAGCCAAGATTAATAGAGATAGCTACCAGAGCTCGTTTAATTTACGAGTGAAGCGCACAATACAAACTTTGTCGTTTTTATTTTTAGACCATGGATTTTAAAAAAATACATGGTTTATTGTTTGTCAAAATGTGCATAACAGGCAGAAGTAGGCATCTGCGACCCCATAAAGTATATATATTCTTGCTCAGAATCACAGGCCGAGTCGATTAAGTCATGTCTGTCTGTGCGTATGTATGAACGCCTATTGTAAACAATAAACAAGGTGTTCAATACAAAAAAAGTTTTGGTCATTTACATTATTCGTATAATATTTATGTAAGCTCAAACATGAAAACGTTGATCGTGTAATCACTTTTGCTCCCCACTGTATATTCTTGGTCAGGATTGCATATATGCAAAACAGAACATAGAGATACAAAATTAAGTTACGAATTAACTCCAGAAATGTTCAATCTTAGAGTAAAACATTTTATCGATTTTTATTTAATTAATAATAAAACATTCTTGTCATTCATTGACATAGTAGATATAGACAAACAACATTAGTTTAGAGTAAATTTTAGTCTTTATAAGAAAACATGACAAATTAAAAAAACATAAGAGAAAAACAAGTAAGAAAGTTACAGTCGAGTGTGCTCGACTATAATATACCCGCTTCCCAGCTGCTCGTACATCATTTAATTGCGGAACAAAAAAAAACTGCTACAATCATATTTTTACCGTAAAAGGCTATGGACTTACAATATTTATGCAAAGTCAATATCTAAAATAATAAAAAAAAAAACATTTTTGCACACATTTAATTTTTGATGCGGGCGGGACTTGAACCCGTAAATGCATAATAGTACTGTTCGTTTTGCAGTCCACAACTTAACCCATTTCACCACAGTACACGCACAAACAATTCGGCACAATGCTGCAAGCAGTGCTGCCGGCAAAAGGAGTAAAAAGTATTGAAAACGTATAACTTTTATTCAGGTACCAAACAAATCCAAGATTTATCACTTAAACAGTAAAAGTAAAAATTCTACCTGTTGAGGACTATAAGTCGAATACGTGCATGTAAAAAACGATATGTGCCCTTTTAATACCTCTTTATATACTTGAATGGAAAGTGTTTTAGAGCACTCTAACTTTTATTAAATTTTGTTAAAAAAACGACCGATAGGTTCTATGGCATCTATACGATGTATCGGTCCGTACCGGCTCGCTCCGACTTATTTACAGCGGGCAGCAAAGTTTTATGAAGGTAGCTCAAAAAGGGAGGCAAAAACTTTTTTTTTGGAAAAAATAAAAAAAGTTCAATCTCTGCCACCATGACACGCATGCATGCGGAATCGAACCTTGGACCCATTACCTAAGAGGTCCACCACTTCTCCATTCGGCCATTAAGCCATTATGCAAATTTTTTCAAAGTTACATTATGAGACCATTCGGAAATTCTTGCACGATAAAAACAAAGTCTGTATGTATGATGCGTGCTGTGGTTGCTATTTATTCTCATAACTTAAACATACAATTAAATAAAAAATTAAAATAAAAAAATATAAGAAAAAGCTGCGTTCTAACAATCACACACAGCTGATTTAAGAGACTGTCACCTCTCCACTTGTTAACTAAGTTCATTGTGAGCCATTAAAAAAATTTTAAATAAAATGCACGATCACCAATTAATGCATATTCAAAAATTAAAGTAAAAGTTCTTAAAAAAAAAATAGAAAAAGCTTAAGCAGCATGAACTGGGAATCGAACCACGGGCCTGTCGGTTCCGAAGTTCATCGCTTTTTCACGAAGCTACTGACGCTGTTATCCAACAACTGCAATAATTTGCATTGTAAGACATTCTTACTATTTCCTATACAAATAAAGAATTTGCGCTGCCGGCAGCGCTGCTTACAGCTATGGAAAACGTTAAGCTGAATAATTTCTGTGTTTATTATCCGATTGTTACCAAATTCAGAGATCATCTGGCTAGCTATAGTTATCATATAAACCGAAAATGAACAATATGGCATCAAAATTCAGCTTGTAATCAAAGCTTTTTCCATTTACAGGGGCGGAAGTGGGCGTGGCCAAAATCAAAAATAAACTTGATCAGCGTGCAATAATAACACATACTGTCACCAAATTTGGTAGTTCTAGCTCTTATATTAGCTGAGATCTAGATTTTCACATGGACAGACAGACGGACAGACAGACAGACGGACATGGCTATATCGACTCGGCTGTTGATCCAGAGCCAGAATATATATACTTTATGGGGTCGGAGGTGTCTCCTTCTGCCTGTTACATACATTTTCGATTTGAACAAAGTTATAATACCCTTCTACTCTATGAGTAGCGGGTATAAAAATCGTACAGCCAAGTAATCAAGTACAACAAGCGCTCCTTATATCTGAGAACTAGTTGATTCTAATCCAGCCAAATATGAAACTTCAACTAAGCAAGTTTGATTACCATATTTAATATCTCCCAGGTACAGAAAACCATTATTTATCAAGCGGTTTATGATCACTGAATATTTCAAAAGGGACTAAATATAAATATTTGGTCGCCCAGTTTTGAAAAAAATGATCACGCCATCTACATATGAAAACGTCGCAGCATACGTTACGGTTGAAACGATGCATCGGGACGATGACGTCACGATATGCTGCAAAGGCGCAAGCAGAAGACCTACGAAAAACGTTAGCATGGATAACTTGTGTCTTTATTGTCCGATCGGATGGTAATTTGGGGAATATTTTTATACTGCAATTAAAATTTGGTAACAATAGGATAATAAACACAGAAGTTATCCAGCTAAACGTTTTCCATAGCTGTAAGCAGCGCTGCCGGCAGCGCTGCTTGCAGCATTGTGCCGAATCGTGTGTGCGTGTATGATGGTGAAATGGGTTAAGTTGTGGACTGCAAAACGAACAGTACTATTATGCATTTACGGGTTCGAGTCCCGCCTGCATCAAAAATTAAATGTGTGCAAAAATGTTTTCTTTTTTTATTTTATATTTTGACTTTGCCTTACGGTCAAAATATGATTGTAGCCGTTTTTTGTTCCGTAAATAAATTATGTACAAGCAGCTGGGTAGCGGATATATTACAGTCGAGCACACTCGACTGTAGCTTTCTTACTTGTTGAATATGTTGTTGTAGTTATATCATTCGATAATTGAAAATGGTCAATAATAGTGTACTAAGTTTGTGCAAAAATGTGAACCAAGCCTCCTTCGGCTTGGTAGACTCCCTAAAGTATATAAAGGGATTTCCAGTAGGGACGGTCGAGCTTTGACAGCTCATTGCGGCCATGTTATTTATGACATGATGTCAAATGCAATGTGTTATATTCATTCAGTCCTCCCAAACCACCATGGCAGAAAACAGTGTCGAGCAGCACGTGTAAATCATAAAATTGTTTTATGAAAATGAGTCTTCAGTTGGAGCATCGTTTCGCGCACCTCATCATCTTCACCCACGAGTCGAATTTTTTGATGAATGGCTATGTCAATAAGCAAATTTTCCGTATTTGGGACGTGACCAATCCACACGAGGTTCACCAAGTAGCAATGCATCCACAGAAAGTGACTGTTTGGTGCGGATTTTGGGCAGGAGCCGTGATTGGTCCGTATTTTTTCGAAAACGATAAAGGACTTTTTCTTATGGGATTTTCTTAAGTTGCAGGTCTATGCCAACAAGCCGCAAACCACTGATGCCCTCAAAGTCAACATACGCCACGCCTTTAATCAAATACAGCCTGATTTGTGCGTCAGAGTCATCGAAAATTGGACCTTTCGTGTACGCTCAATGTTTCCTCGAACGCTACTTCCACCGTAGTCCGCTCCCATTGAAGTCGTGAGCATACGAATATCATGAGTTCGGCGTCTTCTACCTGACCGCAGGTCGGACAGAAAAGCTCCTCGCCGTGTCCAAAGCGATGCAGATAGGCTTTAAAGCAGCCGTGCTCAATCAAAAGCTGGTTAATCTGCCCGCGCCTCCTATTTATCCAGGTTGTGCGAATGGGATCAGCCGTCGCGTCCAGCTGCTTTTCAGGGAGAGTAACCATATTTCCTGCCACAGTGAGACAGACGCCTGAGGTGGGCGCCGCTACTAGTGTGGTTTCTCATGTTCGCCACACTCAGCTCCAATAGAAGATCAAAGGTTGGGGTGCCACCAATCACATGTGCGGCCTCACCGGAATCGGAATCGAAATGTCGCGTGCTATTCTTAAAGCGGAAATTCTAAAGATCGCACTTATTGCTCTGGTGCGTGTTTGTTACAACACGCCTGTAGCTCATATTGAAGCAACGTACGGGGTGATAGATTGCACTACCGTCGGTAGGAGACGTCTCTTAACTGCTTCGGCATCCGCGTATTGTGCATGATGCGGGCATGCGCAATGCATTCCACCTCAACCTTATGTAGGACTCTCCCGTTAAAATATTCAAGGATTCAAGGATCTTATCCCATTAAGCGGAATGAAAAGCGTATTTTGCGTCCATAATTTGACAGGCTAAAGAAAACGTCGAGTTCAATAAATTCTGTGTTAAATATCCGATTGTTAATTTAATTTTCAAAGATCATCGGGCTAGCTATAGTTATTATATATTTCGAAAAAGGATAATATGACGCCTGTAATCGACTTTTTTCGACTTACGGGGGTGGAAGGGAGCGTGGTCAAAATCCAAAATAAACTTGATCTGCGTCCAATATTAACACATTTACGGACAGACAGACAAACGGACAGACGGACATGGCTATATCGACTCGGCTGTTGATTCTGAGCCAGAATATATATACTTTATGGGGTCGGAGGTGTCATACAACCGAAAATGTAAGTAACAGGCAGAAGGAGACACCTCCGACCCCATAAAGTATATATATTCTGGCTCAGGATCAACAGCCGAGTCGATATAGCCATGTCCGTTTGAACGTCTGTCTGTCTGTCTGTCCTTGTGAAAATCTAGATCTCAGCTATTATAAGACCTAGAACAACCAAACTTGGTGTCAAAACGTTTTATTATTGCACGCTGATCAAGTTTATTTTGGATTTCGACCACGCCCCCTTCTGCCTTCATAAATCAAAAAAATTGATTACAAGCGAACTTTTGATGACATATAGTTCATTTTCGGTTTATATACAAAAATATAGCCAGCCAGATGATCTCTGAAAACTTGGTAGCAATCGGATAATAAACACAGAAGCTATTCAGCTTAACGTTTTTCATAGCTGAAGGCAGCGCTGCTGGCAGCGCGTACGGTGGTGACATGGGTTAACCTGAGGACTGCAAAACGAACAGTGCTATTATGCATTTATGGCTCGAGTCCCGCCCGCATCAAAATTTAAATTTGTGCAAAATTTTTTATACCCGCTACTCAGAGTAAAAGGTTATTATAACTTTGTTCAAACCAAAAATGTCTGCTGGCAGAAATTAAATGGGTGCAAAAACTTTTCTTTTATACCCGCTACTCATAGAGTAGAACGGTATTATAACTTTGTTCAAACCGAAAATGTTTGTAACAGGCAGAAGGGAGACATCTCCGACCCCATTCTGGCTCAGGATCAACAGCCGAGTCGATATAGCCATATCCGTCTGTCCGTCTGTCCGTCCGTGTGAAAACCTAGATCTCAGCCATTATAAGAGCTAGAACTACCAAATTTGGTGTCAAAATGTTTTATTATTGCACGCTGATCAAATTTATTTTATATTCTTATATATTCTTATTTTATACATATAGTTAATTTTCGGTTTATATACAAAAATATAGCCAGCCAGATGATCGCTGGTAACAATCGGATAATAAACACAGAAGTTATTTAGCTTAACATTTTCTATAGCTGTAAGCAGCTCTGCTGGCAGCATTGTGCCGAATAATTGTGGACTGCAAAACAGACAGTACTATTATGCATTTATGGGTTCGAGTAGCGCCCGCATCAAAAAAAAAATGTGTGCAAACTTTTTTTTTTTATTTTAGATATAGACTTCGCATAAATATTGTAAGTTCATGGCCTTTTACGGTTAAAATATCATTGTAGCCGTTCTTTATTGTTCCGCAAATAATTTTGATGTATGAGCAGTTGTGTAGCGGGTCGAGCAATCTCGACTGTAGCTTTCTTACTTGTTAGACAATGGATTTTAAAAAAATACATGGTCTATTGTGTTTGTCGAAATGTGCGTAACAGACAGAATGAGGCATCTGCTACCCCATATATATATTCTTGCTCAGGTTCACTAGCCGAGTCGATTATGCCATGTCTGTCTGTATGAACGCCTATATCTCAAAAACTAAAAAAGCTAGAGCCA
Source organism: Zaprionus ghesquierei (assembly GCA_018904095.1). Classification (NCBI taxonomy): domain Eukaryota; kingdom Metazoa; phylum Arthropoda; class Insecta; order Diptera; family Drosophilidae; genus Zaprionus; species Zaprionus ghesquierei. The sequence continues at coordinate 366,845 of JAEIGP010000516.1, forward strand.
ACAAATGTGGTGACAACATTTGTGTGAATCATACGCTGAAAATTGTTATTCAAATTTTGGTCCACGCCTACTTCCGCCTCGCAAATCGATAAACCGCATAGAAAGCGCAATAATAAAGCTACAGTATTCAGTTTTGGTGTGAATTATAAATATCACCACCTAAACTATCGCTGAAAATTTGGTTCCGATCGGATAATGAACATAAAAGTTATTCAAGGTTTCATATAGTTTCGCACTGCGCCCACTGCAAGCAAGCAAACACTCTAATAATTCTGTCTTCAATCAACATTTGTCTATAATTAATTCTATTTTCAACCTGCTATCAAACAGGGATCAACTGATAGTCCTTGGTGACTTTAGTATACCTGATTGTTGCTGGACACCTAGTGATGAGGAAAATTGTTTATTGCCCTCAAAACAGCATGACCTTTTTGATGGTTTGCAAGACATTTCAATGTCTCAGGTTAATCATGTCGTTAATTCCTTAAATCGAACACTTGATTTGTGTTACATTTCTGATCATTCTAAGGTAACTCTGAGCAGAGTCCAACCCTTGACCCAACCGGAAGATCACTATCATCCCACATTTGAAGTTGTTTTCTAACTTGGTTCGAATGTGCTGGGTAGTGTGAGAGTGCCATGTAAACGTGTTCGCTGCTTTCGTAATGCAGATTTCCCCAAGCTTAATAACTTGATCCCATGTTGCGACTGGTCCGATCTTTATTCGGGTACTGATATGGCTGACGGCCATTAGTATTTTTTACGATACCTTAAATGTATTTTTTGATAATTGTGTTCCTCGTGTTTATCGAATGACTTCAAATAACCCTCCGTGGTTTACTAAACAATTGTCAAGTTTATAAAATCGAAAGTCTAAGCTCTATAAGAAATATAGAGCAAGTCATTCTCCGTCCGCCTTCTCTCGTTATCTTATTGCTCGGTCAAACTTTATCGTGCTGAACGCTGCTTGTCTCAATAAATATTTGATTCGCTGCAGGACTCAGTTCCAGCAGAATCCTAAAGAGTTTTATAATTTCGTTAACATGAAGCGTAAATCCAATATCACTCCTTCTAATTTATCGTTTAATAAGGATGATGCTAATAATGATCAGGCCATTGCCGATTTGTTTGCGAAGTTCTTTCAAACGACTTACTCAAAATTTACACAGTCCTCTCATACATACCCACATACCATTCCTGGCTCGAATGGAATTTCCACCCCTGTCCTTCATGAGAAAAGTCTCTATAGGGATCTATGTCTGGTAAAACCTGTTTTCAATCCAGGTCCTGACGGAATTTCCGGTTGCGTACTTCGTTATTGTGCCAATTCATTAACTAAGCTGTTGCACAAACTATTTTCACTGTCCTTAAACACTTCCTCTTTTTTTTTAACTTGGAAGGAATCATTTATAATTTCTCTTCATAAAAAAGGCAGTAAGTCTGATGCAAGCAATTATAGAGGTATTTCTAAATTGTCGGCTTTACCTAAACTCTTTAAGTACGTTTTGACTCCGTACTTGCAACATTATTACAGATCTCTCATGTTACCGAGTCAGCATGGATTCGTGAAACATCGTTCAACTTCGACAAATTTGCTTGAGCTGACATCTTTTATAATTACCGGTTTTCGGAAAAATCTACAGACTGATGTTATTTATACTGATTTCAGTAAACCTTTTGACTCAGTAAACCACTCCCTTCTCGCACACAAACTTATCCTTCTGGGCTTTACACCCAAATTCCTTAGTTGGATCGTTAGTTATCTAACCGACCAAACCCAAAGAGTCTCATTCAAAAATGTTCTTTCCACTTTATGTCACCTCTGGTGTTCCTCAAGGAAGCCATCTGGGACCCCTTCTTTTCACTCTTTTTATACCATTCGACCATTGAAAATGGTCAAAAATGGTATACTAAGTTTGTGCAAATGTATGTAACAGGCAGAAGGAGGCGTGGTAGACCCCACAAAGTATATATATTCTGACTCAGGATCAGTCGATTGAGCCATGTCCGTGTGTCTGTCCGTCTGTCCGTTTGAACCTCTAGATCTCAGCTATTACAAAAGCTAGAGACACCATATTTCAATTTTTGATGCTACGCCCACCGCCCACTCAAATCGATTATCAGGAGAAATATTGAAGATAGAGCTTTCTGCTTTGGTATGAACATAAATAATTGCAATATAAATATATTCCCCAAATTACAATCCAATCGGACGATAAACACAGAAGTTATCCATGTTTCCGTTTTCCGTTTTTATGTCCCAGATACATACCGCATTGAATCTGTGCAAAGGATTTTTTAATTTTTGCCCTACGCTAGGCCTTCATTGGGATGCAAACTTACTCTAGTAGACTCCTCTTTCTAAATCTTCCGTCTTTAGCCAATCTATTTATTGCTTTCCCTTTTTTACGATTATTATATCTTCTTGACGAAATTAATGAACCTTCAGTAACTTTAAAAAGATTTGGAAATCATTGATATTGAAGTTATGAATATTCTGATTTTAATAATGTAGAATTTAACTCTTATATAATTCCTACAAATGAACTTACAAATGATGGACTTCGTTTATTAGACGTAGATAATCGAATTATTTTACCAATAAATTCACAAATTCGAATTTTAGTAATTGCAGCTGATGTAATTCACTCATGAACTATCCCAGCTTTAGGTGTAAAGGTTGATGGAACTCGTGGACGATTAAACCAAACTATTGTTTTTTTATTAAATCCCAGGATTATTTTTTGGACAATGTTCAGAAATTTGTGGGGCTAACCATATTTTTATACCAATCGTAATAAAAAGTGTTCCTGTAAATTATTTTATTAAATGAATTTCTAATAATGTAAATTCATCATTAGATAACTGAAAACAAGTACTAGTCTCTTAAACCATTTTATAGTAAATTAGCACTTACTTCTAATGAAATTTAAAAAATTACTTATACTTATAACATTAGTATGTCAAACTAAAATTATTGAAACATTAATATTTTTTAATACCATAAATAGCTCAAATTTCATGACTAATTTTATTTTTTATTTTTTCTATTACTTTTATTGTATTTTGTTCAATTAATTATTATTCTTATATACCAACTTCTCCTACATCTAATGAATTAAAAACTTTAAATTTAAATTCAATAAATTGTAAATAATAACAAATTTTTTTTCTGTATTTGATCCTTCTTCAATTTTTGGTCTTTCATTAAATTGAATAAGTACATTTTAGGACTTTTAATAATTCCTTCAATTTATTGATTAATACCTTCACGTTATAATATTTTTTGAAATTCAATTTTATTAACATTACACAAATAATTTAAAACTTTATTGGGACCAACATGTCATAATGGTTCTTCATTTATTTTTATTTCTTTATTTTCATTAATTCTTTTTAATAATTTTATAGGTTTATTCCCATATATTTTTACAAGAACAAGACATTTAACTTTAACACTTTCTTTAGCTCTTCCTTTATGATTATCATTTATATGTTACGATTGAATTAATCATACTCGACATATATTTGCTCATTTAGTTCCACAAGGAACACCTGCAGTTTTAATACCTTTTATAGTATGTATTGAAACTATTAGAAATGTAATTTGACCGGGAACATTAGCTGTGCGATTAACTGATAATATAATTGCTTCTATATCTTCTTTTTTGATATTTTTTTATTATATATATATAATGTCTACACATTCAAATCACCCATTTCATTTAGTTGACTATAGTCCATGACCTTTAACGGGAGCAATCGGGGCTATAACACCAGTTTCAGGAATAATTAAGTGATTTCATCAATATGATATTTCTTTATTTTTTCTAGGTAATGTAATTACAATTTTAACAGTTTATCAATGATGACGAGATGTATCTTGAGAAGGAACTTTTCAAGGATTACATACTTTAGCAGTAACTATTGGACTTCGATGAGGAATAATTTTATTGATTCTATCAGAAATTTAATTTTTTGTAAGATTTTTTTGAGCTTTTTTTCATAGCAGTCTTTCTCCTGCAATCGAATTAGGAGCTTCTTGACCTCCAGCTGGAATTATTGCATTTAATCCATTTCAAATTCCTTTATTAAACACTGCTATTTTATTAGCTTCAGGAGTTACAGTTACTTGAGCACACCACAGATTAATGGAAGGATATCATTCACAAACTTCTCAAGGATTATTCTTACCAGTTTTATTAAGAGGATATTTTTCTATTCTTCAGGCTTATGAATATATTGAAGCAACTTTCACAATTGCTGATACAGTTTATGGATCAATTTTTTTTTATAGCAACAGGATTCCATGGAATTCATGTTTTAATTGGAACAACTTTTTTATTAACTTGTTTATTACGACATTTAAATAATTATTTCTCAAAAAATCATCATTTTGGATTTGAAGCAGCTACTTGATACTGACACTTTGTTGATGTAGTTTGATTGTTTTTATATATTACAATTTATTGATGAGGAGGTTAATTTAAATTTATTTATATAGTATAAAAGTATATTTGACTTCCAATCATAAGGGTATTAATAAATAGTATAAATAATTTTATCAATAATTTTTATTGCTGCAATTATTATAATAATTAGATTTATTGTTATAATTTTAGCCTCAATTTTAAGAAAAAAAACCCTAGTAGATCGAGAAAAAAGATTACCATTTGAATGTGGATTTGATCCAAAATCATCATCTCGTCTTCATTTTTCCTTGCGATTTTTTTTAATTACAATTATCTTTTTATTTTTTGATGTAGAAATTGCTTTACTTTTACCAATCTGAACAGTTACTTTAATTATTTTTATTATTATTCTGCTAATAGGACTTTATCATGAATGAAATCAGGGAATATTAAACTGATCAATTTAATGGGGTTGTAGTTAATTATAACATTTGATTTGCATTCAAAAACTATTGATTTATCAATCTACCTTAAATTTTAGAATAAAGAATATGAAGCGATATATTGCAATTAGTTTCGACTAATTATAGTTAACTATATTCAAAGATTTATTAATCTCCCTAACATCTTCAATGACATACTCTAAATATAAGCTATTTGAATAAATAAATAAAAAACTTAATAAAATTAATACTCATAATACAAATAATAATAAATAGATTTTTAAATTAGTATTATGTATTAAAAATAAAATTTGAGAATATTTTATTAATTTTTGACTCAAATTTTGACCTCCAAAATATTCAGACCACTCTTGATCAAATTTTTTTAAAATAATATTTCCATAATTTAACGAAAAAAAAGTAATTTATATGTTCTTAAAATAGGTATAAATCATATTGAACCTAAAAATATTCTAATATTATAATAAATTAACGATTTATTTAAACTATATAATTTTATAAAAGAAATAAGATAACCAAATAAACCCCCTCTAATACATACAAATAATGTTAAAAATTTTAAATGTGAAGGTAAACAAATTATATAGGGATAAGAAAAAATCAATCAATTTAGTATTCTTCCCCCAATAATTCTTATAAATAATAAACCTAATATACCTCGTAATATAACTCAACCTTCATCATTTAATATATTTAATCTTCTACAATTCAAATCCCCAGTTATTGAATAATAAACTAATCGAAAAGAATAACAAACTGTTAAACCAGTAGAAAAAAAAATATAAAAAGAAAGAAAAAATATTGATATTTCTAATTATAACTACTTCTAAAATTATATCTTTTGAATAAAATCCCGCTAAAAAAGGTATTCCACATAAAGCTAAATTAGAGGATTAAAACAAGCTGATGTTAAATGCATATGAATTCCTAAGCCCCCTATCAATCGAATATCTTGAGAATTATTCATATTATGAATAATAGCCCCAGCACATAAAAATAATAGTGCTTTAAATAAAGCATTAGTTAATAAGTGAAAAAAAGCTAATTTATAAAATCCTATTGATAAAATTCTTATTATCAACCCTAATTGACTTAAAGTTGATTAAGCAATAATTTTTATAAATCAACCTTAAAATTAGCACTTAACCCAGCTATAAATATCGCTAAACCAGATAATAAAAGTAAAAGTTGCCCTATTCAAGAATTTACTAATAAAACATTAAATCATTAAATCACAAAATAAACTAATGCAGTTACTAGTGTGGATGAATGAACTAATGCAGAAACCGGTGTTGGAGCAGCTATAGCAGCAGGTAATCAAGAGGAAAAAGGAATTTGTGCTCCCTTTGTTATATCAGCTAATATAATTAATGCTCCAATAATTATTATTTCAAATTTATTTTGGATAATTTCTAAATAAAAAATATAATTAAAACTTCCGTAATTTAATATTCAGGCAATTGCGAATAATAAAGCCACATCCCTAATTCGATTAGGAAAATCTGCTAACATACCTGCATTATAAGATTTAATATTTTTAAAATAAATAACTAAACACTAAGAAACTAATCCTAGCCCATCTCATCCTAAAAAAATTCTAATTAAATTTGGACTAATAATTAATAATATTATTGATAAAAAAAATATAAAAACTAATATAATAAACCGATTAATATTTTCATCTCTTCTTATATATTCTTTTCTATAAAAATAATTAAAATCATCATAAAGCTATAACAGGTATAAAATTTAATAAATCCTTTTTGATTAATAATATTTGTCTACCTAAACGCTCATAAGAAACATTTGCTAAACTAAATTAACAAGAAGAACAAAGTCCATGGGCAATTATTAATCTATAAGAACCTCTAAAACATCAATAACTTATAGTTATAAGACCCGCTAAAACAATCCCTATATGAGCTACAGACGAATAAGCAATTAGTGCCTTTAAATCAGTTTGACGTAAACGAATAAATCCATCTAAAACTCCACCAACTAAACTAATTCTAATCCAAATAAAACCATATTTTAAATTTATTCTCTGTAAAACAAAAAAAACTCGTAATATACCATACCCCCCAACTTAAGTATAATAATAAATTTTTATAATTATTATACTTCTCTTCTACCTCTTGCCAATAATATTAAAGAACAAATTCATAAACTTAATAGAATTAATCCATAAGATAATATATCAGTACCTAAAAAATAAGAAATATTTTTTTAATAATTTATAAAATTATTAATTAATAAAAATAAAAAACTTATAAAAAATAATAAAACTTGCATCAATCAAAATATATTTCTAATAAAATATAAAAGAATTAAAAATCTTAAAAAAAAAAATAATTAATTACCTTCTCCTAAATCTAATGAATTCAAAAATTTAAATTTAAATTCAATTAATTGAAAATGATAACAAATTTATTTTCTGTATTTGATTCTTCTTCAATTTTTGGTCTTTCATTAAATTGAATAAGTACATTTTTAGGACTTTTAATAATTCCTTCAATTTATTGATTAATACCTTCACGTTATAATATTTTTTGAAATTCAATTTTATTAACATTACACAAAGAATTTAAAACTTTATTGGGACCAACAAGTCATAATGGTTCTTCATTTTATTTCTTTATTTTCATTAATTCTTTTTAATAATTTTATAGGTTTATTCCCATATATTTTTACAAGAACAAGACATTTAACTTTAACACTTTCTTTAGCTCTTCCTTTATTATTATATCATTTATACGATTGAATTTTTACGGTTGAATTAATCATACTCAACATATATTTGCTCATTTAGTTTCACAAGGAACACCTGCAAGTTTAATAATGTATTAAAACTTTTAGAAATGTAATTCGACCGGGAACATTAGCTGTGCAATTAACTGCTAATATAATTGCAAGACATTTATTATTAACATTACTAGGAAATACTGGTCCTTTTATATCTTATTTGTTGGTAACTTTTAAATTAGTATGGCAAATTGCCCTTTTGAATCAGCTGTAGCTATAGTTCAATCTTATGAACTTGCTGTTTTAAGAACATTATATTCTAGAGAAGTTAATAAATTTAATATATGTATATATATATATGTATGTATATATATATAATGTCTACATTCAAATCACCCATTTCATTTAGTTGACTATAGTCCATGACCTTTAACGGGAGCAATCGGGGCTATAACACCAGTTTCAGGAATAATTAAGTGATTTCATCAATATGATATTTCTTTAATTTTTCTAGGTAATGTAATTACAATTTTAACAGTTTATCAATGATGACGAGATGTATCTTGAGAAGGAACTTTTCAAGGATTACATACTTTAGCAGTAACTATTGGACTTCGATGAGGAATAATTTTATTGATTCTATCAGAAATTTAATTTTTTGTAAGATTTTTTTGAGCTTTTTTTCATAGCAGTCTTTCTCCTGCAATCGAATTAGGAGCTTCTTGACCTCCAGCTGGAATTATTGCATTTAATCCATTTCAAATTCCTTTATTAAACACTGCTATTTTATTAGCTTCAGGAGTTACAGTTACTTGAGCACACCACAGATTAATAGAAGGATATCATTCACAAACTTCTCAAGGATTATTCTTACCAGTTTTATTAAGAGGATATTTTTCTATTCTTCAGGCTTATGAATATATTGAAGCACCTTTCACAATTGCTGATACAGTTTATGGATCAATTTTTTTTATAGCAACAGGATTCCATGGAATTCATGTTTTAATTGGAACAACTTTTTTTATTAACTTGTTTATTACGACATTTAAATAATTATTTCTCAAAAAATCATCATTTTGGATTTGAAGCAGCTACTTGATACTGACACTTTGTTGATGTAGTTTGATTGTTTTTATATATTACAATTTATTGATGAGGAGGTTAATTTAAATTTATTTATATAGTATAAAAGTATATTTGACTTCCAATCATAAGGGTATTAATAAATAGTATAAATAATTTTATCAATAATTTTTATTGCTGCAATTATTATAATAATTAGATTTATTGTTATAATTTTAGCCTCAATTTTAAGAAAAAAAACCCTAGTAGATCGAGAAAAAAGATTACCATTTGAATGTGGATTTGATCCAAAATCATCATCTCGTCTTCATTTTTCCTTGCGATTTTTTTTAATTACAATTATCTTTTTATTTTTTGATGTAGAAATTGCTTTACTTTTTACCAATCTGAACAGTTACTTTAATTATTTTTATTATTATTCTGCTAATAGGACTTTATCATGAATGAAATCAGGGAATATTAAACTGATCAATTTAATGGGGTTGTAGTTAATTATAACATTTGATTTGCATTCAAAAACTATTGATTTATCAATTTACCTTAAATTTTAGAATAAAGAATATGAAGCGATATATTGCAATTAGTTTCGACTAATTATAGTTCAATATATTCAAAGATTTATTAATCTCCCTAACATCTTTAATGTCATACTCAAAATATAAGCTATTTGAATAAATAAATAAAAAACTTAATAAAACTAATACTCATAATACAAATAATAATAAATAGATTTTTAAATTATTATTATGTATTAAAAATAAAATTTGAGAATATTTTATTAATTTTTGATACAAATTTTGACCTCCAAAATGTTCACAATACCCTTGATCAAATCTTTTTAATATAATATTTCCATAATTTAACGAAAAAGATGTAATTTATATGTTCTTAAAATAGGTATAAATCATATTGAATTTAAAAATATTCTAATATTATAATAAATTTACGATTTATTTAAGCTATATAATTTTATAAAGGAAATAAGATAACCAAATAAACCCCCTCTAATACATAGAAATAATGTTAAAATTTTTAAATGTGAAGGTAAACAAATTATATTATTATATATTATAGGGATAAGGAAAAATCTATCAACTTAGTATTCTTCCCCCAATTATTCTTATAAATAATAAACCTAATATACCTCGTAATATAACTCAACCTTCATCATTTAATATATTTAATCTTCTACAATTGAAATCCCCAGTTATTGAATAATAAACTAATCGAAAAGAATAACAAACTGTTAAACCAGTAGAAAAAAAATATAAAAAGAAAGAAAAATATTGATATTTCTAATTATAACTACTTCTAAAATTATATCTTTTGAATAAAATCCCGCTAAAAAAGGTTTTCCACATAAAGCTAAATTAGAGGATTAAAACAAACTGATGTTAAAGGCATATGAATTCCTAAACTCCCTATCAATCGAATATCTTGAGAATTATTCATATTATGAATAATAGCCCCAGCACATATAAATAATATTGCTTTAAATAAAGCATGAGTTAATAAGTGAAAAACGCTAATTTATAAAATCCTATTGATAAAATTCTTATTATCAACCCTAATTGACGTAAAGTTGATAAAGCAATAATTTTTTTAAATCAAACTCAAAATTAGCACTTAACCCAGCTATAAATATCGATAACCAGATAATAAAAGTAAAAGTTGCCCTATTCAAGAATTTACTAATAAAACATTAAATCATTAAATCACAAAATAAACTAATGCAGTTACTAGTGTTGATGAATAAACTAATGCAGAAACCGGTGTTGGAGCAGCTATAGCAGCAGGTAATCAAGAGGAAAAAGGAATTTGTGCTCCCTTTGTTATATCAGCTAATATAATTAATGCTCCAATAATTATTATTTCAAATTTATTTTGGATAATTTCTAAATAAAAAATATAATTAAAACTTCCGTAATTTAATATTCAGGCAATTGCGAATAATAAAGCCACATCCCTAATTCGATTAGGAAAATCTGCTAACATACCTGCATTATAAGATTTAATATTTTTAAAATAAATAACTAAACACTAAGAAACTAATCCTAGCCCATCTCATCCTAAAAAAATTCTAATTAAATTTGGACTAATAATTAATAATATTATTGATAAAAAAAATATAAAAACTAATATAATAAACCGATTAATATTTTCATCTCTTCTTATATATTCTTTTCTATAAAAATAATTAAAATCATCATAAAGCTATAACAGGTATAAAATTTAATAAATCCTTTTTGATTAATAATATTTGTCTACCTAAACGCTCATAAGAAACATTTGCTAAACTAAATTAACAAGAAGAACAAAGTCCATGGGCAATTATTAATCTATAAGAACCTCTAAAACATCAATAACTTATAGTTATAAGACCCGCTAAAACAATCCCTATATGAGCTACAGACGAATAAGCAATTAGTGCCTTTAAATCAGTTTGACGTAAACGAATAAATCCATCTAAAACTCCACCAACTAAACTAATTCTAATCCAAATAAAACCATATTTTAAATTTATTCTCTGTAAAACAAAAAAAACTCGTAATATACCATACCCCCCAACTTAAGTATAATAATAAATTTTTATAATTATTATACTTCTCTTCTACCTCTTGCCAATAATATTAAAGAACAAATTCATAAACTTAATAGAATTAATCCATAAGATAATATATCAGTACCTAAAAAATAAGAAATATTTTTTTAATAATTTATAAAATTATTAATTAATAAAAATAAAAAACTTATAAAAAATAATAAAACTTGCATCAATCAAAATATATTTCTAATAAAATATAAAAGAATTAAAAATCTTAAAAAGAAAATAATTAATTACCTTCTCCTAAATCTAATGAATTCAAAAATTTAAATTTAAATTCAATTAATTGAAAATGATAACAAATTTATTTTCTGTATTTGATTCTTCTTCAATTTTTGGTCTTTCATTAAATTGAATAAGTACATTTTTAGGACTTTTAATAATTCCTTCAATTTATTGATTAATACCTTCACGTTATAATATTTTTTGAAATTCTATTTTATTAACATTACACAAGGAATTTAAAACTTTATTGGGACCAACAAGTCATAATGGTTCTTCATTTATTTTTATTTCTTTATTTTCATTAATTCTTTTTAATAATTTTATAGGTCTATTTCCATATATTTTTACAAGAACAAGACATTTAACTTTAACACTTTCTTTAGCTCTTCCTTTATGATTATCATTTATATGTTACGGTTGAATTAATCATACTCAACATATATTTGCTCATTTAGTTCCACAAGGAACACCTGCAGTTTTAATACCTTTTATAGTATGTATTGAAACTATTAGTAATGTAATTCGACCAGGAACATTGGCTGTACGATTAACTGCTAATATAATTGCAGGACATTTATTATTAACATTACTAGGAAATACTGGTCCTTCTATATCTTATTTTTTAGTAACTTTTTTATTAGTAGGGCAAATTGCCCTTTTAGTTCTTGAATCAGCTGTAGCTATAATTCAATCTTATGTATTTGCCGTTTTAAGAACATTATATTCTAGAGAAGTTAATTAATTCAATATATATATATATATATATATATAATGTCTACACATTCAAATCACCCATTTCATTTAGTTGACTATAGCCCATGACCTTTAACAGGAGCAATTGGAGCTATAACAACAGTTTCAGGAATAATTAAATGATTTCATCAATATGATATTTCTTTATTTTTTCTAGGTAATGTAATTACTATTTTAACAGTTTATCAATGATGACGAGATGTATCTCGAGAAGGAACTTTTCAAGGATTACATACTTTAGCAGTAACTATTGGACTTCGATGGGGAATAATTTTATTTATTCTATCAGAAATTTTATTTTTTGTAAGATTTTTTTGAGCTTTTTTTCATAGCAGTCTTTCTCCTGCAATCGAATTAGGAGCTTCTTGACCTCCAGCTGGAATTATTGCATTTAATCCATTTCAAATTCCTTTATTAAATACTGCTATTTTATTAGCTTCAGGAGTTACAGTTACTTGAGCACACCACAGATTAATGGAAGGAAATCATTCACAAACTTCTCAAGGATTATTTTTTACAGTTTTATTGGGAGTATATTTTTCTATTCTTCAAGCTTATGAATATATTGAAGCACCTTTTACAATTGCTGATTCAGTTTATGGATCAACTTTTTTTTTAGCAACAGGATTCCATGGAATTCATGTTTTAATTGGAACAACTTTTTTATTAACTTGTTTATTACGACATTTAAATAATTATTTCTCAAAAAATCATCATTTTGGATTTGAAGCAGCTACTTGATACTGACACTTTGTTGATGTAGTTTGATTATTTTTATATATTACAATTTATTGATGAGGAGGTTAATTTAAATTTATTTATATAGTATAAAAGTATATTTGACTTCCAATCATAAGGGTATTAATAAATAGTATAAATAATTTTATCAATAATTTTTATTGCTGTTTATAAATAACCTTATTCAAGGTGACATTAATAGAGAAGACTTGTGTAGCCAGTTATACTTCTCTGTCCCCTTAGAAACTCTCGTAACTTCCTACCTCTAACACTTTCTCACTGTAGGTCGAACTATGCCTTGGATGAACCCTTTAGGGCATTACAAGTATGTTCGAACTATAACAACTTATATTTTATCATAGTTAATTCAAATTTTGTAGACTTAAAATCTTTAATTCTTTCTCACCTGTGTAGAAATTTGTCCTTACTAATGTATTTCCCCGTTTATCTTTTTTCTATCCATAAACAATATATCTTTACTCACTATCTTAAGTTGGATTTTCTTTTACGCTTCCTGCGGTCGATGTAGCGTACTAACAACTAACACCTAACACTAACAACTAACACCCAACAATCTTTTCTGATCTGATTGGGTTTTTCGGTGTTTTTCCCAATCCTTTTGCAACAAATGTTGGATCATTTTAAATAAAAATAATTTTAATTATTCTTTTGTTCACCCAGACTAGTCGTAAAATTTTTGTTTTAAAATTGTAATTATTTACTTCAATTTTAATTTTAATATTTTTTTTTAATCTTAAAGATAATTTAGCTTAATTATATGAACATTTTTTAATTTAATATTAAGTCTTTTAAAATTCTGTGTCGACTGCCATTAAATGCCGTTAAATAAATAGATAAATAAATAATAGCAGCCGACGTAAGAGTTACAGAAAAACAGATAAATGTATATATAAAGAAGAAATGGCATACATTTTAAAATTTTAATTATTTAAGAAATTTTAAAATGGAATATAAAATATTTTAATTATAAAATTTCATTTATTATAATTTATTTGTTTTTATTTGCGGGAAAAAAACAGAAATTTTAGCCGATCCAACATTTGTTGCAAAAGGATTGGGGAAAGCCCAGAAAAACCCAATCAGGTCATAAAAGATTGTTAGGGGTTAGTTGTTAGTACGCTACATCGACCGGAGGAAGCGTAAAAGAAAATCCGACACATTTTGTCATCAAATTTTTTAGTTTTAGCTCTTATAATAGCTGAGATCTAGATTTTCACACGGACAGACAGACAGCCAGACAGACAGGCGGACAGACAGACAGACGGACAGACAGACAGGGCTGTATCGACTCGGCTGATGATCCTGAGCCAGAATATAAAAACTTTATGGGATCGGAGGTGTCTCCTTCTGCCTGTTACATACATTTTCGGTTTGAACAAAGTTATAATACCCTTCTACTGTATGAGTAGCGGGTATAAAAATATAAGAAAAAGCTGCGCTCTAACAATCGCACACAGGTGATTTAAGAGGCTGTCACTTCTCCACTTGTTAACTAAGTTCATTGTGTGCAATTAAAAAAGTTTTAAATAAAATACACGACCACCAATTAATGCATATTCAAAATTTAAAGTAAAAGTTCTTAAAAAAAAAAGAAAAAGCTTAAGCGGCATGAGCTGGGAATCGAACCACGGGCCTGTCGGTTTAGGAGTTCGTTGCTTTTCCACTAAGCTATGTAATCAATGTTTTTTCGATTTACAGGGGCGGAAGGGGGCGTGGCCAAAATCCAAAATAAACTTGATCAGCGTGCAATAATAACACATTTTGTCACCAAATTTGGTAGTTCTAGCTCTTATAATGGCTGAGATCTAGATTTTCACACGGACAGACAGACATGGCTGTATCGACTCGGCTGATGATCCTGAGCCAGAATATATATACTTTATGGGATCGGAGGTGTCTCCTTCTGCCTGACTAGTCTGGGTAAACAAAAGAATAATTAAAATTTTATTTATTTAAAATGATCCAACATTTGTTGCAAAAGGATTGGGGAAAGCCCAGAAAACCCCAATCAGGTCATAAAAGATTGTTAGGGGTTAGTTGTTAGTAAGCTACATCGACCGGAGGAAGCGTAAAAGAAAATCCGACACATTTTGTCACCAAATTTTTTAGTTTTTGCTCTTATAATAGCTGAGATCTAGATTTTCACACGGACAGACAGACCGACAGACAGACAGGGCTGAATCGACTCGGCTGATGATCCTGAGCCATCCTGATAAGTCCGTGACTTTTTGAATAAAATATATTTTTTTCGTCAAAGAAGCGTTTTATTTCTCAACATAATCTCCTTTTAGCTCTATACATTTAGTCCAGCGTTTTTCCAATTTTTTTATTCCTTCCAAATAATAGGTTTTCTCAAGGCCCTCAAAATAGTCGTTTGTTTCTGTGACGACCTCTTCATTTGACCCGAATCTCTTACCGCCGAGCCATTTCTTCATGTTTGGAAACAAAAAATAGTCACAGGGGGCTAAATCTGGAGAATATGCTGGATGGGGTAGCAGTTCGTAGCCCAATTTATGAAATTTTGCCATGCTCACTACACACGTGTGCACCCGTGCATTGTCCTGATTGAACAGCACTTTTTTTTTCGCCAAATGCGGTCGTTTCTGCTTCAAATCAATATCGAATCTGTCCAAAAGCTCTGAATAATATTCGCCGGTGATCGTTTTACCCTTTTCAAGGTAATCGATGTGAATGATACCTTGTGCATCCCAAAAAACTGTGGCCATGACCTTGTTGGCCGACAGACCCACCTTGGCCTTCTTTGGTGCAGTTCACCCGGAGAAACCCACTGTCTTGATTGTTCTTTGGTCTCTGGTGTGGTGTGGTGGATCCATGTTTCGTCTACGGTAACGAAACGGCGCAAAAATTCGTTTGGATTGCGGTTGAACATCGCCAAACACTCCTTTGAAATGGTCACACGGTTGCGCTTATGGTCGTGTGTGAGCAATCGCGGCACCCATCGCGCGGAAAGCTTTTTCATGTCCAAATATTCATGTAAAATGTGATGTACCCGTTCAGTTGAGATGCCTACAGCCTCAGCTACCTCACGCACTTTCATTCTCCGATCATCCAATATCATTCCATGGATTTTGTCGACGATTTCTGGCATGACGACCTCTTTTGGGCGACCTGAACGTTCGGCATCACTTGTACTGGTACGACCACAACGGAACTCAGTAAACCATTTCTTAACCATTGAAATTGATGGTGCAGAGTCCCCATAATATTTATCAAGTCTTTCCTTGGTTTCGGTGATGGATTTTTTACGCAAAAAATAATGCTTAATTAGCACACGAAATTCACTTTTTTCCATTTTCGTTAAAATTCACGAGATCGTCTGCTTTCAATGCCTATAAAACGCAAACCAAAAAACGCAGCTTTCTCAAAATTTTACAGTCAGCTGTTAATCGATAACTGCTGACAGGAGCAGTGTTGTATTTAGAGCAGGTGCGCGTCAAATACAAAAAGTCACGGTCTTATCAAACGACCCTCGTACCCATGTCCGTCTGTCTGTCCGTGTGAAAATCTAGATCTCAGCTATTATAAGAGCTAGAACTACCAAATTTGGTGACAAAATGTGTTATTATTGCACGCTGATCAAGTTTATTTTGAACTTGGGCTATGCCCCCTTCCGACCCCGTAAATCGAAAAATCAGCTACGTCATCGTCACGATGCTTTGCTTCAGCCTTAGCGTATGTACAGCTGATTGCTATGATGTTTTCACATGTAGATGACGCTATTCAAAGATAGATCTAATTTAAACAATAGGTGGCGGATACCCTTGTGCAGAGTTTTTTAATGGAATTAAATGAGTGATAATTTATAATTTATTATTATAACTGGGCGAATGGTATCTTACTGTCGGGCGCGCTCGACTGTAGCTTCTTTACTTGTTATACCCGCTACTCATAAAGTAGAAGTGTATTATAACTTTGTTCAAACCGAAAATGTATGTAACAGGCAGAAGGAGACACCTTCGACCCCATAAAGTACATATATTCTGGCTCAGGATCAACAGCCGAGTTGATATAGCCATGTCCGTCTGTCTGTCCGTGTGAAAATCTAGATCTCAGCTATTATAAGAGCTAGGACTGCCAAATTTGGTGAAAATATGTGTTATTATTGCACGCTGATCAAGTTTATTTTGGATTTTGGCCACGCCCCCTTTCGTCCCCGTAAATCGAAAAAACATTGATTACAATATTGATTTTGATGCCATATTGTTCATTTTCAGTTTACATGATAACTATAGCTAACCAGATGATCTCTGAAAATTTGGTAACAATCGGATAATAAACACAGAAGTTATTCAGCTTCACGTTTTCCATAGATGCCGGCAGCGCTGCTTGCAGCATTGTTTTTTTTTTTTTTTTTTATTACAAGTACGGCAGGAAAATAAAATCTTCGAAAGATACCATCCACCGTCCGTAGATGGTATGCACGATTCATAACTCTCCAAGTAGAGTTACGCCTACGCACTAAACAAAAACCTCCGTATGCTCTTCCAGTCCTTGCTTCGCTCACTGGTACTTCCAATTAAGGTATTACTTCGGTGAGCAGGATGTGGTGCCCGATCGCAATCCCTCTCTTGGTGCGTTGCTGCTTAACGCTCCTTCGTTAACTCTTTAGTCGACTTTTACGACAAGCCGAGCCCGCTGAGGTGGTATTCTTGGTCCGCCACCACACGGGTGGTGCTCCTTTAGCCAACGGGTCTGCTGGCCGTCTCATCAATGCGAACACGTTTCATCATGCCTATTATAATGCCATGAGCGCTCTCCCACACGGTTTTGTCCGCCAGCATATTGCGCATTAGACTTCTCGGGCTGAGCGGAGTTCCAGCAAGAGTCTCCCGTATCTCCCTCTCTGTACGAAACCTAGTGCAGTGCAGTAGGATATGTTCCGCTGTTTCGGCTACGTCGCTGCAGAACAGGCACAGGGCTGAGTCCACATGGCGAAACCTGAAGAGGTAACCCCGGAAGCAACCATGGTCGGTGATGAACTTGGTCAATTGATAGCCAGCACTTTGTGTTCACACCCTGCCCACTCGGATAAATCTGGAATCAGCTGGTAGGTCCATCTCCCTTGTTGTGAGTATTGCCACCTAATCTGCCACACTCCATAAAGCCAGTCGCTGATCTCTTCCCAGGTAACACCTTCTCGAGACAGATATTGGGCTTCTATCTCAAGATCGATCGGGGGGATGCCTGCAAGAACATGAGCTGCATCTTCCGATATTGTCCTAAATCCTCTTATCAGTCTAAGAGCCAGGGTCCGTGATACTGCACGCGCGTTGTCCAGGTAAGTCACTCTATTCGTGACACTCCTCCAGATGGGGGCAGCGTATAGAAGCGATGATTTCGCAACTGCCACTAGCAGCCTCCTGGCCGGCATCCTGGGTCCACCTATATTTGGCATGAGTCTTGCCAGTGCTGCTGCTGTCATCGCTGCCTTCCTACTAGCGTATCTCGCATGCTTCTTGAATGACAGTCTATGGTCAACACCCAACAGTCTCAGAACACCCAGATACTTCAGGGATCCAGCAGACTCTATTTGAGCGTCTTTGACCGTGACTCGTATACTCTCGACGGCTTTTCTGCTGCTCAACAACACTGCTTCGGACTTGTGCGCAGCGATGCTTAGACCGGCATTCTCCAGCCCGCTAATAGCTGAGCTAATCGCTGCATTGCTCTTGTCCTGTAGCTCCGGAATAGTTTTGGCAACCGCTGCTACTGCCACGTCGTCAGCAAAGCAGAGTAGCTCCACTCCACTGGGCTTGCTGATGGACAATATCCCGTCGTACATTATGTTCCACAGGATTGGTCCAAGTACAGACCCTTGTGGAACACCTGCGGTGACGTGGTGTTTTCTTGGCCCGCCATCAGTATCGTACCATAGTATACGGTCCCTGAAGTAGCTGCCAATGATGATCCTGAGGTAACGAGGAATACCCATGTTGCGCATGGCCCCGAGGATGTTTGGCCATCTCGCCGTATTGAATGCATTTTTCACGTCTAGCGTGATGATGGCGCAGTACTCCTTGCTGCCACCTAGCCATCTGTCACCATCTAGGGCGGACTTGGCCAGATCTCTTATGGCAGTGAGAGCGTCGAGAGTGCTTTTTCCTTTCCGGAAGCCATACTGGTGTCTTTGTAGGCCATCGGGGCTCTCAGTGATCAGCTCAATTCGGGTGTATAGGATGCGTTCGAAGAGCTTTCCCACAATATCCAGCAGACATAGTGGGCGGAAACTGCCTGCAGCATTAGTTGTAGCCTTACCTTTCGGCAACAATACCAGCCTCATGTTCTTCCAGCGAGATGGGAAGACACCATCTATCAGACACTGTTGGAAAGTGTCCCTGAAGATTTCAGGCTTAGCATTTGCGGCAGCCATAACTACGACGCCTGGGATGCCATCGAGACCTGGGGCTTTGTTGGGCTCAATTCTCTTTGCCGCTTCGATGACCTCACATGCAGTGACACACGGGAAGTCGGGGACAGGGATTTCTTGTGCGGGTTGCCATAGAGGGTCCTGACCTGGGAATAGCTCCTCCACGATGCTTGATAATAGAGCCGGGTCCTGTGGAGTGCCTCCTTCAGCGGCTTTCAGTTTATTACAAACCATTTTGTAGGCGGGACCCCACGGATTATCGTCTACGCTCGTTAGCAGCTCTTTAAAAGCATTTGCTTTAGCAGCAGCAATGCCATTTCTGAGCTCCGCACGTTTCGATCTGTACCTCTCATGTAGATCTGCGTGCTGAGAGTGTTCTCTGGCTCGTTGCGCCTGTCTCCTTGCCCTGAAGCATTCCGAGCATAGCTGGTGGAGGGAGCCGTTCCACCAGTAGACCGGAGGTTTGCGTTTTCTTGTTTGCTTCTTACGCGGCATCGCTACATCGCATGCAGCTTCCAGCATCTTCATGAGCGCCGCCACCATGGTTTCTGCATGTCCATTTGTAAGCACCATTTGTTCGATGTTGAAAGCCAGCATGTCCTTGTCAAGTTTTTTGATGTCCCATGCTTGCCCAAGAGTACTCCTCGCCTGTCGTTGTGTGATGCACGACGTGCTGGCGCTGAATGTAATTAGGGCATGATCGCTTAGCGTTACGTCCTCCTGCACCGTCCATTTAGCAGTGGGGGCTAGGCTTCTGTTGACAAAGGTGACATCGATGAATGATGTACCTCTGTCGTTATTAAACGTCGGCTTGCCGCCGTCATTCAGCAGCACCAGATCCAGCTGGTTCATGGCATCAATAACGGCCCGTCCTCTGAGATTGGATATCCAGCTTCCCCATTCTATTGCCCAGGCGTTAAAGTCACCTGCAATGACTACAGGCTTGCGCCCTCTAGCGTGGTGAACTAAAGTATTTAACTGTTCCTCGAAGAGGTCCGGACTGTTACTAGGCGGGGCGTAGCAGCTATACAGGTGAACACCCTTAACTTTAGCGTACGCAATGCCACGTATAGGCACGCTTTCCTGTTCCTCTATGTAGAGGTTTCTGCAGCATATGACTGCCGCCTTACGTGTAGAGTCGAAGAGCACTCCTGAGTTTCCCGCACCAGGGGCGTACGGTTCGCTCAGGAGCATGACGTCAGCATTGCGCTCTCTCGCTGTCTGGGACAGGAGGCTCTGTGCAGCTGCGCAATCGTTAACATTTAGCTGGAAGATGTTAATAATCAGCACGGCGACTCAGGACTCCTTTTTTTGAGCTCGCTTTGAAGGTAGGGCATGCATAACTACCTATCGGGTGATTCCTGTCTACATCGCTGTTGCAGATCAGGCATTTCGGCGGATTATCACAGCCCTTTGCTTTGTGCCCACGTTCGCCGCACCGAAAACAGCAGTCCGAGCGGTCAGGATCCTTACAGTTGATGGCCCTGTGACCGTAACCCAGGCACTTATAGCATCTTGTGGGACGTGTGTCTTGTGGACGTGTGTGACATTCAATGAATGATGCGACAGCGAGACCAGCCAACGGTTACCGAGCCCTTTTTTAGGACGCCTATTGCGTCGTTAACGCTAAGCGTAACCGTCGCCACTTGGGTCCCATCTCGCATTTTGCGCATCCCCGCACATCTTCAGCTGAATCCCTTCGAATTGGGAGGCCATGCAGTTGTAGCGCTCCATTGCTGTCGTCGCCTCATCCATGCCGCTGCAGGTTAGCGCCATTCTCTGCGCGCCCGTGCGGACCGCAGCCATTTCCCTGAGGGATTCTTCGATCGCTCCTTTATATTTGGGCAGGCTTGCAGAAACTTATCCCTCCACTTCGAGCAACAACTCGCCTTGTTGAGTCCTCCAGATTTTGTTGACATAACTGCCAAGTTCTGTCAGGCTCGGGTCGGCTTTGAGCTTACGGAGCATGTCCGAGTATGAAATTTCTCCCGTCTTTTTAATTATTATGGCCACCGGCTTTTTGCGTAGTCGCTTAGGTGCCACCTTAGTCCACTCCGCCTTTTTGTTACCCTCTTTGGCTACGGACGCGAAGCTGGGAGGAAGTGGCTCCTTAATGTTGGACGTCTGCAATGTCACATCCTTGCTAGCGGGAAGCTTCTTCGGGGCAGGCTTCACTGGGGCGCTCTTTTTGCTGGCTGCCGGGGTGCACGCTGGTTGCAGTCGCGTTTCCGTCTGGGTTGCCGTGCTCTTTGATGGGGCCACCTTAGCTATGGCATCCTGCAGCTGGATTGCTCTGGCATTCAGAGCTGCCATCTCCGAAATCACACCCTTAGTTTCCCGGGTAACGTGGCGCTGCGTCTCAAAGGCTGATAACAGTACCGTTATTTTCCGTTCCCTAATGCCCAAAATGCTGCGCAGGTCCTCGATTTTGTAGGCCGACAGGTCTAGTGGCCTAATCGGCGAAACAGGCGGGGTTTTCGCTGAGCCTTTTTGGGTCGGCACGCTGATGAGATCGGAGATCTTCTTCTTGGTCACTGGCGATGCTGCTGAGGCTTCTCTGATGAAGGTTAATCCGCCACTACACGGACACCAAAGCCTCTACTTAGGCACCGCGATGGTGAGAGGTTGTCGATTAGTCTGTCTGTGACCTTTGCGCCGTTTCCCTTGCTAGATATCGGTCAACTCCACAAGACTTATATATAAATATAAATATATATTTATAAATATAGATATTTATATAAATATAAAATTCAAATTAAATATCTGAATTACGCGCCCAACTGATCAAGCAGCCCTGGCAGCGCCGTTGATCTGGCAACGCCACTCAGGTCCGATCGCTTACTGACGTAAGTTGGCAGTGCTGACAGCTGATGTTCTCCGCCGGCCACAATTGCGTGATTTAGGAAAGGGAGAAAGCAAGGAAAAGTTGAGTGAAAATTAAATTTACACCTTCACTCAGCCCTCGCGGCGCTCTCCTCGCCCCCACCACCAATAAGCATAGCAGCATTGTGCCGAATCGTGTGTGCGTGTACGGAGGTGAAATGGGTTAAGTTGTGGACTGCAAAACGAACAGTACTATTATGCATTTACGGGTTCAAGTCCCTCCCGCATCAAAAAATAAATGTGTGTAAAAATGTTTCTTTTATTATTTTAGATATTGACTTTGCATAAATATTGTAAGTGCATAGCCTTTTACGGTCAAAATATGATTGTAGCCTTTTTTTTTTGTTCCGCAAATAAATGATGTACAAGCAGCTGAGTAACGGGTATATTACAGTCGAGTGTGCTCGACTTTACTGATACGCAAATAATTTTGATGTACGAGAAGCTGGGTAGCGGGTATATTACAGTCAAGCATTCTCGACTGTAGCTTTCTTACTCGTTTATTATATCCGCTACTCATAGAGTAGAAGGGTAACCGAACTTTATATTTAAATCATACAACATACAGCGCCATCTATTGAAAATTTGCAACATTAATAAGATACATTCATCCTCTTTCAAACGCACCTTACGTCATGTGAAAGTGACAGCGTGGTTCAAAAATAAAATGGAACAAAGAGCAAATATGAAATTTTGTGTCAAACATGAAAAAAAAATTTTCTGAGACATACGAATTAATGAAAAAAGCTTATTGTGATTGTATGAGTCGTACGCAAGGTTTACACGATTTAAAAATGGTCGTGAGGATTTAAATGACGACCCTAGAGCAGGACGTCCAGAAACTAGTAATCGTGCTGAACTGGTGGAAAATGTCCGTGAAATCATTGGTATCGATGCAGATTTGACTACGAGAATGTTGGCTGAGGAATTGAATACGAGTACAAATACTATTTAGAGAATTTTAACTGAAGATTTGGGGAAAAGAAAGGTCTGTGCGGAATTTGTTCCACATGAATTAAATAACGACCAAAAAATCGCTCGCGTGAAGCATTGCACAGACATTATTGAAATTGCTGAAAACGATCCAGACTTCCTTGATTTGATCATAACTGGTGATGAAACATGGGGCTTTAAAAATGACCCTGAAACTAAGCGTCAATCTGCTGAATGGAAGTCAAAAGGCGAGCCAAAACCAAAAAAATTGCGTTTTCAGAAGTCTCGAATCAAGAAAATGTTGATTACTTTTTATGATTCGAAGGGTATTGTCCACAAGGAATTAGTTCCAGAAGGTCAAACTATTAATGGAGACTACTATTTAGGCGTTTTACATCGTTTGTGGAAAAGAATCGGTCCTGTTAGACCAGAATATCCAGCAGGAAAACTGCTGATTTTATTGCACGATAATGCACCACCTCACAAGACCAAAAAAGTGAACGAATTTTTAATGAAAAAAGGGATTTCTCTCATGGACCATCCTCCGTATTCGCCTGATCTATCACCATGTGACTATTTTTTATTTCCAAAACTGAAAACCAAGATGATAGGAGCATTTTATAATGATAACCCAGCCATTCAAGCAGCCGTAACCGAGGTACTGGTTGATCGTTCCAAACGTTGTGTTGAGTCAAATGGAACCTCTTTTGAATAAATAATAACTTTCAAAGATAATAAAATGAGAATTTTATTTTATATCCAAAAAGTTCGGTTATTTCTCCGACCCTATAAAGTATATACAAGTATATTCTTAATTAGCATCAACTGGGGAGACGAACTAGCCATGTCCGTCTATCTGTCCATCTGTTGCAACGCAAACTAGTCTCTCAGTTTTAGAGCTATCTTGATGAAACTTGGTATACATGCTTCTCATTGCTGCAGGCTGTAAATAAGTCGGAACGATGTATCGTATAGCTGCCAAAGAACCTATGAGCCGATTTTTGTCATTTTTCAAGATATCGCCAAGACACTTTTGCAATCAATGCCTTAGTATATCCATTCAAAGCTGTGGAAGTCAGTTAAGCACGGCGGATTGAGTATTATGGTATGGGCATGTTTTTTATTTACCGTAAAGTAGGCTCTATATTTATGATTGATGGGATCATGGATCGATCTATATATGTTAACATATTAGAAAATTTTATGTAGCCTTATGCCGATTGGGAAATGCCACAAAAGTGGAGGTTTCAACAAGATAACGACCCCAAATATACAAGCAAACTGGTCAAAAGCTGGATGGCATTAAAGCGGTTCGACCTTATGTCGTGGCCTGCACAGTCTCCGAATTAAATCCCATTGAAAACCTATGGGGAGATGTTAAACGATATGTTGCAAATGCAAATCCAACATCTCGATCACAGCTTTGGGAGGTTCTTCAACAGTCATGGAAGCGGATCCCTGTCAAGCGCTGCCAGGACTTGGTGGATTCTATGCCTCGCAGATGCCAGGCCGTAATAAATAATAATGGGTACCGACTAAGTACTAACCCAAGCAAACAAATTAAAATAGTTTTATGAAGTTCTACAATGTTTTTTTCAACTAATTCCCAGGTTTTCATTACTCACTGCTAGTTTTATGAACAGCTGTAAACAGCACTTTTTTGTTTTAATTAATAATGTAAAAAAAATTTACAACTTTTTCAACAATAAATTGATTTTTTATTGTTAAAAATAACCACAAAACTGAAACAAAATTAAATTTGTGAACATTCATTTACTTTTTGATATACAAAATTAAGTTTAAAGTTGCAGCTAATGAGCTATTTTTGTGAACACAGCTTATTTCTGCATTTTTGATACATATATATCTGCAATTTGATTTTCCCTGACACATAAAATCGGTCAACTTTGAAGGTCTATATCTTTTTAACGGCTCGACCGATTTATATAATTGTTAAATATATTTTTTCTAATCCTTGTTGATTTCTCTTTGATATACATATATTATTCATTCTCATTTATTCACCTCAATAGGCAAAATGCGCAACTGTGCGTCGTTGGTAATGCTACAAAGTGTCGTACGCTTAGTACTCAATACGGGCCCGGCTTCAATGGGCGGAGGTGGTTGTTGGGGAGGCTAATGCTGATAACTAGCGCGCCCGTAAGATACCATTCGACCAACTTCGCACTAGCACTAACTCTCTCTCTAACACTAACGCTCTCACACACACATTCAGACAAACACAACTTCATCCGCCACCTATTGTTTAAATTAAAACTATCTTTGAGTAGCGCCATCTACATGTGAAAACATCATAGCAATCAGCTGTACACACGCTACGGCTAAAACAAAGCATCGTAGCGATGACGTCACGACGTGCAGCACAGGCCCGCTACTCATAGAGCAGAAGGGTATTATAACTTTGTTCAAACCGAAAATGTATGTAACAGGCAGAAGGAGACATCTCTGACCCCACATAGTATATATATTCTAACTTAGGATCAACAGCCGAGTCGATATAGTCATGTCCATCTGTCCGTCTGTCCGTCCGTGTGAAAATCTAGATCCCAGCCATTATAAGAGCTAGAACTACCAAATTTGGTGACAGTATGTGTTATTATTCCACGCTGATCAAGTTTATTTTGGATTTTGGCCACGCCCCCTTCCGCCCCTGTAAATCGAAAAAACATTGATTACAAGCGCAATTTTGATGCCATATTGTTCTATATGATAACTATAGCTTTCCTGATGATCTCTGAAAATTTGGTAACAATCGGATAATAAACACAGAAGCTATTCAGTTTACCGTTTTCTCTAGCTGTAAACCGCGCTTCCGGCAGCGAAAATTCTTTATTTGTACAGGAAATAATAAGAATGCCATACAATGCAAATTTTTGCAGTTGTTGGATAACAGCGTCAGTAGCTTAGTGAAAAAGCGATGAACTCCTGAACCGACAGGCCCGTGATTCGATTCCCAATTCATGCCGCTTAAGCTTTTTCTTTTTATACCCGCTACTCATAGAGTAGAAGGGTATTATAACTTTGTTCAAACCGAAAATGTATGCAACAGGCAGAAGGAGACACCTCCGACCCCATAAAGTGTATATATTCTGGCTCAGGATCAACAGCCGAGTCGATATAGCCATGTCCGTCTGTCCGTCTGTCTGTCCGTGTGAAAATCTAGATCTCAGCTATTATAAGAGCTAGGACCTACGCCCCCATCCGCCCCCGTAAATCGAAAAAAAATTAATTACAAGGGCAATTTTGATGTCATATTGTTCATTTTCGGTTTACATGATAACTATAGCTAGCCAGATCTCTGAAAATTTGGTAACAATCGGATAATAAACACAGAAGTTATTCAGCTTAACTTTTTCCATAGCTGTAAGCAGCGCTGCCGGCAGCGAAAATTCTTTATTTGTACAGGAGATAATAAGAATGCCTTACAATGCAAATTTTTGCAGCTGTTAGAAAACGGGGTCAGTAGCTTAGTGGAAAAGCGAAGAACTCCTGAACCGACAGGCCCGTGGTTCGATTCCCAGTTCATGCCGCTTAAGCTTTAACTCTTTTTCTTTTTTTAAGAATTTTTACTTTTATTTTTGATTATACAATAATTGGTGGTCATGCATTTTATTTAAAATTTGATTAACGGCTCACAATGAACTTAGTTAACAAGTGGAGAAGTGGCAGTCTTGTAAATCAGCTGTGTGCGATTATTAGAGCGCAGCTTTTTCTTATATTTTTAGACCATGGATTTTAAAAAAATACATGGACTATTGTGTTTGTCAAAATGTGCGTAACAGTTAGAAGGAGGCATCTGCGACCCCATAAATAAAATACATATTCTTGCTCAGAATCACTAGCCGAGTCGATTTTATTTTTTGCAAGCAGTGTTTATTTTCCAACTGCTTAGACTGCTTGGCGTCTAACTGAAAATTATATGGGTTGTTTATTATTTTTCTTTGAAAAATACCAATAACGGTTTTCTAAATCTGATTTTTTTCATAACCTTGAAAAATCCATGGTCTTATACAGTCAACACTTGACTGTAGCCGTTCTTAATTGTTTTATTTTTATTTTTTATTTAAATGTATGTTTAAGATATAATAATAAATAGCAACAACAACACGCATCATGCATTCAGACATTGTTTTTGTCGTGCAAGAATTTCCGAATGGTCTCATAATGTAACTTTGGCAAAATTTGCGTAATGGTTTAATGACCAAATAGAGAAGTGGTGGACCTCTTAGGTAATGGGTCCAAGGTTCGATTCCGCATGCATGCGTGTCATGGTGGGGGAGATCGAACTTTTCTTATTTTTTCCAAGTTTTTGCCTCCCTTTTTGAGCTTCCTTCATGAAACTTTGTGTACATGTTTCTTATTGCTGCCCGCAGTCAATAAGTCCGAAGGAGCAGGTACGGACCGATACATCGTATAGATGCCATAGAACCTATCGGTCGTTTTTAGACCATGGATTTTAAAAAAATGCATGGTCTATTGTGTTTGTCGAAATGTACGTAACAGGTAGAAGGAGGCATGCGACCCCATAATGTATATATATTCTGGCTCAGGATCAACAGCCGAGTCGATATAGCCGTCTGTCTGTCTGTCTGTGTGAAAATCTAAATCTCAGCTATTATAAGAGCTAGAACTACCAAATTTGGTGACAAAGTGTGTTATTATTGCACGCTGATCAAGTTTATCGCCCCCATCCGCCCCTGTAAATCGAAAAAACATTGATAACAAGCGCAATTTAGATGCCATATTGTCCATTTCCGGTTTGCATGATATCTATAGCTAGCCAGATGATCTCTGAAAATTTGGTAACAATCGGATAATAAGCCCAGAAGTTATTCAGCTTAACGTTTTCCATAGCTGTAAGCAGCGCTGCCGGCAGCGAAAATCCTTCATTTGTACAGGAAATAATAAGAATGCCTTACAATGAAAATTTTTGCAGTTGTTAGAAAACAGCGTCAGTAGCTTAGTGGAAAAGCGATGAACTCCTGAACCGACAGGCCCGTGGTTAAATCTCTCTTAAATCAGCTGCGTGCGATTGTTAGAGCGCAGCTTTTTCTTATATTTTTTTATTTTATTTTTTGTTTAATTGTATGTTTAAGTTATGAGAATAAATAGCAACAACAACAGGCATCATGCATTCAGACTTTGTTTTTGTCGTGCAAGAATTTCCGAATGGTCTCATAACGTAACTTTGGCAAGAATTGCGTAATGGCTTAATGGCCGAATAGAGAACTGGTGGACCTCTTAGGTAATGGGTCCAAGGTTCAATTCCGCATGCATGCGTGTCATGATGGGGGAGATCGAACTTTTCTTATTTTTTCCAAGTTTTTGCCTCCCTTTTTGAGCTACCTTCATGAAACTTTGTGTACATGTTTCTTATTGCTGCCCGCTGTAAATAAGTTGGAACGAGGCGGTACGGACCGACACACATCGCATAGATGCCATAGAACCTATCGGTCGTTTTTAGACCATGGATTTTAAAAAAATTCATGGTCTATTGTCTTCGTCGAAATGTGCGTAACAGGTAGAAGGAGGCATCTGCGACCCCATAAAGTATATATATTCTTGCTCAGGATCACTAGCCGAGTCGATTAAGCCATGTCTGTCTGTCCGTCTGTCCGTCCGTCCGTCTGTCCGTTGAACGCCTATATCTCAGAAACTAATAAAGCTAGCGCCATCAAATTTGGTGACAACACTTATGTGAATCATACGCTGTAAAATGTTTATTAAAATTTGGGACACCCCTACTTCCGCCCCCGCAAATCGAAAAACCGTATTCCAAGCTCCTATATCTCAGAAACTTACAAGTAAGAAAGCTACATTCGAGTGTGCTCGACTGTAATATACCCGCTACCCAGCTCCTCGTACATCAAAATTATTTGCGGAACAATAAAGAACGGCTACAAACATATTTTGACCGTAAAAGGCCATGGACTTACAATATGTATGCAAAGTCAAAATCTAAAATAAAAAAATTATTTTTTGCACACATTTAACTTTTGATGCGGGTGGGACTCGAACCCATAAATGCATAATAGTTTCGTTCGTTATGCAGTTCACAACTTAACCCATTTCACCACCGTACACGCACACACTATTCGGCACAATGCTGCAAGCAGCGCTGCCGGCAAAAGGAGTAAAAAGTATTGAAAACGTATAACTTTTATTCAGGTACCAAAAAATCCAAGATTTATCACTTAAACAGTAAAAATAATAATTCTACCTGTTGAAGACTATAAATCGAATACGTGCATGTAAAAAACAATATGTGCCCTTTTAATACCTCTTTATATACTTGAATGGAAAGTGTTCTGGAGCACTCTAACTTTTAATTAATTTTGTTAAAAAGAACGACCGATAGGTTCTTTGGCATCTATACGATGTATCGGCCCGTACCGGCTCGTTCCGACTTATTTACAGCGGGCAGCAATAAGAAACATGTATATAAAGGACGCCAAGACACAAGCATTATTATAAATAATAAAAAACAAGTAAAAAAGCTAGAGTCGAGTGTTCTCGACTGTAATATACCCTCTACCCAGCTGTAAGAGGCTATGGACTTACAATATGTATGCAAAGTCAAAATCTAAAATAAAAAAAACATTTTGCACACATTTAATTTTTGATGCGGGCGGGACTCGAACCCGTAAATGCAAAATAGTACTGTTCGTTTTGCAGTCCACAACTTAACCCATTTCACCACCTAACACGCACACACGATTCGGCACACTGCTGCAAGCAGCGCTGCTTGCAGCTATGGAAAACGTTAAGCTGAATAACTTCTGTGATTATTATTCGATTGTTACCAAATTTTCAGAGATCATTTGGCTAGCTATAGTTATCATGTAAACTGATGTAAAATGTAAAATGAACGATATGGCGTCAAAATTGCACTTGTTATCATTGTTTTTTCGATTTGCGAGGGCGGATGGGGGCGTGGCCAAAATCCAAAATAAACTTGATCAGCGTGCAATAATAACACATATTGTCACCAAATTTGGTAGTCCTAGCTCTTATAATAGCTGAGATCTAGATTTTCACACGGACAGACAGACGGACAGACGGACATGGCTATATCGACTCGGCTGTTGATCCTGAGCCAGAATATATATACTTTATGGGGTCGAAGGTGTCTCCTTCTGCCTGTTACATAAATTTTCGGTTTGAACAAAGTTATAATACCCTTCTACTCTATGAGTAGCGGGTATAAAAAAGCTAGAGCCACCAAATTTGGTGACAACACTTATGTGAATCATACGCTGTAAAATTTTTATTCAAATTTGCGACACGCCTACTTCCGCCCCCGCAAATCGATAAACCGTATAGCAGGCGCAATAATAAAGCTAGAGTATTTAGTTTTGGTGTGAATGAGTTATCATTATCATGAAAGTTATTCACCACCTAAAAGATCGCTGAATATTTGGTTCCGATCGGATAATGAACATAAAAGTTATTCAACGTTTTATATAGATTTGCACTGCACCCACTGTAAGCAAGCGAACAGTGTTTTTTCTAAGCAGTGTTTTTTCCAACCGCTTGGACTGCTTGGCGTTTAACTGAAAATTATATCTGTTGTTTTTTATTTTTCTTTAAATAACACGTTTACCAATAACAGTTTTCTAAATCTGATTTTTTTCATGACCTTGAAAAATCTATGGTCTTGTACAGTCAACACTTGACTGAAGCCGTTCTTACTTGTTTATTTTAGATTTTGACCTTGCCTAAATATTGTAAGTCCATGGCCTTTTACGGTCAAAATATGATTTTGGCTGTTCTTTATTGTTCCGCAAATAATTTTGATGTACGAGCAGCTGGGTAGCGGGTATGTTTCAGTCGATCATTCTCGAATGTAGCTTTTTTACTTGTTGTTTATAAAAATAATTTGTAGTAACGGGCTCGGTATCTAAACCAAACAATCGCTATATTCTGTGCGCAACGCAATCAATTCTTTTTTAAATTGTTTTAAAATATTCTCTGACAATTGGGTTAATACTGCTTTTTCTCTATTTTTTGGAGTGGCCTTTACTATCTTGTAATTTGAGAGAGATTCAAATTTTAAATTTTTCACGTCCACTATTTGATCTGTATTGGACATATTTAATACTCGAACAAATATGCTTTCTAAAGTTGCTACAGTGTTAGCAACAAAAATATCTGGTTGAATTTCCTGGTTTGGTATGAAAACATTATTCTCATTTGTAACTAAATTTATTTTTCGGACAACTTGGGATCTGGCTGGCAGAAATATAACATTACTGCCCGAAAAAATTGTTGTGTTCATGTATATTGGGAATTTTAGGATATTCGGTCTAATCATGAACTCATCTGCATCCAGCTTGTATTCAAGTATACAGTTATATTTTTTATGAAATCTAGGCCTACAATCCCATCACCCTGCAGTGCAAATTTGGAGTCAACCAAATGAAAGCAGTGTGGTATTATATATCCTCCAGTTTGGAGTTCTACAAAGGCCAAGCCTTTGAAGTTTATTCCTCCTTCTTCTATGCCTTGTATATTTATCACATTGTCTCTTTCAATGTCATTGAAGATCTCGGAATTTTCCTTTATGATCGAAATTTCGCTCCTGTATCTAATATGAATGTAAATTTTTCTAAATCTATTGAGGCCGAAATTTATGACGTGAGCCCTTACGCCCTGTTTTGAGCATCTATGGGCTGATTGGAGTTTTCCGAGTCACTCTGTGTTGCTCGAACATTATTATTTCTGTTATGCCCACCACGATAGTTGCCTCTGCCACTATTCTGGTTCCGGCCTTGTCTATTCTGGTTTTGATAATAATTGTTTTGTTTCTGATTTTGATACTGACCATTATTCTGATCATTGTATCCATTATTATTGTAATATTGACATCTACCTCGGCGAGCATTGCCTCTGCCGCGGTTTTGGCCACCTCGGTAGTTTCCTCTACCTCGGTAATTACCAAACTGACCTTTTTGGGCGTGGTAAACTGAGTAACCACTGCCCGTCAGTTCTGTACTGCAGTAGATGTATTTTGTCACGGCCTCGTTCATTGTCTTAAACGTGCCGGCCTGCAGTATGGTCTTGAGTTTTGGCTGATCACAATTTTTGGTCATGAAAGCTATAGCCTCCTTCGTACTGAACATATCAGCATGTTCGGGGCCAAGACCTTCATCAATGTAAGACGCTTCGAGTAATTTTCTCAAATTGTCAATTTCATTGGCAAATTGTGAAACATTAGCCATTTTTGCTTTGACAACATCGGATGATTCTCTGACAATTATTGTCTGAAGCTCATTTATTATATCCACAATTGTTGTTTCATTTTGGACTCTATATAAAGTAAATCCAATTATTTTAGATTTTATTACTTCGACGGCAATATTCTCATAAGGTCCCTTTGTTAAATTGACCAATCTGAGTGCCGTGAAAAATCTTTGAAGATGTATCTATTTTTCATCGAACTCTGGGATCGAGGAAGATATTTCCTTCAAGATGCCCTAAGGGCAATTGACGGGTCTGCCATGACGATTTTTTGTTCGATTACGCTATGCTTTGACGTCTGGTCTGAGTCAGACAGTTCCTGATCGGGTTGTTCGGTCAATTGCATGACCGCCGGGATTGTTAGGTTATAAATGTCCGATTCTTCTACTTTGGTTTCAGGTTCTTCTTCAGAATCGAGGACCTCTATGTCGTCATCCGCCGAACTCCAACTGTAGTAGGGGCATTCAGTATTGTCGGTATGTTCAATTCTAAACCATGTCGTTCTTTCACGCTTAATAGGTTTTTTTTAAGTGTATTTAAAACTTTAGATACTTGTGACCAATGTTTATCGGTCAACCTTTCTCTATAGTTATATATTATTTGTCGTACTTCATTGAAGCAGTCGACTAAAATAAGTGCTTGTTTGTTAAGTGTGTCTTCTTAAACCTTTCTGTTATGTGTGAGGCATTTATAGCATTTGCCAATTGAGATCTTATGTTCGATATTTGATTGACAATCTCTTGCCACTCCATCTGATCAGCTTAAGCTTGAGAGAGTTTATGTTTTTTTCTTGCCAAGTGTACTCACAATCTGGTTCATAAAGTGGGCCTTTACAATACCTTTTGCACACTGGGTTTATGAAATTATATTCTTTACTTTTATTTAAACGCAATTTTTCATGCGCCACCTCTATTTGCTATACTATACACTGCTTTGCTTAATTCCCTTCATTTTTTATTAAGGAAATTTTTCTGTCCACCTCTCTTTGCTCGATTGCAAAATACCCGCTACCCAGCTGCTCACACATCAAAATCATTTGCGGAACAATAAAGAACGGCTACAATCATATTTTGAACGTAAAAGGCCATGGACTAACAATATTTATGCAAAGTCAAAATCTAAAATATAAACTAAAATGTTGCACCCTTTTTATTTTTTATGCGGGCGGGAGTCGAACCCGTAAATGCATAATAGTACTGTTCGTTTTGTAGTCCACAACTTAACTCATTTTACCACCGTACACGCACACACTATTCGGCACAATGCTGCAAGGAGCGCTGCTGGCTGATATGGAAAACGTTAAGCTGAATAACTTCTATGTTTATTATCCGATTGTTACCAAATTTTCAGAGATTATCTAGCGAGCTATAGTTATCAATTAAAATCATATAAATGAAAATAAACAATATGCCGTCAAAATTGCGCTTGTAATCAATTTTTTTCGATTTAAAATTAGAAAATCCACTATTAATGTGCATAGCAACATAAATTTGTCGTAATTTCAGCATACAAGGTGTTGTAGGTCTTTTAATTGTACGGTACTTACTTTGCGGCAATAAGAGGTGCCTCTTTCATAACCTCATCTATGCAAATAGGTAGAGGAAATATAGTTCGATTAATGACTAATCCTTTCATCTGTGCAATGCCATTTCTCATTTCTTGAGACTCAGTTTTCATATCATTTACGATTACCTTGGTCCAGCCATATTGGTTAACTTCATTGTTAAGTAATGGAAAGAAGACATCATCGCAAAGTACAGAGAGATTTGCCAGAGGATTGGGTAGAAGATCACCTATCATAAGGGACTACAAGAAATTTACATTTTAACTGTATATTATAATTAACGTTAAATAGAAATTTACCTCTAACATATTATCTTCAGTAAGATCTAGTGGAGTATATATTCGTATAAAGTATGCGACTTTTGCTAATACTTTTACTGGAAATGTTAAGGACGGATACAGAAGTCCAGATGCATTAACAGTAAATATTATACGGGATCTCATATTATTATATAAAAATTCTCTCATCACTTCCTAAAAAAAATAATAAAATGAGTGAGTTTGTAAACTTAACAAGTAACAAAAAGTACAGTCGATCACGTCCGACATTAATATTTTGCTACCCTTGCACATAAAAATCCACTTTCAAGAGTGAAAATTCACTTCGATTCCCTCGTGAATTATAAAGAACTCAACCGAATGGCAAAATAATTTCGAAAGGAATGCAGTAAAAGTTAAGCGAAATGATGTACTACAAGAAAGAAAGCTACAGTCGAGTGTGCTCGACTGTTATATACAAAACGGCTACAATCATATTTTGATTGTAAAAGGCCATGGACTTACAATATTGATGTAAAGTCAAAATCTAAAATAATAAATAAAGTTTTTGCACACATTTAATTTTTGACGCGGGCGGGACCCGAACCCGTAAATGCATATTAGTACTTTTCGTTTTGCAGTCCACAACTTAACCCATTTCACCACTGTACACGTACGCACTATTCGGCACAATGCTGCAGGCAGCGCTGCCGGCAGCGTTGCTTACAGCTATGAAGTTGAATAACTTACAGCTATGGAGTTGAATAACTTCTTCAAAGATCGTCTGGCTAGCTATAGTTATTATATAAACCAAAAATGAACAATAACATCAAAATTGCGCTTATAATCCAAAATAAACTTAATCACACTGACAGACAGACGGACAGACGGACATGGCAACATCGACTCGGCTGTTGATTATGATCACAATATAAATACTTTAGTTAAGGGGGTGATAGTTATCATACACACCAAAACTGAATACTATAGGTTTATTATTGCGCTTGCTAACACATAAGTGTTGTCACCAAATTTGATGGCTTTAGCTTTTTTAGTTTCTGAGATATAGGCGTTCATACAGACGGACAGACGGACAGACAGACATCGCTTAATCGACTCGGCTAGTGATCCTGAGAAAGAATATATATACTTTATGGGGTCGCAGATGCCTCCTTCTACCTGTTACGCACATTTCGACAAACACAATAGTCCATGTATTTTTTTAAAATCCATGGTCTAATAAATTACTATCAAGCACTATAGGTGTGAATAGTTCAATAGTTCAATATCCTTGAAGGTATTCCTCATTCCAAGCGGAAAGATGAACATCTATGAACGCTTTGAAACTTAAACAGATGTCTGCAAAACTGCCTGCCAAAAAGAAAAAAATAAGAAATGTGTTGTTTTAAATGTTAAAATAACGATCTCTTGGTGGAATACAGAATTTCCACAATAAAGTTAAGGATTCTGAAAGTAAGTATGCAATAGTGTTCAGTGTCAGTCTTTCACGGAGCTTTTAAAACGTTGAGTTGAATAACTTCTGGTTTATTATCCGATTGTTACCAAATTTTCAGATATAGTCTTGCTAGCTATAGTTATCATATAAACCGAAAATGAATAATATGGCATCCAAATTGCGCTTGTAATCATTTTTTTTCGATTTAAGGGGGCGGGAAGTGGCGTGGCCAAAAGTAAAATAAAGTTGATCAGCGTGCAATAATAGCACACTTTGTCACTAAATTTGGTAGTTCTAGCTCTTATAATAGCTGAGATCTAGATATTCACACGGACAGACAGATGGACATGGCTATATCGACTCGGCTGATGATCCTGAGCCAGAATATATATACTTTGTGGGGTCGGAGTTGTCTCCTTCTGCCTGTTACATACATTTTCGGTTTGAACAAAGTTATAATACCCTTCTACTCTATGAGTAGCGGGTATAAAGATAGTAAGCGTATATTGGCGATCATAGCGCAAAAATCTCTTCCAAAATCAGATTGCGAACTCCTTTTCATGCCAAAACAATTGCTCTGCAAACAGAAATAATTTCTGACGCAGCATTCATTAATATTCATTAATATGGGAAGATGGGAAATCAAGTAGTTTTTAAGAAATCTCAGTTTTTTAGCACCATACGACAAAATTTGTATTTATATTGTACAAAAAAAAGGGGCTGACATTTTTAATATAACGGTTTTAAAAGAAAAGGCCATCACTTAACACACCAGGGCGCACAGAACAGAAGAGTCTACTTCCCAAAAATGATTACAATAATTATAGAGATTGTGACAAAATGATGCCAGATTTCGAACACGGGGCTTGTGGGTTCGATGCGTGTTTGAGGGTTTTGCTAATTCTTACAGAAGCAGCTAGCGAAGGGTTGAGCCATTTGCAAAGCGGCAGGAACTAATTCCTTTGAAATCCAAAGCATCCAAATAGCATCGTCTGCTCTTTGCTCTTCAGCTGAATATTCAGTTCATCGACCGTGAGTAACAGTCGCAGAAACTGTGTCCTGCTGCTCCGCAGTTCCAGCACCCTTGGCCTGTCTGGCGCTCTCAGAGGCCACTTGCGCAGCTCCTCCACTTCTTAATCCGGCGGTTCGTCCGGTTCCGCGACAACTACCTCGTGGATCCAGTACCACTCGCTCGCTTGTCCGGTTAGAAGTATGTGGAAAGAGTGCAGCACCTCCGCCCATGGACGGAAGATAAAATCCTCGACATCTCGAGGAAGCCTTGACATAGCTCCTGTTTCAGCGTCTGCACAATTTCGCTCTCAACGGATTGCCGGTAAGTCTGCGCCGTTAAGTCCATTCTTATGTTTGGCAGATGACATCCTGATTTTGTCTATTGCATTTGTGGTGCCTCTGGACGTATGTTGTCATCCTTGCCTACCGTTTCTGGCTGTAGATGTTCTTGGACCGTGCGCATTGGAGTCCTAAGCAGTCCGCCTCTTCCCACCGACATCCGGCTGCGGCCTCTCCATCAGTGTACCATGTCGCGTCATGTGTTTCCATCACTGATCCCATTGACCACAAGTAAGGACCACAAACCATTTTTTTTCCTTAGTCATGGTTAGTAAACTATTTACTTTTTAAATTTTAGGTGTTGCGTGTGCGACGGTATGTTAAAAATAAAAAATAATAATAATAGATAAACAGAAAGTAATATTTAGTAAATAAATAATAATAAATACATTTATTTATTTATTTATTTAACGTCAACTAATGGCAGTCAACACAAAAATTTAAAAGATTTAATATTAAATAAAAAAAATTTTTTTTCATATAATTAACTTAAAATTATCTTTAAGATTAAACAAATTAAAATTAATAAGTGAAAGATAAACGAGGAAAAGAGAAAAATACACTAGTGAGGACTAAATTCTACACAGATGAGAAAGAATTAAAGATTTTAAGTCTACAGAATTTGAATTAGCTATAATAAAATATAAGTTGTTATAGTTCGAACATAATGCCCTAAAGGGTTCATGCAAGGCATAGTTTGACCTACAGTGAGAAAGTGTTAGAGGTAGGAAGTTACGAGAGTTTCTAAAGGGGACAGAGAAGTATAACTGGCTAACCAAGTCTTCACTACCAATATCACCAAGCATGGTTCTACGATTTGCTAAAGACGGAAGATTTAATAAGAGAAGTCTACTAGAGTAAAAAGGTAATCTTAAGTTTGCATCCCAATTAAGGCCTCGTAGGGCAAAAATTTAAAAATTCTTTTGCACAGATTCAATGCGGTCCTTGTAAAATGAATACTGAGGACACCAAACACATGAACCATACTCAAGAATAGGACGCACAAGAGATATATAAAAAGTTTTTGTGACATAAGGGTCATTGAATTCCTTAGACCACCGCTTTATAAAGCCCAGAACACCCATGGCCTTATTGACCATAGAAATAATGTGTTCAGTAAATTTAAGTTTGCGATCCAAACGAACGCCCAGATCATCAGCCAAGGTAATTCTATCCAGGGGGCAACCACAGAGAGTGTATGAGGCGTACTTGGGACTGGCCCGAGAGAAAGTCATTAGTTTGCATTTACCCATGTTCAAGTTTAATTGGTTTGAACTGTACCAACCATGAAAACGGTCAAGGTCGTCTTGAAGAGAAGAGTGATAAGATACATCTTTAAATTGATAGCATAGCTTAACATCGTCTGCATACATAAGAGTACGCGAGTTACGTATGACCAAAGGTAGATCATTAATAAAAAGAGTGAAAAGAAGGGGACCCAGATGGCTTCTTTGAGGAACACCAGAGGTGACATAAAGTGGTTTAGAATGAGCATTTTTGAATGAGACTCTTTGAGTTCGGTCGGTTAGATAACTTACGATCCAACTAAGGAATTTGGGTGTAAAGCCCAGAAAGTTAAGTTTGTGTGCGAGAAGGGAGTGGTTTACTGAGTCAAAAGCTTTACTGAAATCAGTATAAATGACATCAGTCTGTAGATTTTTCCGAAAACCGGTAATTATAAAAGATGTCAGCTCAAGCAAATTTGTCGATGTTGAACGACGTTTCACGAATCCATGCTGACTAGGAGACATGAGAGATCTGCAATAATGTTGCAAGTACGGAGTCAAAACATACTCAAAGAGTTTAGGTATAGCCAACAATTTAGAGATACCTCTATAATTGCTTGCATGAGACTTACTGCCTTTTTTGTGAAGAGGAATTATAAATGATTCCTTCCAAATCAAGGGAAAAGAGGAAGTGTTTAAGGACAGTGAAAATAGTCTGTGGAACGGCTTAGTTAATGAATTGGCACAGTAACGAAGTACGCAACCGGAAATTCCGTCAGGACCTGGATTGAAAACAGGTTTTACCAGACATAGATCCCTATAGAGACTATTCTCATGAAGGACAGGGGTGGAAATTCCATTCGAGCTAGGATTGGTATATGGGTATGTATGAGAGGACTGTGTAAATTTTGAGTAAGTTGTTTGAAAGAACTTCGCAAACAAATCGGCAATGGCCTGATCATTACTAGCGTCATCCTTATTAAACGATAAATTGGAAGGAGTGGTATTAGATTTACGCTTCATGTTAACGAAATTATAAAACTGTTTAGGATTCTGCTGGAACTGAATCCTGCAGCGAATCAAATAGTTATTGTAACAACCAGCGTTCAGCACGATAAAGTTTGACCGAGCAATAAGATAAAGAGAAAAGGCGGACGGAGAATGACCTGCTCTATATTCCTTATAGAGTTTAGACTTTCGATTTTTTAAACTTGACAATTCTTTAGTAAACCACGGAGGGTTACTTGAACTCATTCGATAAACACGAGGAACACAATTATCAAAAAATACGTTTAAGGTATCGTAAAAAATACTAATGGCGTCAGCCATATCAGTACATGAATAAAGATCGGACCAGTCACAACATGAAATCAAGTTATTAAGTTTGGAGAAATCTGCATTACGAAAGCAGCGAACACGTTGACATGGCACTCTCACACTATCCAGCACATTCGAACCAAATTCGAAAACAACTTCAAACGTGGGATGGTAGTGATCTTCCGGTTGGGTCAAGGGTTGGACTCTGCTCAGAGTCACTTTAGAATGATCAGAAACGTAACACAAATCAAGTGTTCGATTTAAGGAATTTACGACATGATTAACCTGAGACATTGAAATGTCTTGCAAACCATCAAAGAGGTCATGCTGTTTTGAGGGCAATAAAAAATTTTCCTCATCACTAGGTGTCCAGCAACAATCAGGTATATTAAAGTCACCAAGGACTATCAGTTGATCCCTGTTTGATAGCAGGTTGAAAATAGAATTAATTAAAGACAAATGTTGATTGAAGATAGAATTATCAGATGACAGAGGAATATACGAGCAAGTTATATAGGAGCAAAAGCCGGGAAAATGTAATTTTACACAAATAAATTCAATATCATACTGAACCTCCGGCACTATCTTATCCGACGTGATGGCAGAGTCGACTGCAATCAAAACCCCGCCACCCCGCCGTCCAGGTCGGTCAAGTCTATACGTTGTGTACCGACTTGAAAGAACTTCGGAGCTTAAAATCTCCGGCTTTAACCAAGTCTCAGTAAACACAAGCACCTGGGAAGCAAACGAAAGACTTTTTCGAAATAAAGAAGTTAGTTTACTACATAGGCCTCTAACGTTTTGATAGGTTAAAAAAAGTGAAGTAATTAATTTTTTTGTTATTTTATTTGTCTTTGTTGTAGTGGTTTGATTTGGGACTGAAAGAGTAATCGGTTGCCGATTTTTTCTCTTTTTAGCCTCGAATTCTTTAACCATTGATCAGGCC
The DNA here is from genome assembly GCA_018904095.1 of Zaprionus ghesquierei. NCBI lineage: Eukaryota > Metazoa > Arthropoda > Insecta > Diptera > Drosophilidae > Zaprionus > Zaprionus ghesquierei. The sequence goes on from JAEIGP010000516.1 coordinate 407,469, forward strand.
AGAATTCAGACGAGCATATACGGTCAAAGAAATCATTAGGGACACTTATTTTAAAGGATGAAATATCCCTTTCGTAAGAGAATCTAAATTTTTCCACCTTTATGTCGGCTTGAGTTTTGGCTTGAATAAAAGCCATGACATCATCTGATGTGAGATCAGGGGCAAGCCTTGAAACAAATATTTGTTTCTTTGGTGGGATTCCTGTCACAGCCTTACGACCCACCGATATGATATTAGTGGGTACCTTTGAAACCGGTAATCCGGAAGACGCTGCTGCCTGGGGAACAATTTCCTGAGTTCCTAAATTTAACGATCTCACAGGTAATGAGATCGCACCGGACAAATCGGAGAGAGGCGTAATGGGCGTCACAGACTCCACAGTGACAATTTCGGGTGCCGAAACTTTTTGAGCCGCCGACCTCGTTACTACAGGTGTAGTTAACATAGGCAGAGGCAGTGTCACAGGAGTCACTGGTTGGTCAGCATTCTGAGGCGGGAGGGCAATAATAGGCGGCTGCTCTTTAGGAGCCGACTTTTTTCGATTCGGGGACTCATCCAATAGCTTAGGGCTATTGACAAACGATTCCAGCGCAGAGAACTGATCGGACAGTTTTCGAAAACTACTGTTCAGCTCCCTGAATCCCGTCCTAATCTGCCGCATAAACGATACAAATTCGTTTTCGACTTCACGACATGCCTCGCAGCAGTAATGCAACCCATTACGCCTGGCTATGGCATGAGCTGTAGTGCCGCTAAGGCCAGCACATTTAGCATGAGCAATATTATTGCATATCCAATATGCAATACTTGCCTGAGCAGAAGTAATCTGCTTTTGGCAAGATTTTTTATAGCAGACAATGCCGCCTTCCATTATAAGGGATGACCACTGTAAATTTACAACAACCGCAAGTAAAAACAAAAAGAGAGAATAGATTGGAGTGAGAGTCAGGCACAAGCAACAGCAAAGTTAAAAGAACAAGAATAGGAAGTGAGCGTTGCAGCGCACAACAACAAAAACTACAGTAAAATTAAAGTATGGGAGAGTAAATGAGAGTTAAGTGCTCTCACGGTGAAAGAGAAAAAGGGAATTAGGTCAGGAACAACAACAATAGTTCTAAAAATAGAAGTTGAAGCAGTAAACAAGTTCAAAGTACAAACCAAAATCAAAATTAATCAAAACACAATTTGTTAGTTTTAATTGGGCATGCACACGCGAGTGAACGAATTCCTGATTATAGAAGTGTTAAAAGTGATTAGTGCTGTTTTTTAATTCAATTAAATGCCGGGTTTAATATAGAAAGTTCAAGATGCGGGGAGCAAAGAAAAAACGCGTCCGTTAACTTGTAAGTATACAGCAAGTATATATATAAGTATGCGTAAGTATCTTAATAAATATATGAAAATGAAATTTTTTCACACTCAAACTCAAGGAACTTTTTCTTTCAACAATAAGAAGGGAGATGAAACGACTTCGCTGACGGTGGACTCTGAGCGACTCTGCGCTTTTAAAACTTGTTGCCCGCGACACAATGTTCTCACCTACACGTTTGAACATGACTCGCGCCTTGCCTGGCAACATGCCTCAACATCCAAATACCTCCACTCACTTTTGTTCCCTAGTACACTACTCCTTGCGCAAACGTGAAGTCCATACTTCCAACGTGGCGCAGTTTGTAGAAGGCTGAGCCACAAGACCGAATCTACCGCGAGGCGTCTAAGTATCTCCATTCATCGGCTGGTAGAAATTAGGCACCGTATTGACTCTCAATACGGACGCTTCATTTCTACCGAGCTGTGCCGGCTCGCTCATCTGTACTAGGGGGTGGGGTTTTTTCCCGCTGCCCTGCAATCCACACCAAAATACCGACGAATTTCGATACCTACTTGTACGTCTCACTCATATTATGTTACGGACTGCTTGCTCAGGGCTATGCCGGCTAGCTCAGCTGCACTAGGGGGAGGGGTTTTTTTCCCGCTGCCCTGCAGTCCACACCAAAATACCGACGAAATTCGATACGTCTCACACACAACAATAAAAATAAATACTACTTTAAAGGAAGACAACAACAACAAACTTTGGTGACCGTTATTGGTCACCGCGCACCCACCCAACCATGTGATGCTCATGCTCTCGGTTTCGGAGCATCACCCTACCCGATCTGCTCGTTCCTGGCTTGCTACGGTCGCCCCATCTCCCTAACAATTTACACTTAGCAACTCATCCTTGATTCCACGTTACAAACAAAATATTTATTTACTTAACATTATTACGATGCCTAGACAAAACCAGACTAACACCTAAGATATAAATAAATAAATTAAATATAAATAAATTAATTAAACTAAATTAAATATGGTATAATTATGGGCTAAATTATGCTAAGTCAGAGGTAAAGCGGCCGCAGTGCTGCGTCGGCCGCTCGCTGCTACTCGCCTTTTGGCGCGCTGCGCTATGGCTGCTGTTCGCTGTTACTCCTACGGCGTCTTTTGGCTGAACTTAAAAGAGGTCTCCTGGCGGAACTCCGCTGGGACTGACCTCACCAGGAGACCGCTTTCTTGTAGACTTTTTCCTTTCCGCTCCAGGACGCCAAGACACAAGCATTATTATAAATAATAAAATACAAGTAAAAAAGCTAGAGTCGAGTGTTCTCGACTGTAATATACCCTCTACCCAGCTGCTCGTACATCATTTATTTGCGGAACAAAAAAAAAACGGCTACAATCATATTTTGACCGTAAGAGGCTATGGACATACAATATTTATGCAAAGTCAAAATCTAAAATAAAAAAAAAAACATTTTTGCACACATTTAATTTTTGATGCGGGCGGGGCTCGAACCCGTTAATGCATAATAGTACTGTTCGTTTTGCAGTCAACAACTTAACCCATTTCACCACCGTATACCACACACGATTCGGCACAATGCTGCAAGCAGCGCTGCCGGCAGCGCTGCCTACAGCTATGGAAAACGTTAAGCTGAATAACTTCTGTGTTTATTATCCGATTGTTACCAAATACCGAAAATGAACAATATGGCATCAAAATTGCGCTTATAATCAATGTTTTTTTCGATTTACGGGGGCGGACGGGGGCGTGGTCAATATCCAAAATAAACTTGATCAGCGTGCAATACTAACAAATATTGTCACCAAATTTGGTAGTCTTAGCTCTTATAATAGCTGAGATCTAGATTTTCACACGGACAGACAGACGGACAGACGGACAGAGGCTGTATCGACTCGGCTGATGATCCTGAGCCAGAATATATATACTTTATGGGATCGGAGGTGTCTCCTTCTGCCAGTAACATACATTTTCGGTTTGAACAAAGTTGTAATACCCTTCTACTCTATGAGTAGCGGGTACAAAAAAAAGAAAAAGCTTAAGCGGCATGAACTGGGAATCAATGTTTTTTCGATTTACGGGGGGCGGAAGGGGGGTGGCCAATATCCAAAATAAACTTGATTAGCGTGCAATAATAACACATATTGTCACCAAATTGGGTAGTTCTAGCTCTTATAATAGCGGAGATCTAGATTTTCACACAGACAGACGGACAGACAGACGGACAGACAGACGGACAGACGGACGGACAGACGGACATGGCTGTATCGACTCGGCTGATTATCCTGAGCCAGAATATATATACATTATGGGATCGGAGGTGTCTCCTTCTGCCTGTTACATACATTTTCACTTTGAACAAAGTTAAAATACCCTTCTACGCTATGAGTAGCGGGTATATAAATATTTTTGCATACATTTAATTTTTGATGCGGGCGGGACTCGAACCCGTAAATGCATAATAGTACTGTTCGTTTTGCAGTCCACAACTTAACCCATTTCACCACCGTACACACACTATTCGGCACAATGCTGCTTACAGCTATGGAAAACGTTAAGCTGAATAACTTCTGTCTTTATTATCCGATTGTTACCAAATTTTCTGAGATCATCTGGCTAGCTATAGTTATTATGTAAACCGAATACGAACAATATGGCGTAAAATTGCGCTTGTAATCAATTTTTTTCGATTTACTGGCGCGGAAGGGGGCGTGGCCAAAATCCAAAATAAGCTTGATCAGCGTGCAATAATTACACATATTGTCGCTAAATTTGGTAGTCCTAGCTCTTATAATAGCTAAGATCTAGATTTTCACACGGTCAGACAGACGGACAGAAATGGCTATATCGACTCGGCTGTTGATCCTGAGCCAGAATATATATACTTTATGGGGTCGGAGGTGTCTCCTTCTGCCTGTTACATACATTTTCGGTTTGAACAAAGTTATAATACCCTTCTACTCTATGAGTAGCGGGTAATAACACATTTTGTCACCAAATTTGGTAGTTCTAGCTCTTATAATAGCTGAGATCTAGATTTGCACACGGACAACTCGTTTTTTGTGTAAGAAAATCGGACCAAAAAAAGAAAACAAAATGGCCTTAATAAGACTGGCAAGACAACTCGGCCTGATAGACACATTGTATGTGGAGAGCGCAAGACCGGATCCTGCCAACGAATTGGACGAACTGCACAACGAGGGAGAAATCGACCTAGACGGTGCATTTCCAGAAGAAGCCACAATTTTCCTGAAGACCAAAAAATCAAGCAAATCCAAACAGTTAGCTATGTAATTGCCGTGGACTTTGAGGCCACGTGTTGGGAGAAACAGGCACCGCCACAGTGGCGCGAAGCAGAGATAATAGAATTTCCGGCCGTGCTGGTCAATCTAAAGACGGGCAAAATCGAGGCCGAGTTCCACAAATATGTGATGCCAATTGAATAGCCACGGCTGAGCAGCTACTGTACAGAGCTGACGGGCATAGTGCAAAAGACTGTCGATGCCGGAGTGCCGCTACAGACGCGCAAGTCAAACATACTGGGCAATTGCGTCTTTGTCACCTGGACAGATTGGGACTTTGGCATCTGCCTACACAAGGAGTGCACACGTAAGCGTATGCGCAAGGCGCCATATTTCAATCAGTGGATAGATGTGCGTGCCATCTACAAGAAGTGGTACAAGTATCGGCCCTGTAACTTCAGTGATGCCCTCTCCCATGTGGGTCTGCTCTTCGAGGGACGCTCTCATTCGGGCATCGATGATACCAAGAATTTGGGTGCTCTTATGTGCAAAATGGTCAAGGACGGTGCACTCCTCTGCATCACCAAGGATCATCAGGATATCAGCAACTTAATTCGAATTGTGTATTGTGAGTCGCCACAGAGAGCGGCAGAAAGAGAGAGAGACAGGATCAATATCAAAACAAAGGAAATGCACTTAGTTAATGTCATTTAAAATAAATAATGCATTGATAATGTTAGCTGGACAGTTCTTAAATCTTTCCCCTTTCTACTAATACTTATGCTGACGACTTACGTAGCCTAGCATTTAGTTCTTAAGCGCACGACTAATAAATAAGAACACAACTTAACCCATTTCACCACCATACACGCACACACTATTCGGCACAATGCGCTGCTTACAGATATGGAAAGCGTAAAGGTGAATAACTTCTGTGTTTATTATTCGATTGTTACCAAATTTTCAGAGATCATCTGGCTAGCTACAGTTATTATATGAACCGAAAATGAACAATATGGCATCAAAATTGTAATCAATTTTTTTCGATTTACGGAGAGGCCTTGATCAGCGTGCAATAATAACACATTGTCACCAAGTTTGGTAGTTCTAGCTCTTATAATAGCTCAGATCTAGACTTTCACACGGACGGACAGACGGACATGGCTATATCGACTCGGCTGTTGATCCCGAGCCAGAACATATATACTTTATGGGGTCGGAGATGTCTCCTTCTGCCTGTTACATACATTTTCGGTTTGAACAAAGTTATAATACCCTTCTACTCTATGAGTAGACTAAACATAATCACTACGAGTATACTCGCATGCCATTTGGTTTGAAAAATACTCCAGCAACTTTCCACAGTTGCATTAACTTCGTTCTTAAAGACCTCATTAACAAACATTGCCTCGTATATTTTTAGACGATGTTATCATTTGTTCACATCCCTCATTGAGCACCTGAACTCACTGAGAAAAGTTTTTTAGAAACTTAAAGAGGCAAATCTAAAGCTCCAGTTAGACAAATGCGAATATTTGAAAAAACAACCAAGTTTCATAGGTCATACCATACGGCTATATTGCATACGACCAAACAAAGGAAAAGTAAAAGCGATTGAAATATTTCCCATTCCAAAAACCTTTAAAGAAATTAAATCATTTTTAGGCTTTTGGGGAGTTCATTCATAAGTTCATTCCAGATTTTACAAAACTAGCAAAACCTCTCACCTTATTTCTAAAGAAGGGACCTAAAATTAATAGAAAGGACGAATCATATAATAAATTTTTCGAAAAGTTAAAAAACCTTATAATGAACAACTCCATTCTCATTTGCTCTGATTTTACAGAAACATTTCAAGTTACTACTAAAGCTATCAGTTTCGCCATAGGAGCCGTTTTATCACAAGATAATAAACCCATTAGTTTTGCAATCAGAACATTAAACGAACACGAACAGAATTACAGTGCAATAAAAAAATAATTATTGGCAATTATTTGGGCATCCAAATATTGTACTTCCGCTCTTATTTATATGAAGCCCCTTTTGGAATACTAAGTTATCATAAACCCCTTGTCTGGCTAAATAATATAAAAAATCCTAATATGAAATTACAACGTTGGCAAATCAAACTTAACAGTGATTTTTCTGTTCTTTAAAATGGATACCATGAAACTATTAACCCACACAGTAACGTAAAAATCTTAAAAAGTATTATAAAACTAAAAGACATTAACCCTCAAGGAATTCATTACTACTCAACACATAAAATTACTGCACCCTGATAGCAAAAAAAGATAGAAAGAAACTATTTTCCCGACTATATCAAACAAAACACAGACTATCAAAACTTGCTTTTGAAATAACCCCAGAGACAAATAACCCAAGAGATCTTCACGTTATTGACTTTTATGCTATTCGAAATAAACAATATTTATCCTGTATTGATGTTCATACAAAATTTGCATCACTTATAAAAACAAATAGTAGAGATTGGCTAGAAGCCAAAAGAGCCCTAACTAGAATATTTAATGACATGGAAAAACCACAGAAAATTAAAGCAGACAAAGAATCAGCGTTCATGAGCAACTTTTTAAAGGTTTGGCTAAATAACGAAGAAATACAATTAGATATTACCACGAGTAAAACAGGAATAGCAGATGTAGAACGTCTTCACTAAACAATAAATGAAAAGATCCGAATTATCAGTACTGAAGATAATAGAGAAAATAGTGAAAAAAGAAAAGAAATAAATTTATGCATATACAACCATAAAACTAAACATAACACAACTGAAAACAAGTAAGAAAGCTACAGTCAATTATGCTCGACTGTAAAATACCTGCTACCCAGCTACTCGTACATCATTTATTTTCGGAACAAAAAAACGGCTACAATCATATTTTGACCGTAAAAGGCTATGGACTTACAATATTTATGCAAAGTCAAAATATAAAATAAAAAAAAAAACATTTTTTCACACATTTAATTTTTGATGCGGGCGGGACTCGAACCCGTAAATGCATAATAATACTGTTCGTTTTGCAGTCCACAACTTAACCCATTTCACCACCGTACACGCACACACGATTCGGCACAATGCTGCAAGCAGCGCTATGGAAAACGTTAAGCTGAATAACTTCTGTGTATATTATCCGATTGTTACCAAATTCAGAGATCATCTGGCTAGCTATAGTTATCATGTAAACCAAAATGAACAATATGGCATCAAAATTGCGCTTGTAATCAATGTTTTTTCGATTTACGGGGGCGGAAGGGGGCGTGGCCAAAATCCAAAATAAACTTGATCAGCGTGCAGTAATAACACATATTGTCTCCAAATTTGGTAGTCCTAGCTCTTATAATAGCTGAGATCTAGATTTTCACACGGACAGACAGACGGACAGACGGACAGACGGACATGGCTATATCGACTCGGCTGTTGATCCTGAGCCAGAATATATATACCTTATGGGGTCGGAGGTGTCTCCTTCTGCCTATTACATACATTTTCGGTTTGAACAAAGTTATAATACCCTTCTACTCTATGAGTAGCGTGTATAAATACCAGCATACATAACACAGGCACACCTGCCTATGCCTTTTAGAAAATTAAAGAAAACAAAATTAACAAACTTACCATAATGGGAACTGACAAAATTACGAAGTTAATACAAAATATAGACAAGACCCTAAAACGCGCTCGAAACCGAAAAACCCCTATAGGAAAATAGGCAGAATTGAACAACTAGATGAAAAACATTATAATGAAATTAATAGAGGCCAAAATATAACGCGCTTTAAAAGTAAATTTATAAATATTAATAACAGCAAATACTAACAGCCGACCGACACCTAATCATCGGACTCATAATTATTATAATGACTCTTATAATGACACAAACTATAGCAGAAACAATCGAAATAAACCCTATTGAAAACTATTAGGGATTCAGTCTTTTTGAATCAGGAACAATACAACTCTATAAAAAAGAACAAAAATTCTCCTTTTTATGCCATTCGACCATTGAAAATGGTCAAAAATGGTATACTAAGTTTGTGCAAAAGTATGTAACAGGCAGAAGGAGACATGACTGACCCCATAAAGTATATATATTCTGGCTAAGGATCAAAAGCCGAGTCGATTGAGCTATATATGTCTGTCTGTCTGTCTGTCTGTCAGTCTGTATGAACGTCGAGATCTCAGCTACTACAAAAGCTAGAGACACCAAATGATAGATCCTGTATAACATATCCAGATCAAGTTTATTTCAAATTTGGAGGACCACGCCCACCGCCCATGCAAATCGAAAATTTTTGAATATTAAGGAAAGTATTACCGCTACAGACACCAAATTTGGCATGATGATTCCTGTAAATCATGCGCAGATGTTTATTTCAAATTTGAGGTGCCACGCTCACCGCCCACGCAAATCGATCATTTTATTAAGAAAATATTTAGGTTACAGATTTCTGCTTTGGAACACGTCAAGATGCAATCCGATCGGGCAATAAATACAGAAGTTATTGAAGAAAACGTTTTTCAAAGTTCCGTTGCCCGCCTCAATGCAGCATATCATCAGGCATCGTTTTAGCCTTTGTGTGTGTGTCTGTATGTGGGTGTGAGAGCGAGTTAGTACTAGTAAGTGCAACTACCAAGTTGGTCGTATGGTATCTTATGGTCGGGCGCGCTGGACTGTAGCTTTCATCACTTGATCAATTCAATCAATCAATTGATTTCAGTCCATTCGCATTTTCTTGTACACACATACATGCTCTAAAGTTGCCATCACAAGTACTACCTTTTCTTTAATGACAATTAAAGATATTTCCAGCGTCCAATGTCGATTTATTCCGAATCCGGTGCGTCAATTACCACCAGGGGAATTGCAATTGTTGATCTCTCAAGTCGTTTAGCCTCCTGCCATCTCCCTAACAAATGACTCTTAGCAATTCATTCTTGTTTCTACGTTACAAAAATATTTATTTATCTAACATTATTTATATATCGCATACATAAAACCTGACTAACACCTAACACATAAATAAACTAATTATATGACGGAGATGCAGTGCGCGTTTCTCCTTCTTCTTCTGCGTCCATATTGAGTAGCACAGCAAGGCGCCTGCTTTTTATACCCGCTACTCATAGAGTAGAAGGGTATCATAACTTTGTTCAAACCGAAAATGTATTTAACAGGCAGAAGGAGACACCTCCGACCCCATAAAGTGTATATATTCTGGCTCAGGATCAACAGCCGAGTCGATATAGCCATGTCCGTCTGCCCGTCTGTCCGTCTGTCTGTCCGTGTGAAAATCTAGATCTCAGCTATTATAAGAGATAGGACTACCAAATTTGCTGACAATATGTGTTATTATTGCACGCTGATCAAGTTTATTTTGGATTTTGGCCACGCCCCCTTCCGCCCCCGTAAATCGAAAAAACATTGATTACAAGCGCAATTTTGATGCCATATTGTTTACGTGATAACTATAGCTACCCAGGGTTCGAGTCCCGCCCGCATCAAAAATTAAATGTGTGCAAAAATGTTTTTTTTTTTATTTTATATTTTGACTTTGCATAAATATAGTAAGTCCATAGCCTTTTACGGTCAAAATATGATTGTAGCCGTTTTTTTGTTCCGCAAATAAATGATGTACGAGCAGCTGGGTAGCGGGTATATTACAGTCGATCACACTCGACTGTAGCTTTCTTACTTGTTGATCTTACAATTCTTCTCACCAGACTAGCTGTTTGAGCGTCGCTCTCTCAATGCTTTTCTTCTATTTCACAACTTTAGTCAAGCATTTCATCATCCTTTCTTAGTCTCCACGAAACTCTACACAACATCAGGCAGCATGCTCATCTGAATATACCTACCTACCTATGATCTTGCTCACCAAACGCCATGGTCTCGAAACCAGCAGATCGGTGGGATCCATGAAGACAACCTCCACGTTGCGTGACAATGTATCCGCCACCACATTTTCACTGCATTTGCGGTGCTCAATGGAGAAGTGCAATCCTTGCAGCTTGAGTGACCACCTTGCTAGTCTGCTGGAGGGGCCCTTACTCGACATGAGCCACTTCAGGATCACGTTGGTGGTTATGTAGATAAACGCCATCCCCTCCATATACAGTCTGAACTTCCTTATGGGTAGAATGGCTGCCAGGCACTCATTCTCGGTGACGGTGTAATTCACCTGGTGTTTGATCATCTTCGCTGAGAAAAAAGCGATCGGCCGTTCCTGCCCTGAACGGAACGTCCTGACCTCCTTCATGGACTTTGGTTTTGGAAACAGTTTTATTGCTGCGACTCTGCCTGGGTCCATCTGAAGGAGTCCACAATGATGCATAGGTATATTAATTTATTGAAGCAGAAACACGATTTTTTTAATCCTATTGTCCATCCTACTTCCTTTAAGCACTGTGCTACTCGGCGCAAGTATTTGAGGTGCGTGTACAAACAAGCAAAAGAATGTCATCAAAAAAATTAATTTCGTTAAACAATAAAGCTCTAGACTCTTTTAAGAAGTTTAAAAGCAGCTTGGTGTCATCAGAAATAATTCTTCGTTATCCAGATTTCAATAAGGAGTTCCATTTAACTACTGATGCTTCAAATTTCGCGATCGGAGCAGTTCTATCGCAAGACAATCACCCTATATCATTTCTCTCTAGAACACTTTCCAAAGCCGAAGAGAATTATGCGGCCAACGAGAAAGAGATGCTAGCCATAATTTGGGGACTCAAGGCCCTCAAAAATTACCTGTACGGTAAAGCAAAGGTTAAGATCTTTACAGACCATCAACCTTTGACACATTCTCTAAGTAGCTGGAATGGAAATGCCAGAATCAAGAGATGGAAGGCTAATCTAGAGGAATATGATTATGAAATATTCTATAAATTCTATTCTATTCTATTCTATAAATTATTTTCTATTCTATTCTATTCTTTTACAAATCAGATAAACACGATAACAAGTTTACCATCCCATTTCCTACTTTCCATAGACATGAAATATACCGGCGCGAATACACTACAGACGACATAATAGCAGACCTAAAAAAACATCTCAGCAAATCCGTTATTAAAGGTATTTACACAACTGAAGATATAATGGGAAAAATACAGAAAATCTATAAAAGTCACTTTAAAGGAACCAAAACTCGATTCTGTTCATTTTGCAGTCCACAACTTAACCCATTTCACCACCGTACACGCACACACGATTCGGCACAATGCTGCAAGCAGCGCTGCCGGCAGCGCTGATTACAGCTATGGAAAACGTTAAGATGAATAACTTCTGTGTTTATTATCCGATTGTTGCCAAATTTTTAGAGATCATCTGGCTAGCTATAGATATCACGTAAACCGACAATATGGCATCAAAGTTGCGCTTGTAATCAATGTTTTTTCGATTTAAGGGGGCCGAAGGGGGCGTGGCGAAAATCCAAAATAAACTTGATTAGCGTGAATTAATAACACATATTGTCACCAAATTTGGTAGTCCTAGCTCTTATAATAGCTGAGATCTAGATTTTCACACGGACAGACAGACGGACAGACGGACATGGCTATATCGACTTGGCTGTTGATCCTAAGCCAGAATATATATACTTTATGGGGCCGGAGGTGTCTCCTTCTGCCTGTTACATACATTTTCGGTTTGAACAAAGTTATAATACCCTTCTACTCTATGAGTAGCGGGTATAAAACGACCGATAGGTTCTATGGCATCTATACGATGTATCGGTCCGTACCTCGTTCCGACTTATTCACAGCGGGAAGCAATACGAAACATGTATACAAAGTTTCATGAAGGTAGCTCGAAAAGGGAGGCAAAAACTTTTTCTTTGAAAAAATAAGAAAAGTTCGATCTCCCTTACCATGACACGCATGTGTGCGGAATCGAACCTTGTACCCATTACCTAACAGGTTCACCACTTCCCCATTCGGCCATTAAGCCATTACGCAAATTTTGCCAAAGTTACATTATGAGAGCATTGGGAAATTCTTGCACGAGACAAACAAAGTCTGAATGCATGATGCGTGTTGTTGTTGCTATTTATTGCCATAACTTAAACATACAATTAAATAAAAAATAAAAATAAAAAAATATAAGAAAAAGCTGCGCTCTAACAATCGCACACAGCTGATTTAAGAGACTGTCACTGCTCCACTTGTTAACTAAGTTCATTGTCAGCAATTAAAAAAGTTTTAAATAAAATACACGACCACCAATTAATACATATTCAAAATTTATAGTAAAAGTTCTTTAAAAAAAAAAAAGAAAAAGCTTAAACGGCATGAACTGGGAGGGAATCGAACCACGGGCCTGTCGGTTCAGGAGTTCATCGCTTTTCCACTAAGCGACTGACGCTATTATCCATCAACTGCAAACATTTGCATTGTAAGGCATTTTTATAGTTTCCTGTACAAATAAAGAATTTGCGCTGCCGGCAGCGCTGCTTACAGCAATGTAAAACGTTAAGCTGAATAACTTCTGTGCTTATTATCCGATTGTTACCAAATCATCTGGCTAGCAACAGTTATCATATAAACCGAAAATGAACAATATGGCATCAAAATTGCGCTTGTAATCAATTTTTTTTGATTTACAGGGACGGAAGGGGGCGTGGCCAAAATCCAAAATAAACTTGATCAGCGTGCAATAGTAACACATACTGTCACCAAATTTGGTAGTTCTAGCTCTTAAAATAGCTGAGATCTAAATTTTCACACGGACAGACGGACAGACAGACAGACATGGCTGTATCGACTCGGCTGATGATCCTGAGCCAGAATATATATACTTTATGGGATCAGAGGTGTCTCCTTCTGCCTGTTACATACATTTTCGGTTTGAACAAAGTTATAATACCCTTCTACTCTATGAGTAGCGGGTATAAAAAGCCAAGCTATGCGAATTATTCAACTCATTTCCAGACTTGTTCGCAGACCCAGACCAGAAACTGACCTTCAAATGTGAAGGCAGCGATCCGAACCTCGTCCGATACTCCGGTTTACTCGAAATTCTATCAAAATCCAATGATGCTGAAAGATGAGGTAAATAAACAGATAAAAGAACAATAAAAGAAAATGATATAATTCGACCTTCTAGATCCCCGTATAATTCACCAGTGTGGATTGTACCTAAAAAGGCAGAAGCTTCAGGCGAAAAAAAATATCGCATGGTTATAGATTATCGCAAACTCAACAAAATAACCATTGCAGATAAATATCCCATTCCTGAGATAAATGAGGTACTTACACAACTAGGGGACAATAAAGTATTCTCTCTTTTAAATTTGAAAAGTGGCTTCCTTCAAATCTCTTTAAAAAATAGTGACATAAAAAAACAAGTAAGAAAGCTACAGTCGAGTGTGCTCGACTGTAATATACCCGCTACCCAGCTGCTTGTACATAATTTATTTGCGGAACAAAAAAACGGCTACAATCATATTTTGACCGTAAAAGGCTATGGACTTATAATATTTATGCAAAGTCATAATATAAAATAAAAAAAAAAAACATTTTTGCGCACATTTAATTTTTGATGCGGGGGGGACTCGAACCCCTAAATGCATAATAGTACTGTTCGTTTTGCAGTCCACAACTTAACCCATTTCACCACCGTACACGCACACACGATTCGGCACAATGCTGCAAGCATCGCTCCCGACAGCTATGGAAAACGTTAAGCTGAATAACTTCTGTGTTTATTATCCGATTATTACCAAATTTCAGAGATAAGAGATCATTTAGCTAGCTATAGTTATCATGTAAACCGAAAATGAACAATATGGCATCAAAATTGCGCTTGTAATCAATGTTTTTCGATTTACGGGGGCGGAAGGGGGCGTGGCCAAAATCCAAAATAAACTTGATCAGCGTGAATTAATAACACATATTGCCACCAAATTTGGTAGTCCTAGCTCTTATAATAGCTGAGATCTAGATTTTCACATGGGCAGACAGACGGACAGACGGACATGGCTATATCGACTCGGCTGTTGATCCTGAGCCAGAATATATATACTTTATACTTTATGGGGTCGGAGGTGTCTCCTTCTGCTTGTTACATACATTTTCGGTTTGAACAAAGTTATAATACCCTTCTACTCTATGAGTAGCGGGTATAAAGACCGCCTTTATGGAATGGAATGGAATGCCAGAATCAAGAGATGGAAGGCTTATCTAGAGGAATATGATTATGAAATATTCTATAAATTCTATTCTATTCTATTCTATTCTTTTACAAATCAGATAAACACGATTACAAGTTTACCATCCCATTTCCTACTTTCCATAGACATGAAATATACCGGCGCGAATACACTACAGACGACATAATAGCAGACCTAAAAAAACATCTCAGCAAATCCTTTATTAAAGGTATTTACACGACTGAAGATATAATGGGAAAAATACAGAAAATCTATAGAAGTCACTTTAAAGGAACCAAAACTCGATTCGCCCAGCCTAGGGTAGAAGACTTGACATACGAAACTGAACAGGAAGAAAGAATACTTCAAATACATAGGAGAGCACATCGAAATGCTCTAGAAAGCCAACAACAACTAGCAGAAACCTGTTACTTCCCAAGAATGAAACAAAAAATTATACATATAGTCAAGCAATGTAAAGTTTGCAAAGAAGCTAAATATGACAGACACCCCCCAAATCCCGTACTTCAAGAAACTCCTATTCCAGAATACCCCATTCATATTGCACATCGACATCTACTATACCGAACGACACTTAGTACTCACTGCAATAGATAAGTTCTCTAAACTAGCGCAAGCTAAAATTATAAATTCTAAAGCGATAGAGGAAATCAGAACTCCTCTGCGTGATATTATATTTTATTTCGGAATCCCTAAACATTTCGTTATGGACAACGAAAAAGCTTTCAATTCTTAATCAATTAAGTTCCTGCTGGAACAGCTACAAATAGTAGTTTACACCGCCCCACCATATAAGAGTACCGTTAACGGTCAAATAGAACGCTTCCATTCAACACTTTCTGAAATAATGAGATGCCTCAAGAAGGAAGGCACAGAAAGGAATTTCAAGGAATTTTTAGAAAGGGCAGTTTACGAGTACAATTACAGCGTTCATGCAGTTACCAAGAAACAACCACTAGAAGTTTTCTTTGGCAGGAGAGTGACAACAGACCCGGACCAATAGGAAACAGCCAGACAAGATAGCATTGAAAGACTTAAAAATAAAATGAAAACGGACCATACAAACCACAAACAGAATCAGGAAAAACAGTACATAAAAGCAATATCAAAATCTAAAATTTTTCAGGATATTACTATGGATTACGAACGATGTCGGTGGAACAATGAATTTTACCAACTATACGAATGCAAACTGGCAATAACCAAAGGGATCGGAAAATTACAAACCTCAACGACCAAACTAATTCATCTCGTTAACCTAGACCAAATCCAAACCGCTTTAGACATTTTAAACGAACATACGGAAAACAGCCTAAAACACAGTCTACTATACTCTACCCTTCACCATGAGACAAATACAACTATTCACACATTCCAGACAATTACAACCACTCCCAAAATTTGAAAAACTAGGTCCTTTAATTGGCTACGGTCAGGTTGGAAGTACATAGCGGATAGTCCAGATCATAATGACCTGATTATGATTGAGCAGAACTTAGATATTTTATAGACAACAATAACCAAGAGGTCATTGTTAACAAACAGTTAGAAGAAAGAATAAATAAACTAATTTCAGTATCTAACGCCATGAGATAAATACAACTATTCACACATTCCAGACAATTACAACCACTCCTAAAACTTGAAAAACTAGGTCCTTAAATTGGCTAGGGTCAGGTTGGAAGTACATAGCGGGTAGTCCAGATCACGATGACCTGATTATGATTGAGCAGAACTTAGATAAACTTATAGACAACAATAACCAACAGGTCATTGTTAACAAACAGTTAGAAGAAAGAATAAATAAACTCACTTCAGTATCTAACGCTCTCACAAACTCTATTCGTAAAAGTAGTTCAGCTAGTATTGAAATAGCTATTAGTTTTCACAATCAGATTAGACTTCTAAAAGAAGAAATTGTTAACATTAGATATAACATTCAGTGGGCACGACTAAACGTAGTTAACACATTTTTACCAAATGAAGATGAGTTAATGAAAATTGAAAAAAATTTTAAAAGAAACAACATGCCACCCCTGTCAACGGAAGAAATAATGGAGATTTCCGAAGTCCCAATTTTACATAATAAATCAACACTTTTGTATATTGTTAAAATTCCAAACTTAAAGGAAACACAATACCAAGACATTATGATGAAACCCATAGTAAGAAACAATTCAATTGTACACTTAAACGTTCAAGAAATCTTTGTTTCGAAAACTTCACCTATGCCATTCCCCAAAATTGTAAAACAATAGAATATATTAAAATATGCAACAAGAAAAAAATTGTTAATATAAGTAATTCAAATTGTATTCCAAAGTTAGTTCGGGGAAAGAAAGCGATGTGTAGTTTTAGCAATGCTGACCACGTATCCAAAATAGAAGAAGTGGACGACAGAATCATCCTATTAAACGACTTCGATGGAAATATAACCTGGAATAAAACAGAGCTTCACCTAGAGGGAACCTACCTTGTTTAGCTATTAAACGACTCGATTATTATCGACAACAAGCGGTTCAGCAATTTGGAACCTACAGTCCTCACCCCTGGAGCACCTCTTACACAGTTTACGGCTGAGGAAAAAGACAGCTGATGTACATAAAGGCCCATTCAACGGTCAGCATAATCCTGCTGACGCTCTTTGGCATTGCTCTGACTCCCATCCTGGGCTTGCACACCTATAACCAAAGGCAGAAGAGCATAACATTTCAATTAGGACCCACGCCTGGAATGGAAACAAAAGTCACAGCGATCGTCGCACCATCAACCAGCGAGCAATCTTTGACTGAGGCACAGTATCAGTTACCTCAGTTCAACAACATTCCCTACTTCTTGAGACCGCTGCCTATTGAAAACAGCAAAGCCGACGTCGATCCTCTGCCACCAAGGGCAGCGCAGTTCACAGCCAAG
Source organism: Zaprionus ghesquierei (assembly GCA_018904095.1). Lineage (NCBI taxonomy): Eukaryota > Metazoa > Arthropoda > Insecta > Diptera > Drosophilidae > Zaprionus > Zaprionus ghesquierei. The sequence continues at coordinate 425,154 of JAEIGP010000516.1, forward strand.
ACTAACAGCTTGTTAGGGACAGCTTAGGGTAATCAGTTGAAAATTGGATTTAGACAAATAAAGTCATTGTTCTTAATTGAACTCAAAAATCTTTTTATTTTACTTTTTTTTATTATTTTTACATAGATTTATTATTGGATTTATTTATTATTATTTATTACGAGGGTCGTTTGATAAGTCCGTGACTTTTTGAATAAAATATATTTTTTTCGTCAAAGAAGCGTTTTATTTCTCAACATAATCTCCTTTTAGCTCTATACATTTAGTCCAGCGTTTTTCCAATTTTTTTATTCCTTCCAAATAATAGGTTTTCTCAAGGCCCTCAAAATAGTCGTTTGTTTCTGTGATGACCTCTTCATTTGACCCGAATCTCTTACCGCCGAGCCATTTCTTCATGTTTGGAAACAAAAAATAGTCACAGGGGGCTAAATCTGGAGAATATGCTGGATGGGGTAGCAGTTCGTAGCCCAATTTATGAAATTTTGCCATGCTCACTACACACGTGTGCACCCGTGCATTGTCCTGATGGAACAGCACTTTTTTTTTCGTCAAATGCGGTCGTTTCTGCTTCAAATCAATATCGAATCTGTCCAAAAGCTCTGAATAATATTCGCCGGTGATCGTTTTACCCTTTTCAAGGTAATCGATGTGAATGATACCTTGTGCATCCCAAAAAACTGTGGCCATGACCTTGTTGGCCGACAGACCCACCTTGGCCTTCTTTGGTGCACGTTCACCCGGAGAAACCCACTGTCTTGATTGTTCTTTGGTCTCTGGTGTGGTGTGGTGGATCCATGTTTCGTCTACGGTAACGAAACGGCGCAAAAATTCGTTTGGATTGCGGTTGAACATCGCCAAACACTCCTTTGAAATGGTCACACGGTTGCGCTTATGGTCGTGTGTGAGCAATCGCGGCACCCATCGCGCGGAAAGCTTTTTCATGTCCAAATATTCATGTAAAATGTGATGTACCCGTTCAGTTGAGATGCCTACAGCCTCAGCTACCTCACGCACTTTCATTCTCCGATCATCCAATATCATTCCATGGATTTTGTCGACGATTTCTGGCATGACGACCTCTTTTGGGCGACCTGAACGTTCGGCATCACTTGTACTGGTACGACCACAACGGAACTCAGTAAACCATTTCTTAACCATTGAAATTGATGGTGCAGAGTCCCCATAATATTTATCAAGTCTTTCCTTGGTTTCGGTGATGGATTTTTTACGCAAAAAATAATGCTTAATTAGCACACGAAATTCACTTTTTTCCATTTTCGTTAAAATTCACGAGATCGTCTGCTTTCAATGCCTATAAAACGCAAACCAAAAAACGCAGCTTTCTCAAAATTTTACAGTCAGCTGTTAATCGATAACTGCTGACAGGAGCAGTGTTGTATTTAGAGCAGGTGCGCGGCAAATACAAAAAGTCACGGTCTTATCAAACGACCCTCGTATTATTAGAATTATTCCAAATCCGGTGCGTCAGTTACCACCAGGGGAATTGCAATTGTTGATCTTTCAAATCGTTTAGCCTCCTGCCATCTCCCTGAGAAATGACTCTTAGCAATTCATTCTTGTTTCTACGTTACAAAAATATTTATTTATCTAACATTATTTGTATATCACATACATAAAACCTGACTAACACCTAACACATAAATAAAGTATTATTATATGACGGAGATGCAGTGCGCGTTTCTTCTTCTTCTTCTGCGTCCATATTGAGTATCACAGCAAGGCGTCTGCTTGTTGATCTTACAATTCTTCTCACCAGACTAACTGTTTGAGCGTCGCTCTCTCAAAGCTTTTCTTCTATTTCACAACTTTACTCAAGCATTTCATCATCCTTTCTTGGTCTCCACGAAACTCTACACAACATCAGGCAGCATGCTCATCTGAATATACCTACCTACCTATGATCTTGCTCACCAAACGCCATGGTCTCGAAAACCAGCAGATCGGTGGGATCCATGAAGACAACCTCCACGTTGCGTGACAATATATCCGCCACCACATTTTCACTGCATTTGCGGTGCTCAATGGAGAAGGGAAATCCTTGCAGCTGGAGTGATCACCTTGCTTATCTGCTGGAGAGGCCCTTACTCGACATGAGCCACTTCAGGATCACGTGGGTGGTTATGCAGATAAACGCCATCCCCTCCATATTCAGTCTGAACTTCCTTATGGGTAGAATGGCTGCCAGGCACTCCTTCTCGGTGACGGTGTAATTCACCTGGTGTTTGTTCATCTTCGCTGAGAAAAAAGCGATCGGCCGTTCCTGCCCTGAACGGAACGTCCTGACCTCCTTCATGGACTTTGGTTTTGGAAACAGTTTTATTGTTGCGACTCTGCCTGGGTCCATCTGAAGGAGTCCACAATGAAGCATAGGTATTTCAATTTGTTGAAGCAGAAACTCGATTTTTTTAATCCTATTGTCAATCCTATTTCCTTTAAGCACTGTGCTACTCGGCGCAAGTATTTGAGGTGCGTTTTAAAGTCCGGCACGAGGATAAGCAAGTCATCGAGGTAAACAGAGATATTGGTCCTGATCTCTGCAGGAATCAACTTATCATTAGCCTCACCAGTTGATGCGCCGCCGTTGCAGAGTCCGAAAGCCATGACGCGGAACTGGCATAGAGGCCGGCGTGGGACAGTAAATGCCGTGTATTCCCTGGATTTCTCCTCCATCTCAATTTCCCAGAAGACTCAATTTCGGTTTATATGATAACTGATGAAACTTGGTAACAATCGGATAATAAACACAGAAGTTATTCAGCTCAACGTTTTCCATAGCTGTAAGCAGCGCTGCTGGCAGCATTGTGCCGAATAGAATGTGCGTTTACGGTGATGAAAAGGGTTAAGTTGTGTGTTAGGGACCGCTTAGGGTAATCAATTGCAAATTGGATTTACAACAGGTCTAAACTCGAGTGATAATGAACGTGCAACTCCGAAAAACTAACATTTTTTGTTCGTTCAAATCGACTCCGGCAAATTGAACTTAACTTCTTCATATGCCCATCGGTGGACTGCAAGGACTGAAGCCAGGGCCATAGAGCACCCCTCAACCCTGTACCCATCGCAGGATCCCTAGTAGTCGTGAGACAAAAAGGATGAAATCCGGATCGTCGGAGGGAGGAGCCACATCATCGAAACTATCTAAAGTACTGTAAGATTACACAAAGCAATATAAAATTTAACAAAAACTGAAAGAAATACAAATAGACTTAAGTAAAAAACCGGAAAACGATAAATCAAAGAAAAGGATCCAACTTTACGATTCCCAAGGAACCCTCTAAAGTAAAAGGAAAAAACCAGCCTCTGGTTATAAAAACTTATAAAAAACACATACGCAAACAACGAATTATACTAATTACTAATCCAAGTCAAATACAATAAGAAATAAGCTCCATCATTTGTTCCCTAGACCCATTCTTAACTCGGATTCACTTAGTGTTTTATGGCTAACGTGAAATACCTAATCAGGTCCTCGATGCCTAGTGCAGAAGCTTGTAGACAACGCCTTAGACGACAGGAAGAACAAGAACTTAATAGAAGTATGGTAGAAAATATAGATAGAGCTGCATTAGCAGCAACAGTGAGCGAAATCCTAGCACAACAATTGTCAGGTTTGTTGCGACGTCACAATTCTTCAGAAGAATTCGCAAACGTAACGTAATACATGACTCTACAATACTCCATTGAACTGATCAGCGATCTCTAAATGTCTGACTCTGCATTATGCAGACAAACGCGACATTAATACATTAGAAATGATCAAATGACTATGCTTATACAGGGTGCTAACCAATCGGTGGAAGAGTTCCATCAAACGGTTTATAAACACCTATCCCTAATCCTTAACAAGATAGGTTGTATGGGGTTAGGAAGAGAAGCAGAATTGCTAATGACCAAAATGTACAGAGACAAGGCCTTTGTACGAGAATTACAAGGCGACTAGCCTCGACTACTGGGAATCAAAGAACCAGACTTACCCTGAGCATTGCACCTTTGCCTCAAGTTAGAAAACCAGAACTTCAGGACATGCAATAAACATAGGACAGACAAGACAGTTTAGGAACCAAACTTCAAAGCCTTCACCTGCTCCTCGCAGTAATCCATTTATTAATAGACAACCACCAATTCCGCCCCCAAGAACTCAATATTACCAAATCGGACAACAACCACCGACCGCTTAACCACGACAAAATTCAAACAACTTCAGCTATCGGCCAGCAGCTGCACCTCGACCTTTTCAAAATAGGCAATTCCCGCTACAACAGTCAGTGCTACCTAGGCCACAGGCCCCGAAGCCACTCCCTCGTCCAGAACCTATGGATGTGGATCCCAGTGTTCAGACCAGAATGGTAAATTATATGAATAGACCTCGCTTTGAACCAGGCAAAAGACCACCCGGTCCAATATCAGATGGAATGAAGCGACAAAGAAACTTTAACATACAGACTACAACGGATGGAAACGAAACGCGACCCACTGAGACTCCATTAACAATGACGGACTATGAACAAGCTATGGAAGAGTACGAGGACTACGACAACCTTGACGACGTCCTGGACGATTATGTAGATCAGATAGATAAAGCCGACGCTGACAATAACGCTTACGACTACTACGATGACGCTGCATTGAATTTATATACCCGCTACTCATAGAGTAGAATGGTATTATAACTTTGTTCAAAACGAAAATGTATGTAACAGGCAGAAGGAGACACCTCGGACCCCATAAAGTATATATATTCTGGGTCAGGATCTACAGCCGAGTCGATATAGCCATGTCCGTCTGTCCGTCTGTCTGCCCGTGTGAAAATCTAGATCACAGCTATGATAAGAGCTTTCTGATTTGGTGACAATATGTGTTATTATTGCACGCTGATCAAGTTTATTTTGGATTTTGGCCACGCCCCCATAAATCGAAAAAACATTGATTACAAGCGCAATTTTGATGCCATATTGTTCATTTTCGGTTTACATGATAACTATAGCTAGCCAGATGATCTCTAAAAATTTGGCAACAATAGGATAATAAACACAGAAGTTATTCAGCTTAACGTTTTCCATAGCTGTAAGCAGCGCTGCCGGCAGCGCTGCTTGCAGAATTGTGCCGAATCGTGAGTGCGTGTACGGTGGTGAAATGGGTTAAGTTGTGCACTGCAAAACGAACAGTACTATTATGCATTTACGGGTTCGAGTCCCGCCCGCATCAAAAATTAAATGTGTGTTTTTTTTTTTATTTTATATTTTGACTTTGCATAGATATTATAAGTCCATAGCCTTTTACGGTCAAAGTTTGATTGCAGCCGTTTTTTTTTGTTCCGCAAATAAATGATGTACGAGCAGCTGGGTAGCGGGTATATTACAGTCGAGCACACTCGACTATACGAGGGTCGTTTGATAAGTCCGTGACTTTTTGAATAAAATATATTTTTTTCGTCAAAGAAGCGTTTTATTTCTCAACATAATCTCCTTTTAGCTCTATACATTTAGTCCAGCGTTTTTCCAATTTTTTTATTCCTTCCAAATAATAGGTTTTCTCAAGGCCCTCAAAATAGTCGTTTGTTTCTGTGATGACCTCTTCATTTGACCCGAATCTCTTACCGCCGAGCCATTTCTTCATGTTTGGAAACAAAAAATAGTCACAGGGGGCTAAATCTGGAGAATATGCTGGATGGGGTAGCAGTTCGTAGCCCAATTTATGAAATTTTGCCATGCTGACTACACACGTGTGCACCCGTGCATTGTCCTGATGGAACAGCACTTTTTTTCGCCAAATGCGGTCGTTTCTGCTTCAAATCAATATCGAATCTGTCCAAAAGCTCTGAATAATATTCGCCGGTGATCGTTTTACCCTTTTCAAGGTAATCGATGTGAATGATACCTTGTGCATCCCAAAAAACTGTGGCCATGACCTTGTTGGCCGACAGACCCACCTTGGCCTTCTTTGGTGCACGTTCACCCGGAGAAACCCACTGTCTTGATTGTTCTTTGGTCTCTGGTGTGGTGTGGTGGATCCATGTTTCGTCTACGGTAACGAAACGGCGCAAAAATTCGTTTGGATTGCGGTTGAACATCGCCAAACACTCCTTTGAAATGGTCACACGGTTGCGCTTATGGTCGTGTGTGAGCAATCGCGGCACCCATCGCGCGGAAAGCTTTTTCATGTCCAAATATTCATGTAAAATGTGATGTACCCGTTCAGTTGAGATGCCTACAGCCTCAGCTACCTCACGCACTTTCATTCTCCGATCATCCAATATCATTCCATGGATTTTGTCGACGATTTCTGGCATGACGACCTCTTTTGGGCGACCTGAACGTTCGGCATCACTTGTACTGGTACGACCACAACGGAACTCAGTAAACCATTTCTTAACCATTGAAATTGATGGTGCAGAGTCCCCATAATATTTATCAAGTCTTTCCTTGGTTTCGGTGATGGATTTTTTACGCAAAAAATAATGCTTAATTAGCACACGAAATTCACTTTTTTCCATTTTCGTTAAAATTCACGAGATCGTCTGCTTTCAATGCCTATAAAACGCAAACCAAAAAACGCAGCTTTCTCAAAATTTCACAGTCAGCTGTTAATCGATAACTGCTGACAGGAGCAGTGTTGTATTTAGAGCAGGTGCGCGGCAAATACAAAAAGTCACGGTCTTATCAAACGACCCTCGTAGCTTTCTTACTTGTTTAGAATAAAGAATTCATCTCTTCCATATTTCGTATGCAAGATGAGGAATGGAAAATTTATTAAAATACTTATAGACACCGATTCAAAGAGGAACTACATCCAACCTAACTTTGTCTGCAACCCTATACAGAGCAAATTACCTTTCAATGCTGTCTCATTTGGCGGTAGTACAGTAGTTACGCACCATAAAGTAGCGAACCTTTTCAATATTCAGGATGTTAAAGTAAAGTTTTTCCTGTTGCCCACATTGAAATCTTTTGATGCCATCTTGGGTAACGACAGTTTAAAATGAATTAGGGGCTGAGATAAAAACCGGCAAAAATATTATGACGTTAAAAAACGGCATCTCGATCCCCATTAAAGAAAAAACATTTGAAGCTGTCAACACAATTATTCCAAGAACGTCCCATTTGTCCGATACACAACAAGTAAGAAAGAAACATTCTCGACTGTAATATACCCGCTACCCAGCTGCTCGTACATAAAAATTATTTGCGGAACAATAAAGAACGGCTACAATCATATTTTGACCGTAAAAGGGCATAGACTTACAATATTTATGCAAAGTCAAAATCTAAAATAAAAAAATAATTTTTTGCACACATTTAACTTTTGATGCGGGTGGGACTCGAACCCATAAATGCATAATAGTTTCGTTCGTTATGCAGTCCATAACTTAACCCATTTCACCACCGTATACGCACACACTATTCGGCACAATGCTGCCGGGAAAAGGAGTAAAAAGTATTGAAAACGTATAACTTTTATTCAGGTACCAAAAAAATCCAAGATTTATCACTTAAACAGTAAAAATAATAATTCTACCTGTTGAAGACTATAAATCGAATACGTGCATGTAAAAAACGATATGTGCCCTTTTAATACCTCTTTATATACTTGAATGGAAAGTGTTCTGGAGCACTCTAACTTTTAATAAATTTTGTTAAAATAACGACCGATATGTTCTATGGCATCTATACGATGTATCGGTGCGTACAGGCTCGTTCCGACTTACTTTCAGCGGGCAGCAATGAGAAACATGTATAAAAAGTTTCATGAAGGTAGCTCAAAAAGGGAGGCAAAAACTTTTCTTTGCAAAAAATAAGAAAAGCTCGATCTCCCCGTTAAACTGAATAGCTTCTTTGTTTATTATCCGATTGTTACCAAATTTTCAGAGATCATCAGGCTAGCTATAATTATCATATGGAACAATATGGCATCAAAATTGCGCTTGTAATCAATTTTTTTCGATTTACAGGGGCGGAAGGGGGCGTGGCCAAAATCCAAAATAAACTTGACCAGCGTGCAATAATAACACATATTGTCACCAAATTTGGTAGTTCTAGTTCTTATAATAGCTGAGATCTAGATTTTCACACAGACAGACAGACGGACAGACGGACAGATGGACAGACGGACAGACGGACATGGCTATATCGACTCGGCTGTTGATCCTGAGCCAGAATATATATACTTTATGGGGTCGGAGGTGTCTCCCTCTGCCTGTTACATACATTTTCGGTTTGAACAAAGTTATAATACCCTTCTAGTCTATGAGTAGCGGGTATAAAAAAAACATTTTTGCACATTTTGATCATCTGGCTAGATATAGTTATCATATAGAAGCCGAAAATGAATAATATGGCATCAAAATTGCACTTGTAATCAATTTTTTTCGATTTACAGGGGCGGAAGGGAGCGTGGCCATAATCCAAAATAAACTTGACCAGCGTGCAATAATAACACATACTGTCACCAAATTTGGTAGTTCTAGCTCTTATAATAGCTGAGATCTAGATTTTCACACGGACAGACAGACGGACAGACGGAGAGACAGACAGACGGACAGACGGACATGGCTATATCGACTCGGCTGTTGATTCTGAGACAGAATATATATACTTTATGGGGTCGGAGGTGACTCCTTCTGCTTGTTACATACATTTTCGGTTTGAACAAAGTTATAATACCCTTCTACTCTATGAGTAGCGGGTATAAAAAGCCAAGCTATGCGAATTATTCAACTCATTTCCAGACTTGTTCGCAGACCCAGACCAGAAACAGACCTTCAAATGTGAAGGCAGCGATCCGAACCTCGTCCGATACTCCGGTTTACTCGAAATTCTATCAAAATCCAATGATGCTGAAAGATGAGGTAAATAAACAGATAAAAGAACAATAAAAGAAAATGATATAATTCGACCTTCTAGATCCCCGTACAATTCACCAGTGTGGATTGTACCTAAAAAGGCAGAAGCTTCAGGCGAAAAAAAATATCGCATGGTTATAGATTATCGCAAACTCAACAAAATAACCATTGCAGATAAATATCCCATTCCTGAGATAAATGAGGTACTTACACAACTAGGGGACAATAAAGTATTCTCTCTTTTAAATTTAAAAAGTGGCTTCCTTCAAATCTCTTTAAAAAATAGTGACATAAAAAAACAAGTAAGAAAGCTACAGTCGAGTGTGCTCGACTGTAATATACCCGCTACCCAGCTGCTTGTACATAATTTATTTGCGGAACAAAAAAACGGCTACAATCATATTTTGACCGTAAAAGGCTATGGACTTATAATATTTATGCAAAGTCAAAATATAAAATAAAAAAAAAAAACATTTTTGCACACATTTAATTTTTGATGCGGGGGGGACTCGAACCCCTAAATGCATAATAGTACTGTTCGTTTTGCAGTCCACAACTTAACCCATTTCACCACCGTACACGCACACACGATTCGGCACAATGCTTCAAGCAGCGCTGCCGACAGCTATGGAAAACGTTAAGCTGAATAACTTCTGTGTTTATTATCCGATTATTACCAAATTTCAGAGATAAGAGATCATTTAGCTAGCTATAGTTATCATGTAAACCGAAAATGAACAATATGGCATCAAAATTGCGCTTGTAATCAATGTTTTTCGATTTACGGGGGCGGAAGGGGGCGTGGCCAAAATCCAAAATAAACTTGATCAGCGTGAATTAATAACACATATTGCCACCAAATTTGGTAGTCCTAGCTCTTATAATAGCTGAGATCTAGATTTTCACATGGACAGACAGACGGACAGACGGACATGGCTATATCGACTCGGCTGTTGATCCTGAGCCAGAATATATATACTTTATACTTTATGGGGTCGGAGGTGTCTCCTTCTGCTTGTTACATACATTTTCGGTTTGAACAAAGTTATAATACCCTTCTACTCTATGAGTAGCGGGTATAAAGACCGCCTTTATGGAATGGAATGGAATGCCAGAATCAAGAGATGGAAGGCTTATCTAGAGGAATATGATTATGAAATATTCTATAAATTCTATTCTATTCTATTCTATTCTTTTACAAATCAGATAAACACGATTACAAGTTTACCATCCCATTTCCTACTTTCCATAGACATGAAATATACCGGCGCGAATACACTACAGACGACATAATAGCAGACCTAAAAAAACATCTCAGCAAATCCGTTATTAAAGGTATTTACACGACTGAAGATATAATGGGAAAAATACAGAAAATCTATAGAAGTCACTTTAAAGGAACCAAAACTCGATTCGCCCAGCCTAGGGTAGAAGACTTGACATACGAAACTGAACAGGAAGAAAGAATACTTCAAATACATAGGAGAGCACATCGAAATGCTCTAGAAAGCCAACAACAACTAGCAGAAACCTGTTACTTCCCAAGAATGAAACAAAAAATTATACATATAGTCAAGCAATGTAAAGTTTGCAAAGAAGCTAAATATGACAGACACCCCCCAAATCCCGTACTTCAAGAAACTCCTATTCCAGAATACCTCATTCATATTGCACATCGACATCTACTATACCGAACGACACTTAGTACTCACTGCAATAGATAAGTTCTCTAAACTAGCGCAAGCTAAAATTATAAATTCTAAAGCGATAGAGGAAATCAGAACTCCTCTGCGTGATATTATATTTTATTTCGGAATCCCTAAACATTTCGTTATGGACAACGAAAAAGCTTTCAATTCTTAATCAATTAAGTTCCTGCTGGAACAGCTACAAATAGTAGTTTACACCGCCCCACCATATAAGAGTACCGTTAACGGTCAAATAGAACGCTTCCATTCAACACTTTCTGAAATAATGAGATGCCTCAAGAAGGAAGGCACAGAAAGGAATTTCAAGGAATTTTTAGAAAGGGCAGTTTACGAGTACAATTACAGCGTTCATGCAGTTACCAAGAAACAACCACTAGAAGTTTTCTTTGGCAGGAGAGTGACAACAGACCCGGACCAATAGGAAACAGCCAGACAAGATAGCATTGAAAAACTTAAAAATAAAATGAAAACGGACCATACAAACCACAAACAGATTCAGGAAAAACAGTACATAAAAGCAATATCAAAATCTAAAATTTTTCAGGATATTACTATGGATTACGAACGATGTCGGTGGAACAATGAATTTTACCAACTATACGAATGCAAACTGGCAATAACCAAAGGGATCGGAAAATTACAAACCTCAACGACCAAACTAATTCATCTCGTTAACCTAGACCAAATCCAAACCGCTTTAGACATTTTAAACGAACATACGGAAAACAGCCTAAAACACAGTCTACTATACTCTACCCTTCACCATGAGACAAATACAACTATTCACACATTCCAGACAATTACAACCACTCCCAAAATTTGAAAAACTAGGTCCTTTAATTGGCTACGGTCAGGTTGGAAGTACATAGCGGATAGTCCAGATCATAATGACCTGATTATGATTGAGCAGAACTTAGATATTTTATAGACAACAATAACCAAGAGGTCATTGTTAACAAACAGTTAGAAGAAAGAATAAATAAACTAATTTCAGTATCTAACGCCATGAGATAAATACAACTATTCACACATTCCAGACAATTACAACCACTCCTAAAACTTGAAAAACTAGGTCCTTAAATTGGCTAGGGTCAGGTTGGAAGTACATAGCGGGTAGTCCAGATCACGATGACCTGATTATGATTGAGCAGAACTTAGATAAACTTATAGACAACAATAACCAACAGGTCATTGTTAACAAACAGTTAGAAGAAAGAATAAATAAACTCACTTCAGTATCTAACGCTCTCACAAACTCTATTCGTAAAAGTAGTTCAGCTAGTATTGAAATAGCTATTAGTTTTCACAATCAGATTAGACTTCTAAAAGAAGAAATTGTTAACATTAGATATAACATTCAGTGGGCACGACTAAACGTAGTTAACACATTTTTACCAAATGAAGATGAGTTAATGAAAATTGAAAAAAATTTTAAAAGAAACAACATGCCACCCCTGTCAACGGAAGAAATAATGGAGATTTCCGAAGTCCCAATTTTACATAATAAATCAACACTTTTGTATATTGTTAAAATTCCAAACTTAAAGGAAACACAATACCAAGACATTATGATGAAACCCATAGTAAGAAACAATTCAATTGTACACTTAAACGTTCAAGAAATCTTTGTTTCGAAAACTTCACCTATGCCATTCCCCAAAATTGTAAAACAATAGAATATATTAAAATATGCAACAAGAAAAAAATTGTTAATATAAGTAATTCAAATTGTATTCCAAAGTTAGTTCGGGGAAAGAAAGCGATGTGTAGTTTTAGCAATGCTGACCACGTATCCAAAATAGAAGAAGTGGACGACAGAATCATCCTATTAAACGACTTCGATGGAAATATAACCTGGAATAAAACAGAGCTTCACCTAGAGGGAACCTACCTTGTTCAGCTATTAAACGACTCGATTATTATCGACAACAAGCGGTTCAGCAATTTGGAACCTACAGTCCTCACCCCTGGAGCACCTCTTACGCAGTTTACGGCTGAGGAAAAAGAAAGACTTAAAGTTCTATCACTTGAAGCACTGGAAGCATTGCACATAAATAACACTGGACAGCTGATGCACATAAAGGCCCATTCAACCGTCAGCATAACCCTGCTGACGCTCTTTGGCATTGCTCTGACTCCCATCCTGGGCTTGCACACCTATAACCAAAGGCAGAAGAGCATAACATTTCAATTAGGACCCACGCCTGGAATGGAAACAAAAGTCACAGCGATCGTCGCACCATTAACCTGCGAGCAATCTTTGACTGAGGCACAGTATCAGTTACCTCAGTTCAACAACATTCCCTACTTCTAGAGACCGCTGCCTATTGGAAACAGCAAAGCCGACGTCGATCCTCTGCCACCAAGGGCAGCGCAGTTCACAGCCAAGACTCACAGCTTGTTAGGGACAGCAAATAAACCAGATTGAAAACTATTAGGGATTCAGTCTTTTTGAATCAGGAACAATACAACTTCCTATAACATTCATGCACCACTGTCTGACAGTTAACATAACACAAATTAAAGAAACATAAAACACTCTTATAATTACCTAATTGAAAAAAAATTAAAAGGGAAATGAAATGAAATGAACACGCAGTAAACGAGGACTGTTCAACTTTGTAGGTTCTACTTACAAATACCTTTTTTTGGTACACTGAGCGAAGACTATAGACAAAATTTTCAACAACAAATTTTATCCCTATCCCATTGAAAATGGTCAAAAATGGTATACTAAGTTTGTGCAAAAGTATGTAACAGGCAAAAGGAGACATGACAGACCCCATAAAGTATATTCCCCCCATATTCTGGCTCAGGATCAAAAGCCGAGTCGATTGAGCTATGTCCGTCTGTCTGTCTGTCGGTCTGTACGTCTGTCCGTCTGTCTGTATGAACGTCGAGATCTCAGCTATTACAAAAGCTAGAGACACCAAATTTGACATGATGGTTCCTGTATACCATATGCAGATCAAGTTTATTTCAAATTTGGAGTGCCACGCCCACCGCCCATGCAAATCGATAATTTACGAATATTAAGGAAAGTATTACAGTTACAGACACCAAATTTGGTATATTGGTTCCAGTTAATTATGCGCAGATTAAATTTATTTCAAACTTGAGGTGTCACGCCCCACCGCCTACGCAAATCGATAATTTTTAAATATTAAGAAAAGTATTTAGGTTACAGATTTCTGCTTTGGAACACGCAAAGATGCTGATAATATGCACCCATCCCAAAATTACATTAATCCGATCGGGAAATAAATACAGAAGTTATTAAAGAAAACGTTTCTCATAGTTCCGTTGCCTGCGTCATTACAGCATATCGTTTGCATCGTTTTAGCTATTGTGTGTGTGTCTGTATGTGTGTGTGAGGGCGAGCTAGTACTAGTAAGTGCAACTACAAAATTGGTCGAATGGTATGTTACGGGCGGCCGCGCTCGACTGTAGCTTTCATAACTTGTTTTTATACCTGCTACTCATAGAGTAGAAGGGTATTATAACTTTGTTCTAACTGAAAATGTATGTAACAGGCAGAAGGAGACACCTCCGACCCCATATAGTATATATATTCTGGTTCAGGATCAACAGCCGAGTCGATATAGCCATGTCCGTCTGTCTGTCTGTGTGAAAATCTAGATCTCAGCTATTTTAAGAGCTAGAACTACAAAATTAAGTGACAATATGTGTTATTATTGCATGCTGATCAAGTTTATTTTGGATTTTGGCCACGCCCCCTTCCGCCCGTGTAAATCGAAAAAACATCGATTACAAGCGCAATTTTGATGCCATATTGTTCATTTTCGGTTTATATGATAACTATAGCTAGCCAGATGATCTTTGAAAATTTGCCGGCAGCGCAAAATTTTTTTTTCTGATCAAAAAGAATTCCTAGATCATTTACTTCAGATATTCTTAAAAGTTGAGCTAAATTAAAGGAGTAGTTCATTACGTGATGGTTTCCTCTGTAAAATGACATAACTTTACATTTAGAACAATTAGGATGTAGCAGGTTTTAACTGCAACAGGCAAAAAACTTGTCAAGATCCATTTGAAGAAAGTTTAAAGTTTTGGTAACAATCGGATAATAAACACAGAAGTTATTCAGCTCAACGTTTTCCATAGCTGTAAGCAGCGCTGCCGGCAGCGCAAATTTTCTATTTGTACAGGAAATAATAAGAATGCCTTACAATGCAAATTTTTGCAGTTGATGGATAACAGCGTCAGTAGCTCAGTGGAAAAGCGATGAACTCCTGAACCGACAGGCCCGTGGTTCGATTCCCTCCCAGTTCATGCCGTTTAAGCTTTTTCTTTTTTTTTAAGAACTTTTACTATAAATTTTGAATATGTATTAATTGGTGGTCGTGTATTTTATTTAAAAGTTTTGTAATTGCTCACAATGAACTTAGTTAACAAGTGGAGAAGTGACAGTCTCTTAAATCAGCTGTGTGCGATTGTTAGAGCGCAGCTTTTTCTTATATTTTCTTATTTTTATTTTTTTATTTAATTGTATGTTTAAGTTATGATAATAAATAGCAACAAAAACACGCATCATGCATTCAGACTTTGTTTTTATCGAATTTTTGTAGAATTATTATTTTTACTGTTTAAGTGATAAGTCTTAGATTTTTTTGGTACCTGAATAAAAGTTATACGTTTTTAATACTTTTTACTCCTTTTGCCGGCAGCGCTGCTTGCAGCATTGTGCCGAATAGTGTGTGCGTGTACGGTGGTGAAATGGGTTAAGTTGCGGACTACAAAACGAATAGAACTATTATGCATTTAACTACCATGTCCTTTTACGGTCAAAATATGATTGTGTTCGTTCTTTATTGTTCCGCAAATAATTTTGATATACGAGCAGCTGGGTAGCGGGTATATTACAGTCGTGCACATTTTAATGTAGCTTTCTTACTTGGTTTTTTTTTTTTATTTTGTTGTGCATTTTGAATAGGATGATCATAAATTGATTTCAGTCCATTCGCATTTTCTTGTACACACATTTATTTATTTTATTTAAATAACAGAGAAATAGATAAAAAATGTATGTATAAAGAAAAACCACTTAACATAAGCACTTTTGATTAAAGCTAAGAAAATTAGTTTTATGCATAAATTTTAAAATTTTAATCTTTTAAGAAATTTTAAAACGGAAAATAAAATATTTTAATTATAAAATTTAATATATTACAATTTAATTTAATTAAATTCCGGGGAAAAAACAAAAATTCTAGCTGATCCAACATTTGTTGCAATGGGGAAAACCCAGAAAAACCCAATCAGATCAAAAAAGTTAATATTAGTTATTAGTATGAAGTGCTAATGAGTTAAGAATAGAAATTTTTATATTAGAAAGAGAGGACTCTAAGTTGAAAAGTCTAAAAAGTTTATTATATTGATCGCAGAGAAGACGGAAAGGGTCATGCAAGCTATAATTACTAGATCAAAAGTCTAATGACAATGGCTGAAAATTACGGGTAACTCTAGAAGGAACACTAAAGTTAAGTTGCCTGAGTAAGGAAGGGGAATCGACCTCAAATCTTATAAGTTTTATGATAAACAAGACACTTAACATAATACTACGGTTAGCTAAAGAAGGAAGGCTAATTAAAAGAAGCCGATTATGATAAGGTGGTAAATCTACTCCTGGAACCCAGTTGAAACTACGTAAAGTAAAAAGCAGAAATTGCTTTTGAAAAGACTCAATTCTGTCTTGACAAATTTGGAACTGCGTTAAATTAAAGGAGTAGGTCATGACGTGATGGTTTCCTCTGTAAAATTTCATAACTTTACATTTAGAACAATTAAGATGTAGCAGGTTATAACTGCACCAGGAAAAAAACTTGTCAAGATCCATTTGAAGAAAGTTTAAAGTTTTGTCATTATACGTCAGACAAAGTTTAACGTCATCAGCGTACATAAGGATAGATGATTGTGTTAGTACAGAAGGTAGGTCATTAATAAAAAGGTTAAAAATTAGAGGGCCAAGATGACTACCTACTGAGGAACCCCAGATGTAACAAATATAAGCTTAGATTGGCAAGAGTTAAAAAGGACTCTTTGCGCCTCTTAGTGTAGACCTCATCAGTTTGCATTTTCCTCCGAAATCCTTTGGTTATAATTGAGGAAAACTCAAGAAGATTAGTAGTTTGGATCTAAATTTGACAAATCCATTCTGATAAGGGACAAGAACGGACTTACACATATGTATTAATTGTGCAGTCAAGATTTTTTCAAAAATTTTAGGAATAGCGGATAATTTAAAGATACACCTATAATTCTTCACATCTTGGTTAGAGCCACATTTGTGAAGGGGTATAGAGAAGGAATCCTTCCATATAGGCGGAAAGCAACTCGTGGCTACGGACAAGTCAAGCAACTTAAATATAGGCTTAACAAGTAAGAAAGCTACAGTCGAGTGTGCTCGACTGTAATATACCCGCTACCCAGCTGCTCTTACATCATTTATTTGCGGAACAAAAAAAATGGCTGCAATCATATTTTGACCGTAAAAGGCTATAGCCTTACAATATTTATGCAAAGTCAAAATCTAAAATAAAAAAGAAAACATTTTTGCACACATTTAATTTTTGATGCGGGCGGGACTCGAACCCATAAATGCATAATAGTACTGTTCGTTTTGCAGTCCACAACTTAACCCATTTCACCACCGTACACGCACACACAATTCGGCACAATGCTGCAAGCAGCGCTGCTTACAGCTAAGGAAAACGTTAAGCTGAATAACTTCTGTGTGTATTATCCGATTGTTACCAAATTTTCAGAGATCATCTGGCTAGCTATAGTTATCATAAAAACCGAAAATGCACATTATTGCAGCAAAATTGCGTTTGTAATCAATTTTTATCGATTTACAGGGGCGGAAGGGGGCGTGGTCAAAATCCAAAATAAACTTGATCAGCGTGCAATAATAACACAATTTGTCACTAGATTTGGTAGTTCTAGCTCTCATAATAGCTGAGATCTAGATTTTCATACGGACAGACAGACGGACAGACGGACATGGCTATATCGACTCGGCTGATGATCCTGAACCTGAATATATATACTTTATGGGGCCGGAGGTGTCTCCTTCTGCCTGTTACATACATTTTCGGTTTGAACAAAGTTATAATACACTTCTACTCTATGAGTAGCGGGTATAAAAATGGTATCAGCACAGAATCTAAGTATACATGCTGGAACACCATCAGGACCGGAAGAAAATAAAGGCTTAGAGGATTTAAGATAGCTTAGTAAAGAGATTTCGTTAATAGAAGGGCAAAAAAAGGAGTTAGAATTATGATTGCATAGTATAGGCTTCAGTGGAGTAAGTAGATTGAAAAAAGTCCGCAAACAAATCGGCAGCAGCCTGATCATTAGTTGCTTTGTTATTTTCAAAAAAAAAGATTAGATGGAAATTTATTAGTTTTACGTTTCAAATTAACAAAGTTATAAAACTGCTTAGGATCTTGGGCAAACTGTAGGCGACAACGATTCAAGTAATCATTGTAGCAGCGTGTATTTAGAGAAAAAAGTTAGCTCTAACAACGATATAACGAGAATAGTCAGAAGGACTTCCAGTAGACTTAAACTTTTTAAAATATCTGGATTTCAAATTTTTTAAAACCATCAATTCACGAGAAAACCAAGGTGGCCTATCACACTTAACTCTGTAAGCATTGGGAACACATTGATCAAAAAACAAGTAAGAAAGCTACATTCGAGAATGCTTGACTATAATATACCCGCTACCCAGCTGCTCGTACATCATTTATTTGCGGAACAAAAAAAAATGGCTACAATCATATTTTGACCGTAAAAGGCTATGGGCTTACAATATTTATGCAAAGTCAAAATATAAAATAAAAAAAAACATTTTTGCACACATTTAATTTTTGATGCGGGCGGGACTCGAACCCGTAAATGCATAATAGCAGTCAACAACTTAAGCCATTTCACCAACGTACACGCACAGACGATTCGGCACAATGCTGCAAGCAGCGCTGCTGCCAATGGCTGGCTATGGAAAACGTTAAGCTGAATAACTTCTGTGTTTATTTTCCGATTCTTACCAAATTCCAGAGATCATCTGGCTAGCTATAGTTATCATGTAAACCCAAAATGAACAATATGGCATCAAAATTGCGCTTGTAATCAATGTTTTTTCGATTTACGGGGCGGAAGGGGGCGTTGCCAAAATCCAAAATAAACTTGATCAGCGTGCAATAATAACACATATTGTCACCAAATTTGGTAGTCCTAGCTCTTTTAATAGCTGAGATCTAGATTTTCACACGGACAGACAGACGGACAGACGGACAGACGGACATGGCTATATCTACTCGGCTGTTGATCCTGAGCCAGAATATATATACTTTATGGGGTCGGAGGTGTCTCCTTCTGCCTGTTACATACTTTTTCGGTTTGAACAAAGTTATAATACCCTTCTACTCTATGAGTAGCGGGTATAATGAATTGATAGATTTATAAAAATATGAGATATAAGTATGCAAACCTGAACACAAATAAAAAGTAGACCAATCATGATTTACAATCAAATTGTTAAGCTTAATGAAATTAGTCTTGCGAAAGCAGCGAGATTTTAATTTGGAAAGAGAATTTGCAGTTTGCACAAGAGTAGGCAATTTTAATGACAAATCCAATGCAGGATGGTAAGGATATTCAGGTAAAATTAAAGGATCACTTCAGTTCAGAAAGTCCTATAAGAAATTTATGAAAGCTAGAGGGAACCAAGAAATCTGATTGAGAGGTCCATGCAACTTCTGGTAAATTAAAATCACCAAAAACTAAAAGAAAATCTCTATCAGATAGCTTAGATGCAACAGACTGGATAGAGGAAATATGTTCAAGGTATATGGAAACATCTGAAGAAGGCGGAATATATAAGAGCAAGTAATGTATATTGAAATTTGAGACACTGACACTTTTACACAGATAAATTCTGGGCAAACAATTAACAGTTGTTCAAAAGATAAATCAGACCTAGCAGCTATAAGCACACCTCCACCAGTTCAACCTAAACGGTCGCATCTGAAGGAAGTGCACTTATCTGTAAAGATTGAGCTACTGAGTACATCTAGTTTCAACCAAGTTTCAGTAAATATTAAAATATGGTTATTAAAAAAGAAACAATCAATAAACAATTAAGAGAGTTAAGTGTTTAGTCCTCTAACATTTTGATAAGCAATAAAAAGAGAAGATGGATTTAATTTTTTTGATGTTCCACTCGAAGACGGGACACTGGAAACTACTGGGAAAGAAACTGAGGGATGAGTATTTTGCTTAGGAGTATACTCCTTAACAATTAAATCAGGGGGCCAAAAATTTACACTACAGACTTTTTTAAAGCTGTCTGCAGGAATATTAATTTCGAAAGATGCAATGTCTCGTGGATAGTTAAATTTAAATTTCTCAACAATAAGGTTCGTTTATGAGATCTTTGATTGAATGAATGCTTGCACATCTTCAATTGAAGTATCGGGAGCCAAGCGAGAAACAAAAATTAATTTCTTTGGCTTAACGGCGACAAGGGACTTAGTTATGTTTGGAGGCATAACTACAGAAGAGCTCCAACCAGTGTTATTTACTATACTCCTAGACACAGGCGAAGTAGGAGAAGTGACGACCACAATAGGTGGATCAATCAAACTAACCGTGGAGGCTTGTGGCAAAATAGGCGAGACAGCGAGAGGAGTGTTCGCATGAGATAACGGATTTAAAGGAGTTGATGGAAGAACTGACACAAGCGGTAGGTCCTCTAGAGAATTAAGGTTATTCAGTTGGGATTCTAATTAACGTTGCCATCACAAGTACTACCTTGTCTTTAATGACAATTAAATATATTTCTAGCGTCCAATGTAGATTTATTCCGAATCCGGTGCGCCAGTAACCACCAGCGGAATTGCACTTATTGATCTCTAAAGTCGTTTAGCCTCCTGCCATCTCCCTAAGAAATGACTCTTAGCAATTCATTCTTGTTTCTACGTTACAAAAATATTTTTATACCCGCTACTCATAGAGTAGAAGGGTATTATAACTTTGTTCAAGCCGAAAATGTATGTAACAGGCAGAAGGAGACACCTCCGACCCCATAAAGTATATATATTCTGGCTCAGGATCAACAGCCGAGTCGATATAGTCATGTCCGTCTGTCCGTGTGAAAATCTAGATCTCAGCTATTATAAGAGCTAGGACTACCAAATTTGATGACAATATGTGTTATTATTGCACGCTGATCAAGTTTATTTTGTATTTTGGCCACGCCCCCTTCCGCCCCCGTACATCGAAAAAACATTGATTACAAGCGCAATTTTGATGCCATATTGTTCATTTTGGGTTTACATGATAACTATAGCTAGCCAGATGATCTCTGAAAATTTGGTAACAATCGTATAATAAACACAGAAGTTATTCAGCTTATCGTTTTCCATAGCTGTAAGCAGCGCTGCCGGCAGCGCTCCTTGCAGCATTGTGCCGAATCGTGTGTGCGTGTATGGTGGTGAAATGGGTTAAGTTGTGGACTGCAAAACGAACAGTACTATTATGCATTTACGAGTTCGAGTCCCGCCCGTATCAAAAATTAAATGTGTGCAAAAATGTTTTTTTTTTTTATTTTATATTGTTCCGCAAATAAATGATGTACGAGCAGCTGGGTAGCGGGTATATTACAGTCGATCACACTCGACTGTAGCTTTCTTACTTGTGGATCTTACAATTCTTCTCACCAGACTAACTGTTTGAGCGTCACTCTCCCAATGCTTTTCTTCTATTTCACAACTTTACTCAAGCATTTCATCATCCTTTCTTGGTCTCCACGAAACTCTACACAACATCAGGCAGCATGCTCATCTGAATATACCTACCTACCCATGATCTTGCTCACCAAACGCCATGGTCTCGAAAACCAGCAGATCGGTGGGATCCATGAAGACAACCTCCACGTTGCGTGACAATGTATCCGCCACCACATTTTCACTGCATTTGCGGTGCTCAATGGAGAAGGGAAATCCTTGCAGCTTGAGTGACCACCTTGCTAGTCTGCTGGAGGGGCCCTTACTCGACATGAGCCACTTCAGGATCACGTTGGTGGTTATGTAGATAAACGCCATCCCCTCCATATACAGTCTGAACTTCCTTATGGGTAGAATGGCTGCCAGGCACTCCTTATCGGTGACGGTGTGATTCACCTGGTGTTAGTTCATCTTCGCTGAGAAGAAAGCGATCGGCCGTTCCTACCCTGAACGGAATGTCCTGACCTCCTTCATGGACTTTGGTTTTGGAAACAGTTTTGTTGTTGCGACTCTGCCTGGGTCCATCTGAAGGAGTCCACAATGAAGCATAGGTATTTCAATTTGTTGAAGCAGAAACTCGATTTTTTAATCCTATTGTCAATCCTATTTCCTTTAAGCACTGTGCTACTCGGCGCAAGTATTTGAGGTGCGTTTTAAAGTCCGGCACGAGGATAAGCAAGTCATCGAGGTAAACAAAGATATTGGTCCTGATCTCTGCAGGAATTAACTTATCCATTGGCCTCACCAGTCGTTGCGCCGCCGTTGCAGAGTCAGAAGGGTATAACGTGGAACTGGTATAGAGGCCGGCCTGGGACAGTAAATGCTGTATATTCCCTGGATTTCTCCTCCATCTCAATTTCCCAGAAGACGCATTTTCTGTTTATATGATATCTATAACTAGCCAGATGATCTCTGAAAACTTGGTAATAATCGGATAATAAACACAGAAGTTATTCAGCTCAACATTTTCCATAGCTGTAAGCAGCGAATAGTGTGTGCGTGTACGGTGATGAAAAGGGTTAAGTTGTGAACTGCAAAACAAACAGTACTATTATGCATTTACGGGTTCGAGTCCCGCCCGCATCAAAAATTAAATGTGTGCAAAAATTTTTTTTATACCCGCTACTCATAGAGTAGTTGGAGATGGCTCAGGATCAACAGCCGAGTCCGTCTGTCCCTCCATCTGAAAATCTAAATCTCAGCTATTATAAGAGCTAGAACTACCAAAATTGGTGACAAAATGTGTTATTATTGCATGCTGATCAAGTTTATTTTGGCTTTTGTCACTCCCCTTTCTGCCCCCATAAATCGAAAAAAATGGATTACAGGGGCAATTTTACCATATTGTTCATTTTCGGTTTATATGATTACTATAGCTAGTCAGATGATCTCTCAAAATTTGGAAATAATTTACAATAATTTGGAAATAATTTACGAATATTACGGAAAGTATTACACTTACAGACACCTAATATGGCATGATGATTCTTGTAAATCATGCGCAGATGATGTTTATTTCAATTTTGACGTGCCACGCCCACCGCCTACGCAAATCGATAATTTTTGAATATTAAGGAAAGTATTTAGGTTACATTTTCTATGGAACACGTAAAGTTGCTTATAATATGAACCCACTCCCAAAATTACAATCCGAGCGGGTAATAAATACAGAAGTTATTGAAGAAAACGTTGTTCAAAGTTCTGTTGCCCGCATCATTGCAGCATATCATCAGGCATCGTTTTAGCCTTTGTGTGTGTGTCTGTATGTGTGGGTGAGAGCGAGTTAGTACTAGTAAATGCAACTACGAAGTTGGTCGAATGGTATCTTACGGTCGGGCGCGCTCGACTGTAGCTTTCCTTACTTGTTCAATCCAATCCTATTTCCTTTAAGCACTGTGCTACTCGGCGCAAATATTTGAGGTGCGTTTTAAAGTCCGGCGCGAGGATAATTATCCATTAGCCTCACCAGTCGCTGCGCCGAATTGCAGAGTCCAAAGGGCATGACGCGGAACAGTAAGTGCCGTGAATTCCTTGGATTTCTCCTCTATCTCAATTTTCCAGAAGACGAATTTGAGGTCGACGCTCGAGATGTGCACAGTCTGGTCCAGCCTGGAAAGGATCCCCTGACTCTAGGTAGCAGGTAAGCGGCTTTAATCGTTAGTGCATTTAGCTTCCGTGAATCTAAACAAAATCGGTTCTTTCCAGGCTTCGCCGTGAAGCCTAGCATCTTATCCATTCCTTAATCACCGCTTGCCTTGCTGGGGACATCGGATACGGTCGGTCTTTGCTCCTTCGACAAGCTCAATAGTGTGGAAGTCGGCACTAGTCCGCTACTTCTATACGCCTGCATCGCCGCTTGAACCGTTGCCTCGCCTTTCCGGGATACGATTCACTTAGGGGCGCGTGTTTCCCGTCCTCATTACGGCCAGCCGTGCGTTTCCCGCGCAATCCGGGAACTTTGGGGAAAAGGTGTCCGGTCTGCCGCGCCGATAGCAGAACAGTCTCCGGGACCCTGAGTAACAGTCGCAGAAACTGTGTCCTCCTGCTCCGCAGTTTCACCCTTGGCCTGTCTGGCGTTCTCAGAGGCCATTTGCGCAGCTCCTCCACTTCTTAATCCGGCGGTTCGTCCGGTTCCGCGACAACTACCTCGTGGATCCAGTACCACTCGCTCGCTCGTCCGGTTAGAAGTATGTGGAACGAGTGCAGCACCTCCGCCCATGATCGGAAGATAAAATCCTCGACATCTCGAGGAAGCCTTGACGTAGCTCCTGTTTCAGCGTCTGCACAATTTCGCTTTCAACGGATTGCCGGTAAGTCTGCGCCGTTAAGTCCATTCTTATGTTTGGCAGATGACATCCTGATTTTGTCTGTTGCATTTGTGGTGCCTCTGGATGTATGTTATCATCCTTGCCTCCCGTTTCTGGCTGTAGATGTTCTTGGACCGTGCGCTTTGGAGTCCTAAGCAGTCCGCCTCTTCGCGTCATGTGTTTCCAGCACTGATCCCATTGACCACAAGTAAGGACCACAAACCATTTTTTTTCCTTAGTCATGGTTAGTAAACTATTTACTTTTTTAAATTTTAGGTGTTGCGTGTGCGACGGTATGTTAAAAATAAACAAGTAAGAAAGCGACAGTCGAGTGTGCTCGACTATAATACACCCGCTACCCAGCTGGTCGTACATCATTTATTTGCGGAACAAAAAAAAACGGCTACAATCATATTTTGACCGTAAAAGGCTATTGACTTATAATATTTATGCAAAGTCAAAATCTAAATTAAACAAGTAAGAAAGCTACAGTCGAGTGTGCTCGACTGTAATATACCCGCTACCCAGCTGCTCGTACATCATTTATTTGCGGAACAAAAAAACGGCTACAATCATATTTTGACCGTAAAAGGCTATGGACTTACAATATTTATGCAAAGTAAAAATATAAAATAAAAAAAAACATTTTTGCACACATTTAATTTTTGATACGGGCGGGACTCGAACCCATAAATGCATAATAGTACTGTTCGTTTTGCAGTCCACAACTTAACCCCTTTCACCACCGTACACGCACACACGATTCGGCACAATGCTGCCGGCAGCGCTGCTTACAGCTATGGAAAACGTTAAGCTGAATAACTTCTATTATCTGATTGTTATCAAATTTTCAGAGATCATCTGGCTAGCTATAGTTATCATGTAAACCGAAAATGAACAATAAGGCATCAAAATTGCGCTTGTAATCAATGTAAATCAATTTTTCGATTTACGGAGGCGGAAAGGGGCGTGGCCAAATCCAAAATAAACTTGATCAGCGTGCAATAATAACACATATTGTCACCAAATTTGGTAGTCCTAGCTCTTATAATAGTTGAGATTTAGATTTTCACACGGACAGACAGATGGACAGACGGACATAGCTATATCGACTCGGCTGTTGATCCTGAGCCAGAATATATATACTTTATGGGGTCGGAGGTGTCTTCTTCTGCCTGTTACATACATTTTCGGGTTGAACAAAGTTAAAATACCCTTCTACTCTATGAGTAGCGGGTATAAAAATAATAATAATAGATAAACAGAAAGTAATAATTAGTAAATAAATAATAATAAATAAATAAATATATAAAAATGAAAATTTTTCACACTCAAACTCAAGGAACTTTTTCTTTCAACAATAAGAAGGGAGATGAAACGACTTGGCTGACGGTGGACTCTGAGCGACTCTGCGCTTTTAAAACTTGTTGCTGTGACAAATCAAAACACACAAGCCCGCGACACAATGTTCTCACCTACACGTTTGAACATGACTCGCGCCTTGCCTGGCAACATGAGGCGTCTAAGTATCTCCATTCATCGGCTGGTAGAAATTAGGCACCGTATTGACTCTCAATACGGACGCTTCATTTCTACCGAGCTGTGCCGGCTCGCTCATCTGTACTAGGGGGAGGGGTTTTCCAGCTGCCCTACAGTCCGCACCAAAATACCAATGAATTTCGATACCCTAAACGTCGTACACATAACAATTACATCAAATATAAATAAAAATACTACTTAAAAACAAGTAAGAAAGCTACAGTCGAGTGTGCTCGACTATAATACACCCGCTACCCAGCTGGTCGTACATCATTTATTTGCGGAACAAAAAAAAAACGGCTACAATCATATTTTGACCGTAAAAGGCTATTGACTTATAATATTTATGCAAAGTCAAAATCTAAATTAAACAAGTAAGAAAGCTACAGTCGAGTGTGCTCGACTGTAATATACCCGCTACCCAGCTGCTTGTACAGGAAAAAAAAAACGGCTACAATCATATTTTGACCGTAAAAGGCTATGGACTTACAATATTTATGCAAAGTCAAAATATAAAATAAAAAAAAAAAACATTTTTGCACACATTTAATATTTGATGCGGGCGGGACTCGAACCCGTAAATGCATAATAGTAGTGTTCGTTTTGCAGTCCACAACTTAACCCATTTCACCACCGTACACGCACACACGGTTCGGCACAATGCTGCAAGCAGCGCTGCCGGCAGCGCTGCTTACAGCTATGGAAAACGTTAAGCTGAATAACTTCTGTGTTTATTATCCGATTGTTACCAAATTTTCAGAGGTCATCTGGCTAGCTATAGTTATCATGTAAACAGAAAATGAACAACATGGCATCAAAATTGCGCTTGTAATCAATGTTTTTTTTCGATTTATGGGGGCGTGCCCAAAATCCAAAATAAACTTGATCAGCGTGCAATAATAATACATATTGTCACCAAATTTGGTAGTCCTAGCTCTTATAATAGCTGAGATCTAGATTTTCACATGGGCAGACAGACGGACAGACGGACATGGCTATATCGACTCGGCTGTTGATCTTGAGCCAGAATATATATACTTTATGTGGTGTCTCCTTCTGCCCGTTACATACATTTTCGGTTTGAATAAAGATATAATACCCTTCTACTCTATGAGTAGCGGGTATAAAAAAACAAATAAGAAAGCTACAGTAAGGAAAACGTTAAGCTGAATAACTTCTGTGTTTATTATCCGATTGTTACCAAATTTACCACCACCGTACACGCACACACGATTCGGCACAATGCTGCAAGCAGCGCTGCTGGCAGCGCTGCTTACAGCTATGGAAAACGTTAAGCTGAATAACTTCTGTGTTTATTATCCGATTGTTACCAAATTTTCAAAGATCATCTGGCTAGCTGTAGTTATCATATAAACCGAAAATGAACAATATGGCATCAAAATTGCGCTTGTAATCGATGTTTTTTCCGATTTACAGGGGCGGAAGGGGGCGTGCCCAAAATCCAAAATAAACTTGATCAGCGTGAAATAGTAGCACATTTTGTCACTAAATTTGGTAGTTCTAGCTCTTATAATAGTTGAGATCTAGATTTTCACACGGACAGACGGACAGACAGACAGACGGACAGACGGACATGGCTGTATCGACTAGGCTGATGATCCTGAGCCAGAATATATATACTTTATGTGATCGGAGGTGTCTCCTTCTGCCTGTTACATACATTTTCGGTTTGAACAAAGTTATAATACCCTTCTACTAACCAACTTTGGTGACCGTTATTGGTCACCGCGCACCCACCCAACCAGCATCACCTTTGCCGATCTGTCCGCTCCTGGCTTGTTACGGTCGCCCCATCTCCCTAAGAAATGACTCTTAGCATCATATTTATTTACTTAACATTATTTGTATAACGCCTACACAAATCCTGACTAAAACCTAACACATAAATGAATAAATTATATATAAATAAATAAATTAAATTAAATTAAATACAAGTGTAAACTAAATTATTCTAAGTATCAGGGGTAATGCGGCCCCCCGTGCTGTGTCTGCCGCTTGCTGCAATGCTTGCGCGCTGCGATTCTGCTGTTCTTTGCTGCTCGTACGGCGCCTTTGGCGGGCTGCGCTCTGGCTGCTGCCGCTGGGGTCAAAGGGAGGGTGGATGCTGGGTGAAACTTAAAACAGGTCTCCTGGCGGAACTCCGCTTGGACCGAACACACCAGGAGACTGCTTCTTTCCGGCTTATATTTCCTTTCCTTTTATCCCTAGCTCCTAGATTAAAACACAAAATAATATTTTACAAGTAAGAATGGCTACAGTCAAGTATTGACTGTATAAGACCATGGATTTCTAAAGATTATGACGCGTTTTT
Organism: Zaprionus ghesquierei; assembly: GCA_018904095.1. Classification (NCBI taxonomy): domain Eukaryota; kingdom Metazoa; phylum Arthropoda; class Insecta; order Diptera; family Drosophilidae; genus Zaprionus; species Zaprionus ghesquierei. The sequence goes on from JAEIGP010000516.1 coordinate 453,215, forward strand.
TACAGAAAAATAATAAACAAAACATATAGTTTTCAGTTAGACGCCAAGCAGTCCAAGCAGTTGGAAAAAACACTGCTTGCTTGCAGTGCAAATCTAGCGAAAGCAGCGCTCTTGTGAAGACCCTCAACCTATCACTAGAAGGAAGCGCGTCTCATTGGTTGTCACAGACTTGCGTTCCTGGTATACCATGGCCACAGTTCCGATAATTCTTTTTGCAACATTTTGCGGCAACAGAAACTTTAGCGGCAGCAGTTATGAATCTGCGGAAGGCAAGTGCACTGGCTCATGCAGCTGGAATCGACAGGCGTTAGCGGCGATTTGTTTTCACTTCTGACATCAACACTCGGAAGAGCTGCACTAGGAACTAAAGGCCTACTCATTTGACGCTAGACCGAGCCACCTTTCAAACGATGGTACATCAGAGCCGCCAGGAAAACGAGCTAAGTCCTACTTCAAGTATCACAACTGCGGAAACCCTGATCATAAAATTGCGGATTGTCGATCAAAAACATTGAAAGTGCATGTTCTGCAACCCTGAAAGCAACCATCAGTATGTCCTGATCGTCAGGAGCGTTCGTCGTCTAGCAAAACTAACATTGTTAAAGATGTCAACTTCTGTACCGGGTTTGAGCCTGTATTAAAGTTTTCGCAATCTAGTGAGTCGGTCCAATTTTGTTTTGATTCTGGAGCCGAGTGTTCACACATCAATGAGGCTACTTCGCAGAGACCATCTGGATCCATAATGAGCAACATAGTTATTTTAAGGGGTCTTAGTAGCAATACTATTTGTAGAATTTACCAAATAATAGATAAAGTTTTGATATGCGAACGTTAATATGAAATATTGTTTTATGTATTGTTAGACAAGTAAGTCATAGTATTAAGTATGACGCTCTGATTGGTCGAGATAATTTGAGCTAGGGAGTCAGTAGTAGTCGAAATCTAAATTGCCTGTTGAAGTTACTAAAAACAATCATGATTTGTCTAATGCTGACACCGATCTGCATGGACCTTATAGAGACCAATTGGATAAGTGTAGAGGAAAAAGAGTGTAGAGGAAAAAGAAAAACTTCGGCATTTAATTCAACAGCTGTTAAAATCAAACATTATTAGACACAATTCCTCCCCCTTTGCGAGCCCAATGCTACTTTTTCGAAAAAAATGGTAGTGACCGCCTCTGTATGGTTTCTGACAAGTACCCTTTGCCGCTAATTTCTGATCATATAGCTATGCTGAGTGGTGATGCTTTCTGGCCTAGACAACACCATGTGTTGCCACGTGCATTGGAAAGTTTGACATTTTTTATCATAACATCACTCAGAACGTTTTGTCATTTAATCGTGAATTGTTTTATTTACAGGGCATTAAAATATTTATCTATTATCAATATTATGGCTATGAAGCACCATCCGATAGCACTGTGAAAAATTGGTATAACGAATTCAATCGTGGCCGACGCTCGCTCAAAGACGAATTCTGTTAAGGTCGTCCAAAAAGAGCCGTTGTGCCAGAAAACATCAATGCCGTACGTGAACTGATAATGCAAGACCGTCATGTAACATACCTTAATATAGAGGCATGCCTATGCATTTCTCCCACCAGCATACATAAAATATTGCATGAATACCTGGCCGTAAAAAGGTTTGTTCTCGTTGGATCCTGCACAATTTGACAATCGCTCAAAAAAAGGGTAGTGAGGATCGGAAAAAAAACTGAAAAAATACGATCGCGGTGCTTCAAAAGACGTTTATAAGATCGTCACAGGTGACGAAACATGGATCTTTGCGTATGAGACAGAAACAAAATAGCAATCGACCGTGTGGGTCTTCCCGACGAGCCAAATCCAACGAAAGTTGTTCGAGGAAGAAGCACTTCGAAGCAATTGGTCACCTGTTTCTTCGGCAAACTGGTCATGTGGCGACTTCCGCTTGAGCAACGCAGAACGGTTAATTCTGAGTGGTACACACCATTTGGTTGCCTGAAGTCTTCGGAGAAATTCGAAAAACAATTAAGAGAAGACGAATCATTGTGCACCATGGCAATGCGAGCTCTCACACATCGGCTCCAACCAGCGCCTTTTTGACCGGCCAAAACGTCGAATTGATGGGTCATCCGCAGTACAGCCCTGTCTTGGCACCCAATGACTTCTTTTTATTCCCACACATCAAGAAAATAATGCGGGGTCAACGATTTTCATCGCCAGAAGACGTTGTAGAAGCATTCCGAAACCATGTTTTGAAGGTGTCTCAAGCGGAATGGAAAAGGGCTTCGAAAATTGGTTTGAGCGCATGCAAAAGTGTATAAAATCTTTATGGAGAATATTAAAACAAGTAAGAAAGCTATAGTCGAGTGTGCTCGACTGTAATATACCCGCTACCCAGCTGCTTGTACATAATTTATTTGCGGAACAAAAAAACGGCTACAATCATATTTTGACCGTAAAAGGCTATGGACTTATAATATTTATGCAAAGTCAAAATATAAAATAAAAAAAAAAATACATTTTTGCACACATTTAATTTATGATGCGGGCGGGACTCGAACCCGTAAATGCATAATAGTACTGTTCGTTTTGCAGTCCACAACTTAACCCATTTCACCCATTTCACCGTACACGCACACACGATTCGGCACAATGCTGCAAGCAGCGCTGCCGGCAGTAATATTACAAAATTTTCCTTTCTAAAGTCTGGTGTTGAATATTTGGGTTTCGAGGTTAAGGCAGGCGAGATTCGACCAAATCCCAGGAAGATTCGAGCTCTTTTGAATTTTCCACCCCCCCAGTCCGTCACTCAGTTGAGACAATATATTGGGCTAGTCTCGTATTTTCAACAATTAGTAGCCAAGTTTTACAACTGGTGAAACCTCTTTACGGCCTTACTTTAAAGAGCAAGTCATTTGTGTTTACTGACTGCAATTCGCTTAAAGTCTCTCGTAGAAAGGTAAAACTGACCCCTAGAGTTCATAGGTGATGATCGTACATGCAATCTTTTCAATTCGATTTTCAGTATAGGTGAATGTACGGGTCGTGTTGACTTTCTGTCTCGGAATCCGATTCCAAAAATTGTCAAAAATTCTATAGGCGTAATCAAAAGGCATATCAATTTGACAGAAATTTCCGACAAATGGTTGTTGGGTGAACAGCAAAGAAACGAAGAAACTTTTTCTATTATCTTAAAATGGCGTAATGATGAATTGTCTGAGGGTTTGGATAAAAAATTACAAACTACGGTCTGGAACTCCATACCGAAAAATTCAAAGAAATGGAATGACTCGATGTCTGCCCATTATCCCAAAGCAGCTTAGATGGTCAACTGTTAACAACGTACACGAGTCAAATATGCATCCCGGGTAGAAGAAAACTCTTGAGAAAATTTACGAGTTCTATTGGTTCGATAAAATGTCTAAGTATGTTCACCACTTTGTTGACAACTGTATCACCTGTAGATTGTCAAAACCTCCATCTGGCAAAATAATATCCGAACTCCATCCTATTCCTAAAAATGACATCCCGTGGCATACGATTCATGTGGATATTACAGATAAACTCAGATGAAAAAGCTACCAAATTTGTCTATCTCTCTCATACTACGAAGTTAGATGCTGATAGTTGCATTAAGGTACTAAAGTTAGTCCATTTGAGATACTTATTGACAAATGGCAAGGCCATTTGGTCTTACACCTGTTGCAAATGAAGAAAATATTGTTGATGAATAGCAAAACGTAACATGTAAAAGAATGCCAAATTAATAAAGCTAGATTCGATAAAAATAAAGCCACTATTGTAAGACACAAGGTAGGAGACTATGTTTGACTTAAAAATGAAGAGCGGCACCAGACCAACTTAGATCCCAAGTTTAAAGGTACATTATCAGGAGATCAATATAAACTCAAAGCATTAAATAATAACCGAACTTATAAATATTCTCATGCATCTCTGCGATGTGTTCCTGAGAAGTGACTTACCCGGGCTTAAGGGTGCTAGTGACCAAGCCAGTAAGGTCTGTGATCTTGAGAATGAATAAGAATTTGTAAGACTGGACATATTCCAAATGCGACTTTCTCTATCTGTTGGGTGCCCGAGTTATGTGGTTCGCCATTTTGTCGTTAGTTAAGTTTAAATTTGGTAACGGTTGGTGGTGTGAGTTAGTTGGCCGGCTTATGGACTTATAGACTGCGTCATCTGGGTGCCACGTATGTTAGCCTGATTGTCGAGTTGTAAGCTGTGAGCTAGGCTAACAGAAGATGGACTGGCCGGTTTGATAAACAGTGCGCTAGTAGAAAAATGTATTGAAAATCAAGAAAGTTAACGATTTATATGTGAAGAAGATAAAATTATGATTGTTTGATCGAAAGCTGATGGTAATCCAGATCTCATGGCTTAAATGTAATAAATAAAATGTTTAAAATATTTGCATTGGTTTGCCTTAAAGTAATAAAGAATGAACAATAACTTTATATTTTCAAAAGAAAACAAGTAAGAACGGCTACAGTCAAGTTGACTGTATAAGACCATGGATTTTTCAAGGTTATGAAAAAAATCAGGTTTAGAAAACTATTATTGATAAACGTGTTTTTTTTTCAAAGAAAACAATAAACAACACATAATTTTCAGTTAGACGCCAACCAGTCCAAGCAGTTGGAATAAAATACTGCTTGGAAAAAACAGTGCTTGCTTGGCTGCAGTGGGCGCAGTGCAAATCCATATGAAACGTTGAATAACTTTTATATTCATTATCTGATCGGAATCAAATTTCAGCGATCGTTAGGTGGTGATAGTTATCATTCACACCAAAACTGAATACTCTAGCTTTATTATTGCGCTTGCTATATGGTTTATCGATTTTCGGGGGCGGAAGTAGGCGTGGCTCAAATTTTAATAAAAATTTTACAGCGTATGATTCACATAAGTGTCGTCACCAAATTTGGTGGCTCTAGCTTTTTTAGTTTCTGAGTTATAGGCTAGCTATAGTTGTCATATAAACCGAAAATAAAAAATAAATATTAAATGAACAATATGCCAACAAAATTGCGCTTATAATCAATTTTTTTCGATTTACGGGTGACGTGATGGTTTCCTCTGTAAAATGACATAACTTTAAATTTAGAACAGTTAATATGTAGCAGGTTATGACTACACCAGGCAAAAAACATGTCAAGATCCATTTGAAGAAAGTTTAAAGTTGTGTCATTATACGTCAGACAACGTTTCACGTCATTAGCGTACATAAAAGCGTAGATAAAAGATTGTAATAACACAGAAGGTAGGTCAGTAATAACAAGTAAAAACGGCTACAGTCAAGTGTTGACTGTATAAGACCATAGATTTTTTAAAATTATGAAAAAACTCAGATTGAGAAAACTGTTATTAAACGTGGTCTTCAAAGAAATATAATAAAAAACACATATAATTTTCAGTTAGGCGCTAAGCAGTCTAAGCAGTTGGAAAAAACACTGCTTGGCCCTATCTTTTTAGTTTCTGAGATATAGGCTTTCATACAGACGGACAGACGGTCAGATGGACATACGGACAGACGGACAGACAGACATGGCTTAATCGACTCGGCTAGTGATCCTGAGCAAGAATCACCTTAGCCGATCTGTCCGCTCCTGGCTTGTTACGGTCGCCCCATCTCCCTAAGAAATGACTCTTAGCATCATATTTATTTACTTAACATTATTTGTATAACGCCTACACAAATCCTGACTAAAACCTAACACATAAATGAATAAATTATATATAAATAAATAAATTAAATTAAATACAAGTGTAAACTAAATTATTCTAAGTATCAGGGGTAATGCGGCCCCCCGTGCTGTGTCTGCCGCTTGCTGCAATGCTTGCGCGCTGCGCTTCTGCTGTTCTTTGCTGCTCGTACGGCGCCTTTGGCGGGCTGCGCTCTGGCTGCTGCCGCTGGGGTCAAAGGGAGGGTGGATGCTGGGTGAAACTTAAAACAGGTCTCCTGGCGGAACTCCGCTTGGACCGAACACACCAGGAGACTGCTTCTTTCCGGCTTATATTTCCTTTCCTTTTATCCCTAGCTCCTAGATTAAAACACAAAATAATATTTTACAAGTAAGAATGGCTACAGTCAAGTATTGACTGTATAAGACCATGGATTTCTAAAGATTATGACGCGTTTTTTACAGAAAAATAATAAACAAAACATATAGTTTTCAGTTAGACGCCAAGCAGTCCAAGCAGTTGGAAAAAACACTGCTTGGCTCTAGCTTTTTAGTTTCTGAGATATAGGCGTTCATACAGACGGACAGACGGTAAGATGAAATAAACAAAATATATAATTTTCATTTAGACGCCAAGCAGTCCAAGCAGTTGGAAAGAACACTGCTTGCTTGCAGTGCAAATCTAGCAAAAGCAGCGCTCTTGTGAAGACCCTCAACCTATCACTAGAAGGAAGCGCGTCTCATTGGCTGTCACAGACTTGCGTTCCTGGTATACCATGGCCACAGTTCCGATAATTCTTTTTGCAACATTTTGCGGCAACAGAAACTTTAGCGGCAGCAGTTATGAATCTGCGGAAGGCAAGTGCACTGGCTCATGCAGCTGGAATCGACAGGCGTTAGCGGCGATTTGTTTCGGAAGAGCTGCACTAGGAACTGAAGGCCTACTCATTTGACGCTAGACCGAGCCACCTTTCAAACGATGGTACATCAGAGCCGCCAGGAAAACGAGCTAAGTCCTACTTCAAGTATCACAACTGCGGAAACCCTGATCATAAAATTGCGGATTGTCGATCAAAAACATTGAAAGTGCATGTTCTGCAACCCTGAAAGCAACCATCAGTATGTCCTGATCGTCAGGAGCGTTCGTCGTCTAGCAAAACTAACATTGTTAAAGATGTCAACTTCTGTACCGGGTTTGAGCCTGTATTAAAGTTTTCGCAATCTAGTGAGTCGGTCCAATTTTGTTTTGATTCTGGAGCCGAGTGTTCACACATCAATGAGGCTACTTCGCAGAGACCATCTGGATCCATAATGAGCAACATAGTTATTTTAAGGGGTCTTAGTAGCAATACTATTTGTAGAATTTACCAAATAATAGATAAAGTTTTGATATGCGAACGTTAATATGAAATATTGTTTTATGTATTGTTAGACAAGTAAGTCATAGTATTAAGTATGACGCTCTGATTGGTCGAGATATTTTGAGCTAGGGAGTCAGTAGTAGTCGAAATCTAAATTGCCTGTTGAAGTTACTAAAAACAATCATGATTTGGCTAATGCTGACACCGATCTGTATGGACCTTATAGAGACCAATTGGATAAGTGTAGAGGAAAAAGAGTGTAGAGGAAAAAGAAAAACTTCGGCATTTAATTCAACAGCTGTTAAAATCAAACATTATTAGACACAATTCCTCCCCCTTTGCGAGCCCAATGCTACTTTTTCGAAAAAAATGGTAGTGACCGCCTCTGTATGGTTTCTGACAAGTACCCTTTGCCGCTAATTTCTGATCATATAGCTATGCTGAGTGGTGATGCTTTCTGGCCTAGACAACACCATGTGTTGCCACGTGCATTGGAAAGTTTGACATTTTTTATCATAACATCACTCAGAACGTTTTGTCATTTAATCGTGAATTGTTTTATTTACAGGGCATTAAAATATTTATCTATTATCAATATTATGGCTATGAAGCACCATCCGATAGCACTGTGAAAAATTGGTATAACGAATTCAATCGTGGCCGACGCTCGCTCAAAGACGAATTCTGTTAAGGTCGTCCAAAAAGAGCCGTTGTGCCAGAAAACATCAATGCCGTACGTGAACTGATAATGCAAGACCGTCATGTAACATACCTTAATATAGAGGCATGCCTATGCATTTCTCCCACCAGCATACATAAAATATTGCATGAATACCTGGCCGTAAAAAGGTTTGTTCTCGTTGGATCCTGCACAATTTGACAATCGCTCAAAAAAAGGGTAGTGAGGATCGGAAAAAAAACTGAAAAAATACGATCGCGGTGCTTCAAAAGACGTTTATAAGATCGTCACAGGTGACGAAACATGGATCTTTGCGTATGAGACAGAAACAAAATAGCAATCGACCGTGTGGGTCTTCCCGACGAGCCAAATCCAACGAAAGTTGTTCGAGGAAGAAGCACTTCGAAGCAATTGGTCACCTGTTTCTTCGGCAAACTGGTCATGTGGCGACTTCCGCTTGAGCAACGCAGAACGGTTAATTCTGAGTGGTACACACCATTTGGTTGCCTGAAGTCTTCGGAGAAATTCGAAAAACAATTAAGAGAAGACGAATCATTGTGCACCATGGCAATGCGAGCTCTCACACATCGGCTCCAACCAGCGCCTTTTGACCGGCCAAAACGTCGAATTGATGGGTCATCCGCAGTACAGCCCTGTCTTGGCACCCAATGACTTCTTTTTTATTCCCACACATCAAGAAAATAATGCGGGGTCAACGATTTTCATCGCCAGAAGACGTTGTAGAAGCATTCCGAAACCATGTTTTGAAGGTGTCTCAAGCGGAATGGAAAAGGGCTTCGAAAATTGGTTTGAGCGCATGCAAAAGTGTATAAAATCTTTATGGAGAATATTAAAACAAGTAAGAAAGCTATAGTCGAGTGTGCTCGACTGTAATATACCCGCTACCCAGCTGCTTGTACATAATTTATTTGCGGAACAAAAAAACGGCTACAATCATATTTTGACCGTAAAAGGCTATGGACTTATAATATTTATGCAAAGTCAAAATATAAAATAAAAAAAAAAAAACATTTTTGCACACATTTAATTTTTGATGCGGGCGGGACTCGAACCCGTAAATGCATAATAGTACTGTTCGTTTTGCAGTCCACAACTTAACCCATTTCACCCATTTCACCGTACACGCACACACGATTCGGCACAATGCTGCAAGCAGCGCTGCCGGCAGTAATATTACAAAATTTTCCTTTCTAAAGTCTGGTGTTGAATATTTGGGTTTCGAGGTTAAGGCAGGCGAGATTCGACCAAATCCCAGGAAGATTCGAGCTCTTTTGAATTTTCCACCCCCCAGTCCGTCACTCAGTTGAGACAATATATTGGGCTAGTCTCGTATTTTCAACAATTAGTAGCCAAGTTTTACAACTGGTGAAACCTCTTTACGGCCTTACTTTAAAGAGCAAGTCATTTGTGTTTACTGACTGCAATTCGCTTAAAGTCTCTCGTAGAAAGGTAAAACTGACCCCTAGAGTTCATAGGTGATGATCGTACATGCAATCTTTTCAATTCGATTTTCAGTATAGGTGAATGTACGGGTCGTGTTGACTTTCTGTCTCGGAATCCGATTCCAAAAATTGTCAAAAATTCTATAGGCGTAATCAAAAGGCATATCAATTTGACAGAAATTTCCGACAAATGGTTGTTGGGTGAACAGCAAAGAAACGAAGAAACTTTTTCTATTATCTTAAAATGGCGTAATGATGAATTGTCTGAGGGTTTGGATAAAAATTACAAACTACGGTCTGGAACTCCATACCGAAAAATTCAAAGAAATGGAATGACTCGATGTCTGCCCATTATCCCAAAGCAGCTTAGATGGTCAACTGTTAACAACGTACACGAGTCAAATATGCATCCCGGGTAGAAGAAAACTCTTGAGAAAATTTACGAGTTCTATTGGTTCGATAAAATGTCTAAGTATGTTCACCACTTTGTTGACAACTGTATCACCTGTAGATTGTCAAAACCTCCATCTGGCAAAATAATATCCGAACTCCATCCTATTCCTAAAAATGACATCCCGTGGCATACGATTCATGTGGATATTACAGATAAACTCAGATGAAAAAGCTACCAAATTTGTCTATCTCTCTCATACTACGAAGTTAGATGCTGATAGTTGCATTAAGGTACTAAAGTTAGTCCATTTGAGATACTTATTGACAAATGGCAAGGCCATTTGGTCTTACACCTGTTGCAAATGAAGAAAATATTGTTGATGAATAGCAAAACGTAACATGTAAAAGAATGCCAAATTAATAAAGCTAGATTCGATAAAAATAAAGCCACTATTGTAAGACACAAGGTAGGAGACTATGTTTGACTTAAAAATGAAGAGCGGCACCAGACCAACTTAGATCCCAAATTTAAAGGTACATTATCAGGAGATCAATATAAACTCAAAGCATTAAATAATAACCGAACTTATAAATATTCTCATGCATCTCTGCGATGTGTTCCTGAGAAGTGACTTACCCGGGCTTAAGGGTGCTAGTGACCAAGCCAGTAAGGTCTGTGATCTTGAGAATGAATAAGAATTTGTAAGACTCCGGACATATTCCAAATGCGACTTTCTCTATCTGTTGGGTGCCGGAAATATGTGGTTCGCCATTTTGTCGTTAGTTAAGTTTAAATTTGGTAACGGTTGGTGGTGTGAGTTAGTTGGCCGGCTTATGGACTTATAGACTGCGTCATATGGGTGCCACGTATGTTAGCCTGATTGTCGAGTTGTAAGCTGTGAGCTAGGCTAACAGAAGATGGACTGGCCGGTTTGATAAACAGTGCGCTAGTAGAAAAATGTATTGAAAATCAAGAAAGTTAACGATTTATATGTGAAGAAGATAAAATTATGATTGTTTGATCGAAAGCTGATGGTAATCCAGATCTCATGGCTTAAATGTAATAAATAAAATGTTTAAAATATTTGCATTGGTTTGCCTTAAAGTAATAAAGAATGAAGAATAACTTTATATTTTCAAAAGAAAACAAGTAAGAACGTCTACAGTCAAGTTGACTGTATAAGACCATGGATTTTTCAAGGTTATGAAAAAAATCAGGTTTAGAAAACTATTATTGATAAACGTGTTTTTTTTTCAAAGAAAACAATAAACAACACATAATTTTCAGTTAGACGCCAACCAGTCCAAGCAGTTGGAATAAAACACTGCTTGGAAAAAACAGTGCTTGCTTGGCTGCAGTGGGCGCAGTGCAAATCCATATGAAACGTTGAATAACTTTTATATTCATTATCTGATCGGAATCAAATTTCAGCGATCGTTAGGTGGTGATAGTTATCATTCACACCAAAACTGAATACTCTAGCTTTATTATTGCGCTTGCTATATGGTTTATCGATTTGCGGGGGCGGAAGTAGGCGTGGCTCAAATTTTAATAAAAATTTTACAGCGTATGATTCACATAAGTATCGTCACCAAATTTGGTGGCTCTAGCTTTTTTAGTTTCTGAGTTATAGGCTAGCTATAGTTATCATATAAACCGAAAATAAAAAATAAATATTAAATGAAAAATATGGCAACAAAAATGCGCTTATAATCAATTTTTTTTCGATTTACGGGTGACGTGATGGTTTCCTCTGTAAAATGACATAACTTTAAATTTAGAACAGTTAATATGTAGCAGGTTATGACTACACCAGGCAAAAAACATGTCAAGATCCATTTGAAGAAAGTTTAAAGTTGTGTCATTATACGTCAGACAACGTTTCACGTCATTAGCGTACATAAAAGCGTAGATAAAAGATTGTAATAACACAGAAGGTAGGTCAGTAATAACAAGTAAAAACGGCTACAGTCAAGTGTTGACTGTATAAGACCATAGATTTTTTAAAATTATGAAAAAACTCAGATTGAGAAAACTGTTATTAAACGTGGTCTTCAAAGAAATATAATAAAAAACACATATAATTTTCAGTTAGGCGCTAAGCAGTCTAAGCAGTTGGAAAAAACACTGCTTGGCCCTAGCTTTTTAGTTTTTGAGATATAGGCTTTCATACAGACGGACAGACGGTCAGATGGACATACGGACAGACGGACAGACAGACATGGCTTAATCGACTCGGCTAGTGATCCTGAGCAAGAATATTTATACTTTATTTCACACTTTTCTAGCAATTTCGTGCTTCTGCTTGGCACGCTCCATGCAGGCGCCTTTTTGTTGCGCGACAGGCAACCGTGACAGCTTCTGCCAAATGTAGTTTGGTCGCTGGTAGGAGCGGGGGGAAGTAGATGTCTGCACGAAAACAAGAAGCATACAGAAAAACACAATGTGCATTAGTATTGGGATATGCGAACTAAAATAATTCTCCAAATTGTGTTAGTATTGCATGTAGAGTTAAGAACTACGCATAATTCTGATTTTGTGAAAAGAGATTGAGTGAGTCAGTTTTCGATTATTGCGCATACCAGACATGCCTCCCTCACGCGCCAGAAAACGTTGCGCGAACAATAATGAGAGTAGTGAAGAGGAAGAAGCTCATCCTGAGGACTCTTCGACATATATACATATTACATATACATATGCATATGTAATATACATATGTAATGTAACACATATGTGTAAGTTAACAACCAAGCAACTTCTTATACCCTGTACAAACAACGCTGACGCGCCAGAATTAGGTTCAGCGGTCTGCGCTAAGAACGTCCGGCTGCGGAAAGCTGACACTTCTTATTTGGAGTGTTACGCTGCGCCGCAAGGAATGCTGAGTCGGCTTGCCGCACATGCCTTGGTGGCGCAATGCATTGTCGCGTAGGGTAAACTTAGGTTTGAATAAAGTGAGTTCTTTAGTTCTTGCCAAATCTTTGAATAAAACACTGCATTGCTCCGGCTTACATCTTGTTATTCAAAATAATAACTTCACTGCTAAGCCACAAGTCTAGCAGCTAAGCCTAAGGGAGCGAAGTCAAGCTCTCCAACGTAATCGTCCTACACAAGCAGGTCGCAGCAACCTGGATTCTGAATCATCGCTGGAAGGAGACCTATTTAACTGGCGGCCAACTTCACCACGAACAACAGTCCAATTTAACAGGGTAGTTACGGACCATGTAAATTCGACATTTTCATTGCATACTTTTTACTGCATACCCTTTTAAGAAAATAATTATTGCATCCATTAAAAATAAATATTGCATACTCATCACTCCGAACTGCCTCCAATGCAGTTCAGGAATAGTTGCAAAAAACCCATGGACAAGTACAGAATACTGACACATATCGAAAATGACCCCTTAAGCAATGAAATCATAGCGAAACCCAAACAATTTCATTAAAAAGACAGTGTACATTTTTTCAAGGTGGGGCTCCGCCGCCCAGCTGCAAAACAGCTGTTGTTGAGCTTAAAGCTTCAACTAACCTTAGATTTGTAAAACTTGGGTCGCTAAACATTTAACCAGTTCAACGGAAAATTGAAAATAATGGTCCTCCGCAAAAATCATTGGACTTTACGTTGATGAAGCAAATTGCTGGCGTGGGCCCAAGAGAGATTCGTGAGCAATTGCTGAAGAACTTGCCGAATAAAGACTCTGCCGTGTCTACGACGAGTTTTTCAAATGCATTTTGCAGTATTACCCACACAATAACATCATCAAGTTCAACCATCTCGTCCCCGTACATCTCCACTTTCTCGCTAAGTGGCAATGTATGTTCTGCCTCTGTCAGCACGACTCACAGCAGTTCTCTTGTCAGCTCAGTAGCGGATCCTCAACCTTCTGCAGGATGGCAAGATGTCTCTTTTACCCCAGGTAAAGGAAGAAACAACAAGAGAGCAGGCATAGCCCTCCTCTCAAAGAAGACAAAGAAGGCTATGAGGAAGTCTTCGATGTGGCCGTCGTATCCTCGAGTGACGATGATGAGCCTTATTCATCGAAAGACGGCCTTATTTGTGCCTCAAAGAAAACAATCCGTAACAAACAGCCGGCTAGTATTGACACCCCCACCCCGAAGCCAATCCATCACTCTAAGGTACCCAGAATGATGTTTTCCAATGTGGTGAACTTCGCAGCGAACTGGACGCCCTTGTAGGAGATTCCTACACCATCAAGGCACTGAATTCGGGAGACTGCGCTGTTCAGATACCTACAGGCAGGAGGCCCGGCATTTTCTAAAGAAAGGATCCTTATTTCATCATCACCAGCTCCCCAGGGACCGACCTTACAGAATCGTATTGCGTAACATTCCACCATTCAGTTTCATCGAAGGACATCATCGCATGACTACAGAATGAAAGCCAGAGCGTTATACGTGTCTATACTCCACGCAATAGGTCGACGTCACTCCCTCTTAATATGAGGTATATTGATCTTAAACAAGTAAGAAAAGCTACAGTCGAGCGCGCCCGACCGTAAGATACCATTCGACCAACTTCGTAATTGCACTAACTAGTACTAACTCGCTCTCACACCCACATACAGACACACACAAAGGCTAAAACGATGCATGCTGATATGCTGTAATGACGCCGACAACGGAACTTTGAAAAACGTTTTCTTTAATAACTTATGTATTTATTGTCTGATCAGATTGTAATTTTTGAATTGGGTGCATATTATCAGCGTCTTTACGTGTTCCAAAGCAGATCTGTAACATAAATACTTTCCTTAATATTCAAAAATTATCGATTTGCGTGGGCGGTGGGCGTGGCACCTCAAATTTGAAATAAATTTCATCTGCGCATGATTTAAAGGAACCATCATGCCAAATTTGGTGTCTGTAACTGTAATACTTTCCTTAATATTCGTAAATTATCGATTTGCGTGGGCGGTGGGCGTGTCACTCCAAATTTGAAATAAATTTCATCTGCGCATGATTTATAGGAACCATCATGCCAAATTTGGTGTCTGTAACCTAAATACTTTCCTTAATATTCAAGAATTATCGATTTGCGTGAGCGGTGGGCGTGGCACTCCAAATTTGAAATAAACTTGATCTGCGTATGGTATACAGAAACCATCATGTCAAATTTGGTGTTTCTAGCTTTTGTAATAGCTGAGATCTCGACGTTCATACAGACAGACGGACAGACGTTCAGACGGTCAGACGGACATGGCTCAATCGACTCGGCTGTTGATCCTGAGCCAGAATATATATATACTTTGTCGAATGGTATAAAAAGCGGAAAATATTATTAAGAATATTCTTGTTGTCTGCAAGCATCAAGTGACATGGGAGAAACCCGGTAAGAAATCCGAGCCTGTACAATGCCATCGATGTCATGGTCTGCCACTGCCGCTCCAAGTGACTTGATTTTGGTGTCTCCAAAGGCTTTAGACAGCAACAAATCAGGGTGAAAGTGCTGACAGAGCTGTCATCTGACCATCTGGGTTTGCTCTTTGAGCTAGATGAAGACGCCCAATCATTTAGAAGTGTTACAAAAATTCTGTCTCCGCAAGCTGACATTCGTAACTTTAAAGAACACATTGAGGCCACTGTAGAATTCAACATTCCCATTGACACTGACAGAAGACTGGAAGCGTATGTCGACTACTTTACATTTACGATCATTGAAGCTGCAAGGCAGGCTACACCAACCCCTTACCAAGTTGGTCTCTCGGCCATAAGGAGGTCTCCCATTTAAGCTTGGATGCTAGGGATCTGCTCAGCCACAAAAGACGCCTCAGAAGACAATCTATCGCGACAGGTGATCCTTGAATTTACCAGCAGTATTCAAGTACTTCTAATCGAATGCGCCGTCTGCTAGCCAATAGCTGTAGAGCAAACCTGGATACCTTATTGGAGAGTGCTGGTCCAGATAGTAATAGTGGATTCTCAATATGGAAGCTTACGAGAGGCATCAGGAGGCAGCCTTTGTTTCAATTACCAGTTCAGGATCGAAATGCCATCGCAAATTTTTTGGATACTTCAACTGCTCCGACACGCCCCATGAGACACCGCAGGAAGTAATGGCAAAGGCTTTGCAACCAAAAAAAAACCCCTGGTTACGCGGCATAGACAACCGAACTGCGAAATTTTTACCACGCAAAGGAGTGCTTGCTCTTGTGAACATTTTTAATGCTATGCTAAGATTAGGTAATTTCCCCAGGCAATGGAAGTGTGCGCGCAAATGAAATGAGCTGGAAAGTCACTAACACAGATTGACTCATACCGCCCGATAAGCCTGCTACCAACTTTCTCCAAAGTTTTTGAGAGAACTTTGCTTACCCGCTTGATGGAACTGCCGCAGGTAACAGAACACATCCCACAGCACCAATATACAATCGCGAATGGCACGACATGTATCTGGGCTACTCTGATACGAGGGTCGTTTGATAAGTCCGTGACTTTTTGAATAAAATATATTTTTTTCGTCAAAGAAGCGTTTTATTTCTCAACATAATCTCCTTTTAGCTCTATACATTTAGTCCAGCGTTTTTCCAATTTTTTTATTCCTTCCAAATAATAGGTTTTCTCAAGGCCCTCAAAATAGTCGTTTGTTTCTGTGATGACCTCTTCATTTGACCCGAATCTCTTACCGCCGAGCCATTTCTTCATGTTTGGAAACAAAAAATAGTCACAGGGGGCTAAATCTGGAGAATATGCTGGATGGGGTAGCAGTTCGTAGCCCAATTTATGAAATTTTGCCATGCTGACTACACACGTGTGCACCCGTGCATTGTCCTGATGGAACAGCACTTTTTTTTCGCCAAATGCGGTCGTTTCTGCTTCAAATCAATATCGAATCTGTCCAAAAGCTCTGAATAATATTCGCCGGTGATCGTTTTACCCTTTTCAAGGTAATCGATGTGAATGATACCTTGTGCATCCCAAAAAACTGTGGCCATGACCTTGTTGGCCGACAGACCCACCTTGGCCTTCTTTGGTGCACGTTCACCCGGAGAAACCCACTGTCTTGATTGTTCTTTGGTCTCTGGTGTGGTGTGGTGGATCCATGTTTCGTCTACGGTAACGAAACGGCGCAAAAATTCGTTTGGATTGCGGTTGAGCATCGCCAAACACTCCTTTGAAATGGTCACACGGTTGCGCTTATGGTCGTGTGTGAGCAATCGCGGCACCCATCGCGCGGAAAGCTTTTTCATGTCCAAATATTCATGTAAAATGTGATGTACCCGTTCAGTTGAGATGCCTACAGCCTCAGCTACCTCACGCACTTTCATTCTCCGATCATCCAATATCATTCCATGGATTTTGTCGACGATTTCTGGCATGACAACCTCTTTTGGGCGACCTGAACGTTCGGCATCACTTGTACTGGTACGACCACAACGGAACTCAGTAAACCATTTCTTAACCATTGAAATTGATGGTGCAGAGTCCCCATAATATTTATCAAGTCTTTCCTTGGTTTCGGTGATGGATTTTTTACGCAAAAAATAATGCTTAATTAGCACACGAAATTCACTTTTTTCCATTTTCGTTAAAATTCACGAGATCGTCTGCTTTCAATGCCTATAAAACGCAAACCAAAAAACGCAGCTTTCTCAAAATTTTACAGTCAGCTGTTAATCGATAACTGCTGACAGGAGCAGTGTTGTATTTAGAGCAGGTGCGCGGCAAATACAAAAAGTCACGGTCTTATCAAACGACCCTCGTATGTGAGCAACCTAGTCATAGAAAGGGACTTAAAATTTGTCCCACTGGGAAACCAAATAAACTTCCACAGCAGCCAATATTCTGTCAGATTTAGCACCCACCCGAACAAGTTGGCGAATAATCCTGTGGATCCGACGTCTGAAGAGAATACATTCCTATGAACTCCTTACACGTAAGATAGCATAATCCCTCCACTGTACATTTGTATATACTATTATTAAGGAACATTATCCACAATATTATCATTTAAGCTACACATTAGGTAAAGTTCAAAAGGAACTGAACGATTCCTAGTGACATTAAGACTACTGAATAAATAAAAGGGTTAATTGGATGCAGGAAAAGTTGCATTCAATTGAGCGATGGACCGCAAAGTGGAATGTGGCAATTAACTGCGCGAAATCAGCGTATGTTACCTTCACATTGCGGCCCGGAACCTGCATTGGTCTCGCTTCGACGGAAATGATATAAACAGTGTCACTTCCCACTATTATCTAGGAGCCCACCTTGAGCTGGAGGGCCCATACAACGGCAGTTAGGGCCAAGTCTCTCGCTAAGCTAAGAAAGCTCGACTGGCTCTTATATTCGAGCAAACTTCACATGGCAACCAAGGCTCTGCTCTTAAGAAGTATACTTGCCCCCACATTTACATATGCCATCCCAGTATAGGGAACTGTTTCTATAAGCCAGCTTAATAGACTAAGGGTCGTACAGTCGCCATCTGCACGACACGCATCCGGGTTACCCTGGTACGTTACAAACCGCGTCATTGAGAGGGACCTAAAGATTAACCTACTTGGGGATCTGATTAATTTCCACAGCTTGTCGCCCACCCAAGCCCGCTGGCAAATGTGCTCGTGGATCCCATCCCTCTCCGACTACTGAAGAGAACCCATCCCATCCCATCTCGTAGGGGGTCCTTTTTTTTTTTTTAAACAAGCAAATATCTTCATTTTTTTGGGTTCCAAAAGGAATCGTTCAGTCATTTCCTCTGAACTTAACCTATTGAGTATATAAAGGGTATATGAGACCAAGTGGTTTCTTAATTACTAAGTACAGAAAGATTAATCTAGTTATTAATTACAAGGTGTGTTATATTATCTTCCGGGTAGGGAGATCGCTGGGGTGTACCCTCTTCAGCCTTCTGAGGGAGATGGGGTTTACTAGCATGTTTGCCAGTCGGTTCGGGTGGACCACAAGCCTGTCGGCATAACGGCTGCTGTGAAAGTTGATCTGATCCCCAAGAAGGGTAACTTTCAGATCTCTTTCGATGACCTTGTTCGTGACGTACCAGGGGAGCCCAGATGCGTGACGTGCAGCTCTCGACTGGACCACTCGGAGCCTATTGAACTGGGATTTGGCGGCAGTTCCCCACACCTGGATGGCATAATTCCACGTTGTAGCTAGTATGGCTTTGATTAGAAGGGCCTTAGAGCTCGTTTGTAGCTTGCTGGAGTGGAAGAGCCAGTCGAGCCTTTTTAGCTTCGCCAGGGACTTAAATTTGACCGACGTGATGTGGGCCCTCCAGGTCAGTCTCCGATCCAGGTGTACTCCCAGGTAGCAGTGCGATGTGACATTGCTGATGGGGTTTCCATTAAAAGTCAGACCTGTGCAAGTTGCGGGCCGCAGGGAAAAAGTTACACAGGCTGACTTTGAGGAGTTAATGGCCACATTCCATTTGGCAGTCCATTCTTCAATTGCATGCAGCCATTCCTAGACTGCATTGGAGGCAGTTTGCAGTGAAGAATGAGACGCCAGCATGGCGGTGTTATCGGCGTAAGTGGCCAGGAGCAGCTGAGCCGGGGAAACTTCGGTATTGTTGGCGGGAGATGGCAAGTCGGCAGTGTACAGGGTGTACAGGAAGGGCCCAAGAACACTTCCCTGTGGAACTCCTGCATGAATCTCTTCCAGGCTGGACCGAGCATCACGTACTGCAACGTCGAACGTCCGATAAGAGGTGAAGGATCTCAGGATGGCATAGTAGGGAGCAGGAAGGAGAGCTTTCATCTTGAATAGGAGGCCCTCATGCCACACCCTGTCAAACGCTTGCTTCACGTCTAGAAAGACGCCGACCGTGTACAGTTTGTGCTCGAAGCCATGCGTCACCTGGTTTACCAGTCGATGTACTTGTTCAGGGCAGCCATGGGACTTCCTGAAACCAAATTGGTGTCGAGGTAAGTGGTTCACTACCTGCGGCAGTTCCATCAGTCTTGCTAAGAGTATTCTCTCAAAAATCTTGGAGAATGTTGATAGCAAGCTGATTGGGCGATATGCATCGATCTGCGTTGGCGGCTTTCCGGCTTTAGGTATCATGATGATACGTGCACGCTTCCATTGCCTTGGAAAGTGCCCTAGCCTTAACATGGCATTAAATATTTTTACTAAGGCTAGAACTCTTTTGCGTGGCAGAGACTTTGCAGCACGGTTGTCGATGCCATCGTAGCCAGGGGTTTTCTTAACTTGCAGCGCCTTCAGCTGCATCATGACTTCCTGCGGAGTGGTATGTCTAATGGGGCGAGCCGGTGCAGTCGGAGTGTCTAGGAAATTAATGATGGCTACGCGGTTTGAGTCATCCGTTAGAGGGGGTCCTAATTCCCAAAAAAAACCTTTTAAAATAAATATTGCATACTTCTGACGAAATAAATTTTCGTTGCATACCCAATAAAATTATATTGTATTGCATACTTTTTCTTGCTCTTTTTCTTGGACAGGTACCTATAGAAACATAAAGGTTGAAAACGAAAGTAAGGAGAGCTAGGTTAGGTGTGACCTACCATTAGACATAATCAAGTCCGTGCCAGAGTTCTCTGGCACCCAAGACGAGTATGTGGCCTGGAGGCATTAGGCCATATACGCCTACGACCTTTTCAAGCCTTATAAGCTTTTGCCATCCTAAGAAACAAAACTCAAGGCGCAGCTGGAGCCTTACACAATACGGTATTGAATTTCGATGCCATTTTGGCCAGATTAGATTGCACGTACTCAGACAAGACATCCCTACGCCTACTGATACAGGGATTAGAGATTATAAGGCAAGGTGACCTACCACCGATGCAGTACTACGACGAAGTCGAGAAAAAGTTAACGCTTGTTTATTTATATATTAATTTTAAGTGTAGTTATACACAAATGAATTCCATACCATTGTAGCATCCAACGTATGACTGTACTGAAGCTAATGTAGGATAGCTGAGGGTTGGTTAGCACGCGCTTGCATCCGGCTCAAAGGTGTCGGCAATTGGGGGGGTTCATAACATAACCGCAACAAGTTGTGCTCTAACCAATAATATAACAAAACAAGTAAGAAAGCTACATTCGAGTGTGCTCGACTGTAATATACCCGCTACCCAGCTGCTTGTACATCAAAATTATTTGCGGAACAATAAAGAACGGCTACAATCATATTTTGACCGTAAAAGGGCATGGACTTACAATATTTATGCAGTCAAAATCTAAAATAAAAGAAATAATTTTTTGCACACATTTAACTTTTGATGCGGGTGGGACTCGAACCCATAAATGCATAATAGTTTCGTTCGTTATGCAGTCCAAAACTTAACCCATTTCACCACCGTACACGCACACACTATTCGGCACAATGCTGCCGGGAAAAGGAGTAAAAAGTATTGAAAACGTATAACTTTTATTCAGGTACCACAAAAATCCAAGGTTTATCACTTAAACAGTAAAAACAATAATTTTACCTGTTGAAGACTATAAATCGAATACGTGCATGTAAAAAACGATATGTGCCCTTTTAATACCTCTTTATATACTTGAATGGAAAGTGTTCTGGAGCACTCTAACTTTTAATAAATTTTGTTAAAACAAGTAAGAAAGCTACATTCGAGTGTGCTCGACTGTAATATACCCGCTACCCAGCTGCTCGTACATCAAAATTATTTGCGGAACAAATAAAAAACGGCTACAATCATATTTTGACCGTAAAAGGCCATGGACTTACAATATTTATGCAAACTCAAAAACTAAAAAAAAACAAGTAAGAAAGCTACAGTCGAGTGTGCTCGACTGTAATATACCCGCTACCCAGCTGCTTGTACATAATTTCTTTGCGGAACAAAAAAACGGCTACAATCATATTTTGACCGTAAAAGGCTATGGACTTATAATATTTATCCAAAGTCAAAATATAAAATAAAAAAAAAAACATTTTTGCACACATTTAATTTTTGATGCGGGCGGGACTCGAACCCGTAAATGCATAATAGTACTGTTCGTTTTGCAGTCCACAACTTAGCCCATTTCACCACCGTACACGCACACACGATTCGGAACAATGCTGCAAGCAGCGCTACCGGCAGCGCTGCTTTCAGCTGTGGAAAACGTTAAGCTGAATAACTTCTGTGTTTATTATCCGACTGTTACCAAATTTTCAGAGATCATGTGGCTAGCTATAGTTATCATGTAAACCGAAAATGAACAATATGGCATCAAAATTGCGCTTGTTATCAATGTTTTTTCGATTTGCGGGGGCGGAAGGGGGCGTGGCCAAAATCCAAAATAAACTTGATCAGCGTGCAATAATAACACATATTGTCACCAAATTTGGTTGTCCTAGCTCTTATAATAGCTGAGATCTAGATATTTACACGGGCAGACAGACGGACAGACGGACAGACGGACATGGCTATATCGACTCGGCTGTTGATCCTGAGCCAGAATATATATACTTTATGGGGTCGGAGGTGTCTCCTTCTGCCTGTTACATACATTTTCGGTTTGAACAAAGTTATAATACCCTTCTACTCTATGAGTAGCGGGTATAAAAATAAATTTTTGCACACATTTAATTTTTGATGCGGGCGGGACTCGAACCCGTAAATGCATAATAGTACTGTTCGTTTTGCACCCATTTCATCAACGTATCAGCTCACACTGAAAAATCTCTACAAATTTTTAGAGATGTTAACAACAAAAAAATAATGAAAATAACGGACGGAGTTCAGTTTCAAATGGTATTTTTTAAAAGTAGTTGGCTTCAATGCACAAAAACGAAATGTGACTCCAAACATGAGAGTGGGCCACAGTCCGACCACACTCCCCGAATTCGCTGTCGGCAATTGCCGATCGTCTTAAATTAAGAGACTAAACTATGACACTTCTTGTCCTCTCTTAACTACTTATTTTCTCTTATCTATTTTATTTATATTTTCTAATTGTTGGAATTGCTCCAACATTCCCGCCCCGTTGAAGAACTGCGGTCTTTAACAATTCGGGAGCACTGCCAGCTTCTGTACTGGGCACCTAATTGCGCCTGCTTGTGTTTTTATCTCCGCTACCCGAACCTTGCCGTCGTGGACCGATGGTCCACTATTGCGGGGGTGTGTTGTCGTCGTGCACCATGACGACCGCCCCTTCCACCAAATTGGCCGCCTTTTTGGTCCACTGCGTTCGCTGCTGTAGACTGAGCAGGTAGTCTTTGGACCACTTGCGCCAAAAGTGTAGTCTGAGCGCCGACAACCGCTGCCACCGCTTCAAGTACGCGGGTCGTGGCTTGTTGCTCGATTCTCCTGGTCCTGATTCGTGTGGCAGCGCAAGCAAAGGCTGCCCGATGAGCAGATGTCCTGGCGTGATCACCTCGCCATCGTTCGGATCGGTGCTGTCGACGAGTAGTGGTCTGGAGTTGAGCAACGCCTCGACGTCCACCAGATGCGTTCTCAACTCGTCCGGCGTCTGATTCGCGTTGCCCGCTCCTCGCACCAGCCGGTACTTGGCAGCCTTCACCGCTGCTTCCCACAGTCCTCCGAAGTGCCGTGCTCGAGGAGGAATAAACCTCCTGTGCACCCCTCTCTCCGCTGCGTACCCCGTCAGTCGTTCCTTGCTCTCCAGGAATGCCGTCTGCAGCTCTTTCAGCACGTTGCTCGCTCCCACGAAGTTCGTTGAATTGTCGCTGAACATCGTCTCGGGTAATCCGCGCCTCCCAATGAACCTTTTGAAGACATTCAAAAAAGCATCAGTGGATAGGTCCGTTACAAGTTCCAAGTGAACTGCTTTTGAGGCGAAACAAACAAAAACGGCAAAATACGTTTTTACAGGGGGTCTCTCCCCCTGATCCTATAGCTGACATAAAACGGCCCACAAAAATCTACACCAGGGACTTTGAAGGGTCGGCCTTCTCGGAGACGGTCGGCAGGCAAATTAGAGTGACGATGTATCAAGTCTACGAAACAATTTTTCAAAACTTCCGCTAGTGTGCCAACCATCACACTTTTTTATCTTCAGAAGTTTTCAAGGTCGACGCTATCTGGAACTGATGAAGCTGTGGCCATTGGTCTTTTTCTTGCATCAAAAAACTTGGCCCTTTAAACCAGAAAGAACCCATAAGTTCATTTTTATCAGTTCCTCTCGATACCAAATCAGCAGGATTGGCGTCTGTCGGAACATGACGCCATACAACACAATTTAACAACTCCTGGATTTCAGCGACTCTATATGCCACAAATGTACCCAACGTGCCAGAATCACGCTTTAACCAGTATAGGGTAACCTGTGGGTCTGACCAGAAATTCACGCTTTCTATATTGAATTTTTTCATGGTTGGAAAGATTCCATTGCACAGTTTGGCTAGAAAAAGTGCTGCACATAGCTCTAGCCGAGGTATTGTTTCTACATTAAGTGGACCCTCGACTTTGCTGTAAGTAACGTAATGCAAACGTATTGGCTGTTGGCAGTTCGTACATATATGCAGCAACCAGATGCGTGACTGGAAGCGTCTGCAAAACCATGGAATTGAACTTGCTGATAATACGAGAGACAAACATATCGAGGATGGCGGATCTTATGGAAATCACGCAATGTCAGGGTGAACTTCTGCCATGCAGTGTGAAGACTCATAGGAATGGCCTCATCCCAATCTATCTTAAGCCTTCACAACTCTTGTAATAGCATTTTGGCCTTTGTTATAATGGGACACAGCAAACCAAGTGGATCAAACAAACGAGACGCTGTGGACAACATATTACGTTTTGTTGGTTTTAGCGATGCGAAACTCCACTTCACGATGGTATTTAAATAGATCCTCAGTTTTAAGAGTAACTTCTTCGCTACAGTCAGTGTTAGAAACCTGGATGCTATGGTTGGATGCCCATTTGGCTAGGGGAAACCCTAATGATTCCAAAATTTCACGAACTTCCCTGCACATGATGTTCAGTTCTTTGATGCTGTCTGCCCCTGCCAGCATATGATCTACATAAAAACAGTTTTTGATCACATCTGATCCAATAGGATGTGATTGTGCATGTATGTCAGCAAGCTCAAACAGGCAGCGTATTGCCAAAAATGGTGCGGATGCTGTACCATATGTAACGGTATTCAACTTATATGGCAGTATATTTTATGAAGTGTTTTCTTCCCACAAAATCAGCTGAAACTTTCTGTCATCTTCGGAAATATTTATCTGCCTGTACATTTTAGAAATGTCAGCAGTTACGTTAAGTTTGAATACAGCTCCCTCTGAATAGTTGGCACCACCATTAGCGTTTCGTTAAGTGAAACTGCTGTTGACGTCTTACTCGAAGCGTCGAAAACTACACGAAGCTTGGTGGAGGTGCTTTCAGGTCTAAGAACGCATTGATAAGGAATAAAGTAATGCTGTTCCTCAGGAGCAGACTTCAGAATGGACATGTGTCCTAAGTCAAGATATTCTTTTATGAAGTCATGGTACATGTTTCGAAGAATTGCATCCTTCAATAATTTGCGCTCAAGTTGTAGAAAACGCCTTTCAGCAGTTTGAAAGGACAGACCGAGAACCTTTGGATGAGTCTTGAAGATAACTGTTTGACAGTCTTCTTGAAAAATAGTTCACAAGCCTGTTGTTCAGCTGTTTGGCGAACAGCCTTCGACTCAAGTGGACATTGATCCAATTCCCAGAAACGGCTGACTAACCGTAGACACAACCGTTGGGCCTTAACGAATTCGAAGCGCTGCATAACTGAGATGGCAGCAATCGACGGACAAAAATAAGTGTTGTGCGTTTCCGATTTGCAATAAATGCATTCAGGCGATGAAGTGCGTCCTCCTTCAGCACAAGCAAAGGACGACTTGGAATGTTGGGGCGTCTTATGTTCAATTCGTGACTTTGTTTTGTCACGAGTTGACTCTTCTGTTGACAAATACTGATACCTTTTGTTCAGTTGTATAGCACATTTGTCCCAAGACGGCAGCGTATCATAATCAAGCTGCTCTTCAAATCGAGACTTGCTGATGTGATCCACTTTTGCCATGACCATATAAATGATCATTCCATTAGCAATATTTTTATCGTCTTCTAACGACAACAACGACGCATATATAGCAGACACCGTATCTATGATCGATCTCAAACTCGATGCAGATGGTTTTGTCCTGCTAGGTATATCGAACAATTGCGAAACTGTATCAAAGAATATAAGACATTTATTATCACATTCTGCTTTGAGACTAGCGAGGGCCTTTGGATAGTTGCAATCCGTTAATTGATACGGCTTAACTACCCCCAATGCTTCTTCTGCCAAACACGAAATTAAATGATTGAACTTTTCGACGTTTGACAAGAAATGGTCATCATCGACTAGACTTTCGAATAGGCACATCAAATTTCTGTATTCCGAATGTTTGCCACTTAATTTTGGCAAACGCATTTTCGGTAACTGAGATCGGTGGCTCGAAACTACGGAGCAATTATGCTCAGGTCTTGGCTCTGACGTTGGCTTGGATGCATTTATATATAAAGCCCTTGTAACGACACACAAGTCCTCTAATGGACCTCTAGAATCATTAAGAGGGCTTAATTTATCTAGCTCAGCCTGTAAATTCATTGCCTTTCTTATATATCCTTCCAAAAGTTCTAATCGACACGCTTACTCTGTTTTATCAGTCGAGATGGTCTTTCCTTTAGTTAATGTTTGAATACGAGCAATATCAGGACTAACTCTGTCAAATCTTTGCAAGCATAGCGCTAATTTTGCACTTGTCTTGGTTATTTGTGGCTTTTCACTCATCTTTTCGAACTCAGACAAATTTAATAAAGCAGCTTACTGATGCCAACAAAAGAAATAAATGTCACAAACTTTGTGAGCTACCCTCGCAACGACGCTGACTATGTAAGTCTAACTTACTTGATACACACACACGCAAGCAATGCGTTCAAGCGATACAAGCGATCCAAATTAAGCAAGCTAAATCTTTGCTGTAACTATGTTTGTAGGAAGTATATGTATGCATGTATGTTTATTTTTATACCCGCTACTCATAGAGTAGAAGGGTATTATAACTTTGTTCAAACCGAAAATGTATGTAACAGGCAGAAGGAGACACCTCCGACCCCATAAAGTATATATATTCTGGCTCAGGATCAACAGCCGAGTCGATATAGCCATGTCCGTCTGTCCGTCTGTCTGTCCGTGTGAAAATCTAGATCTCAGCTATTATAAGAGCTAGGACAACCAAATTTGGTGACAATATGTGTTATTATTGCACGCTGATCAAGTTTATTTTGGATTTTGGCCACGCCCCCTTCCGCCCCCGCAAATCGAAAAAACATTGATAACAAGTGCCATTTTGATGCGATATTGTTCATTTTCGGTTTACATGATAACTATAGCTAGCCAGATGATCTCTGAAAATTTGGTAACAATCGGATAATAAAGACAGAAGTTATTCAGCTTAACGTTTTCCACAGCTGAAAGCAGCGCTGCCGGCAGCGCTGCCGGCAGCGCTGCTTGCAGCATTGTGCCGAATCGTGTGTGCGTGTACGGTGGTGAAATGGGTTAAGTTGTGGACTGCAAAACGAACAGTACTATTATGCATTTACGGGTTCGAGTCCCGCCCGCATCAAAAATTAAATGTGTGCAAAAATGTTTTTTTTTTTTATTTTATATTTTGACTGCATAAATTTTATAAGTCCATTGCCTTTTACGGTCAAAATATGATTGTAGCCGTTTTTTTGTTCCGCAAATAAATTATGTACAAGCAGCTGGGTAGCGGGTATATTACAGTCGAGCACTCTCGACTGTAGCTTTCTTACTTGTTTATTTACGTATATGTTTGTATATTACTCTGAACAGTTTGTGCTCTGCTCAGTGTTCGGCAGTTATATTTTTAGGCGCGAAATATTAATATACATACATACATACATATATACATATGGTCTCATATATTTGCATGGAAATATAATAAAAATAAGTGTCAGAAATTGAGCTGTTTGCAAATTTAATAGGATTTTATGTGTTTTCTTTTCACAAAATCAGCTGAAACTTTCGGTCATCTTCGGAAATATTTATCTGCCTGTACATTTTAGAAATGTCAGCAGTTACGTTAAGTTTGAATACAGCTCCCTCTGAATAGTTGGCACCACCATTAGCGTTTCGTTAAGTGAAACTGCTGTTGACGTCTTACTCGAAGCGTCGAAAACTACACGAAGCTTGGTGGAGGTGCTTTCAGGTCTAAGAACGCATTGATAAGGAATAAAGTAATGCTGTTCCTCAGGAGCAGACTTCAGAATGGACATGTGTCCTAAGTCAAGATATTCTTTTATGAAGTCATGGTACATGTTTCGAAGAATTGCATCCTTCAATAATTTGCGCTCAAGTTGTAGAAAACGCCTTTCAGCAGTTTGAAAGGACAGACCGAGAACCTTTGGATGAGTCTTGAAGATAACTGTTTGACAGTCTTCTTGAAAAATAGTTCACAAGCCTGTTGTTCAGCTGTTTGGCGAACAGCCTTCGACTCAAGTGGACATTGATCCAATTCCCAGAAACGGCTGACTAACCGTAGACACAACCGTTGGGCCTTAACGAATTCGAAGCGCTGCATAACTGAGATGGCAGCAATCGACGGACAAAAATAAGTGTTGTGCGTTTCCGATTTGCAATAAATGCATTCAGGCGATGAAGTGCGTCCTCCTTCAGCACAAGCAAAGGACGACTTGGAATGTTGGGGCGTCTTATGTTCAATTCGTGACTTTGTTTTGTCACGAGTTGACTCTTCTGTTGACAAATACTGATACCTTTTGTTCAGTTGTCTAGCACATTTGTCCCAAGACGGCAGCGTATCATAATCAAGCTGCTCTTCAAATCGAGACTTGCTGATGTGATCCACTTTTGCCATGACCATATAAATGATCATTCCATTAGCAATATTTTTATCGTCTTCTAACGACAACAACGACGCATATATAGCAGACACCGTATCTATGATCGATCTCAAACTCGATGCAGATGGTTTTGTCCTGCTAGGTATATCGAACAATTGCGAAACTGTATCAAAGAATATAAGACATTTATTATCACATTCTGCTTTGAGACTAGCGAGGGCCTTTGGATAGTTGCAATCCGTTAATTGATACGGCTTAACTACCCCCAATGCTTCTTCTGCCAAACACGAAATTAAATGATTGAACTTTTCGACGTTTGACAAGGAATGGTCATCATCGACTAGACTTTCGAATAGGCACATCAAATTTCTGTATTCCGAATGTTTGCCACTTAATTTTGGCAAACGCATTTTCGGCAACTGAGATCGGTGGCTCGAAACTACGGAGCAATTATGCTCAGGTCTTGGCTCTGACGTTGGCTTGGATGCATTTATATATAAAGCCCTTGTAACGACACACAAGTCCTCTAATGGACCTCTAGAATCATTAAGAGGGCTTAATTTATCTAGCTCAGCCTGTAAATTCATTGCCTTTCTTATATATCCTTCCAAAAGTTCTAATCGACACGCTTACTCTGTTTTATCAGTCGAGATGGTCTTTGCTTTAGTTAATGTTTGAATACGAGCAATATCAGGACTAACTCTGTCAAATCTTTGCAAGCATAGCGCTAATTTTGCACTTGTCTTGGTTATTTGTGGCTTTTCACTCATCTTTTCGAACTCAGACAAATTTAATAAAGCAGCTTACTGAAGCCAACAAAAGAAATAATTGTCACAAACTTTGTGAGCTACCCTCGCAACGACGCTGACTATGTAAGTCTAACTTACTTGATACACACACACGCAAGCAATGCGTTGTGTGAGCAAAGAAACGAAAATGATCCAAGCGATCCAAATTAAGCAAGCTAAACCTTTGCTGTAACTACGTTTGTAGGCAGCATATGTATGCATGTATGTTTATTTTTTATTTACGTATATGATTGTATATTACACTGAACAGTTTGTGCTCTGCTCAGTGTTCGGCAGTTATATTTTTAGGCGCGAAATATTAATATACATACATACATACGTATATACATATGGTCTCATATATTTGCATGGAAATATAATAAAAATAAGTGTCGGAAATTGAGCTGTTTGCAAATTTAATAGGATTTTATGTCGAACGAAGAGACAGCATACAATGAACTATATTTGCTCAATTTTTGACACTAAATTCCTGGAGACTTTCTAGCGAATCAGTTGACATGGAACGACGATTATTGTCCATCAGGCACAAAATGTTCCAGTTGTTGGCGACAAAACGGTTGGCGGCTTTTGGTGGTGGCTTGAATCCTACTAATGCAGCTCTGGTGGCACGATACCAACGGCTGGCGTCTTGATGAGTCTAGTTGAATGTTTATTTTTCACCCACACACAAAAAGCGCGAAGCCAACTACTTCCGATAAACAATTTTATTAAAAAATTCGCCGAATCTCCGAGTGCTCGGGCGCCAACGAAAAATCTTTAAGAATTTTTAGAGATGGTGACAACAAAAAAATAATGAAAATAACGGATGGTATTTTTTAATAACGCATGTAGATGGCTTCAATGCACAAAAACGAAAGGTGACTCCATACATGAGAGTGGGCAACAGTCCGACCACACTCCCCGAATTCGCCGTCGGCAATTGCCGATCGTTTTAAATTAAGAGACTAAACTATGACACTTCTTGTGCCCTCTTAAATACTAGCTTAACTACTTATTTTCTCTTAACTATTGTATTTCTATTCTCTAAGTGTTGGAATTGCTCCAACACACACTATTCGGCACAATGCTGCTTTATGATAAACAACACACTTAACATAATACGACGGTTAGCTAAAGAAGGAAGGCTAATTAAAAGAAGCCGATTATGATAAGGTGGTAAATCTACTCCTGGAACCCAGTTGAAACTACGTAAAGCAAAAAGAAGAAACTGATTTTGAACAGACTTAATTCTGTCTAGATAAATTTGGTACTGCGGGGACCACATGTAAGAACCATATTCAAGAATTGGACGTACAAATGAAGTAAAATGTAACTTGGTTGTAAAGGGATCATTAAATTCTTTGGCCCATCTTTTAATGAAACCAAGAACACGAAAATCAACAATGTTAACAATGTGTGTAACGTGGCGGTCAAATTTCAATTTCTGATCAAAGAGAATACCTAGATCATTTACTTCAGTTATTCTTAAAACTTGAGTTAAATTAAAGGAGTAGTTCATGACGTAATGGTTTCCTCTGTAAAATGACATAACTTTACATTTAGAACAGTTAATATGGAGCAGGTTATGACTACACCAGGCAAAAAACATGTCAAGATCCATATAAAGAAAGTTTAAAGTTGTGTCATTATACGTCAGACAAAGTTTCACGTCATCAGCGTACATAAAAGCGTAGATAAAAGATTGTAATAACACAGAAGGTAGGTCAGTAATAACAAGTAAAAACGGCTACAGTCAAGTGTTGCCAAGACCATAGATTTTTTAAAATTAGGAAAAAATTCTGATTGAGAAAACTGTTATTAAACGTGTTCTTCAAAGAAATATAATAAAAAACACATATAATTTTCAGTTAGGCGCTAAGCAGTCTAAGCAGTTGCAAAAAACACTGCTTGGCTCAAGCTTTTTGGTTTCTGAGATATAGGCGTTCATACAGACGGAAAGACAGACAGACGGTCAGATGGACATACGGACAGACGGACAGACAGACATGGCTTAATCGACTCGGCTAGTGATCCTGAGCAAGAATATTTATACTTTATGGGGTCGCAGATGCCTCCTTCTACCTGTTACGCACATTTCGACAAACACAATAGAACATGTATTTAAAAAAAAAAGGTTAAAAAGCATGGCGCCAATATGACTACCCTGAGGAACTCCAGATGTAACAAATATAAGCTTAGATTGGCAATTAAAAAGGACTCTTTGCGTCCTCTTAGTTAAATAATCAGATATCCACAAAATACGTTTTTGAGGAAAACCAATGAGATCTATCTTATGAAGCAATAGGTTATGATTAACAGAGTAAAATGCTTTACTGAAATCAGTGTAGACCACATCAGCTTGCATTTTCCTCCGAAATCCTTTAGTTATAATTGAGGAAAACTCACGAAGATTTGTAGTTGTGGATCTAAATTTAACAAATCCCTGCTGATAAGGGAAAATAACGGACTTACGCATATGTGTTAATTGTGCAGTCAAAATTTTTTCAAAAAAGGAGCTAGAATTATTTAAAGAATACAGATACCATTGCATAGAAGGAGTATAGGCTTCAGTGGAGTAAGTAGATTGAAAAAAGTGCGCAAACAAATTGGCAGCACCCTGATCATTAGTTGCTTTGTTATTTTCAAAAAAAGATGAGAAGAAAATCTATTAGTTTTACGTATCAAATTGGGCAAACTGTAGACGACAACGATTCAAGTAATCACTGTAGCAGCGTGTATTTAGAGCAGAGAAGTTATATCTAACAATGATATAACCAGAATAGTCAGAAGAACTTCTAGTAGATTTAAACTTTTTAAAATACCTGGATTTCAAATTTTTTAAACCTATCAATTCACGAGAAAACCAAGGTGGCCTATTTCACTTAACTGGGTAAGCATTGGGAACACATTGATCAAAAAAATTAATTAATAGATTTATAAAAATATGAGTTACAAATATCCAAATCTGAACACAAATAAAAAGTAGACCAATCATGATTTAAAATCAAATTATTAAGCCTAGTGAAATTGGTCTTTCGAAAGCAGCGAGATTTTAATTAGAAATAGTGTTTTCAACATTACATCAGATGAAAATATAAGATCAAGCATTATACCACTTAAGTTAGAAATATTATTAATTTGAAATAATGAAAGTTTGGAAAGTCCATTAAGAAAATTTATTAAAACTAGAAGGAACTAAGAAATCTAATTGAGATGTTCATGCAACTTCTAGTAAATTAAAATCACCCAAAACTAAAAGAACATCTCTATCAGAGAGCTGAGATGCAACAGACTGGATAGAGGCAAAATGTTCAAAGCGGATGAAAACATCTGAAAAAGGGGGAATATAAGAGCAAGTAATATATATTGAAATTTAACACACTGACACTTTAACACAGATAAATTCAGGGCAATCAATAACGATTGTTCGACAAACAAATCTGACCTAGTAGCTATAAGCACGCCTCCACCAGTTCGATATAACATATAACTGGTTTCAACCAAGTTTCAGTAAATATTTAAATACGGTAATTAAAAGAAACACAATCAATAAACAATTTAGAGAGCTCAGTATTAAGTCCTCTAACATTTTGATAAGCAAAACAAGTAAGAACGGCTAAGACCATGTTCAAGGTTATGAAAAATATCAGATTTAGAAAACAGTTATTGGTAAACGTGTTTTTCAAAGAAAAATAATAAACAACACATATTATTTTCAGTTCGACGCCAAGCAGTCCAAGCAGTTGGAAAAAAACACTGCTTGGAAAAAACACTGTATGATTCACATAAATGTTGTCACCAAATTTGGTGGCTTTAGCCTTTTTAGTTTCTGCGATATAGGCGCTTGCAATACGGTTTTTCGATTTGCGGTGGCGCAAGCAGGCGTGGCCCAAATTTTAATAAAAATTTTACAGCGTATGATTCACATAAGTGTTGTCACCAAATTTGGTGGCTCTAGCTTTTTTAGTTTATGAGATATAGGCGTTCATACAGACGGACAGACAGGCATGCCTAATCGACTCGGCTAGTGATCCTGAGCAAGAATATATATACTTTATGGGGTCGCAGATGCCTCCTTCTGCCTGTTACGCACATTTCGACATGCACAATAGACCATGTATTTTTTTAAAATCCATGGTTAACAAGTAAGAAAGCTACAGTCGAGTGTGCTCGACTGTAATATACCCGCTACCCAGCTGCGTGTACATAATTTCTTTGTGGAACAAAAAAACGGCTACAATCATATTTTGACCGTAAAAGGCTATGGACTTATAATATTTATGCAAAGTCAAAATATAAAATAAAAAAAAAAAAACATTTTTGCACACATTTAATTTTTGATGCGGGCGGGACTCGTAAATGCATAATAGTACTGTTCGTTTTGCAGTCCACAACTTAACCCATTTCACCACCGTACACGCACACACGATTCGCCACAATGCTGCAAGCAGCGCTGCCGGCTGCGCTGCTTACAGCTGTGGAAAACGTTAAGCTGAATAACTTCTGTGTTTATTATCCGATTGTTACCAAATCAAGATCATCTGGCTAGCTATAGTTATCATGTAAACCGAAAATGAACAATATGGCATCAAAATTGCACTTGTTATCAATGTTTTTTCGATTTGCGGGGGCGGAAGGGGGCGTGGTCAAAATCCAAAATAAACTTGATCAGCGTCCAATAATAACACATATTGTCACCAAATTTGGTTGTCCTAGCTCTTATAATAGCTGAGATCTAGATTTTCACACGGACAGACAGACGGACAGACGGACAGACGGACATGGCTATATCGACTCGGCTGTTGATCCTGAGCCAGAATATATATACTTTATAGGGTCGGAGGTGTCTCCTTCTGCCTGTTACATACATTTTCGGTTTGAAGAAAGTTATAATACCCTTCTACTCTATGAGTAGCGGGTATAAAAAGTGAAGATAGATTTAGTTTTTTGGTGTTCCACTCGACACTACTGGCAAAAAAACTGAGGACGAATTTTTCGTTTAGGAGTATACTCCTTAACAATTAAGTCCGGCGACCAAAAATTTACATTACAGAATTTTTTAAAGCTGTCTGCAGAAATATTTATTTTAAACGATGCAATGTCTCGTGCATAGTTTAATTTAAATTTCTCAACAACAAGGTTCGTTATTGAGATCTTAGATTGAATGAATGTTTGTACATCTTCAATCGAAGTATCAGGGTCCAAACGAGAAACAAAATTACAAGAGATTTAACATTTGTAGTTATGCTTGGAAGCATAACTACAAAAGAGCTGCAACCTGTGTTATTTACTAAACTCATAGACACAGACGACGCTGGGAAGTGACGACCACAATAGGTGGATCGATCAAATTAACCGCGGAGGCTTGAGGCAATAAAGGCGAGACTGCTGAAAATTCCGCAGAGGATGTACAGTTTCTAGCCGAGCACGAAAACATCTTTATTAAAAGTGATGTACCTCAAAAACGTAGGGAACACCGAACGAATAGTAAAGTAAAATAAGCAAGTAAAGAAAGCTACAGTTGAGCGCGCCCGACAGTTAGATACCATTAGCCCATTTTCGAAACAAATTATCACACATTTATTTCCATCAAAGACCTCTGCACAAGTTTATCCGCCACCAGTTGTTTAAATTAGATCTATCTTTGAATAGCGCAATCTACATGTGAAAACGGCATAGCTTTACACACGCTACGGCTGAAACAAAACATCGTGACGATGACGTCACGAAGCGCAGCATAGGCGCAAGCAATGGAAGTACGGAAAACAGAAACATGGATAACTTCTGTGTTTATCGGTTAATTCAATTGTACTTTGGAAAATTCAAAATGATTCATATTGCAATTATTTATCTTCATACCAAAGCAGAAAGATGTAACTTCAATACCTCTCCTGATAATCGAAAATGATCGATTTGCGTGGGTGGTGGGCGTGACATCGAAAATTGAAAATAAACTCGATCTACCTGTGGTATGCATTTCATGTGAAATATGGTGTCTCTAGCTTTTGTAATAGCTGAGATCTAGACGTTTAAACGGACAGACGGACAGACAGACGGACATGGCTCAATCGACTCAGCTAGTGATCCTGAGTCAGAATATATATACTTACAAATTTATAATACGAAGGGTATTATAATATAGAATAGAAGTACTCTATGAGTAGCGGGTATAACAACAAATGCCGCCAAAGACGCGCAAGTTAACACGAAATATTTTAAATACGCACTGAAATACACGAAAGTTATTTAAAATCACAAATTATTTGCAAAGATTAGGCAGAAAAAATTAAAAAAATATTGAGAGTAAAGGTCAACACAACCGATGCTCTACATGCCTTCACTTCGGGTCTCAAAAAGTCCCCCAAAGCTGTGGTTTTCCCAGCCCAACCCAAAGATATGCCATCTGCCCTGGCTTTGGCTAGAGAACCATTGAGAGGAGCATGTTCGTAAATTCCTACGCCAAGACCGTGGAGGAGCGAGCGCAAACATCTGGAAACGGCAAGAGCCGCTCCCTGGGTAGGCAAGGTAAAGACAGCAAGGAAGAGCAGGGCAAAGACAGGAATCCACATTTTGTCAGGCGTAAAAAAAAACCGTTAACGGTCAAACCAATAATGACAACTAGACGCAAGCACCACAACCTATGGAGGTCGACTCGTCGTCCAGGTTTAGGCAGCGCACTGAACACAATAAGAACCACCCAAATGATTAGATTGCTTCTAACAGAAGAAATTCCTCGGAACGTTCGATAGATCCAAGATATCAACGTCTTCATAACGTTGACCAAGAAACCTCCAAGACCAAAGATCATAAGCCCAAAGATTACAAGCAGGAATACGAAAAGGCAGCAAAGGCTACAGTCGAAGAGTTCGACAGGGACAATGAGTACGCTCGGAGCGACGACTAACTGAATTTTGTAGGGAATGCTCCTGGTTGCCGTTCATCGAAAGACGGTCGGCTGGGAGAACTTTAAGGATGTTAATCGACAGCTAAAAAATGTATGCTGGTCGCCTGTCCATTCTCGCTGAGTTCAATACATGGCTCCACCGAAATTAAAAAAAAAATGCTTTTAGTTTTCAAGCACACCTCACCATTTTTAGACCGTGGATTTTAAAAAAGTAAATGGTCTAATGTGTTTGTCGAAATGTGCGCAACAGGCAAAAGGAGGCATCTGTGACTCTCCGGCACTACCCGATCCGACGCTATAGCAAAATCGACTGAAATCAAAACTCCGACACCACGTCGCCTAGATCGATCAAGTCTATACGTTGTGTACCGACTTAAAAGAACTTCGGAGCTTAAGGTCTCTGGCTTCAACGCAATCTCAGTAAACACAAGCACCTGGAAAACAAATGAAAGACTATTCAGAATTAAAGTAATTTGTTTACTAGATAGGCCTTTAACGTTTTGATAGGTTAAGGAAAGTGAAGAAATTAGTTTTTTGTTATTGTTTTTCTGGGATGTCGTGGTCTGATTTGGCACAGAAAGATGAATCGGTTGCCGATTCTTTTTCATTTTTGCCTCGAATTCTTTAACCATAATATGATCTGGCCAGAAGTTAGACGAACTTATAAGTTGGTCCCTGTTAAATAGCAGGTTGAAAATAGACTTAATTACAGACAAATGTTGATTAAAACAAGTAAGAAAGCTACAGTCGAGTGTGCTCGACTGTAATATACCCACTACCCAGCTGCTTGTACATAATTTATTTGCGGAACAAAAAACGGCTACAATCATATTTTGGACTTATAATATTTATGCAAAGTCAAAATATAAAATAAAAAAAAAACATTTTTGCACACATTTAATTTTTGATGCGGGCGGGACTTGAACCCGTAAATGCATAATAGTACTGT
The DNA here is from genome assembly GCA_018904095.1 of Zaprionus ghesquierei. NCBI lineage: Eukaryota > Metazoa > Arthropoda > Insecta > Diptera > Drosophilidae > Zaprionus > Zaprionus ghesquierei. Next base: position 490,255 of record JAEIGP010000516.1, read on the forward strand.
TCGTTTTGCAGTCCACAACTTAACCCATTTCACCACCGTACACGCACACACGATTCGGCACAATGCTGAAGCGCCGGCAGCGCTGCTTACAGCTATGGAAAACGTTAAGCTGAATAACTTCTGTGGTTATTATTCGATTGTTACCAAATTTTCAGAGATCATCTGGCTAGGTATAGTTATCATGTAAACCGAAAACGAACAATATGGCATCAAAATTGCACTTGTTATCAATGTTTTTTCGATTTGCGGGGGCGGAAGGGGGCGTGGCCAAAATCCAAAATAAACTTGATCAGCGTGCAATAATAACACATATTGTCACCAAATTTGGTTGTCCTAGCTCTTATAATAGCTGAGATCTAGATTTTCACACGGACAGACAGACGGACAGACGGGCATGGCTATATCGACTCGGCTGTTGATCCTGAGTCAGAATATATATACTTTATGGGGTCGGAGGTGTCTCCTTCTGCCTGTTACATACATTTTCGGTTTGAACAAAGTTATAATACCCTTCTACTCTATGAGTAGCGGGTATAATAAAATGAAAAAAATATAAGAAAAAGCTGCGCTCTAACAATCGCACACAGCTGATTTATGAGACTGTTACTTCTCCACTTGTTAACTAAGTTCATTGTAAGCCATTAAAAAATTTTAAATAAAATGCACGACCACCAATTAATGCATATTCAAAAATTAAATTATTATACCCGCTACATACTAAATAGAGTAGAAGGGTATTATAACTTTGTTCAAACCGAAAATGTATGTAACAGGCAGAAGGAGACACCTCCGACCACATAAAGTATATATATTCTGGCTCAGGATCAACAGCCGAGTCGATATAGCCATGTCCGTCTGTCCGTCTGTCTGTCTGTCTGTCTGTCCGTCTGTCCGTCTGTCTGTCCGTGTGAAAATCTAGATCTCAGCTATTATAAGAGCTAGGACTACCAAATTTGGTGACAATATGTGTTATTATTACACGCTGATCAGGTTTATTTTGGATTTTGGCCACGCCCCCTTCCGCCCCCGTAAATCGAAAAAACATTGATTACAAGCGCAATTTTGATGCCATATTGTTCATTTTCGGTTTACATGATAACTATAGCTAACCAAATGATCTCTGACTCGAACCCGTAAATGCATAATAGTACTGTTCGTTTTGCAGTCCACAACTTAACCCATTTCACCACCGAACACGCACACACGATTCAGCACAATTCTGCTATGAGCTGAGCTATGGAAAACGTTAAGCTGAATAACTTCTGTGTTTATTATCCGATTGTTACCAAATTTGCAGAGATCATCTGGCTAGCTATACTTATCATATAAACCGAAAATGAACAATATGGCATCAAAATTGCGCTTGTAATCAATGTTTTTTCGATTTACGGGGGCGGAAGGGGGCGTGGCCAAAATCCAAAATAAACCTGATCAGCGTGTAATAATAACACATATTGTCACCAAATTTGGTAGTCCTAGCTCTTATAATAGCTGAGATCTAGATTTTCACACGGACAGACAGACGGACAGACGGACAGACAGACAGACAGACGGACATGGCTATATCGACTCCGCTGTTGATCCTCACCCAGAATATATATACTTTATGGGGTCGGAGGTGTCTCCTTCTGCCTGTTACATACATTTTTGGTTTGAACAAAGTTATAATACCCTTCTACTCTATGAGTAGCGGGTATAAAAATATAAGAAAAAGCTGCGCTCTGTCAATCGCACAAAGCTGATTTAAGAGACTGTCACTTCTCCACTTGTTAACTAAGTTCATTGTGAGCCATTAAAAAAATTTTAAATAAAATGCACCACCAATTAATGCATATTAAAAAATTAAAGTATAGGTTCTTAAAAAAAAAAACAAAAAGCTTAAGCGGCATGAATTGGGAATCGAATCACGGGCCTGTCGGCTCAGGAGTTCATCGCTTTTTCACTAAGCTACTAACGCTGTTATCCAACAACAGCAAAAATTTGAATTGTATGGCATTCTTATTATTTCCTGTACAAATAAAGAATTTGCGCTGCCGGAAGCGCGGTTTACAGCTAGGGAAAACGTTAAACTGAATAGCTTCTTTGTTTATTATCCGATTGTTACCAAATTTTCAGAGATCATCAGGCTAGCTATAATTATCATACGGAACAATATGGCATCAAAATTGCGCTTGTAATCAATTTTTTTCGAAAAAATCCAAAATAAACTTGATCTTCTACTCTATGAGTAGCGGGTATAAAAAAAAACATTTTTGCATACATTTAATTTTTGATGCGGGCGGGACTCGAACCCGTAAATGCATAATAGTACTGTTCGTTTTGCAGTCCACAACTTAACCCATTTCACCACCGTACACGCACACACGATTCGGCACAATGCTGCAAGCAGCGCTGCCGGCAGCTATGGAAAACGTTAAGCTGAATAACTTCTGTGTTTATTATCCGATTATTACCAAATTTTCAGAGATCATCTGGCTAGCTATAGTTATCATGTAAACCGAAAATGAACAAAATGGCATCAAAATTGCACTTGTTATCAATGTTTTTTCGATTTGCGGGGGCGGAAGGGGCGTGGCCAAAATCCAAAATAAACTTGATCAGCGTGCAATAATAACACATATTGTCACCAAATTTGGTTGTCCTAGCTCTTATAATAGCTGAGATCTAGATTTTCACACGGACAGACAGACGGACAGACGGATAGACAGACAGACAGACGGACGGACATGGCTATATCGACTCGGCTGTTGATCCTGAGCCAGAATACATATACCTTATGGGGTCGGAGGTGTCTCCTTCTGCCTGTTACATACATTTTTGGTTTGAACAAAGTTATAATACCCTTCTACTCTATGAGTAGCGGGTATAAAAATTGACTATGGCAAGCAGAGATCATCAGAGATCATCTGGCTAGCTATAGTTATCATGTAAACCGAAAATGAACAAAATGGCATCAAAATTGCACTTGTTATCAATGTTTTTTCGATTTGCGGGGGCGGAAGGGGGCGTGGCCAAAATCCAAAATAAACTTGATCAGCGTGCAATAATAACACATATTGTCATCAAATTTGGTAGTCCTAGCTCTTATAATAGCTGAGATCTAGATTTTCACACGGACAGACGGACATGGCTATATCGACTCGGCTGTTGATCCTGAGCCAGAATATATATACTTTATGTGGTCGGAGGTGTCTCGTTCTGCCTGTTACATACATTTTCGGTTTGAACAAAGTTATAATACCCTTCTACTCTATGAGTAGCGGGTATAAAAAAAGAAATATTGCGTGCTGCATTGCCAAACGACAATTAGAGAATCAACGGGAAACGGCTAGTTCCCCACCCTTCCATGATAGCCAGGTGCAATATCCAAATTGGCGATCCCTAATGGGAACTATTGTAATTTAACTCTGGGCCTCATTCTTGCTCCTCACGAAAGAATATCTATTTAATTATACTTCATGACAATTTATTTCTAATATTTTTAATTTCCAATTATTATCATCTTTCTAAAAAAACAAAAAATTATTCATGGTAGCCTAACATTTGGTTCTTAATTTATTCTTTGTGTGTGTGTATGCAACAGCTGAAACAAAAAATAATAATTCACACAAAAAATAATAATGTAATAAAAATAAAAATTATAATTTCAAAAAAGTCAAAGTGTGCAAAGAGAAAAAATATAAAATCAATACGCAAATGTATAAGAAAATAATGTAAACTCAAAAATTAATTCAAATCAAAAATTAAACGATGAAGGTTCAAACCTTTCAAATCAATAATTAAGAAAAATTAAATAAAAAAGAAATATACTACGATATTTGGAAAGCTTGAAGAGCATTTTAAATAAATTGAAACTTAATGCAACAGAACTTTAATGAAACTAAATATGTGAAAAAATCAAAAATTGCACAACAAATCATAATATACCAAAGGAAATAATATGTTATAAATCACTTACAGTTTTAATTTTTCCCTCGACGAAAGATCTTCTGTTTGGTGTAATTTTTAAATATAGGGTATTTATGGTTCGATGGGTATCATGGTTGATGAATGGTGATGTTAATTTTTATTTTCCCATAGGTTATGAAATGTCATTAAATGTTTATGTATGTTGAGTTTTAGATATTTATTTGCACATTGTTTCAATTTTTTTCCTTGGTTCACTTGATTTCTATAGACTCATAGTTTTAATTAAGAGCACTTAAAAAAAATTATATTTTGTCTGCCATTTCATCACACTACAATTTTACAACATTTTTTGTTAGAACCAAAAAAATTTAATTTTAATATTGCAAGCTACGTTAAATAAATGGGGGAGGATAGATCACTCTTTTACGAGGTATTATAAATGATGAAACATAATTTTTTCTGAGCACGTGGGCTCGGGTATCACGGCACTTAGCGTGACAAGATCAAAAAAAAAAATACACTGCCTTAAATTTTGCAATTTCGGTGGCCTTTTAAGGCAAGGGTGCTCAATGTAGAGCTCATCAGATCGCCCAAAAGAGGCCGATATATATTACAATATAAATATATAGGTCGGTATGTCAAAATATATATAGGTATATAGGCCGGTATATGTCGAAATGTATATATATATAGCATAATATGCTTAACGTAACACAAATGCTGTTAATTAACAGGCGAACTGTTTAATGTGCTGATTTTCTACAGTCGCATAGAGAGCGTAACAGATGCATTTCTTACCACACTTGTATTTCGATAAATGTCCAGTGTCTCTCGCAGAGTGTTAATATACAGAATGTTAGCAGTGCACTTTTAACCATTATTATCGATAGCTGACATCACACATTAAATGTGTTGTTAAATAATGTAAATATCGTATTTATAAAGAAAGTGTTATCTAATAGATATTAGACAAACATTCATTTTCGGTTTATATGATAACTATAGCTAGCCAGATGATCTCTGAAAATTTGGTAACAATCGGATAATAAACACAGAAGTTATTCATCTTAACGTTTTCGATAGCTGCAAGCAGCGCTGCCGTTTTTTTGTTCCGCAAATAAATGATGTACGAGCAGCTGGGTAGCGGGTATATTACAGTCGTGCACACTCAACTGTAGCTTTCTTACTTGTTTTGGTATTGAGTTTTCATCCATCTGGATTTGATGAAAACCTTTTGCTAAATCTATGGTAGTGAAATATTGTGATCCACCGAGTTTACCCAATATTTCATCCATAAACGAAATTGGGTATTTGTCGCTCACGGTAATTTCGTTTAGCTTGCCATAGTCAATTTTAATACCCGCTACTCATAGAGTAGAAGGGTATTATAACTTTGTTCAAACCAAAAATGTATGCAACAGGCAGAAGGAGACACCTCCGACCCCATAAAGTAAATGTATTCTGGCTCAGGATCAACAGCCGAGTCGATATAGCCATGTCCGTCTGTCCGTCTGTCTGTCTGTCCGTCTGTCTGTCTGTCTGTCCGTGTGAAAATCTAGATCTCAGCTATTATAAGAGCTAGAACTTCCAACTTTGGTGACAAAATGTATTATTATTGCACGCTGATCAAGTTTATTTTGGATTTTGGCCACGCCCCCTTCCGCCCCCGTAAATCGAAAAAAACATTGATTACAAGCGCAATTTTGCTGCCATATTGTTCATTTTCGGTTTATATGATAACTATAGCTAGCCAGATGATCTTCGGAAATTTGGTAACAATCGGATAATAAACACAGAAGTTATTCAGCTTAACGTTTTCCATAGCTCAGCTCATAGCAGAATTGTGCTGAATCGAGTGTGCGAGTTGTGGACTGCAAAACGAACAGTACTATTATGCATTTTCGGGTTCGAGTCAGAGATCATTTGGCTAGCTATAGTTATCATATAAACCGAAAATGAACAATATGGCATCAAAATTGCGCTTGTAATCAATGTTTTTTCGATTTACGGGGGCGGAAGGGGGCGTGGCCAAAATCCAAAATAAACTTGATCAGCGTGCAATAATAACACATATTGTCACCAAATTTGGTAGTCCCAGCTCTTATAATAGCTGAGATCTAGATTTTCACACGGACAGACAGACGGACATGGCTATATCGACTCGGCTGTTGATCCTGAGCCAGAATATATATACTTTATGGGGTCGGAGGTGTCTCCTTCTGCCTGTTACATACATTTTCGGTTTGAACAAAGTTATAATACCCTTCTACTTTATTTAGTATGTAGCGGGTATAATAATTTAATTTTTGAATATGCATTAATTGGTGGTCGTGCATTTTATTTAAAATTTTTTTAATGGCTCACAATGAACTTAGTTAACAAGTGAAGAAGTAACAGTCTCTTAAATCAGCTGTGTGCGATTGTTGAAGGGCAGCTTTTTCTTATATATTTTTCATTTTATTTTTTATTTAATTGTATGTTTAAGTTATGAGACTAAATATCAACAAAACCACGCATCATGCATTCAGACTTTGTTTTTGTCGTGCAAGAATTTCCGAATGGTCTCATAATGTAACTTTGTCAAAATTTGCGTAATGGCTTAATGACCGAATGGAGAAGTGGTAATGGGTCCAAGTTTTTGCCTCCCTTTTTGAGCTACCTTCATGAAACTTTGTATACATGTATCTTCTATTTGCTGGCCTTTTACTGTCAAAATATGATTGTAGCCGTTCTTTATTGTTCCGCAAATAATTTTGATGTACGAGCGGGTAGCGGGTATATTACAGTCGAGCACACTCGAATGTAGCTTTATTACTTGTTATCATAAACTTTTGTTTACCGGATGCATCACACTTCTATGGTACTATCCAAATAGGTGAGCAATAAGGCGAGTTCGATTTTCGAAAAATGACTTAATCGTTCATTTCTTTGATTTGGACTTGGACTTCTTTGTCGTGCGCTTGGGGGCGTAAGGTTTCTTACAAATAGGATGACAGTACTTGAAGGTCAAACTTTTACCTGAACTAATTGTCTTTAAATTCGTGAATAATTTCAGACCATTTCGCTCTTCCTTGTTTAAATTGTCGAGTCTGAATTTATTTGATTTTTATACCCGCTACTCATAGAGTAGAAGGGTATTATAACTTTGTTCAAACCAAAAATGTATGCAACAGGCAGAAGGAGACACCTCCGACCCCATAAAGTAAATGTATTCTGGCTCAGGATCAACAGCCGAGTCGATATAGCCATGTCCGTCTGTCCGTCTGTCTGTCTGTCCGTCTGTCTGTCTGTCTGTCCGTGTGAAAATCTAGATCTCAGCTATTATAAGAGCTAGAACTTCCAACTTTGGTGACAAAATGTATTATTATTGCACGCTGATCAAGTTTATTTTGGATTTTGGCCACGCCCCCTTCCGCCCCCGTAAATCGAAAAAAACATTGATTACAAGCGCAATTTTGCTGCCATATTGTTCATTTTCGGTTTATATGATAACTATAGCTAGCCAGATGATCTTCGGAAATTTGGTAACAATCGGATAATAAACACAGAAGTTATTCAGCTTAACGTTTTCCATAGCTCAGCTCATAGCAGAATTGTGCTGAATCGAGTGTGCGAGTTGTGGACTGCAAAACGAACAGTACTATTATGCATTTTCGGGTTCGAGTCAGAGATCATTTGGCTAGCTATAGTTATCATATAAACCGAAAATGAACAATATGGCATCAAAATTGCGCTTGTAATCAATGTTTTTTCGATTTACGGGGGCGGAAGGGGGCGTGGCCAAAATCCAAAATAAACTTGATCAGCGTGCAATAATAACACATATTGTCACCAAATTTGGTAGTCCCAGCTCTTATAATAGCTGAGATCTAGATTTTCACACGGACAGACAGACGGACATGGCTATATCGACTCGGCTGTTGATCCTGAGCCAGAATATATATACTTTATGGGGTCGGAGGTGTCTCCTTCTGCCTGTTACATACATTTTCGGTTTGAACAAAGTTATAATACCCTTCTACTTTATTTAGTATGTAGCGGGTATAATAATTTAATTTTTGAATATGCATTAATTGGTGGTCGTGCATTTTATTTAAAATTTTTTTAATGGCTCACAATGAACTTAGTTAACAAGTGAAGAAGTAACAGTCTCTTAAATCAGCTGTGTGCGATTGTTGAAGGGCAGCTTTTTCTTATATATTTTTCATTTTATTTTTTATTTAATTGTATGTTTAAGTTATGAGACTAAATATCAACAAAACCACGCATCATGCATTCAGACTTTGTTTTTGTCGTGCAAGAATTTCCGAATGGTCTCATAATGTAACTTTGTCAAAATTTGCGTAATGGCTTAATGACCGAATGGAGAAGTGGTAATGGGTCCAAGTTTTTGCCTCCCTTTTTGAGCTACCTTCATGAAACTTTGTATACATGTATCTTCTATTTGCTGGCCTTTTACTGTCAAAATATGATTGTAGCCGTTCTTTATTGTTCCGCAAATAATTTTGATGTACGAGCGGGTAGCGGGTATATTACAGTCGAGCACACTCGAATGTAGCTTTATTACTTGTTATCATAAACTTTTGTTTACCGGATGCATCACACTTCTATGGTACTATCCAAATAGGTGAGCAATAAGGCGAGTTCGATTTTCGAAAAATGACTTAATCGTTCATTTCTTTGATTTGGACTTGGACTTCTTTGTCGTGCGCTTGGGGGCGTAAGGTTTCTTACAAATAGGATGACAGTACTTGAAGGTCAAACTTTTACCTGAACTAATTGTCTTTAAATTCGTGAATAATTTCAGACCATTTCGCTCTTCCTTGTTTAAATTGTCGAGTCTGAATTTATTTGATTTTTATACCCGCTACTCATAGAGTAGAAAGGTATTATAACTTTGTTTAAACCGATAATGTATATAACAGGCAGAAGGAGAAATCTCGGACCCCATAAAGTATATATTCTGGCTCAGGATGAACAGTTGAGTCGATATAGCCATGTCCGAAAATCTAGATCTCAGCTATTATAAGAGCTAGAACTACCAAATTTGGTGACAAAATGGTTTTCGGTTTATATGATAACTATAGCTAGTTATTTAACTTAACGTTTTCCATAGCTGTAAGCAGCGCTGCAGTAAAAGTACATGCCAATTTTATTATTATATATTTTAAACTATACATTGTTTATTATATATTGTTTTTGCAAATGGAATTTTAAACAAGCAAGAAAGCTACAGTCGAGTGTGCTCTCCTGTAATATACCCGCTACCCAGCTGCTCGTACATCATTTATTTGCGGAACAAAAAAAAACGGCTACAATCATATTTTGACCGTAAAAGGCTATAGACTTACAATACTTATGCAAAGTCAAAATCTAAAATAAAAAAAAACATTTTGCACACATTTAATTTTTGATGCGGGCGGGACTCGAACCCGTAAATGTCACCAACTTTGGTGACAAAATGTATTATTATTGCACGCTGATCAAGTTTATTTTGGATTTTGGCCACGCCCCCTTCCGCCCCTGTAAATCGAAAAAAATTGATTACAAGCGCAATTTTGATGCCAGATTGTTCATTTTCGGTTTATATGATAACTATAGCTAGCCAAAAAATATATAGCTATAGTTATCATATAAACCGAAAATGAACAATATGGCATCAAAATTGCGCTTGTAATCAATGTTTTTTCGATTTACGGGGGCGGAAGGGGGCGTGGCCAAAATCCAAAATAAACTTGATCAGCGTGCAATAATAACACATATTGTCACCAAATTTGGTAGTCCCAGCTCTTATAATAGCTGAGATCTAGATTTTCACACGGACAGACAGACGGACATGGCTATATCGACTCGGCTGTTGATCCTGAGCCAGAATATATATACTTTATGGGGTCGGAGGTGTCTCCTTCTGCCTGTTACATACATTTTCGGTTTGAACAAAGTTATAATACCCTTCTACTCTATTTAGTATGTAGCGGGTATAATAATTTAATTTTTGAATATGCATTAATTGGTGGTCGTGCATTTTATTTAAAATTTTTTTAATGGCTCACAATGAACTTAGTTAACAAGTGAAGAAGTAACAGTCTCTTAAATCAGCTGTGTGCGATTGTTGAAGGGCAGCTTTTTCTTATATATTTTTCATTTTATTTTTTATTTAATTGTATGTTTAAGTTATGAGACTAAATATCAACAAAACCACGCATCATGCATTCAGACTTTGTTTTTGTCGTGCAAGAATTTCCGAATGGTCTCATAATGTAACTTTGTCAAAATTTGCGTAATGGCTTAATGACCGAATGGAGAAGTGGTAATGGGTCCAAGTTTTTGCCTCCCTTTTTGAGCTACCTTCATGAAACTTTGTATACATGTATCTTCTATTTGCTGACCTTTTACTGTCAAAATATGATTGTAGCCGTTCTTTATTGTTCCGCAAATAATTTTGATGTACGAGCGGGTAGCGGGTATATTACAGTCGAGCACACTCGAATGTAGCTTTATTACTTGTTATCATAAACTTTTGTTTACCGGATGCATCACACTTCTATGGTACTATCCAAATAGGTGAGCAATAAGGCGAGTTCGATTTTCGAAAAATGACTTAATCGTTCATTTCTTTGATTTGGACTTGGACTTCTTTGTCGTGCGCTTGGGGGCGTAAGGTTTCTTACAAATAGGATGACAGTACTTGAAGGTCAAACTTTTACCTGAACTAATTGTCTTTAAATTCGTGAATAATTTCAGACCATTTCGCTCTTCCTTGTTTAAATTGTCGAGTCTGAATTTATTTGATTTTTATACCCGCTACTCATAGAGTAGAAAGGTATTATAACTTTGTTTAAACCGATAATGTATATAACAGGCAGAAGGAGAAATCTCGGACCCCATAAAGTATATATTCTGGCTCAGGATGAACAGTTGAGTCGATATAGCCATGTCCGAAAATCTAGATCTCAGCTATTATAAGAGCTAGAACTACCAAATTTGGTGACAAAATGGTTTTCGGTTTATATGATAACTATAGCTAGTTATTTAACTTAACGTTTTCCGTAGCTGTAAGCAGCGCTGCAGTAAAAGTACATGCCAATTTTATTATTATATATTTTAAACTATACATTGTTTATTATATATTGTTTTTGCAAATGGAATTTTAAACAAGTAAGAAAGCTACAGTCGAGTGTGCTCTCCTGTAATATACCTGCTACCCAGCTGCTCGTACATCATTTATTTGCGGAACAAAAAAAAAACGGCTACAATCATATTTTGACCGTAAAAGGCTATAGACTTACAATACTTATGCAAAGTCAAAATCTAAAATAAAAAAAAACATTTTGCACACATTTAATTTTTGATGCGGGCGGGACTCGAACCCGTAAATGTCACCAACTTTGGTGACAAAATGTATTATTATTGCACGCTGATCAAGTTTATTTTGGATTTTGGCCACGCCCCCTTCCGCCCCTGTAAATCGAAAAAAATTGATTACAAGCGCAATTTTGATGCCAGATTGTTCATTTTCGGCTTATATGATAACTATAGCTAGCCAAATGATCTCTGACTCGAACCCGTAAATGCATAATAGTACTGTTCGTTTTGCAGTCAACATCTTAGCCCATTTCACCACTGTACACGCACACACGATTCGGCACAATGCTGCACGCAGAGCTGCCGGCAGCGCTGCTTACAGCTATGGAAAACTTCAAGCTGAATAACTTCTGTGTTTATTATCCGATTGTTACCAAACTTTTAGAGATCATCTGGCTAGATATAGTTATCATATAAACTGAAATGAATAATATGGCATCAAAATTGCGCTTGTAATCAATTCTTTTCGATTTACAGGGGCGGAATGGGGCGTGGCCAAAATCAAAAATAAACTTGATCAGCGTGCAATAATAACACATACTGTCACCAAATTTGGCAGTTCTAGCTCTTATAATAGCTGAGATCTAGATTTTCACAAGGACAGACAGACGGACAGACGGACATGGCTATATCGACTCGGCTGTCGATCCTGAGCCAGAATATATATACTTTATGGGGTCGGAGGTGTCTCCTTCTGCCTGTTACATACATTTTCGGTTTGAACAAAGTTATAATACCCTTCTACTCTATGAGTAGATGGTATAAAAAAAGAAAAAGCTTAAGCGGCATGAACTGGGAATCAAATCACGGGCCTGTCGGTTCAGGAGTTCATCGCTTTTTCACTAAGCTATTGACGCTGTTATCCAACAACTAAAAATATTTGCATTGTAAGGCATTCTTATTATTTCCTGTACAAATAAAGAATTTGCGCTGCCGGAAGCGCGGTTTACAGCTAGGGAAATCGTTAAACTGAATAGCTTCTGTGTTTATTATCCGATTGTTACCAAATTTTTAGAGATCTTCAGGCTAGCTATAGTTATCATATAAACCAAAAATGAACAATATGGCATCAAAATTGCGCTTGTAATCAATTTTTTTCGATTTACAGGGGCGGAAGGGGGCGTGGCCAAAATCCAAAATAAACTTGATCAGCGTGCAATAATAACACATACTGTCAACAAATTTGGTAGTTCTAGCTCTTATAATAGCTGAGATGTAGACATTCACACGGACAGACAGACGGACAGACGGGCAGACGGACAGACGGACATGGCTATATCGACTCGGCTGTTGATCCTGAGCCAGAATATATATACTTTATGGGGTCGGAGGTGTCTCCTTCTGCCTGTTACATACATTTTCGGTTTGAACAAAGTTATAATACCCTTCTACTCTATGAGTAGCGGGTATAATAAGTAAAAAAACTACATTGGAGTGTGTTCGACTGTAATACCCGCTACCCAGCTGCTCGTACATTAAAATTATTTGCGGAACAATAAAAAACGGCTACAATCATATTTTAACCGTAAAAGGCCATGGACTTACAATATTTATGAAAAGTCAAAATCTAAAATAACAAGTAAGAAAGGTACATTCGAGTTTGCTCGACTGTAATATACCCGTTACCCAGCTGCTCGTACATCATTTATTTGCGGAACAAAAAAAAAACGACAACAATCATATCTTGACCGTAAAAGGCTATGGACTTACAATATTTATGCAAAGCCAAAATCTAAAATAAAAAAAAAACATTTTTGCACACATTTAATTTTTGATGCGGGCGGGACTCGAACCCTTAAATGCATAATAGTACTGTTCGTTTTGCAGTCAACAACTTAACCCATTTCACCACCGTACACGCACACACGATTCGGCACAATGCTGCAAGCAGCGCTGCCGGCAGCGCTGCTTACAGCTATGGAAAACTTCAAGCTGAATAACTTCTGTGTTCATTATCCGATTGTTACCAAATTTTCAGAGATCATCTGGGTAGCTATAGTTATCATGTAAACCAAAAATGACAATATAGCATTAAAATTGCGCTTGTAATCAATGTTTTTTCGTTTTACGGGGGCGGAAGGGGGCGTGGCCAAAATCCAAAATAAACTTGATCAGCGTGCAATAATAACACATATTGTCACCAAATTTGGTAGTTCTAGCTCTTATAATAGCTGAGATGTAGACATTCACACGGACAGACAGACGGACAGACGGGCAGACGGACAGACGGACATGGCTATATCGACTCGGCTGTTGATCCTGAGCCAGAATATATATACTTTATGGGGTCGGAGGTGTCTCCTTCTGGCTGTTACATACATTTTCGGTTTGAACAAAGTTATAATACCCTTCTACTCTATGAGTAGCGGGTATAATAAGTAAAAAAGCTACATTCGAGTGTGTTCGACTGTAATACCCGCTACCCAGCTGCTCGTACATTAAAATTATTTGCGGAACAATTAAAAACGGCTACAATCATATTTTAACCGTAAAAGGCCATGGACTTACAATATTTATAAAAAGTCAAAATCTAAAATAACAAGTAAGAAAGGTACATTCGAGTTTGCTCGACTGTAATATACCCGTTACCCAGCTGCTCGTACATCATTTATTTGCGGAACAAAAAAAAAACGACTACAATCATATTTTGACCGTAAAAGGCTATGGACTTACAATATTTATGCAAAGCCAAAATCTAAAATAAAAAAAAAACATTTTTGCACACATTTAATTTTTGATGCGGGCGGGACTCGAACCCTTAAATGCATAATAGTACTGTTCGTTTTGCAGTCAACAACTTAACCCATTTCACCACCGTACACGCACACACGATTCGGCACAATGCTGCAAGCAGCGCTGCCGGCAGCGCTGCTTACAGCTATGGAAAACTTCAAGCTGAATAACTTCTGTGTTCATTATCCGATTGTTACCAAATTTTCAGAGATCATCTGGCTAGCTATAGTTATCATGTAAACCAAAAATGACAATATAGCATTAAAATTGCGCTTGTAATCAATGTTTTTTCGATTTACGGGGGCGGAAGGGGCGTGGCCAAAATCCAAAATAAACTTGATCAGCGTGCAATAATAACACATATTGTCACCAAATTTGGTAGTCCTAGTTCTTATAATAGCTGAGATCTAGATTTTCACACGGACAGACAGACGGACAGACGGACATGGCTATATCGACTCGGCTGTTGATCCTGAGCCAGAATATATATACTTTAAGGGGTCGGAGGTGTCTCCTTCTGCCTGTTACATACATTTTCGCTTTGAACAAAGTTATAATACCCTTCTACTCTATGAGTAGCGGGTATAAAAATATGAGCTGCGCTCTAACAATCGTACACAGCTGATTGAGGAGAGTGTCACTTCTCCACTTGTTAACTAAGTTCATTGTAAACCATTAAAAAAATTTTAAATGAAATGCACGACCACCAATTAATGCATATTCAAAAATTAAAGTAAAAGTTCTTAAAAAACAAGTAAAAAAGCTACAGTCGAGTGTGCTCGACTGTAATATACGCGCTACCCAGCTGCTCGTACATAATTTATTTGCGGAACAAAAAAACGGCTACAATCAAATTTTGACCGTAAAAGGCTATGGACTTATAATATCTATGCAAAGTCAAAATCTAAAATAAAAAAAAAAAACATTTTTGCACACATTTAATTTTTGATGCGGGCGGGACGCGAACCCGTAAATGCATAATAGTACTGTTCGTTTTGCAGTCCACAACTTAACCCATTTCACCACCGTACACGCACACACGATTCGGCACAATGCTGCAAGCAGCGCTGCCGGCAGCGCTGCTTACAGCTGTGGAAAACGTTAAGCTGAATAACCGAAAATGGTCAAGCGTTTGTAAACAATAATAAGAATACTATATGTAAATAAATGCTGTTGCTGTTGTACGTTAAATAACAACAAAATTTTTTTTCCATCATATAGAGAATAAAATTATCTTTCAGAAAAATATTTGTTTGTATGTGTTATCTGCATTATCTTCACATATATTGTGTGCTAAACATTGCATATGCGTAAAAACATTGGCCGTGCGAATTAATAGTGGTCAGGGCTCGTAATACCCTTCTACTCTATGAGTAGCGGGTATAAAAAGTACGAATAAGTGAAAAACATAAACATTATAAGTGAATTAAAATAGCAATATTAAGTGAGCAAACAATAAAGACAGATCAGCAAAAGCACGAATATAAAGCTCGAACAAAAGACACGTGTTCCAATAGAGCAATTGTGAAAATACAATGCAACAGTAATTACACGAACCTTACCCAATATATCATCCAATAGTGAAATCAAAAACCAACAGCAAATATACGAATGCTATACAATACATCAACCGATAGCGAAAACAAAAACTAATAGCAAATATACGAACCCCACCCAATACATAAACCGATAGTGAAAGCTCAAACCAACAGCAGAGACATAAACCTTATCAAATACACAACAATATCCAAAACACCAACCAACAGTAAATACATAAACCAACAGTGAACACACGAACATTAGCTAAAACACAAAATAACAATAAATACAACAACAAATAATTAAACCTTAATCAAATCAACAAACAACAATGGCAGTACCAACGCCAGCCCCTGTAATAATACTATCCGACTCAAATATGAGTCAGGTTGAAAGGCAGATACACGCTGTCGAAATTTTTAATGGAGATCCAAGCACCCTGCATACATTAACACCAATCCACCCATACCCATAATGCAACAACCCAGATCGAACCCTGTCTTTAATCGACAGAATATCTTTGACCAAAATAGTTTCGGAACTAATCACACTGGCATACCGACTAACTTCCCTTCAATTGATAATGTACAGACCAACAACCCTGAAAAGAGACAAAGACCATCGGACAGTGGACAATCCAAAATGAGTGTAGAAGAAATAAGATACCAGGAACTGGTATCAAATCAACCCGAATACCCATACTATTACTATTATCCATATTATCCGGATAATTTCCAACCTCAGCCCTATCATTGTCAAATGGGTTACATCCCAGATCCAAGCCAAAATCCTCCTTAACAAGACTATGACAATTCTGACACAACACAACAAGAGAGAACAGTACCGAACGATGACGAACCAGACAATACTGAGCAAGCAGAAAATTTTCGGCTAGTTGCCCCGGATCAAGCCAATATGTAATTATCAGACATAATGACGTCGAACTAAAGTGTCTAATTGACACCGGATCCACTATAAATATGCTCACTCGGAATATTTTCCACATACCCATACAACAAACCAACCACCTAATCCATACTAGTAATGGCCCGTTAAATATTACCGAAGCTACAATTATACCACCCAATAACTACTTTCCTATTGCCCAAGAGTTCTTAATTCATAAATTCTCAGATCATTATGATATGCTGATTGGACGCAAATTGTTGTCCAAGGCTAAAGCAGTAATAGATTATCAAAAAGAAACTGCTACTCTTTTTTATAAAGTCCACAAGATAAAAGACACTAAGAGTCCTACAGAACAGAACCATGCTCAAATAGACCATCCATTCCCACAAGACCCCACCTTTTTAGAAACCTCCACACTCCAAGAGAACTTATTCCGACTAGACCACCTAAATACAGAGGAAAGACACAAACTAATAAACTTATTGACAAAATTTAAAGACATTTAATTTCACGAAGGCGACAAACTTAGTTTTATGAATCAAGAAAAACACAATCAATACTACATACAATATCACCGTTTATTCTAAACTGTATAGTTTCCAAAAACAAATCCAAGAAATGTTAGAGCAGGGTATCATTAGAGAAATCAACTCACCGTACTGTAGCCCCATTTGGGTCGTACCAAAAAAAATAGATGCTTCTGGACAACAGAAACTCCGTATAGTAATAGACTACAGAAAATTTAACGAAATAACAATAAACGACCAATACCCTATGCCAAGCATAGACGAAATATTAGGAAAACTAGGGAGGTCTAATTTCTTTACAACAATAGACCTGGCAAAAGGCTTCCACCAATAGCCAAGACAGCTTTCTCCACCAAATATGGACACTATGAATATACAAGAATGCCATTTGGGCTTAAAAATGCCCCAGCGCTGTATGAATAATTTACTCCGTCCGCTCCTAAATAAAAACTGTCTAGTACATATACCTAGATGATATCATCGTTTTTTTCACCTCTTTAGAGGAACACCTTCAGTCCCTTGAAGCAGTTTTCGAGAAATTATCTCAAGCTAATCTAAAACTACAGCTGGATAAATGTGAATTCCTAAGATAGGAAACTACATTTCTAGGACACGTTATCACTAAAGATAAAGATTAAACCAAATCCCGAAAAAATTAAAGCCATACAAAAAAATCCACTTCCAACCACATCCAAGGAAATTAAAGCATTTCTTGGCATCAAATCATCTTTTTAAAAGGTCCCAATAGTAATACAGAACACGAAACCTATTTCAAGAAACAAATCAACCACATGTCCTATTAAGAAATGACCCTTTTCTTTTTGTTCAAAGAATAGCGCTCTTTACATCGAAAGCGATTCAGACTTCGAAATGATCCAAAGCGTGTATACAAAAACCATGAATCCAAAATGTACAACAATTCGGAAAGCCTCGTTTTACTAAAAAACATCCCCACTTATGCAAAATTTAAAAAATTAATCCTAAACACACACGAAAAGCTCTTACACCGTAATACAAAAATGCCAATGAAAATCACCCCTAAGCCCGAACATTGCCGCGATATGTTTTTAATAGATATCTATTCTTCTGAAGGAAATCACTATTTGAGCTGTATCGACATTTACTCCAAGTTTGCCACTCTGGAACAGATAAGGACAAAAGACTGGATAGAATGTACAAATGCCTTAATGCGCATATCTAATCAGTTAGGGAAACCTAAACTTCTTAAAGCAGACAGAGATGGCGCATTCTCCGGCCTAGCCCATAAACGTTGGTTCGAAACCGAAGAAGTAGAATTACAACTCAACACCACGAAAACAGGTGTCGCTGACATAGAGAGACTCCACAAGACTATAAATGAAAAAATCCGTATCATTAAAAACTCTGACGATAATGAGACCAAGTTAAGTAAAATAGAAACAATCCATTACATCTACAATCACAAGATCAAACACGATACTACTGGACAAACCCCCGCTCACATATTCATTTATGGCGGACAACCTAGTCTAGATACACAATAAAGACAACACAATAAAGAAATTAAAATTAACGAAATAAATAAGAACAGAACCGAATACAATGTTGACACTAAATACAGGAAGGGACCATTACAAAAAGGAAAATTAGAAGCCCCTTTTAAATTAACAAAGAACGAACCGACGAAGACCACTACAAAATCACTAATAGAAACAGAGAAACACACTACTACAAGACCCAATTCAAAAAACAGAAAAAAACTAATCAACTTCCCATTTTACAGGCCCCTTGTTCACCATAATACTCCTCCTCACTTTTACAAAACTATGCCAAACCTAGCAACTTCAAATAAAGAACATTGACACTGACCACGGATATCTCCTATTCTCTGACAAGCCCATTTAAGTCCCTTCAGAATACGAACACCATTGTCTCCGCATAAATCTCTCGGATATAGACAAGTTAACTCATTACTTTAATATTAGAGTAACAAACTATACACATATCCCTCAAATTACACTTCTCCACAATAAAATGCTAAGGGAACTTAATGCTGCAACACTACACCAGACAAATAGACAGAAACGCGGACTAATTAACATAATGGGATCTGCATTTAAATACCTTTTCGGGACATTAGACAATAACGACCGAATACAAATCCATAACCAATTAGAATCTGTGACGTAATTCAAATTCAACTTATTAATAGTAATATGCAAAAGGTCAAAGAATTTGAAGACGAACATAATAACAAAGAACAAATGCTATACGAACTAATCCAGTTTACTGAATACATCGAAGACATCGCAATGGGAATGCAACTCTCAGTCCTAATAGCGACTGTTCAACCCAAAATTACTTAACTATGACAAATTAGAAAACGTTGACAACAGTAACATATTACAAACTAAAACTTCAACCCGGATTAACACAAACCAACTACTCATCATAGCTCATATCCCTATTAAACAAAAAACCATTCATAGCATAAACATAATACCCTATCCGGATAGTAATGGCTATCAACTTGACTACGTAGACAAAGACACTTATTTTGAGGAACATGATAAAATCTATAATCAGAACTACAAAGAAGTAAACAATGAATGTATTAAAAATATCATAAAACGAACAAATCCAATATGCAATTTTAGCCCTCAACAGTTAATCAAATAATTAAATATGTAGAACCAAATAGTATCCTTACTTGGAACATAAATTACACTGTTATTGAACAAGAATTGCCAAGAAATATATAAAAATGTTACGATAAATGGCAACAAAATAATAACAATAAATCAATGTAAAATCAAAATAGGAAAAATAGTACTAAGCGAAAATCAGCTGAGCCCGAGATAAACCTTACCCCATTGTACACACCCTTAAACCTAATAAAAACAAGTAAGAAAGCTACAGTCGAGTGTGCTCAACAGTAATATACCCGCTACCCAGCTGATTGTACATTATTTATTTGCGGAACAAAAAAACGGCTACAATCATATTTTGACCGTAAAAGGCTATGGACTTATAATATTTATGCAAAGTCAAAATATAAAATAAAAAAAATAACATTTTTGCACACATTTAATTTTTGATGCGGGCGGGACTCGAACCCGTAAATGCATAATAGTACTGTTCGTTTTGCAGTCCACAACTTAACCCATTTCACCACCGTACACGCACACACGATTCGGCACAATGCTGCAAGCAGCGCTGCCGGCAGCGCTTCTTACAGCTATGGAAAACGTTAAGCTGAATAACTTCTGTGTTTATTATCCGATTGTTACCAAATCAGAGATCATTTGGCTAGCTATAGTTATCATGTAAACCGAAAATGAACAATATGGCATCCAAATTGCACTTGTTATCAATGTTTTTTCCGATTTGCGGGGGCGGAAGGGGCGTGGCCAAAATCCAAAATAAACTTGATCAGCGTGCAATAATAACACATATTGTCACCAAATTTTGTAGTCCTAGCTCTTATAATAGCTGAGATCTAGATTTTCACACGGACAGACAGACGGACAGACGGACATGGCTATATCGACTCGGCTGTTGATCCTGAGCCAGAATATATATACTTTATGGGGTCGGAGGTGTCTCCTTCTGCCTGTTACATACATTTTCGGTTTGAACAAAGTTATAATACCCTTCTACTCTATGAGTAGCGGGTATAATAAAACCAATAGAACATAAGGACATTGTACAATTAATATCAAATAATAATATCACAGTTTGTATAAAGGTATCAATCATAAGCCTCACATCTTGAATTCATCAACACCAATAGACGAAGTAGAATCATAAGCTTCCATTTTAAGGGGAGGGAAGTAGCATAATATGCTTCACGTAACACAAATGCTGTTAATTAACAGGCGAACTGTTTAATGTGCTGATTTTCTACAGTCGCATAGAGTGCGTAACAGATGGATTTCTTAACACACTTGTATTTCGATAAATGTCCAGTGTCTCTCGCAGACTGTTAATATACAGAATGTTAGCAGTGCACTGTTAACCATTATTATTGATAGCTGACGTCACAAATTAAATGTGTTGTTAAATAATGTAAATATCGTATTTATTAAGAAAGTGTTAACTAATAGATATTATCCAAAAAAAATTAAAATAAAAATTTATTGATTGTTTGCATCAACTGGTTTAGTTTATCACATTATGTAGTAGCATAATATGCTTCACATATAACGCTGACAGTAAATTCGATCTAACAAAACCACTGAACATACAATCTTGCGCATCAATACATAACATAACGGAAGGAAACTTAAAACCCACAACGAAGTAACGTTATAACTGTATAATTTCATCATTCTTTTTGCATTCTTTGTTTATCATTTTTTCGCGACTCACGTCGAGCCGATCAAACACTCTGTACATTTAGTCTTAAGCTGACAGTAAAAAAATAAAGTAAAAACTCTGCAGCGTTGATCTTAGTCAAAAGTCAGATCATTAGTTAGACTCACATTCGTAAGAAAACGTAAGTATGTATATATATATATATATATATATATATATAGTAACATATCTATTCAACACCCACACCCCAACCACATATATTATAATTGTACGTTAGAATTATGCAAAGAGAATTATTGTAAAACTCATGTACACATATTAAAATTTAAGTACTAAACACATTAAATCTTAAGCGCAAATTGTAATCAAAGAACAAGAGCCCTTCGATTAACTTTGGCCATTAACGCACATGCCTAGTGTCATGTTTTAAGTCACCCCACACTTGAAAAAGTACTGTTTCCACAGATCATAAACTAAACAATTGTCCCCAATTCTGAAATCTTAACGATAAACAATTCTCCCCCAATTTGGATATCTTAACGATTAACAAATCTCCCCCAAATCTAAACGGAAACCAACTGAAATAATAAAGCCAACTGAAATAATAAAACCTTATTGCCCGAGTCACCGCTCACGCACTTGTCGCAGGATTCTCAAATTACCTCCTATTTTAAGAGAGACCCTCTCTACACGAGAGAACCAAAACTCATAGCTAAAACTCTCTTTAACACACTTCGCTCTTAAGCTTGCCTATATAAACGCGAAGACGTCCCCTTACAAGCGTTCAGTTCTGAGTATACTATCAATAGAGATAGTTTCGCCAAAGCCTCGTTTCGACTTTGAAACCCTATTATCCGACCAAGTGATAATCCAACGGCTCCGGTTCTTCCTTAGCTACTTTGGAAGTAAATAAAGTGTTCAAGTAAAAGAACAAACAATTGTTGTTTTTTTTACTTAACCATAACTCTGAATCTGTTTCTGGCGCAGCCGGTAGGATAAAGAGAGTAAGTTGTGCGACTCGTTTACCGATATCAATCAAGTGACAAAGATCCTTGTACGACCAAGCGTATCTTTCGAGATTGAACCACGCGAATCGGCGCTAAAGTGAACGTGCATCGTAATACAATCGACTTTCATTATCCGCCAAAGAACTACGTGTAGTCGGTGGTTAAAATACAAGAGTTAACCCACTGCATACGGAAAATAAAAGTGTAAAAACAAACAAAAACTCTGCAACATTTAAAACAAAACCAACCATGGCAACCGAACCAATCCAATTGTTGTCGGAGTCTCATCTCAACCAAGCCCTAAGCCAAATTAGGCAAGTGCCCTCGTTCAGCGGTAACACCCAAGAACTCAGCACTTTTATCAGTAGGATAAACTTTATTCTTCAACTATACCCATCCACCGATGCCAGGCAAAAGCATGTATTCTTCAGCGCAATTGAAATGCAGATTGCGGGAGACGCCCAAAGAGTGTCACAATTATCTGGAGCTACAACATGGCCGGAATTGATGAACGCCCTCATCAACGAATACAAGACGCAAAACACCCTGTGAGGAGCTGCTTCGCCAACTATATAACACACATTTCACTCGAAGCATTCGTAAGTTCGTTAAAGAAATAGAATCCAAACCTTTCACAATATCAAACAAACTCGTGTTAGAAAATAATCATAATAATACCATATTATACACAAATGCATTGAACAATACAGTTAAAGATGTAATTATGTGGAAGTTGCCCGATAGGTTATTTATGACTCTTGCTAGACATGACATAACGACCGTATCTAAACTAAAACAAGTAGCACAATCAGAAGGTGTGTACGACATAGTTTTCAACGACCGAACAAAACCTCAAAATAGTTTCAACTTTAATACTAATTCACATCAAAACTCAAAGAATAAGGGGAAATATCAAAATTTCGCAAGCAATGCAATGCATAACTCAAACAACTCAAATCCAAATAGTAGTTCAAAGCCTGCTGAATCAAATCAGCAAGTTATGAGCGAATTCAAACAAAAATTAAGCCATGGCAGAGCCCAAAATTCTATGAACCATCAACAACAAAATGTTAATGCACCAAACCCTCCTGTCAAACGGCAAAGAGATAGTACTAGTGGCCAATACAAAATGGACACAGGCGAAAATTTTCATCAACCAGCCTCGGAATCGGAAAGCGATTCAGAGGAAGAGGAAACCCATTCCTAAAAATTAAAATAAATAACATTACTCTTAAATGCCTCTTAGACACTGGTTCTTCCATTAACATCATGAAACAAAATTTCTTTAATTTCCCCAAAAAACCTTCTAAAATAAAAGTCCACACCATAAATGGCACTATAACGTTAACTCAAAGCGTTTCGTTGCATCCAAGCAACCTTTTTCCTACTAAGCAAATCTTCTATATTCATAATTTCTTAGAAAAATATGACCTACTATTAGGCAGAAATTACTTGGAGTCAACCAACACCCAAATTAACTACTCAACACAAACAGTCACTTTAAACGGCTATCCATTCAAAATGTGGTACGACCACATTCAAACAGATGAGTCCAAGGTTACCAATGAATGCCCCAAGTCATCTAACCCAGAGGAATCCCCTCTAAATACCCCAAAAAAGGAGAAAACCCTCCTGAAAATTAAGCGGAAACCCCACTTAAAACCAGATGAGTCCAAGGTTACCAATGAGTGCCCCAAGTCATCTAACCCAGAGGAAGCCCCACTAAATACCCCAAAAAAGGAGAAAACCCTCCTGAAAATTAAGCGGAAACCCCACTTAAAACTAGATTAGTCCAAGGTTACCAATGAGTGCCCCAAGTCATCTGAACAAGAAGAGACCAATCTGAATCTGAGGAAACCCCTCTTATTACCCCTTACCTAGAAAAAACCTTTCTAGAAATATCTTCTAACTACGCAATAGATGACGAGTTAAAAGAATCCAATGTATTCAGATTAGAACATCTAAATACAGAAGAAAGGGAACAACTTTCGCATGTTTTGCTCGAATACGGTGATATTCAGTACAAGGAAGGTGAAAATTTGACTTTCACGAGTACGATTAAGCATTCTATTCAAACAAAACACGAAGACCCTATTTATAAAAAACCGTACAAATTTCCCCAAGCATTTGATCAAGAGGTTAACAAACAAATAAACGAAATGATAGAACAAAAAATAATTAGGAAATCTAAGTCTCCATATTGTTCCCCCATTTGGATTGTCCCAAAGAAAAACGATGCTTCGGGCAAACCAAAATTTCGATTAGTCATAGACTATCGCAGTCTCAATGAAATAACCATTGACGACAAATTTCCCATTCCAATAATGGATGAAATATTAGACAAGCTTGGACGTTGTCAATATTTCACAACCATCGATCTAGCTAAAGGTTTCCATTAAATCCAAATGGACCCACAGTCAATACCTAAAACAGCATTTTCAAAAAAACATGGACATTACGAATATACTCGTATGCCCTTTGGTCTGAAAAATGCACCAGCAACATTTCAACGTTGCATGAACAACCTTCTAGATCTAATCTATGAAGATTGTTTAGTTTATTTAGATGATATTATCATTTATTCTACCTCGTTAGAAGAACACATAATGTCACTAAAAAAGGTATTTGAAAAGCTACGATCAGCCAATCTAAAATTACAACTTGACAAATGTGAATTTTTGAAGAAAGAAACAGAATTTCTCGGTTACATCATCACAACAGATGGTATAAAACCAAACCCCAATAAAATAAATGCAATTGCCAATTTCCCCCATTCCTTAAACCACAAAAGGAATAAAATCTTTTCTCGGACTCTGCGGATTTTACCGTAAGTTCGTTCCGAATTTTGCAAAAATAGCAAAACCCATGACACTCAAACGTAAAACGTTATTAATACAAAGGATGACGACTACATATCCGCCTTTGAAAAACTAAAGGTACCCATCACGTCCGATCCGATTCTAATATACCCTAACTTTGAACAGAAATTTTCACTTACAACAGCTGCAAGTAATATAGCCATATGGGCCGTATTATCCCAAGAGCATAAACCCATTTGCTATGCGAGCAGAACTCTAAACGAGCACGAGCTCAACTATTCGGCAATAGAAAAGGAACTATTAGCCATAGTATGGGCAACAAAATACTTTAGGTCTTACCTATTCGGAAGAAAATTCGACATATTAAGCGATCACAGACCACTCGTATGGCTAAGCAACATAAAAGATCCTAAAATGAAGTTACAGAGATGGAAAATAAAATTGAACGAATATGACTATAATATCCAATACTTACCTGGTAAAGAAAATCATGTGGCCGGCGCCCCATCCAGAATTCAAATTCAAGAAAACTTTCTAGGAGAAGACGACACAGTTTCCCTTGCTACAGCAGAGACAGTGCATAGCGCACAAGAAGACAATCAGAGTTATATTCCCATAACCGAAAGACCCCTTAACTAATACACAAGACAATTAGAATTCTTAAGAGACGATCATGACAAAGTCCAAGTAATAAAATATTTTCATAGAACCAGAATAAAAATCAGTTATAAAGAAATGACAGACACCCTTGCCAAAGACCTAATCAAAGAATACCTCTGCACTAAAAAATATATGCGTATACTCAAATCATAAGTCCCGACAATTTGTACATTATTTTTAGAAATGTCACCTATTTGTTGTTGTAATTCTTCCTTGTCTTCTCGATCTAACGCACCAAATAAGTATTTGTAAATGGATCCCATAAAATTACTTCTAGGTTCTGTGTATTAACTGTCGAATATCATGAATATTATGTTCGGGAGAAGGCCTGGAATTATCGGTATTATATTTACTTTTATTAATTTTCTTTTTCTTTTTAAACTTAGATTTATAATGTATGATTTTTCTACCTCTATTTTTTTCTTCATAATGTTTATCATCTATTTGTCTTATGTTACCTGTCTTTTTGAATGGGGTAGTCGTTTTTGATCTAACTAGGGGGGATTCTTTAAAGTTGGTGTCTATACCGAAGTCTTGTCTATTTTCATTTAGTTTGTCGATTTTGTTTATCTTATTTTGTTGTGTATTATATGCAGGGGTTCCTGCAAAAATGAAGATTTCTGCTGGTGTTTGACCAGTTGTGTTGTGTTTTGTTTTGTGGTTGTATACGTACAGTATTTTCTCAAATTTGGTGAATTGGTTTTCGGGTTCATTTTCGCTTGTTATTATTCTTAGTTTTTCATTGACAGTTTTATGAAATCTCTCAATATCAGAAATTCCATTTTTACTAGTTGTTATGTTTAGGTTTACTCCTTCTGATTCTAACCAGAGTTTAAGTGCGGTGCACATGAAAGCGGAGTCTTTGTCGGCTTTTATTTCTAAAGGCTTACCCATGTCGTTGAATATGCGCAGAATAGCTCTTTTGGCTTCGAGCCAATCTCGACTGTTTACTTCTATCAAGGAGGCGTATTTAGAATAAATATCAATACATGATAGGAATTGTTTATTATTTATTAAGTAGAAATCCATGAAATTAGAAATCCATTCTTTGTGTTTTGAGAATGATTTCCTTGAATTGGGCGTATGTTTGAATATCTATTAGTTTAACACTAGTCTTCATAACTTTAGTAAAATTGTCGGGACTTATGATTTGAGTATACGCATTCTGAAAGACTTGAAAGTCAATTTCGTTAGGGAAGTAAATGACACTTTTTTTAGTGCAGAGGTATTCCTTGATAAGGTCTTTGGCAAGGGTGTCTGTCATTTCTTTATAACTGATTTTTATTCTGGTTCTATGAAAATATTTTATTACTTGGACTTCGTCATGATCGTCTCTTATGAATTCTAATTGTGTAATAGTTAAAGGGTCTTTCGGTTATATGAATATAACTCTTATTGTCTAAAGTATTTTGTTGCCCATACTATGGCTAATAGTTCCTTTTCTATTGCCCAATAGTTGAGCTCGTGCTCGTTCTGCTCGCATAGCAAATGGGTTTATGCTCTTGGGATAATACGGCCCCTATGGCTTTATTACTTGCATCTGTTGTAAGTGAAAATTTCTTTTCAAATTTAGGGTATATTAGAATCGGATCGGACGTGATGAGTACCTTTAGTTTTTCTAAGGCGGATATGTAGTCGTCATCCTTTGAATTAATAACGTTTTACGTTTGAGTGTCATGGGTTTTGCTATTTTTGCAAAATTCGGAATGAACTTACGGTAAAATCCGCAGAGTCCGAGAAAAGATTTTATTCCTTTTGTGGTTTTAGGAATGGGGAAGTTGGCAATTGCATTTATTTTATTGGGGTTTGGTTTTATACCATCTGTTGTGATGATGTGACCGAGAAATTCTGTTTCTTTCTTCAGAAATTCACATTTGTCAAGTTGTAATTTTAGATTGGCTGATCGTAGCTTTTCAAATACCTTTTTTAGTGACATTATGTGTTCTTCTAACGAGGTAGAATAAATGATAATATCATCTAAATAAACTAAACAATCTTCATAGATTAGATCTAGAAGGTTGTTCATGCAACGTTGAAATGTTGCTGGTGCATTTTTCAGACCAAAGGGCATACTAGTATATTCGTAATGTCCATTTTTTGTTGGAAATGCTGTTTTAGGTATTGACTGTGGCTCCATTTGAATTTGATGGAAACCTTTAGCTAGATCGATGGTTGCGAAATATTGACAGCGTCCAAGCTTCTCTAATATTTCATCCATTATTGGAATGGGAAATTTGTCGTCAATGGTTATTTCATTGAGACTGCGATAGTCTATGACTAATCAAAATTTTGGTTTGCCCGAAGCGTCGTTTTTCTTTGGGACAATCCAAATGGGGGAACAACATGGAGACTTAGATTTCCTAATTATTTTGTTGTTCTATCATTTCGTTTATTTGTTTGTTAACCTCTTGGTCAAATGCTTGGGGATATTTGTACGGTTTTTTATAAATAGGGTCTTCGTGTTTTCTTTGAATAGAATGCTTAATCGTACTCGTGAAAGTCAAATTTTCCCCTCCCTTGTACTGAATATAACCGTATT
Source organism: Zaprionus ghesquierei (assembly GCA_018904095.1). Lineage (NCBI taxonomy): Eukaryota > Metazoa > Arthropoda > Insecta > Diptera > Drosophilidae > Zaprionus > Zaprionus ghesquierei. The sequence continues at coordinate 518,558 of JAEIGP010000516.1, forward strand.
CGAGCAAAACATGTGAAAGTTGTTCCCTTTCTTCTGTATTTAGATGTTCTAATCTGAATACATTGGATTCTTTTAACTCGTCATCTATTGCGTAGTTAGAAGATATTTCTAGAAAGGTTTTTTCTAGGTAAGGGGTAATAAGAGGGGTTTCCTCAGATTCAGAAGACTTGGGACACTCATAGGTGGTCTTGGTCTCTTCTTGTTCAGATGACTTGGGGCACTCATTGGTAACCTTGGACTAATCTAGTTTTAAGTGGGGTTTCCGCTTAATTTTCAGGAGGGTTTTCTCCTTTATTGGGGTATTTAGTGGGGCTTCCTCTGGGTTAGATGACTTGGGGCACTCATTGGTAACCTTGGACTCATCTGGTTTTAAGTGGGGTTTCCGCTTAATTTTCAGGAGGGTTTTCTCCTTTTTTGGGGTATTTAGAGGGGATTCCTCTGGGTTAGATGACTTGGGGCATTCATTGGTAACCTTGGACTCATCTGTTTGAATGTGGTCGTACCACATTTTGAATGGATAGCCGTTTAAAGTGACTGTTTGTGTTGAGTAGTTAATTTGGGTGTTGGTTGACTCCAAGTAATTTCTGCCTAATAGTAGGTCATATTTTTCTAAGAAATTATGAATATAGAAGATTTGCTTAATAGGAAAAAGGTTGCTTGGATGCAACGAAACGCTTTGAGTTAACGTTATAGTGCCATTTATGGTGTGGACTTTTATTTTAGAAGGTTTTTTGGGGAAATTAAAGAAATTTTGTTTCATGATGTTAATGGAAGAACCAGTGTCTAAGAGGCATTTAAGAGTAATGTTATTTATTTTAATTTTTAGGAATGGGTTTCCTCTTCCTCTGAATCGCTTTCCGATTCCGAGGCTGGTTGATGAAAATTTTCGCCTGTGTCCATTTTGTATTGGCCACTAGTACTATCTCTTTGCCGTTTGACAGGAGGGTTTGGTGCATTAACATTTTGTTGTTGATGGTTCATAGAATTTTGGGCTCTGCCATGGCTTAATTTTTGTTTGAATTCGCTCATAACTTGCTGATTTGATTCAGCAGGCTTTGAACTACTATTTGGATTTGAGTTGTTTGAGTTATGCATTGCATTGCTTGCGAAATTTTGATATTTCCCCTTATTCTTTGAGTTTTGATGTGAATTAGTGTTAGAGTTGGAACTATTTTGAGGTTTTGTTTGGTCGTTGAAAACTATGTCGTACACACCTTCTGATTGTGCTACTTGTTTTAGTTTAGATACGGTCGTTATGTCATGTCTAGCAAGAGTCATAAATAACCTATCGGGCAACTTCCACATAATTACATCTTTAACTGTATTGTTCAATGCATTTGTGTATAATATGGTATTATTATGATTATTTTCTAACACGAGTTTGTTTGATATTGTGAAAGGTTTGGATTCTATTTCTTTAACGAACTTACGAATGCTTCGAGTGAAATGTGTGTTATATAGTTGGCGAAGCAGCTCCTCACAGGGTGTTTTGCGTCTTGTATTCGTTGATGAGGGCGTTCATCAATTCCGGCCATGTTGTAGCTCCAGATAATTGTGACACTCTTTGGGCGTCTCCCGCAATCTGCATTTCAATTGTGCTGAAGAATACATGCTTTTGCCTGGCATCGGTGGATGGGTATAGTTGAAGAATAAAGTTTATCCTACTGATAAAAGTGCTGAGTTTTGGGTGTTACCGCTGAACGAGGGCACTTGCCTAATTTGACTTAGGGCTTGGTTGAGATGAGACTCCGACAACAATTGGATTGGTTCGGTTGCCATGGTTGATTTTGTTTTAAATGTTGCAGAGTTTTTGTTTGTTTTTACACTTTTATTTTCCGTATGCAGTGGGTTAACTCTTGTAATTTAACCACCGACTACACGTAGTTCTTTGGCGGATAATGAAAGTCGATTGTATTACGATGCAGGTTCACTTTAGCGCCGATTCGCGTGGTTCAATCTCGAAAGATACGCTTGGTCGTACAAGGATCTTTGTCACTTGATTGATATCGGTAAACGAGTCGCACAACCTACTCTCTTTATCCTACCGGCTGCGCCAGAAACAGATTCAGAGTTATGGTTAAGTAAAAAAAACAACAATTGTTTGTTCTTTTACTTGAACACTTTATTTACTTCCAAAGTAGCTAAGGAAGAACCGGAGCCGTTGATGAGTTTTGGTTCTCTCGTGCAGAGAGGGACTCTCTTAAAATAGGAGGTAATTTGAGAATCCTGAGACAAGTGCGTGAGCGGTGACTCGGGCAATAAGGTTTTATTATTTCAGTTGGCTTTATTATTTCAGTTGGTTCCCGTTTGGATTTGGGGGAGATTTGTTTATCGTTAAGATATCCGAATTGGGGGAGAATTGTTTATAGTTGAGATTTCAGAATTGGAGACAATTGTTTAGTTTATGATTTGTGGGAACAGTACTTTTGAAGTGTGGGGTGACTTGAAACATGACACTAGGCATGTGCGTTAATGGCCAAAGTTAATCGAAGGGCTCCTGTTCTTTGATTACAATTTGCGCTTAAGAATTAATGTGTTTAGTACTTAAATTTTAATATGTGTACGTGAGTTTTACAATAATTTTCTTTGTTATATTCTAATGCACAATTATAATATATGTGGTTGGGGTGTGTGTGTTGAATGGATATGTTACTACATATATATATAAGCCGGTATATGTCCAATATATATATATATATTTTTAGGTCGGTATATAGCGCCAGAATCTGGATAAAAATATAATAATTTAGATGATGGAATAATTTTTGGTATCTTCTGTGGTTTTCATTACCTGGGCTGGCACCAACAAAGGAGACGAAGAAAAAAAATTGTTCAGCCACGAGGTTCGATTTTTCACAAATCTGGGTAAATCTCTGCAATCCTACGGAATAATTAAAATTCTCATATTAGAATTTATCTTATTTTTAGTATTTTTGTTGACTTACGGATTATTTTATTTAAAAAGTTAACCAAAAGTTTCTTTTCGCACAACTTACTCTCTTTATCCTACCGGCTGCGCCAGAAACAGATTCAGAGTTATGGTTAAGTAAAAAAAACAACAATTGTTTGTTTTTTTACTTGAACACTTTATTTACTTCCAAAGTAGCTAAGGAAGAACCGGAGCCGTTGATGAGTTTTGGTTCTCTCGTGCAGAGAGGGACTCTCTTAAAATAGGAGGTAATTTGAGAATCCTGAGGCAAGTGCGTGAGCGGTGACTCGGGCAATAAGGTTTTATTATTTCAGTTGGCTTTATTATTTCAGTTGGTTCCCGTTTTGGATTTGGGGGAGATTTGTTTATCGTTAAGATATCCGAATTGGGGGAGAATTGTTTATAGTTGAGATTTCAGAATTGGAGACAATTGTTTAGCTTATGATTTGTGGGAACAGTACTTTTGAAGTGTGGGGTGACTTGAAACATGACACTAGGCATGTGCGTTAATGGCCAAAGTTAATCGAAGGGCTCTTGTTCTTTGATTACAATTTGCGCTTAAGAATTAATGTGTTTAGTACTTAAATTTTAATATGTGTACGTGAGTTTTACTACATATAGTAACATATCCATTCAACACCCACACCCCAACCACATATATTATAATTGTACATTAGAATATAACAAAGAGAATTATTGTAAAACTCACGTACACATATTAAAATTTAAGTACTAAACACATTAATTCTTAAGCGCAAATTGTAATCAAAGAACAAGAGCCCTTCGATTAACTTTGGCCATTAACGCACATGCCTAGTGTCATGTTTCAAGTCACCCCACACTTCAAAAGTACTGTTCCCACAAATCATAAGCTAAACAATTGTCTCCAATTCTGAAATCTCAACTATAAACAATTCTCCCCCAATTCGGATATCTTAACGATAAACAAATCTCCCCCAAATCCAAAACGGGAACCAACTGAAATAATAAAGCCAACTGAAATAATAAAACCTTATTGCCCGATTCACCGCTCACGCACTTGTCTCAGGATTCTCAAATTACCTCCTATTTTAAGAGAGCTCCTCTCTGCACGAGAGAACCAAAACTCATAGCTAAAACTCTCTTTAACACACTTCGCTCTTAAGCTTGCCTATATAAACGCGAAGACGTCCCCTTACAAGCGTTCAGTTCTGAGTATACTATCAATCGAGATAGTTTCGCCAAAGCCTCGTTTCGACTTTGAAACCCTATTATCCGACCAAGTGATAATCTAACGGCTCCGGTTCTTCCTTAGTTACTTCGGAAGTAAATAAAGTGTTCAAGTAAAAATCAAACAATCGTTGTTTTTTTTACTTGACCATAACTCTGAATCTGTTTCTGGCGCAGCCGGTAGGATAAAGAGAGTAAGTTGTGCGACTCGTTTACCGATATCAATCAAGTGACAAAAATCCTTGTACGACCAAGCGTATCTTTCGAGATTGAACCACGCGAATCGGCGCTAAAGTGAACGTGAATCCTAATACAATTGACTTTCATTATCCGCCAAAGAACTACGTGTAGTCGGTGGTTAACATACAAGAGTTAACCCACTGCATACGGAAAATAAAAGTGTAAAAACAAACAAAAACTCTGCAACATTTAAAACAAAGCCAACCATGGCAACCGAACCAATCCAATTGTTGTCGGAGTCTCATCTCAACCAAGCCCTAAGCCAAATTAGGCAAGTGCCTTCGTTCAGCGGTAACACCCAAGAACTCAGCTTTTTTCATCAGAATGATCAACTTTATTCTTCAACTATACCCATCCACCGATGCCAGGCAAAAGCATGTATTCTTCAGCGCAATTGAAATGCAGATTGCGGGAGACGCCCAAAGAGTGTCACAATTATCTGGAGCTACAACATGGCCGGAATTGATGAACGCCCTCATCAACGAATACAAGACGCAAACACCCTGTGAGGAGCTGCTTCGCCAACTATATAACACAGATTTCACTGGAAGTATTCGTATGTTCGTTGAAGATATAGAATCTAAATCTTTCACAATATCAAACAAACTCGTGTTAGAAAATAATCATAATAATACCATATTATACACAAATGCATTAAACAATACAGTTAAAGATGTAATAATGAGGAAGTTGCCCGATAGGTTATTTATGACTCTTGCTAGACATGACATAACGACCGTATCCAAACTAAAACAAGTAGCACAATCAGAAGGTGTGTACGACATAGCTTTCAACGACCGAACAAAACCTCAAAATAGTTCCAACTCTAACACTAATTCACATCAAACCTCAAAGAATAAAGGGAAATATCAAAATTTCGCAAGCAATGCAATGCATAACTCAAACAACTCAAATCCAAATAATAGTTCAAAGCCTGCTGAATCAAGTCAGCAAGTCATGAGCGAATTCAAACAAAAATTAAGCCAAGGCAGAGCCCAAAATTCTATGAACCATCAACAACAAAGTGTTAATGCACCGAACCCCCCTGTCAAACGGCAAAGAGATAGTACTAGTGGCCAATACAAAATGGACACAGGCGAAAATTTTCATCAACCAGCCTCGGAATCGGAAAGCGATTCGGAAGAGGAGGAAACCCATTCCTAAAAATTAAAATAAATAACATAACTCTTAAATGCCTCGTAGACACTGGTTCTTCCATTAACATCATGAAACAAAATTTCTTTAATTTCCCCAAAAAACCTTCTAAAATAAAAGTCCACACTATAAATGGTACTATAACGTTAACTCAAAGCGTTTCGTTGCATCCAAGCAACCTTTGTCCTACTAAGCAAACCTTCTATATTCATAATTTCTCAGAAAAATATGACCTACTATTAGGCAGAAATTACTTAGAGTCAACCAATACCCAAATTAACTATTCAACACAAACAGTCACTATAAACGGCTATCCATTCAAAATGTGGTACGACCACATTCAAACAGATGAGTCCAAGGTTACCAATGAGTGCCCCAAGTCATCTAACCCAGAGGAAGCCCCTCTAAATACTCCAAAAAGGAGAAAACTCTCCTGAAAATTATGCGGAAACCCCACTTAAAACCAGATGAGTCCACGGTTACCAATGAGTGCCCCAAGTCATCTGAACAAGAAGAGTCCAAGACCACCTATGAGTGTCCCAAGTCTTCTGAATCTGAGGAAACCCCCTCTTATTACCCCTTACCTAGAAAAAACCCTTCTAGAAATATCTTCTAACTACGCAATAGATGACGAGTTAAAAGAATCCAATGTATTCAGATTAGAACATCTAAATACAGAAGAAAGGGAACAACTTTCGCATGTTTTGCTCGAATACGGTGATATTCAGTACAAGGAAGGTGAAAATTTGACTTTCACGAGTACGATTAAGCATTCTATTCAAACAAAACACGAAGACCCTATTTATAAAAAACCGTACAAATATCCCCAAGCATTTGACCAAGAGGTTAATAAACAAATAAACGAAATGATAGAACAAAAAATAATCAGGAAATCTAAGTCTCCATATTGTTCCCCCATTTGGATTGTCCCAAAGAAAAACGATGCTTCGGGCAAACCAAAATTTCGATTAGTCATAGACTATCGCAGTCTCAATGAAATAACCATTGACGACAAATTTCCCATTCCAATAATGGATGAAATATTAGACAAGCTTGGACGTTGTCAATATTTCACAACCATCGATCTAGCTAAAGGTTTCCATTAAATCCAAATGGACCCACAGTCAATACCTAAAACAGCATTTTCAAAAAAACATGGACATTACGAATATACTCGTATGCCCTTTGGTCTGAAAAATGCACCAGCAACAACGTTGCATGAACAACCTTCTAGAAGATTTAATCTATAAAGATTGTTTAGTTTATTTAGATGATATTATCATTTATTCTACTTCGTTAGAAGAACACATAATGTCACTAAAAAAGGTATTTGAAAAGCTACGATCAGCCAATTTAAAATTACAACTTGACAAATGTGAATTTCTGAAGAAAGAAACAGAATTTCTCGGTCACATCATCACAACAGATGGTATAAAACCAAACCCCAATAAAATAAATGCAATTGTCAATTTCCCCATTCCTAAAACCACAAAAGGAATAAAATCTTTTCTCGGACTCTGCGGATTTTACCGTAAGTTCATTCCGAATTTTGCAAAAATAGCAAAACCCATGACACTCAAACTAAAAAAAGGAGCAATTATTAATACAAAGGATGACGATTACATATCCGCCTTTGAAAAACTAAAGGTACTCATCACGTCCGATCCGATTCTAATATACCCTAACTATGAACAGAAATTTTCACTTACAACAGATGCAAGTAATATAGCCATAGGGGCCGTATTATCCCAAGAGCATAAACCCATTTGCTATGCGAGCAGAACTTTAAACGAGCATGAGCTCAACTATTCGGCAATAGAAAAGGAACTATTAGCCATAGTATGGGCAACAAAATACTTTAGGTCTTACCTATTCGGAAGAAAATTCGACATATTAAGTGATCACAGACCACTCGTATGGCTAAGCAACATAAAAGATCCTAATATGAAGTTACAGAGATGGAAAATAAAATTGAACGAATATGACTATAATATCCAATACCTACCTGGTAAAGAAAATCATGTCGCCGACGCCCTATCCAGAATTCAAATTCAAGAAAACTTTCTAGGAGAAGACGACACAGTTTCCCTTGTTACAGCAGCGACAGTGCATAGCGCACAAGAAGACAATCAGAGTTATATTCCAATAACCGAAAGACCCCTTAACTATTACACAAGACAATTAGAATTCATAAGAGACGATCATGACGAAGTCCAAGTAATAAAATACTTTCATAGAACCAGAATAAAAATTAGTTATAAAGAAATGACAGATACCCTTGCTAAAGACCTAATCAAAGAATACCTCTGCACTAAAAAAAGTGTCATTTACTTCCCTAACGAAATTGACTTTCAAGTTTTTCAGAATGCGTATACTCAAATCATAAGTCCCGACAATTTTACTAAAGTTATGAAGACTAGTGTTAAACTAATAGATATTCAAACATACGCCCAATTCAAGGAAATCATTCTCAAAACACATAAAGAATTATTACACCCTGGCATAGAAAAACTTACACTTCAGTTCAAAGAACTTTATTATTACCCCGATTACCAAAAACTCATTCAAAACATTATAAATGAATGCGAGATCTGTAACATCGCTAAAACCGAACATAGAAATACAAAGTTAGCCTTCGAAACAACCCCCGAAACTTTTAACCCCAGAGACAAGTATGTCATGGATTTCTACTTAATAAATAATAAACAATTCCTATCATGTATTGACATTTATTCTAAATACGCCTCCTTGATAGAAGTAAACAGTCGAGATTGGCTCGAAGCCAAAAGAGCTATTTTGCGCATATTCAACGACATGGGTAAGCCTTTAGAAATAAAAGCCGACAAAGACTCCGCTTTCATGTGCACCGCACTTAAACTCTGGTTAGAATCAGAAGGAGTAGACCTAAACATAACAACTAGTAAAAATGGAATTTCTGATGTTGAGAGATTTCATAAAACTGTCAATGAAAAACTAAGAATAATAACAAGCGAAAACGAACCCGAAAACCAATTCACCAAATTTGAGAAAATACTTTACTTATACAACCACAAAACAAAACACAACACAACTGGTCGAACACCAGCAGAAATCTTCATTTTTGCAGGAACCCCTGCATATAATACACAACAAAATAAGACAAACAAAATCGACAAACTAAATGAAAATAGACAAGACTTCGGTATAGACACCAACTTCAAAGAATCCCCTCTAGTTAGATCAAAAACGACTACCCCATTCAAAAAGACAGGTAACATAAGACAAATAGATGATAAACATTATGAAGAAACAAATAGAGGTAGAAAAATCATACATTATAAATTTAAGTTTAAAAGGAAAAAGGAAATTAATAAAAGTAAATATAATACCGATAATTCCAGGCATTCTCCCGAACATAATATTCATGATATGCCTCCTATCGACAGTTAATACACAGAACCTAGAAGTAACCCCCATCCATGCCAAAAACGGTTACCTTATTTTTCAAACTGGATCGATTGATTTGCCTATTAACTACGAATATCATTACCTATCTATTAATTTAACCAAAACCGAAAACACTTACAAAGAACTTATCAAACAAGCCCAATCATTTGAAAATTTACCACAAATTCAGTACCTATTAGAAAAACTCCATAGAGAAATGAATGGTATAAGAATCGCAAAACGCAGTAAACGCGGTCTTGTTAATTTTATGGGATCCATTTACAAATACTTATTTGGTACGTTAGATCAAGAAGACAAGGAAGAATTACAACAACAAATAGGTGACATTTCTAAAAATAATGTACAAATCAGTGAGCTTAACCACGTAATAGAAGCCATAAATGAAGGAATTGAACTAACCAACCATTTAAATAATATTTTTGACGGAGATCAATTGATAGCTTTAATAATTTTCAATTTACAACAATTCACCGAATACGTAGAAGACATAGAACTTGGTATGCAACTGACACGCCTAGGTATCTTTAACCCTAAACTTCTGAAACATGATTCATTAACCCACGTAAATTCTGAAAAACTTCTTAACATTAAAACATCTACTTGGCTTAAAGCTGACACTAACGAGATTCTGATAATATCCCAAATTCCAAGAGAAATAATTAAAAAACCAGTATTTGAAATAGTACCATACCCCGACGAAAAAGATAACATATTAACCGAAACAATACACGACAAATACTTTTCACATAATAATCAAACATACACAGCAAACTCTCAAAGCTTAGTCATAAATAAATGTATCGCAGGTATACTAAATCAGGTCACAACTCAATGTAGATACAGCAAAACACATTCTGAATTCGAAATAAAATATGTTTAACCTAATATAATCACAACTTGGAACCTTCCAAAGACCATTCTAAATCAAAATTGTATTAATAGGGAAATTATAATAGAAGGCAATAATATGATAAAAGCATTCAATTGTTCTGTTCAATTAGAAGAAATACTTATCACCAACACGATGTTAGATTATACCCAAACCGTCTATGTAAACAATAATGTAACAAAACTCGAACCGCTCGAATATATTCAAGCAAAAGAAATAATTGAACAACACACCCAATCGAATAATACCTTTCAAATAATAACACTTACAGCATTAACCATAATAGTCACACTCTTAATATTGTACTTCATTTATAAATACAAAACTATACCCCAAAAATTGATTGTAAAATTCAAAAAACAAACATCAGAAAACGAAAATATCATAAATCCCGAAACAGAAAATAATTTACCCATTGTAAATTCTCCCGTATTATATCCCACAATTCACGCCTGAGGACAGGCTTTTTCTTAAGGATGGGGAAGTAACATATCCATTCAACACCCACACCCCAACCACATATATTATAATTGTACATTAGAATATAACAAAGAGAATTATTGTAAAACTCACGTACACATATTAAAATTTAAGTACTAAACACATTAAATCTTAAGCGCAAATTGTAATCAAAGAACAAGAGCCCTTCGATTAACTTTGGCCATTAACGCACATGCCTAGTGTCATGTTTCAAGTCACCCCACACTTCAAAAGTACTGTTCCCACAGATCATAAACTAAACAATTGTCCCCAATTCTGAAATCTTAACGATAAACAATTCTCCCCCAATTCGGATATCTTAACGATAAACAAATCTCCCCCAAATCCAAAACGGGAACCAACTGAAATAATAAAGCCAACTGAAATAATAAAACCTTATTGCCCGAGTCACCGCTCACGCACTTGTCTCAGGATTCTCAAATTACCTCCTATTTTAAGAGAGCCCCTCTCTGCACGAGAGAACCAAAACTCATAGCTAAAACTCTCTTTAACACACTTCGCTCTTAAGCTTGCCTATATAAACGCGAAGACGTCCCCTTACAAGCGTTCAGTTCTGAGTATACTATCAATCGAGATAGTTTCGCCAAAGCCTCGTTTCGACTTTGAAACCCTATTATCCGACCAAGTGATAATCTAACGGCTCCGGTTCTTCCTTAGTTACTTTGGAAGTAAATAAAGTGTTCAAGTAAAAATCAAACAATCGTTGTTTTTTTTACTTGACCATAACTCTGAATCTGTTTCTATATATATAAGCCGGTATATGTCCAATATATATATATATATATTTTTAGGTCGGTATATAGCGCCAGAATCTGGATAAAAATATAATAATTTAGATGATGGAATAATTTTTGGTATCTTCTGTGGTTTTCATTACCTGGTCTGGCACCAACAAAGTAGACGAAGAAAAAAAATTGTTCAGCCACGAGGTTCGATTTTTCACAAATCTGGGTAAATCTCTGCAATCCTACGGAATAATTAAAATTCTCATATTAGAATTTATCTTATTTTTAGTATTTTTGTTGACTTACGGATTATTTTATTTAAAAAGCTAACCAAAAGTTTCTTTTCTATAAAAAGAAAAATAACAGCCAAAATTTTAAAGTTGAAGATAGAGACGCGTCTGTCGTCGAAGGCCGCTGGATCTTAAAAGAACGACAGCCCATGGTGATCGATAGCTCGATCGGCCTTGACCTACCTAATAATGCAATTCGATAGGCAGCACTGCATTCTGCATTTATCTGTGATCAGCTGATCTGCTATTTTGATCATGGATGGCGCTGCGGCCCTAGAGATTCGCAATAGATGGTGCTGGGTAGATCAAGTTCACCAATAGATGGTGCTACACTTTTAAGCTTTTCTATTGCTCATTTACTCATAGAGTAGAAGGGTATTATAACTTTGTTCAAACCGAAAATGTATGTAACAGGCAGAAGGAGACACCTCCGACCCCATAAAGTATATATATTCTGGCTCAGGATCAACAGCCGAGTCGATATAGCCATGCCCGTCTGTCCGTCTGTCCGTCTGTACGTCTAGATCTCAGCTATTACAAAAGGTAGAGACACCTAATTTCCTGTATACCATAGGTAGATCGAGTTTATTTTCAATTTTCGATGTCGCGCCCACCGCCCACGCAAAACGATAATTACGATTATTAGGAAAAGTATTGAAGTTATGGCTTTCTGCTTTGGTATAAACATAGATAATTACAATATAAATCTATTTTCAAAATTACAATCCGATCGAACAATAAACACAGAAGATATTCATCTAAACGTTTTCCATAGTTACACTCTTTGCTCCTTTGCAGCATATCGTGACGTCATCGTCAAATTTCCACATTTTTCCTAAATTTGCGTATTATTTAAAATGCATTAAGAATATTTAAAGCTTTTAAAAATGTTTTAAAAATATTAACTGTCAATTTTCTTAACTTCAAAATATTTAAAAATTTCTATAATTTATTAAAATATTTTTTTTATACTTCCCACTTTTCCAAAGTTCCATAATTTTTAAAATTGCTTATCAATGAAAAAGGGATTAACTCTTTGTTTCCCTTTTGATTTTTTTTGCCTTTCTTATCATTTCTAATATTCTAATATTCTATTCTAATATTCAGTTACCACTGTATTTAGTTAGTGGTTTCGGCACGTTACTCTTACTGCTAAGAGATGTTGTGCCAGCGCTGATACTTTTGATTGAATTCCCAGCAGCATGCGTTGCAAGACTCCCCATACAGCGCCAACTGCCTGCGCCAACTACCTGTGCCTGCATCTGCGTGTACGTCGGCGTCGATTGTAATCAACACGCTGGGATCAATCAGCAAACTTTAAAACTGAACGCCACACAGCAGTCAGCTCGAATGAATCCATCAAACGTATCAATCATGATGACAGGTCACAGTGCGAGCACAGTATAACTGGAAAAGACCAGGCCAGACCAGACACAGGTAGGACCAGACAACAGGCAGCAGGTCCAGTTTTAGCTTTTCCTAACATGTCTGTGAAACGTCTCAGTTGTTGTTTTTGTTGTAGTTGGCGTTGCCTCACTTGTGAAGTCTCCACGCACGTTGCGCCCATTAAATTCGAATAATCTTAGTTGTTGTTGCTTTTTTTTATCAATCTCCCCACTCTGGACTCGAGTTGCAACTGTCGCATATAGCAGCTGGACACGGTGCTTGTGTGAGACGCTGCAGGCAGGCAGGCAGCATCAGCCCAACTGATTTGAAATTCTAAAGTGATTTTGATTACTTGAGGTATTGATATTTTGACTTGTACGTTGATTAGATAGTTGAAGGCTTGTTAGATGCATGTCAGCAGCAGCAGCGGCCTTAGACCGGTCTCACTGGCTGCATGTCTTGGTCTTGGTCTCTACGTCTCCATTTTCGTCTGCATCTGCGTGATGCGCCTGGCTTGATGTTGATTATAATTTAATTATAAGCAATCTGTAACAAGTAAATGGCTTGCATGGTGCTCTCACTCCATGGCACTCCTGGTCATGGCGCATAATTTAGCAGGCAGGTGTGAAAAAGCTTCATTAGCTTAGACGTCTCAGTCCGAGCCCGCTGCATGACTAATAATTGTCATGGGCCGGTCACATTCTGCTCTCTTGCCACATTTGCCACCGGCACAAACCATACTTATTCTCAATCTGCTTGGCTTGGGCAGCCACGATGTCTGCTAACGAAAGTTGCAGACATTTGAGTGACTGAAGCAAGGCAAAATGCTGTAGAAATTTCCCCTTGCGATTTGCGGCTAATCCCATGGAAAATAATATAGACTTAAGACTTACTGGCTTTATATGTAGAATTTGTAGCAAGGAGGTACCAAGCGATACAATTCTATTAAAACGATTCAAGTAGGCTGAGTTGCTTCTGTCTTAATTTCTGACTACGTAAGCTCTCAATGTGTTTGGATTTTCAGTCCGCTCTCAGCTCTCAATTGAGACTGGACTGGGTTTTTTTTTTCTCTGGGTGAGACTGGAATCTCTTTTTTTTTCTCAGGGTGGGACTGGAATCTCTTTTTTTTTGACTCTTCTTTTTTTTCGTAGTGCATTTGCATTAAAGTTTGACTTTTTTAACAAGTAGAGCAATTCTCTTCATTTTTGGATAAGTACACAAAAATGTTTCATATCATCGTTTTTTTTTTTTATACCCGGTACTTCTGCAGCAATGGCTTAAGCTTGCGCATGCTCTTGACGCTCAACTTGTGTGTCTCAAAGAGTGAGATTGTCGCCTGCGAATAATCGTTGCCATAGAGTTTGCCCATGGCCAGAGCCACATCGCGCTGGGTGAAGCCGAGCTCGATGCGACGCTGCTTGAAGGTCTTCGCAAACTGATCGAGCTCCATAACTATTCAACAAATTATTTAATTTCTTTTTTACACTAACTGAATTTTTCGAATTTTTGGTCTTGGTTTACTATATTGTTTGTTTCCTTGTTTGCTTTGTTTTCAATCTATAGTAATGTTTGCTTTGTTTTCAATCTATAGTAATAATATATTTAATTTAATATCTTTTCTATAACGACTTTTAAATATATTTGGTAAAACTTTTAACTACATTTTAAATATATATACAGTGGTGGCCTTTTATTTAGCACACTATTTAGCAGCACACTTCAACATGAATTTTTACCGATTGTATAGTGAATACCAATTTTTTTTCTGGTTGTTGCCTTATTAGTTGTCGTCGTTTTTTTTCTGCGTTGGTTTAAATGAATTAACTATGATTTTCAGCTGGACATGAGTTTAGCACACTTATACTTTTTTTATTAATTTATTAAGCAGAATGAGAAAACATAAGAAAGGGGACTAATATTTTGTTGGATATCCTTTGTTTTTGATAACTACATCCAATCTTCTGTGCTGACTCTCCACTAAAGCAGCGCATCTGTTCTGCGGAATACTGTACCACGCTTCTCGGATAGCTATCCACAAATCATTCAAACTGCCCAGATTTTTGGTGCGAATGTGCTGCTCAACATCATTCTAGAGATTCTCTATCGGATTGAGGTCCGGTGACTGAGCTGGCCACTTCAGCGTAACAAAAGGCAACTTTTCATAAGCCGTGAGGTGTGCTTAGGATCGTTGTCGTGCATAAAACGCCATGATAATGGCATATTGTCCTCGGAATATGGCACCATTATATCCTCTATAATTTCTTTATAGACGTATTGGTCCACACGAGTGTCTATCCGGTAAATCATTGATACATATTTTTAATAACATTTAAATTTTTAATTAAAATAAATAGGTAATACTAAATATGCGAGTCCTTAAAAGAAAGAACAAAGAAAATAAAAAAAAGAAACGAAAAAATAGAAAAAAAAGAAAGAAAATTTCTTTCTTTTCTAGAAAGAAAAAGAAAATTTGGTAACAATCGGATAATAAACACAGAAGTTATTCAGCTTAACGTTTTCCATAGCTGTAAGCAGCGCTGCCGTCAGCGGTGCTTGCAGCATTGTGCCGAATCGTGTGTGCGTGTACGGTGGTGAAATGGGTTAAGTTGTGGACTGAAAAACGAACAGTACTATTATGCATTTACGGGTTCGAGTCCCGCCCGCATCAAAAATTAAATGTGTGCAAAAATGTTTTTTTTTTATTTTATATTTTGACTTTGCATAAATATTATAAGTCCATAGCCTTTTACGGTAAAAATATGATTGTAGCCCATTTTTTGTTCCGCAAATAAATTATGTACAAGCAGCTGGGTAGCGGGTATATTACAGTCGAGCACACTCGACTGTAGCTTTCTTACTTGTTATACCTGCTTCTCATAGAGTAGAAGGGCATTATAACTTTGTTCTACTCGAAAATGTATGTAACAGGCAGAAGGAGAAACCTCCGGATAAGCAGCCGAGTCGATATAGCCATGTCCGTCTGTCCGTCTGTCTGTTCGTGTGAACATCTAGATCTCAGCTATTTTAAGAGCTAGAACTACCAAATTTGGTGACAAAATGTGTTATTATTGTACGCGGATCAAGTTTATTTTGAATTTTGGCCACGCCCCCTTCCGCCCCTGTAAATCGAATTTTTGAATATGCATTAATTAGTGGTCGTCCATTTTATTTAAAAATTTTTTAATGGCTCACAATGAACTTAGTTAACAAGTGGAGAAGTGACAGTCTCTTAAATCAGCTGTGTGCGATTGTTAGAGCGCAGCTTTTTCTTATATTTTTATACCCGCTACTCATAGAGTAGAAGGGTATTATAAATTTGTTCAAACCGAAAATGTATGTAGCAGGC
Organism: Zaprionus ghesquierei; assembly: GCA_018904095.1. Lineage (NCBI taxonomy): Eukaryota > Metazoa > Arthropoda > Insecta > Diptera > Drosophilidae > Zaprionus > Zaprionus ghesquierei. Next base: position 534,675 of record JAEIGP010000516.1, read on the forward strand.
AGAAGGAGACACCTCCGACCCCATAAAGTATATATATTCTGGCTCAGGATCAACAGCCGAGTCGATAAAGCCATGTCTGTCTGTCCGTCTGTCTGTCTGTTCGTCTGTCTGTCCGTGTGAAAATCTAGATCTCAGCTATTATAAGAGCTAGAACTACCAAATTTGGTAACAGTATGTGTTATTATTGCACGCTGATTGCACCCTGTAAATCGAAAAAAATTGATTACAAGCGCAATTTTGATGCCATATTGTTCATTTTCGGTTTATATGATAACTATAGCTAGCCAGATGATCTCTGAAAATTTGGTAACAATCGGATAATAAACACAGAAGCTATTCAGTTTAACGATTTCCCTAGCAAGTCTACTGCAAGTCTACAAGGGAACTATTGTCTATCGCTGACAAGTCTTCAGTAAATGTTCGGGAAAGAGCGTCAGGGACGACGTTTTTATTACCCTTTCAATGTTCAATATATATAATAATAAAGCTGCTAGACATTCTTTTTCTGTCACTGAGTAGTTTCGCTGACACAGATTAAGCTTTTTCGACATGTACGAAATTGGCACATCGTAACCGTTGTCATTAAGCTGCATTAGCACACTTACACCAGTATAGAATATAGAATGAATTGAATATAGAATGGACGCATGAAGTCAGGTGTGTGCAACACCGGGGCTGTACTCATCTTTTTCTTCAGCGCTTCAAATGATTCATTGGCTGTATCGGACCATTGAAAGCGTTGTTTGCTCTTAAGAGAATCGGTTAAGGGTGTAGCTAGGGAAGCAAAGTTATGTATGAACTTCTGGTACCACCCTGTCATACCAAGAAATCGGCGCAATTGCTTAACGGAACGTGGCGATGGATAACTTAATATGGCAGATATTTTATCTGGGTCCATGGCTATAATTCCGTTACCTATAATGTGTGCTAAATTTTTCACCTCCCTCTTACAGAATTCGCTTTTCTGCACATTGATAGTCAATCCAGCGTTCTTTAAACGTGTTGCTGTGTTGGAAAGTACTGTCATATGACGTTCGAACGTATCGGATACTATCAATAGATCATCCAGGTAAATAAATTACCGTAAACTGATAGAGGGGTCTACCAGGCACTGAAAAGGCAGTTTTATCCCTTGAAGTGGTATCTAAGGGGACTTGCCAATAAGCATCTTTCAGATCAAGGCTCGTTATATAGGTTGCTTTTGGGAGTCGACTAAGAAGTCCTTCAATTATTGGCATTGGAAAAGCATCTTTACGCGTAACCTGATTAAGTTTGCGACTGTCAAGACACAATCGTACTTTTCCAGGTTTTCGCACCAACACAACGGGTGATGACCATGCACTATTTGACTCTTCAATCACTCCTAATTGAAGCATTCTGTCTAGCTCATCATACATCTGCTCAATGGCAGGGGATACGGGGTAATGCCTTTGCTTTATCGGCACAGCATCGCCAACATTAATAGATTGAGCTAACAGTGCAGTTTTACCTAACCCTTTTTCTACGAATGACGGAAACTTTTTTATAGTGATATTCAACTGTTCCTGCTGCTCTATAGATAAGGAATAGAAAATATTCGCGTCATTAACAGAAATACCATTCGTCCGCATTTCATTACAAATGCCGACGGGTAACAAATTAAAACCTGTCCAAAAGTCAATTCCTAAATTTAACGATTGCTTTAAGGACGGAACAATATAGAACGTCAAGGATTTAGTAACTCCATTTTACTCAACTATAGTCAAAAATTTTCCAATTATATTTTGCGATTTTCCATCTGCAGTTTGTACATTGGTATTTACTGTAACATAGCTTAACTCGCTCTGCAATATCTCTGCGGAAAAACTTCCTCCAATACAACTTATTGAAGCGCCTGTATCCATTAATCCAGACAATGAACGACCTAACACATATACGTTAGCATAAGGACGTGCATCAACCGCCTTCATGGATGATACGATCATATTTTTAATTTTAAGTTGGTTGTAGTAATTTTAATTCGATGAGCAGACCGATTACCATTTTGCAAAGAGTCATCAGTGGAGTTGGTAGGGGTAATTGTCTCGGAAAACGGAACGTCTGGGATATTTGTCAAATCAGGTAGTATTTGGGAAGAACAACTAACAGTTACTCGTTGTTGGTTGCTGTTGACTTCGTCGGTTTGCGTACCCCTTTCCAAGATGCACGCGCTTGGCAGTTTTTTGAAGAACTGCACTGAGGACAAGACGGTCGATATCTATCTGCCTTTCCGCAACCGTAGCAGAACACTCTACGTTCCTTGAGACAGTCTTGATATCGGTGGCCAGCGGTTCCACAATTCCAACAGGATAAACTAACTGCAGCCAACTCGACATCGTCTTCCACCGATTCATCCTCGGTTGTCACTTCAACCTCATTTACGAAACGACGCGGGGCCGGTTGAGGCTTTCGCATCACAGGCCTTAGCGATTGCATAAAGGCTTCTCGCGTACGCACCATACGCCGAAGCTGAGCAATGCTGCTTATCTGCTGATATAACAGCTCGTGTTGAATATCAGGCAAAAGATTGGAGCGGATAGTTTCAAGAAGTGACGAATCAGATAGAGGAACAGAAAGTTTATCTGATAATAAAACAACACTTTCATAAAATTCATCAAAAGTTTCTCCATCTTTTTACTTTCTGCGATGAATTTCAGCTCGGTTGCTCTCGTCTGTGAGTTCTTCTTTAAATTCTCACATAGCGCATTCCAATGTACTTTTCGATGGTATCGCCAATACCAATCACTTGCACAGCCTTCAAACAAGGTGCTTATATCGCTTGTCAATAAAGCAAAATTGCCTTCTAAAGACTGATTAGTCAGAGCCTCTACTCGATTCAGAAAGTCTTCCACATTTATGCCAGATCTACCTGAAAACCGAATTTTCCAGCTTCCTATTATTTGGCTTACCCGATCTAAGCGAATTACGGAACCTGTAGGAAACATCTCGGTTGAGTTACCGGGCTTCTAGGCATCTGGGTTGGAACTTCATTGGACGGAGGGGAAGTTGATACTTCCAATCTGAGATTATTGGTTAATGCGGCTATCATACTATCATACTTGGTTGTGCCGAAGCTCTGCCATTTGGTGCTTCTGGAACAGAAGGGTCACCTTCCATGTTGGCTTTAAATCTTTGCTGGCTACGTGTGCGTGGCGTGGTAACTTTCGGTAAACTTTGTGTGGACTGACTTAAGTCGGTATTTACCGTTAAGTTGAGCAACGACGATTGTAAAAAAAAAACGGTTCAAATCTCTTGTGTTAAAGCACACCCAATGAAACGTATGGTGACAGTTTGTGGACAGTAGTTGAGCTGTATATTCGATTCGTTTCAAACAAATAAAACAAGTCACATCTACAGAAATATTATCTGAGCTTCGACTCAATGGCTTATTTATAATAACAAACAAGTAAAAAGCTTTTTTTTTTTTTTTTTTTTTTTTTGCTTTTTTAAACAAGCAAATATCTTCATTTATTTGGGTTCCAAAAGGAATCGTTCAGTCATTTCCTCTGAACTTAACCTATTGAGTGTATAAAGGGTATATGAGACCAAGTGGTTTCTTAATTACTAAGTACAGAAAGATTAATTTAGTTATTAATTACAAGGTGTGTTATATTATCTTCCGGGTAGGGAGATCGCTGGGGTGTACCCTCTTCAACCTTCTGAGGGAGATGGGGTTTACTAGCATGTTTGCCAGTCGGTTCGGGTGGACCACAAGCCTGTCGGCATAACGGCTGCTGTGAAAGTTGATCTGATCCCCAAGAAGGGTAACTTTCAGATCTCTTTCGATGACCTTGTTCGTCACGTACCAGGGGAGCCCAGATGCGTGACGTGCAGCTCTCGACTGGACCACTCGGAGCCTATTGAGCTGGGATTTGGCGGCAGTTCCCCACACCTGGATGGCATAATTCCACGTTGGAGCTAGTATGGCTTTGATTAGAAGGACCTTAGAGCTCGTTTGTAGCTTGCTGGAGTGGAAGAGCCAGTCGAGCTTTTTTGACCGACGTGATGTGGGCCCTCCAGGTCAGTCTCCGATCCAGGTGTACTCCCAGGTAGCAGTGCGATGTGACATTGCTGATGGGGTTTCCATTAAAAGTCAGACCTGTGCAAGTTGCGGGCCGCAGGGAAAAAGTTAAAAGCTACAGTAAAAATCTACAGTCAAGCGCGTGAAGTAGCGCTTGTTTCTGGTAAAGCCTAAAAACAGGCAATATATAATTTTAAAAACTTCAGCCTAAAAGCAAGCAATAGAAAATAAAAAACTTCAGCTTAAAAGTAGGCAATGGAAATGCTTTAAGATGTAGCGCCATCTACTGGTGAACTTAATCCACCCAGCACAATCTATTGTGCATTTATAAAGGTGCAGCACCCCCTATTGCGAATCGCTAGGGCCGCAGCGCCATCCATAGTGAAATTTGCAGATCAGCTGATCAGAGATAAATGCAGAATGCAGTGCTGTCTATCGAATTGCATTCTTAAGTAGGTCAAGGCCGATCGAGCTATCGATCACCATGGGCCTCGGTCTTTCTTTTCTGATCCAGCGGCCTTCGACGACAGACGTGACTCTCTGCAACTTTAAAATTTTGGCACTTATTTTTCTTTTTTATATAAAAGAAAAATTTAACAAAAATACCAAAAATAAGATAAATTCTAATGGGAGAATTTAAATTATTCCCTAGGATTGCAGAGATTTACCCAGATTGGTGAAAAATCGAACCTCGTGGCTGAACAACTATTTTTCTTCGTCTCTTTTGTTGGTGCCAGACCAGGTAACAAAAACCACAAAAGATCCCAAAAATTACTCCATCACCTAAAGTATATTTTTTTTATCCAGATTCTGGCGACATATCCCATATATATATTTGGATATATACCGGCCAACATATATATTTTGGACATATCCCATATATATATTTGGATATATACCGGCCAACATATATATTTTGGACATATCCCATATATATATTTGGATATATACCGGCCAACATATATATTTTGGACATATCCCATATATATATTTGGATATATACCGGCCAACATATATATTTTGGACATATCGCATATATATATTTGGATATTTACTGGCCAACATATATATTTTGGACATATCCCATGTATATATTTGGATATATGCCGGCCAACATATATATTTTGGACATATCCCATATATATATTTGGATATATACCGGCCAACATATATATTTTAGACATATCCCATATATATATTTGGATATATACCAGCCTACATATATATTTTGGAGATATACCATATATAGTAGCATATTATGCTTCACATATTATGCTCACATCAACAGACCCCCAGACCATACAAATAAGCTTGCGTAGGCAAAACATGTAAACAGATCGAAATATGAAGCGCGCGCAAGATTGTTATACAATAATTCAATGAACTCTGTGAGCACTAAATGCTGACATTACATTTCTTGCGCCCGCTTAGAAACCAAGTAAACTCTGTACAGTCAGTCTTAAGTTGGCATTCAAAAAATAAAGACGTGAAACGGATTCGTTGCGTTTAGTTTTTATTAATCCAGCGTTGATCTTAGTCGCAAGACAGATTATTATTATTACATTAATTCAACTCGAAACGTGTAAAACGTGTAAATACGAGGGTCGTTTGATAAGTCCGTGACTTTTTGAATAAAATATATTTTTTTCGTCAAAGAAGCGTTTTATTTCTCAACATAATCTCCTTTTAGCTCTATACATTTAGTCCAGCGTTTTTCCAATTTTTTTATTCCTTCCAAATAATAGGTTTTCTCAAGGCCCTCAAAATAGTCGTTTGTTTCTGTGATGACCTCTTCATTTGACCCGAATCTCTTACCGCCGAGCCATTTCTTCATGTTTGGAAGCAAAAAATAGTCACAGGGGGCTAAATCTGGAGAATATGCTGGATGGGGTAGCAGTTCGTAGCCCAATTTATGAAATTTTGCCATGCTGACTACACACGTGTGCACCCGTGCATTGTCCTGATGGAACAGCACTTTTTTTCGCCAAATGCGGTCGTTTCTGCTTCAAATCAATATCGAATCTGTCCAAAAGCTCTGAATAATATTCGCCGGTGATCGTTTTACCCTTTTCAAGGTAATCGATGTGAATGATACCTTGTGCATCCCAAAAAACTGTGGCCATGACCTTGTTGGCCGACAGACCCACCTTGGCCTTCTTTGGTGCACGTTCACCCGGAGAAACCCACTGTCTTGATTGTTCTTTGGTCTCTGGTGTGGTGTGGTGGATCTATGTTTCGTCTACGGTAACGAAACGGCGCAAAAATTCGTTTGGATTGCGGTTGAACATCGCCAAACACTCCTTTGAAATGGTCACACGGTTGCGCTTATGGTCGTGTGTGAGCAATCGCGGCACCCATCGCGCGGAAAGCTTTTTCATGTCCAAATATTCATGTAAAATGTGATGTACCCGTTCAGTTGAGATGCCTACAGCCTCAGCTACCTCAGGCACTTTCATTCTCCGATCATCCAATATCATTCCATGGATTTTGTCGACGATTTCTGGCATGACGACCTCTTTTGGGCGACCTGAACGTTCGGCATCACTTGTACTGGTACGACCACAACGGAACTCAGTAAACCATTTCTTAACCATTGAAATTGATGGTGCAGAGTAAGTAAGTGGCGCAGCCGGTAGGATGAAATTATTGATGCGATAGAAACCCTATTCAATTCTTTAATTATCATCCGTCGAAGAATCAATCGCAACGGTAACATCGGTACACGGTTAAAACTCCGAAAAGTGCATGTACAACCGCAAAAGTGATTGTGAATAAAAAACTAGAAAAACTTAAATAATTTCTAGAAGATGCTTTAGAATTCGCTGGAGAAGTAAATCCAAAAGGTTACTCCAAACCAAGCGAAACTGCTAAGAGTGCAACAAATAAGTAAACTAACATAAAAAAGTGAACTAAGATAAATAAGTGAACTAAGATAAATAAGTGAACTAACATAAATAAGTGAACTAACATAAATAAGTGAACTAACATAAATAAGTGAACTAACATAAATAAGTGAATTAAAATAATTAAAATAAACATAAAAAAGAAAAAGCTACAACAACCAAGACCCAAACAAAAGTCTAGTGAAACCACAAACCCATCCAAAAACACAAACCAAATTCAGTGAAGACATCTACCAAGCCAAGTCACAAACCAAATTCAGCGAATACACCTACCAAACCAAGACACAAACCAAATTCAGTGAAGACATATACCAACCCAAGTCACCAACCAAATTCAGCGAATACACCTACCAAACCAAGTCACAAACCAAATTTAGCAAAAACAAATACCAAACCAAACAAGAAAAAAAAAAAACCACGATGGCAGTAGCAGCAGCACCACCACCACCAATAACTTTATCTGACACAAATATGATTCAAGTTGAAAGGCAAATACATGCTGTGGAACCCTTCAACGGCTATCCGAGCTCGCTGTACACCTTCATCAGCCACATTGACTTTATCCTTGCCTTGTACCAAACTACGGATGAGAGGCAAAAGCTTATCATCTTCGGGCACATCGAACGGAACATCAGCGATGATGTCATACGCACCCTTGGGATGACCAACCTCACTCACTGGACGGATTTAAGGACTCAATTGATATTCAACTACAAGCCACAAGTGCCCAACCACCAACTACTGGAGGAATTCAGGAATACACAATTTCGCGGGAACATTCGTCAATTTTTAGAAGAAGCTGAAAGACGACGACAAACATTAACAAGTAAGTTGGAACTTGAAAACAATGGTTCAGAAACTACATTATTCAATCGACTAATTGAAGACAGCATTCAAAATCTAATACAAAAGTTGCCAAATCATATTTATCTCAGGATAATTAATTATAATATTACAAATTTAAGATCACTCATAAACATATTGCAAGAAAAAGGTCTTTACGAAACACCAATTCTAATTATTGATAAAGCTAAATCAACACCAATCTTAATAAAACACAAAACCATTTGTAAAATAGACCAATAAATAATCAAACCAAACCTATTACACCTTTTCAACCATCTTTCAACACTACTTACCAACCCTATTACCGACCACCTACTTACATACCACCTCCTATGCCCAGGATTAACCCTAATTCATACCCCATGTATCAACCAGTTCATGCTCCTATACTACCTAACACAATTGCCATGCAACCACCCAGACCAAGACCACCATTCCACCGACAAAACGTATTTGACCAGAACCGTTTCGGACCTAACTATTCAGGCTTACTAAACAATTATCCTCCAGGAGGAAATTTGACAACTAGCAACCCTATTAAAAGACAAAGACCATCTGACAGTGGACAATCAAAAATGAGCATTGAAGAAATGAGATATCAAGAAGAAGTACCCGGTCAATCTTAGTCCCCGTACCCCTACAACTACTATTTCCCTTACTACCCAGACTACTCACAATATCAAACTTATCCTTATCAATTATGCGACACTCCTGAATCAGTTCAGTATCCTCCTGAACAAGAACAATATAATCCAATCTAGATAGAAGAAAAGGAAACCGAATTGAATGACAACGAATCAGATGACATTGAACAAGCCGAACATTTTCGTCTAGCAGCCCCGGATCAAGCCAATACATTGTAATTAAACACAACGATAAAAATTTAAAATGCCTAATAGACACTGGTTCCACAATAAACATGTTAACCAGAAATATATTCGAAACACCTGTCCAAAAAACCAATCACCTGATCCATACCAGCAACGGCCCATTAATTATAAACAAAATTACTAACTTACCACCAAACAACTACTTTCCTATTGCTCAAGAATTCCTAATTCAAAAATTCTCAGATCATTATGATATGCTTATCGGACGCAAATTATTGACTAAAGCTAAAGCAGTAATTAATTACAAAAAAGGAACAGCTAACTTATTTGATAAAGAATATAAATTGACTAATACTGAATACACCATAGAACAAAATCACATTCAAATAGAGCCTTCATTTCAACAAGACCCTATATTTCTGGAATCTTCCACACTCCAAGATAACTTATTCTGACTAGACCATTTGAACACAGAAGAAAAGAATAAATTAATTGATTTATTAACAAAATTCCAAGATATCCAATACCACGAAGGTGACAAACTTACATTTACCAACCAAGAAAAACATACTATCAACACCACACACAATATTCCAATTTACTCAAAATTATACAGCTATCCCCAAACTTATGAAAAAGAAGTAGAATATCAAATTCAAGACATGCTAAAACAAGGGATCATAAAAGAAAGCAATTCTCCATATTCTAGCCCCATCTGGGTTGTAAAATTTCGCATTGTAATCGACTACAGAAAATTAAATGAAATAACTATAAATGACAGATATCCTATACCTAATATGGATGAAATATTAGGGAAATTAGGTAAATGCAACTACTTCCCAACAATAGATCTCGCAAAAGGCTTCCACCAAATAGAAATGGATACAGAATCTATACCAAAAACCGCTTTTTCAACCAAACATGGTCATTACGAATATACGCGAATGCCTTTTGGGCTTAAAAATGCCCCCGCTACATTTCAACGATGTATGAATAACCTGCTTCGTCCACTCCTAAATAAAAATTGTTTAGTATACCTGGACGATATTATAGTCTTTTCAACCTCTTTAGAGGAACATTTACAATCCCTACAAGCAGTTTTCGAAAAATTATCACAAGCAAACCTAAAACTACAGTTGGATAAATGCGAATTTTTAAAACAAGAAACGACATTTTTAGGACATGTCATTACTAAGGACGGAATTAAACCAAACCCCGAAAAGATCGAAGCTATACGAAAATACCCACTACCAAAAAAACCCAAAGAGATCAAAGCATTCTTAGGACTAACAGGCTACTAGAAAATTCATTCCCAACTTCTCTGATATCGCTAAACCCCTAACAAAATGTCTGAAAAAAGGAGCCAAAATAGATACTAACCAAAACGATTACATAGAAGCATTCCAAAAGTTAAAAGTACTAATTTCCGAAGACCCAATTTTAAAAATTCCAAACTTTGAAAGAAAATTTACACTAACGACCGACGCAAGTAACGTAGCTTTAGGAGCTGTTCTTTCACAAGATGGGAACCCTGTTAGTTACATCAGTAGAACTTTAAACGAACACGAAATTTATGACAGTGCCATAGAAAAAGAATTGTTAGCCATAGTTTGGGCCACTAAATCCTTCCGACATTACCTATTAGGACGACATTTCGAAGTAGCATCTGACCATCAGCCATTGTGCTGGTTACATAAATTGAAAGAACCTAATGCTAAATTAACAAGATGGAAAATTCGACTTTCGGAATATGATTTTGATATAAAATATATTAAAGGGAAGGAAAATCATGTCGCGGACGCACTATCTACAGTAACAATAGAAGAAACATTTTCCAATGAATCTACACAACATAGCGCAGAACAAGACAATAGCAACTTAATAGGATTGTCAGAGAGACCCATCAATTATCACAAACGACAAGTTATATTTTTCAAGGGTCCAAACAAAATAGAATGTGAAACTTATTTCAAAAAACAAATTATACACATCTCTTACAAAGATATGACTCCAGAAATAGCCAAACAATACTTACACGACCATTTTTGCTCTAAAAATAGTGTCCTATACATAGATAGTGACGCTGATTTCGAAATAATTCAAAGTGCTTATCAAGGAAGTATGAATCCAAAATACACTAAAATCTTCTGAAGTCTTATTTTACTAAAAAACATTCCCACTTATGCACAGTTTAAAGAATTGGTTTTAACTACACACGAAAAGCTCTTGCACCCAGGAATTCAGAAAACTACCAAACTTTTCGGCGAAACCTATTACTATCCCAATAGCCAACTCCTTATTCAGAATATAATTAACGAATGTCAAATTTGTAACCTGGCAAAAACAGAACATCGCGATACAAAAATGCCAATGAAAATCACGCCCAAACCCGAACATTGCCGCGATAAATTTGTAGTAGACATCTATTCTTCTGAAGGCAATCATTATTTGAGCTGCATAGACATCTATTCTAAGTTCGCCACCCTTGAACAGATAAAAGCAAAAGATTGGATAGAGTGTAAAAATGCTATTATGCGCATATTTAATCAATTGGGAAAACCCAGAATCCTAAAAGCAGATAGAGATGGCGCATTATCCAGTTTAGCTCTTAAAAGATGGCTAGAGACCGAAGATATAGAATTACAACTGAATACTACAAAAACAGGTGTTGCAGACATAGAAAGATTTCACAAAACAATAAATGAAAAAATCCGTATAATAAAAACCTCAGACGACAATGAAGCCAAATTAAGCAAAATAGAGACAATACTTTTTATTTACAACCACAAAACCAAACATGATACTACTGGACAAACTCCTGCTCACATATTCCTTTACGCTGGACAACCGACCCTAAATACACAACAAAACAAGGAACAAGTAATTAATGAAATAAACAAAAACAGAACCGCAGTGGACACTAGATACAGAAAAGGGCCATTACAAAAGGGTAAATTAGAAAATCCATATAAACTAACAAACAATGTGGAACAAACAGATGACGATCATTACAAAATTACTACCAGAAACAGAGAAACACGTTATTACAAATCCCAATTCAAAAAAAAGAAAAAAATTAATCAAATTCCTACTCTACAGGCCCCTGGTTCATCTTAATTATCCTCTTTACTTGCGCAAAACTATGTCAAACTCAACAAATCCAAATCAACTAGAGTCAGTAACAACGAATTCAATTAGTATCCATGAAATGAGCGAAGTAATTGAGTTGATCAATAGTAACATGCAAAAGATTAAAAACTTTGAAGACGAATACAATACTAGAGAACAGCTATTATATGAGATGATGCAATTTACCGAATACATAGAAGACATTGCAATGGCAATGCAACTTTCCCGACTAGGCCTATTCAATCCAAAATTACTTAATTACGACAAACTAGACAACGTAGACAGTAAAAATATATTACAAACAAAAACGTCAACCTGGATTAACACTAACCAAATACTTATTAGCGCACACATCCCTATTAAACAAAAAACTGTTCATACTATTAATATAATACCCTACCCAGACTGTAATGGTTTTCAACTTGATCACTTAGAAAAAGACACTTATTTTGAAGAACAAGATAAAATTTACAATCAAAATTATAAAGAAATAAATAACGAATGTATTAAGAATATTATAAAAAGAACCAGCCCAATACTTAATTTTGTCCCTACTACGGTCAACTAAATAATTAAATACATAGAACCGAACAATATCCTCACTTGGAATGTAAACGATACTATTATAGAACAAAATTGTCAAGAAATAAACAAAAATATAACAATTAACGGCAACAAAATTATAACGATAAAACAATGTAAAATAAAAATTGGAAAAATAACGTTAAGTGAAAATAATTTGAATCCTGAAATAAATCTTACCCCATTGTATACACCCTTAGAACTAATAAAAATAAAACCAATAGAACATAAAGACATTGTAAAATTAATATCAAAAAATAATATCACAGTCTGTGTAATTGTATTAATCATAAGCCTTATAATTTGTATTGTACTCACCTACTTAAAATTCAAATCTAAACCAGAGCTACAAGAGCCAAATCCAACTCCATTACCAAGATTGTATTCGACAAATTCAGTAGAAGCATAAGCTTCTTTTTTAAGGAGAGGGAAGTAGCATATTATGTTTCACATATTATGCTCACATCAACAGACCCCCAGACCATACAAATAAGCTTGCGTAGGCAAAACATGTAAACAGATCGAAATATGAAGCGCGCGCAAGATTGTTATACAATAATTCAATGAACTCTGTGAGCACTAAATGCTGACATTACATTTCTTGCGCCCGCTTAGAAACCAAGTAAACTCTGTACAGTCAGTCTTAAGTTGGCATTCAAAAAATTAAGACGTGAAACGGATTCGTTGCGTTTAGTTTTTATTAATAATTCCAGCGTTGATCTTAGTCGCAAGACAGATCATTAATACGACTCGAAACGTGTAAAACGTGTAAATAAGTAAGTATATATATTTGGATATATCCCGAAACGACGAAACTTTACATCGAGCTCCCTTGCCTTAAAAGGCCCCCGAAATAACAAAAAAAAAATTAAACCAGTGTATTTTTTTTATCTTGACAAGCCAAGTGTCGTGATACCCGAGCCCACGTGCTCAGAAAAAAATGTTCTTCATAATCCTATATCTTAAATCGTAAAAGAGCGATCTACCTTTCCCCATTTTTTTTACGTGGCTTTCAATATTATAATTAATTTTCTTTTGGTTCTAAACAAAAATGTGTTAAATTGTGATGTGATGCAATGGCAGACAATAATTTTTTTTGTGCACCTAGTTATAACTATGAAACTATAAAAATGAAGTGAACAAAGGAAAAACGAAACAATATGCAAGTACCTACTTAAAAACTTAACATACATCACCATTCATCAATTATCATATCCATCGAATCATAAATACCTTATATTTCAAAATTACACCAAAAACGGAAGATCTTTCGTCGAGGGATTATAAACGCTGTAAATGCTTTATACAATTAATTATTTCATTTGGTGTGTTATGATGATTTTGGTTGTGCAATTTTTTTTATTTTTCACATATTTAGTTTTCTTAAACTTTTGTTGCATTTATTTTCAATTTATTTAGAATGCTCTTCTTCTTCATAACATGTTTCTATTTATTTAATTTTTCTATTATTTAATTAATTAATTTAATTAATTAATTATTGATTGGTAATGTTATATGCATTCATTGTTTAATTTTTGATTTAAATAATTTTCGAGTCAACATTGTTTTCTTATACTTTTGTTTATTGATTTTGTATTTAATTATTTGCACACTTTGATTTTTGCAATTATACTTTTTATTATACCCGCTACTCATAGAGTAAAAGGGTATTATAACTTTGTTCAAACCGAAAATGTATGTAACAGGCAGAAGGAGACACCTCCGACCCCATAAAGTATATATATTCTGGCTCAGGATCAACAGCCGAGTCGATATAGCCATGTCCGTCTGTCCGTCTGTCCGTCTGTCTGTCCGTGTGAAAATCTAGATCTCAGCTATTATAAGAGCTAGGACAACCAAATTTGGTGACAATATGTATTATTATTGCACGCTGATCAAGTTTATTTCGGATTTTGGCCACGTCCCCTTCCGCCCCCGCAAATCGAAAAAACATTAATAACAAGTGCAATTTTGACGCCATATTGTTCATTTTCGGTTTACATGATAACTATAGCTAGCCAGATGATCTCTGAAAATTTGGTAACAATCGGCTAATAAACGCAGAAATTATTCAGCTTAACGTTTTCCATAGCTGTAAGCAGCGCTGCCGGCAGCGCTGCTTGCAGCATTGTGCCGAATCGTGTGTGCGTGTACGGTGGTGAAATGGGTTAAGTTGTGGACTGCAAAACGAACAGTACTATTATGCATTTACGGGTTCGAGTCCCGCCCGCATCAAAAATTAAATGTGTGCAAAAATGTTTTTTTTTTTATTTTATATTTTGACTTTGCATAAATATTATAAGTCCATAGCCTTTTACGGTCAAAATATGATTGTAGCCGTTTTTTTGTTCCGCAAATAAATTATGTACAAGCAGCTGGGTAGCGGGTATATTACAGTCGAGCACACTCGACTGTAGCTTTCTTACTTGTTTAAAAAGACAATTCGAAATGGCTACATGGAGATAAATTTATATTAGTGGTAGAACAACAAACTCTGCAGAACTAACTCCAACTAATTATTTATTCACTTTACTTTTCGTAAAATAATTTTGGTTGTAGTGGATAGTCATCAGTTTAATCTCACTGACCTTTTCCAACTACAACGAAAAATAATTACCCCTAAAAGGATCATTTAATAAGGTATCATAAAATCCACCATTAATAACATTCAAAATAATCAATAGGGAATTTGGGAATCGATTCGAAAAATTCTAACTAGTCGAAATATGTTGAAGACTAACAAAAATTAATTCAATTCGGAACCTGCCGGATCGAGGCCCCACACGTTTGTGCGCCATTTTTTTTATTTATTTATTATTATTAGATTTGTAGCACACAACGTATGATTGTACTGGAGCTGATGTAGGGTACCTGTGGGTTGGTTAGCACGGGCTTGCATCCGTCTCAAAGGTGTCGGCAATTGGAGGGGCTCATAACATAACCGCAACAGCTTTTGCTCCAACCAATAATATAACAAATAAAAAGAAGATAAACAGAAAAGTTTAGTCAGTCACAAGCATCCACAAAAAAATCATAGCAGCCTTCATGACAATTTATTTCTTTATTCCAATATTTTAAATTTCCAATTATTATCATCTTTCTAAAAAAACAAAAAATTATTCAAGGTAGCCTAACATTTGGTTCTTTATTTATTCATTGTGTGTGTGTGTGTGCAACAGCTGAAACAAAAAATAATAATTCACACAAAAAATAATAATGTAATAAAAATAAAAAGTATAATTTCAAAAAAATCAAAGTGTGCAAAGAGAAAATATATAAAATCAATACGCAAATGTATAAGAAAATAATGTAAACTCAAAAATTAATTCAAATCAAAAATTAAACAATGAAGGTTCACAACATTTCAAATCAATAATTAAGAAAAATTAAATAAAAAAGAAAAATACTACGATGTTTTGAAAGCTTGAAGAGCATTTTAAAAATATTGAAACTTAATGCAACAGAAATTTAATGAAACTAAATATGTGAAAAATCAAAAATTGCACAACCAAATCATAATATAACAAAAGAAAAAATAGATATTATCACTTACAGTTTTAATTTTTTCCTCGACGAAAGATCTTCCGTTTGGTGTAATTTTTAAATATAGGGTATTTATGGTTCGATGGGTATCATGGTTGATGAATGGTGATGTTAATTTTAATTTTCCCATAGCTTACGAAATGTCATTAAATGTTTATGTATGTGGAGTTTTAGGTATGAATTTGCATATTGTTTCGTTTTTTTTCCTTGGTTCACTTGATTCTTATAGATTCATAGTTTTAACTAAGAGCACTTAAAAAAAATTATATTTTGTCTACTATTGCATCACATTACAATTTTACAACATTTTTTGTTAGAACCAAAAAAAAATTAATTTTAATATTGAAAGTTACGTTAAATAAATGGGGGAGGTTAGATCACTCTTTTACGAGGTATTATAAAAGATGATACATATTTTTTTCTGAGCACGTGGGCTCCGGTATCACGGCACTTGGCTTGACAAGATCAAAAAAAAACAAGTAAGAAAGCTACGGTCGAGTTTGCTCGACTGTAATATACCCGCTACCCAGCTGCTCGTACATCATTTATTTGCGGAACAAAAAAAAAACTGATACAATCATATTTTGACCGTAAAAGGCTATGGACTTACAATATTTATGCAAAGTCAAAATCTAAAATAAAAAAAACATTTTTGCACACATTTCACTTTTGATGCGGGTGGGACTCGAACCCATAAATGCATAATAGTTTCGTTCGTTATGCAGTCCACAACTTAACCCATTTCACCACCGTACACGCACACACTATTCGGCACAACGCTGCATGCAGCGCTGCCGGCAAATGGAGTAAAAAGTATTGAAAACGTATAACTTTTATTCAGGTACCACAAAAATCCAAGATTTATCACTTAAACAGTAAAAATAATAATTCTACCTGTTGAAGACTATGAATCGAATAAGAGCATGGAAAAAACGATATGTGCCCTTTTAATACCTCTTTATATACTTGAATGGAAAGTTTTCTAGAGCACTCTAACTTTTAATAAATTTTGTTAAAAAAACGATCGATAGGTTCTATGGCATCTATACGATGTATCGGTCCGTACCGGCTCGTTCCGACTTATTTACAGCGGGCAGCAATAAGAAACATGTATACAAAGTTTCATGAAGGTAGCTCAAAAAGGGAGGCAAAAACTTTTCTTTGCAAAAAATTAGAAAAGATCGATCTTCCCCACCATGACACGTATGCATGCGGAGTCGAACCTTGGACCCATTACCCATTCGGTCATTCAGCCATTACGCAAATTTTGCCAAAGTTACATTATGAGACCATTCGGAAATTCTTGCACGACAAAAACAAAGTCTGAATGCATGATGCGTGTTGTTGTTGCTATTTATTCATAAATAATAATCATAAACATATAATTAAATAAAAAATAAAAATAAACAAGTAAGAAAGCTACATTCGAGTGTGCTCGACTGTAATATACCCGCTAACCAGCTGCTCGTACATCATTTATTTGCGGAACAAAAAAAGTCGGCTACAATCATATTTTGACCGTAAAAGGCCATGGACTTACAATATTTATGCAAAGTCAAAATCTAAAATAAACAAGTAAGAAAGCTACAGTTGAGTGTGATCGACTGTAATATACCCGCTACCCAGCTGCTTGTACATAATTTATTTGCGGAACAAAAAACGGCTACAATCATATTTTGACCGTAAAAGGCTATGGACCTATAATATTTATGCAAAGTCAAAATATAAAATAAAAAAAAAAAACATTTTTGCACACATTTAATTTTTGATGCGGGCGGGACTCGAACCCGTAAATGCATAATAGTACTGTTCGTTTTGCAGTCCACAACTTAACCCATTTCACCACCGTACACGCACACACGATTCGGCACAATGCTGCAAGCAGCGCTGCCGGCAGCGCTGCTTACAGCTGTTGAAAACGTTAAGCTAAATAACTTCTGTGTTTATTATGCGATTGTTACCACATTTTCAGAGATCATCTGGCTAGCTATAGTTATCATGTAAACCGAAAATGAACAATATGGCATCACAATTGCACTTGTAATTAATGTTTTTTCGATTTACATGGGTGGAAGGGGGCGTGGCCAAAATCCAAAAAAATCTTCATCAGCAGGCAATTATAACACATACTGTCACCAAATTTGGTAGTTCTAGCTTTTATAATAGCTGAGATCTAGATTTTCACACGGACAGACAGACGGACAGACGGACAGACAGACAGACGGACAGACGGACATGGCTATGTCGACTCGGCTGTTGATCCTGAGCCAGAATATATTTACTTTATGGGGTCGGAGGTGTCTCCTTCTGCCTGTTACATACATTTTCGGTTTGAACAAAGTTATAATACCCTTCTACTCTATGAGTAGCGGGACAGAGCAGCACAAGTGACGTGTTATTGTATCAAGTCAATAGTACATGCCATATACGTTTAAATTGGTTTCATTTTGTTATTATGGTCCTGTAGATCTTTTATCTGTTTACGTCTTAGTTGTTCCATGTTGTCCAGTCTTGCCTGTACGAATTGTGTGGGGTCAGTTTTAACTCTTGGGCCAAAGAATACTTCTACTGGCTTCTTCTTTGTTACCGAATTAATTGACTAGTTACACTCGTAGATCGCTTGATCTAGAAGTTCTTCGTAGTTCCTATGAACTTGATCCGCCTTCAAGCATCTCATTTTTCAGCGAGTGTTTAGTGAAATTGTTCAGTCTGTCCGTTAATTGCACTTTTATAGGGAGGTGTTATTTAAATTTGTATCCTTATTTGGTCGACTAACATGAATCGTATAATTTCAGAGTTTACGGATTTTTCGTTGTCCATTACGATGAATTTTGGTACGCCAACATAGAAAACTTCTTGGTCTATCGTGTTAGTTAAATCATTTACTAATGTCTGGGTGAAGCGTACTTTAAAATTTTTGAAATCAGTTGGATATAATTGTTGTATTTTCCACATTATGTCTTCAGTCGTGTAGATACCATTTATTACCGAGGGATTCAGATATTTTTTTAAATCGAATAACAGGTCGTCCGAGTTGTACTGTTGTCTGTAAATCTCGTGTCTGTAAAAAGTTGGAAATGGGATACTGAACTTGTAGTCGGTCATTTCTGCTTTGTGAAAGAAGATCTGGCTCCTAAAGGTGTTAATAGGTACTTCTATACTTGGGATTAGTTCCTCGCCTGAGCTCACGCCACTGTGTTGCGTCGAGGCTATTGAATTTATTTGCCCTATGGGTGGTATTCTGAATGGTGCATCAACAACAACGTTTTAAAAAAAAAAAAACAAGTAAGAAAGCTACATTCGAGAATGCTCGACTGTAATATAACCACTACCCAGCTGCCCGTACATCAAAATTATTTGCGGAACAATAAAGAACGGGTACAATCATATTTTGACCGTAAAAGGCCATGGACTTACGATATTTATGCAAAGTCAAAATCTAAAATAAAACAAGTAAGAAAGCTACAGTCGAATGTGCTCGACTGTAATATACCTGCTACCCAGCTGCTCGTACATCATTTATTTGCGGAACAAAAAAAAAACGGCTACAATCATATTTTGACCGTAAAAGGCCATGAATTTATCATATTTATGCAAAGTCAAAATCTAAAATAAAAAAAAAAAACTTTTTTGCACACATTTAATTTTTGATGCGGGCGGAACTCGAACCCGTAACTGCATAATAGTACTGTTCGTTTTGCAGTCCACAACTTAACCCATTTCATCGCCGTACACGCACACACGATTCGGCACAATGCTGCAAGCAGCGCTGCCGGCAGCATAAAAATTTCGCTTGTAATCAATGTTTTTCCGATTTACGGGGGCGGAAGGGGGCGTGGCCAAAATCCAAAATAAACTTGATCAGCGTACAATAATAACACATATTGTCACTAAATTAAGTAGTCCTAGCTATTATAATAGCTGAGATCTAGATTTTCACACGGACAGACAGACGGACAGACGGACATGGCTATATCGACTCGGCTGTTGATCCTGAACCAGAATATATATACTTTATGGGGTCAGAGGTGTCTCCTTCTGCTGTTAAATACATTTTCGGTTTGAACAGAGTTATAATACCCTTCTACTCTATGAGCAGCGGGTATTAAAAATAATTTTTTGCACACATTTAATTTTTGATGCGGCTGGGACTCGAACCCATAAATGCAGTCCACAACTTAACCCATTTGACCACCGTACACGCACACACTATTCGGCACAATGCTGCAAGCAGCAAGTTCCTGTTCGATTCTGTTTTTATTAATATCTTTAAGAATTTTCCATTCCCCATCTTGCATTTAAAGTATGGAAGCGAGGAATGTTCTTTTCTAAACAAGTAAGTCGAGTGTGCTCGACTGTAGTATACCCGCTACCCAGCTGCTTGTACATAATTTATTTGCGGAACAAAAAAACGGCTACAATCATATTTTGACCGTAAAAGCCTATGGACTTATAATATTTATGCAAAGGCAAAATATAAAATAAAAAAAAAAACATTTTTGCACACATTTAATTTTTGATGCGGGGGGGACTCGAACTCGAAATGCATAATAGTACTGTTCGTTCTGCAGTCCACAACTTAACCCATTTCACCACCGTACACGCACACACGATTCGGCACAATGCAGCAAGCAGCGCTGCCGGCAGCATAAAAATTTCGCTTGTAATCAATGTTTTTCCGATTTACGGGGGCGGAAGGGGGCGTGGCCAAAATCCCAAAAAAAACTTCATCAGCGGGCAATAATAACACATACTGTTATCAAATTTGGTAGTTCTATCTCTTATAATAGCTGAGATCTAGATTTTCACACGGACAGACAGACGGACAGACAGACAGACGGACAGACGGACATGGCTTTATCGACTCGGCTGTTGATCCTGAGCCAGAATATATATACTTTATGTGGTCGGAGGTGTCTCCTTCTGCCTGTTACATACATTTACGGTTTGAACAAAGTTATAATACCCTTCTACTCTATGAGTAGCGGGTATAAACATTGTGAACTCTGCAACGTGACTATACTTAATAATATGAATTTTTCACATCATACTCGGACAGAGCAGCACAAGTGACGTGTTATTGTATCAAGTCAATAGTACATGCCATATAAGTTTAAATTGGTTTCATTTTGTTAGTATGGTCCTGTAGATCTTTTATCTGTTTACGTCTCAGTTGTTCCATGTTGTCCAGTCTTGCCTGTACGAATTGTGTGGGGTCAGTTTTAACTCTTGGGCCAAAGAATACTTCTACTGGCTTCTTCTTTGTTACCGAATTAATTGACTAGTTACACTCGTAGATCGCTTGATCTAGAAGTTCTTCGTAGTTCCTATGAACTTGATCCGCCTTCAAGCATCTCATTTTTCAGCGAGTGTTTAGTGAAATTGTTCAGTCTGTCCGTTAATTGCACTTTTATAGGGGGGTGTTATTTAAATTTGTATCCTTATTTGGTCGACTAACATGAATCGTATAATTTCAGAGTTTACGGATTTTTTGTTGTCCATTACGATGAATTTTGGTACGCCAACATAGAAAACTTCTTGGTCTATCGTGTTAGTTAAATCATTTACTAATGTCTGGGTGAAGCGTACTTGAAAATTTTTGAAATCAGTTGGATATACTTGTTGTATTTTCCACATTATGTCTTTAGTCGTGTAGATACCATTTATTACCGAGGGATTCAGATATTTTTTTAAATCGAATAACAGTTCGTCCGAATTGTACTGTTGTCTGTAAATCTCGTGTCTGTGAAAAGTTGAAAATGGGATTCTGAACTTGTAGTCGGTCATTTCTGCTTTGTGAAAGAAGATCTGGCTCCTAAAGGTGTTAATAGGTACTTCTATACTTGGGATTAATTCCTCGCCTGAGCTCACGTCACTGTGTTGCGTCGAGGTTATTGAATTTATTTGCCCTATGGGTGGTATTCTGAATGGAGCATCAACAACAACGTTTTAAAAAAAAATAAAACAAGTAAGAAAGCTACATTCGAGAATGCTCGACTGTAATATACCCACTACCCAGCTGTTCGTACATCAAAATTATTTGCGGAACAATAAAGAACGGGTACAATCATATTTTGACCGTAAAAGGCCATGGACTTACGATATTATGCAAAGTCAAAATCTAAAATAAAACAAGTAAGAAAGCTACAGTCGAATGTGCTCGACTGTAATATACCCGCTACCCAGCTGCTCGTACACCATTTATTTGCGGAACAAAATAAACGGCTACAATCATATTTTGACCGTAAAAGGCCATGGATTTATCATATTTATGCAAAGTCAGAATCTAAAATAAAACAAAAACATTTTTGCACACATTTAATTTTTGATGCGGGCGGGACTCGAACCCGTAAATGCAACATAGTACTGTTCTGTTTGCAGTCCACAACTTAACCCATTTCAACACCGTACACGCACACACGATTCGGCACAATGCTGCAAGCAGCAAGTTCCTGTTCGATTCTGTTTTTATTAATATCTTTAAGAATTTTCCATTCCCCATCTTGCATTTAAAGTATGGAAGCGAGGAATGTTCTTTTCTAAACAAGTAAGAAAGCTACAGTCGAGTGTGCTCGACTGTAGTATACCCGCTACCCAGCTGCTTGTACATAATTTATTTGCGGAACATAAAAACGGCTACAATCATATTTTGACCGTAAAAGGCTATGGACTTATAATATTTATGCAAAGGCAAAATATAAAATAAAAAAAAAACATTTTTGCACACATTTAATTTTTTATGCGGGGGGGACTCGAACTCGAAATGCATAATAGTACTGTTCGTTCTGCAGTCCACAACTTAACCCATTTCACCACCGTACACGCACACACGATTCGGCACAATGCAGCAAGCAGCGCTGCCGGCAGCATAAAAATTTCGCTTGTAATCAATGTTTTTCCGATTTACGGGGGCGGAAGGGGGCGTGGCCAAAATCCCGAAAAACTTCATCAGCGGGCAATAATAACACATACTGTCACCAAATTCGGTAGTTCTAGCTCTTATAATAAGCTGAGATCTAGATTTTCACACGGACAGACAGACGGACAGACGGACAGACAGACAGACGGACAGACGGACATGGCTATGTCGACTCGGCTGTTGATCCTGAGCCAGAATATATTTACTTTATGGGGTCGGAGGTGTCTCCTTCTGCCTGTTACATACATTTTCGGTTTGAACAAAGTTATAATACCCTTCTACTCTATGAGTAGCGGGTATAAACATGGTGAGCTCTGCAACGTGACTATACTTAATAATATGAATTTTTCACATCATACTCGGACAGAGCAGCACAAGTGACGTGTTATTGTATCAAGTCAATAGTACATGCCATATAAGTTTAAATTGGTTTCATTTTGTTATTATGGTCCTGTAGATCTTTTATCTGTTTACGTCTCAGTTGTTCCATGTTGTCCAGTCTTGCCTGTACGAATTGTGTGGGGTCAGTTTTAACTCTTGGGCCAAAGAATACTTCTACTGGCTTCTTCTTTGTTACCGAATTAATTGACTAGTTACACTCGTAGATCGCTTGATCTAGAAGTTCTTCGTAGTTCCTATGAACTTGATCCGCCTTCAAGCATCTCATTTTTCAGCGAGTGTTTAGTGAAATTGTTCAGTCTGTCCGTTAATTGCACTTTTATAGGGGGGTGTTATTTAAATTTGTATCCTTATTTGGTCGACTAACATGAACCGTATAATTTCAGAGTTTACGGATTTTTCGTTGAATTTTGGTACGCCAACATAGAAAACTTCTTGGTCTATCGTGTTAGTTAAATCATTTACTAATGTCTGGGTGAAGCGTACTTGAAAATTTTTGAAATCAGTTGGATATACTTGTTGTATTTTCCACATTATGTCTTCAGTCGTGTAGATACCATTTATTACCGAGGGATTCAGATATTTTTTTAAATCGAATAACAGTTCGTCCGAATTGTACTGTTGTCTGTAAATCTCGTGTCTGTGAAAAGTTGAAAATGGGATTCTGAACTTGTAGTCAGTCATTTCTGCTTTGTGAAAGAAGATCTGGCTCCTAAAGGTGTTAATAGGTACTTCTATACTTGGGATTAATTCCTCGCCTGAGCTCACGTCACTGTGTTGCGTCGAGGTTATTGAATTTATTTGCCCTATGGGTGGTATTCTGAATGGAGCATCAACAACAACGTTTTAAAAAAAAATAAAACAAGTAAGAAAGCTACATTCGAGAATGCTCGACTGTAATATACCCACTACCCAGCTGTTCGTACATCAAAATTATTTGCGGAACAATAAAGAACGGGTACAATCATATTTTGACCGTAAAAGGCCATGGACTTACGATATTATGCAAAGTCAAAATCTAAAATAAAACAAGTAAGAAAGCTACAGTCGAATGTGCTCGACTGTAATATACCCGCTACCCAGCTGCTCGTACATCATTTATTTGCGGAACAAAATAAACGGCTACAATCATATTTTGACCGTAAAAGGCCATGGATTTATCATATTTATGCAAAGTCAGAATCTAAAATAAAACAAAAACATTTTTGCACACATTTAATTTTTGATGCGGGCGGGACTCGAACCCGTAAATGCATAATAGTACTGTTCGTTTTGTAGTCCACAACTTAACCCATTTCATTACCGTACACGCACACACGATTCGGCACAATGCTGCAAGCAGCGCTGCCGGCAGCGCTGCTTACAGGTATGGAAAACGTTAAGCTGAATAACTTCTGTGTTTATTATCCGATTGTTAGCAAATTTTCAGAGATCATCTGGCTAGCTATTAGTTATCATGTGAACCGCAAATGAACAATATGGCATCAGAATTGCGCTTGTAATCAATGTTTTTACGATTTACGGGGGCGGAAGGGGGCGTGGCCAAAATCCAAAATAAACTTGATCAGCGTGCAATAATAACACATATTGTCACTAAATTAAGTAGTCCTAGCTATTATAAGAGCTGAGATCTAGATTTTCACACGGACAGACAGACGGACAGACGGACATGGCTATATCGACTCGGCTGTTGATCCTGAGCCAGAATATATATACTTTATGGGGTCAGAGGTGTCTCCTTCTGCCTGTTACATACATTTTCGGTTTAAACAAAGTTATAATACCCTTCTACTCTATGAGTAGCGGGTATAAACATTGTGAGCTCTGCAACGTGACTATACTTAATAATATGAATTTTTCACATCATACTCGGACAGAGCAGCACAAGTGACGTGTTATTGTATCAAGTCAATAGTACATGCCATATAAGTTTAAATTGGTTTCATTTTGTTATTATGGTCCTGTAGATCTTTTATCTGTTTACGTCTCAGTTGTTCCATGTTGTCCAGTCTTGCCTGTACGAATTGTGTGGGGTCAGTTTTAACTCTTGGGCCAAAGAATACTTCTACTGGCTTCTTCTTTGTTACCGAATTAATTGACTAGTTACACTCGTAGATCGCTTGATCTAGAAGATCTTCGTAGTTCCTATGAACTTGATCCGCCTTCAAGCATCTCATTTTTCAGCGAGTGTTTAGTGAAATTGTTCAGTCTGTCCGTTAATTGCACTTTTATAGGGGGGTGTTATTTAAATTTGTATCCTTATTTGGTCGACTAACATGAATCGTATAATTTCAGAGTTTACGGATTTTTCGTTGAATTTTGGTACGCCAACATAGAAAACTTCTTGGTCTATCGTGTTAGTTAAATCATTTACTAATGTCTGGGTGAAGCGTACTTTAAAATTTTTGAAATCAGTTGGATATAATTGTTGTATTTTCCACATTATGTCTTCAGTCGTGTAGATACCATTTATTACCGAGGGATTCAGATATTTTTTTAAATCGAATAACAGTTCGTCCGAATTGTACTGTTGTCTGTAAATCTCGTGTCTGTGAAAAGTTGGAAATGGGATACTGAACTTGTAGTCGGTCATTTCTGCTTTGTGAAAGAAGATCTGGCTCCTAAAGGTGTTAATAGGTACTTCTATACTTGGGATTAATTCCTCGCCTGAGCTCACGTCACTGTGTTGCGTCGAGGTTATTGAATTTATTTGCCCTATGGGTGGTATTCTGAATGGAGCATCAACAACAACGTTTTAAAAAAAAATAAAACAAGTAAGAAAGCTATATTCGAGAATGCTCGACTGTAATATACCCACTACCCAGCTGCTCGTACATCAAAATTATTTGCGGAACAATAAAGAACGGGTACAATCATATTTTGACCGTAAAAGGCCACGGACTTACGATATTTATGCAAAGTCAAAATCTAAAATAAAACAAGTAAGAAAGCTACAGTCGAATGTGCTCGACTGTAATTTACCCGCTACCCAGCTGCTCGTACATCATTTATTTGCGGAACAAAAAAAAACGGCTACATCATCATATAAACCGTAAAAGGCCATGAATTTATTATATTTATGCAAAGTCAAAATCTAAAATAAAAAAAAAAACATTTTTGCACACATTTAATTTTTGATGCGGGCGGGACTCGAACCCGTAAATGCAACATAGTACTGTTCGTTCTGCAGTCCACAACTTAACCCATTTCAACACCGTACACGCACACACGATTCGGCACAATGTCGCAAGCAGCGCTGCCGGCAAAAGAAGTAAAAAGTATTGAAAACGTATAACTTTTATTCAGGTACCACAAAAATCCGAGATTTATCACTTAAACAGTAAAAATAATAATTCTACCTGTTGAGGACTATAATCGAATACGTGCATGTAAAAAACGATAGGTGCCCTTTTAATACCTCTTTATATACTTGAATGGAAAGTGTTCTGGAGCACTCTAACTTTTAATAAATTTTATTAAAAAAACGACCGATATGTTCTATGGCATCTATACGATGTATCGGTCCGTACCGGCTCGTTCCGACTTATTTACAGCGGGCAGCAATAAGAAACATGTATACAAAGTTTCATTAAGGTAGCTCAAAAAGGGAGGCAAAAACTTTTCTTTGCAAAAAATTAGAAAAGTTCGATCTCCCCCACCATGACACGTATGCATGGGGAATCGAACCTTCGACCCAACACCTAAGAGGTCCACCACTTCTCCATTCGGTCATTCAGCGATTACGCAAATTTTGCCAAAGTTACATTAATAGACCATCGGAAATTCTTGCACGACAAAAACAAAGACTGAATGCATGATGCGTGTTGTTGTTGCTATTTATTCATAAATAATAATTATAAACATACAATTAAATAAAAAACAAGTAAGAAAGTTACATTCGAGTGTGCTCGACTGTAATATACCCGCTACCCAGCTGCTCGTACATCAAAATTATTTGCGGAACAATAAAGAATGGCTTCAATCATATTTTGACCGTAAAAGGCCATGGACTTACAATATTTATGCAAAGTCCAAATCTAAAATAAAAAAAAAAAACATTTTTGCACACATTTAATTTTTGATGCGGGCTGGACTCGAACCCGTAAATGCATAATAGTACTGTTCGTTTTGTAGTCCACAACTTAACCCATTACACCATCGTACACGCACACACGATTCGGTACAATGCTGCACGCAGCGCTGCCGGCAGCGCTGCTTACAGCTATGGAAAACGTTAGGTTGAATAACTTCTGTTTATTATCCGATTGTTACCAAATTTTCAGAGATCATCTGGCTAGCTATATATATCATGCAAACCGGAAATGAATGTTGTTTACGGGGGCAGAAGGGGGCGTGGCCAAAATCGAAAATAAACTTTATCAGCGTGCAATAATAATACATATTGCACCAAATTTGGTAGTTTTAGCTCTTATAATAGCTGAGATTTAGGTTTTCACACGGACAGACAGACGGACAGACGGACAGACAGACAGACGGACAGACAGACATGGCTATATCGACTCGGCTGTTGATCCTGAGCCAGAATATATATACTTTATGGGGTCGGAGTTGTCTCCTTCTGCCTGTTACATACAATTTCGGTTTGAACAAAGTTATAATACCCTTCTACTCTATGAGTAGCGGGTATAATAAAAATAAAAAAATATAAGAACAAGTAAGAAAGCTACAGTCGAGTGTGCTCGACTGTAATATACCCGCTAACCAGCTGCTTGTACATCATTTATTTGCGGAACAAAAAACGGCTACAATCATATTTTGACCGTAAAAGGCTATGGACTTACAATATTTATTCAAAGTCAAAATATAAAATAAAAACAAGTAAGAAAGCTACAGTCGAGTGTGCTTGACTGTAATATACCCGCTACCCAGCTGCTTGTACATAATTTATTTGCGGAACAAAAAAACGGCTACAATCATATTTTGACCGTAAAAGGCTATGGACTTATAATATTTATGCAAAGTCAAAATATAAAAATAAAAAAAAAACATTTTTGCACACATTTAATTTTTTGATGCGGGGGGACTCGAACCCGTAAATGCATAATAGTACTGTTCGTTTTGCAGTCCACAACTTAACCCATTTCACCACCGTACACTCACACACGATTCGGCACAATGCTGCAAGCAGCGCTTCCGGCAGCGCTGCTTACAGCTATGGAAAACGTTAAGCTGAATAACTTCTGTGTTTATTATCCGATTGTTACCAAATTTTCAGAGATCATCTAGCTAGTCAAAATTGCGCTTGTAATCAATGTTTTTTTCGATTTACGGGGGCGGAAGGGGGCGTGGCCAAAATCCAAAAAAAACTTCATCAGCGGGCAATAATAACACATACTGTCACCAAATTTGGTAGTTCTAGCTCTTATAATAGCTGAGATCTAGATTTTCACACGGACAGACAGACGGACAGACGGACAGACAGACAGACGGACAGACGGACATGGCTATGTCGACTTGGCTGTTGATCCTGAGCCAGAATATATTTACTTTATGGGGTCGGAGGTGTCTCCTTCTGCCTGTTACATACATTTTCGGTTTGAACAAAGTTATAATACCCTTCTACTCTAGGAGTAGCGGGTATAAACATTGTGAGCTCTGCAACGTGACTATACTTAATAATATGAATTTTTCACATCATACTCGGACAGAGCAGCACAAGTGACGTGTTATTGTATCAAGTTAATAGTACATGCCATATAAGTTTAAATTGGTTTCATTTTGTTATTATGGTCCTGTAGATCTTTTATCTGTTTACGTCTCAGTTGTTCCATGTTGTCCAGTCTTGCCTGTACGAATTGTGTGGGGTCAGTTTTAACTCTTGGGCCAAAGAATACTTCTACTGGCTTCTTCTTTGTTACCGAATTAATTGACTAGTTACACTCGTAGATCGCTTGATCTAGAAGTTCTTCGTAGTTCCTATGAACTTGATCCGCCTTCAAGCATCTCATTTTTCAGCGAGTGTTTAGTGAAATTGTTCAGTCTGTCCGTTAATTGCACTTTTATAGGGAGGTGTTATTTAAATTTGTATCCTTATTTGGTCGACTAACATGAATCGTATAATTTCAGAGTTTACGGATTTTTCGTTGAATTTTGGTACGCCAACATAGAAAACTTCTTGGTCTATCGTGTTAGTTAAATCATTTACTAATGTCTGGGTGAAGCGTACTTTAAAATTTTTGAAATCAGTTGGATATAATTGTTGTATTTTCCACATTATGTCTTCAGTCGTGTAGATACCATTTATTACCGAGGGATTCAGATATTTATTTAAATCGAATAACAGTTCGTCCAAATTGTACTGTTGTCTGTAAATCTCGTGTCTGTGAAAAGTTGGAAATGGGATACTGAACTTGTAGTCGGTCATTTCTGCTTTGTGAAAGAAGATCTGGCTCCTAAAGGTGTTAATAGGTACTTCTATACTTGGGATTAATTCCTCGCCTGAGCTCACGTCACTGTGTTGCGTCGAGGCTATTGAATTTATTTGCCCTATGGGTGGTATTCTGAATGGTGCATCAACAACAACGTTTTAAAAAAAAATAAAACAAGTAAGAAAGCTACATTCGAGAATGCTCGACTGTAATATACCCACTACCCAGCTGCTCGTACATCAAAATTATTTGCGGAACAATAAAGAACGGGTACAATCATATTTTGACCGTAAAAGGCCACGGACTTACGATATTATGCAAAGTCAAAATCTAAAATAAAACAAATAAGAAAGCTACAGTCGAATGTGCTCGACTGTAATATACCCGCTACCCAGCTGCTCGTACATCATTTATTTGCGGAACAAAAAAAAACGGCTACAATCATATTTTGACCGTAAAAGGCCATGGATTTATCATATTTATGCAAAGTCAAAATCTAAAATAAAAAAAAAACATTTTTGCACACATTTAATTTTTGATGCGGGGGGGACTCGAACCCATAAATGCATAATAGTTTCGTTCGTTATGCAGTCCACAACTTAACCCATTTCACCACCGTACACGCACACACTATTCGGCACAGTGCTGCAAGCAGAATTGCCGGCAAAAGAAGTAAAAAGTGTTGAAAACGTATAACTTTTATTCAGGTACCACAAAAATCCGAGATTTATTACTTAAACAGTAAAAATAATAATTCTACCTGTTGAGGACTATAATCGAATACGTGCATGTAAAAAACGATAGGTGCCCTTTTAATACCTCTTTATATACTTGAATGGAAAGTGTTCTGGAGCACTCTAACTTTTAATAAATTTTATTAAAAAAACGACCGATATGTTCTATGGCATCTATACGATGTATCGGTCCGTACCGGCTCGTTCCGACTTATTTACAGCGGGCAGCAATAAGAAACATGTATACAAAGTTTCATTAAGGTAGCTCAAAAAGGGAGGCAAAAACTTTTCTTTGCAAAAAATTAGAAAAGTTCGATCTCCCCCACCATGACACGTATGCATGGGGAATCGAACCTTCGACCCAACAGCTAAGAGGTCCACCACTTCTCCATTCGGTCATTCAGCGATTACGCAAATTTTGCCAAAGTTACATTAATAGACCATCGGAAATTCTTGCACGACAAAAACAAAGACTGAATGCATGATGCGTGTTGTTGTTGCTATTTATTCATAAATAATAATTATAAACATACAATTAAATAAAAAACAAGTAAGAAAGTTACATTCGAGTGTGCTCGACTGTAATATACCCGCCACCCAGCTGCTCGTACATCAAAATTATTTGCGGAACAATAAAGAATGGCTTCAATCATATTTTGACCGTAAAAGGCCATGGACTTACAATATTTATGCAAAGTCCAAATCTAAAATAAAAAAAAAAAACATTTTTGCACACATTTAATTTTTGATGCGGGCGGGACTCGAACCCGTAAATGCATAATAGTACTGTTCGTTTTGTAGTCCACAACTTAACCCATTTCACCATCGTACACGCACATACGATTCGGTACAATGCTGCACGCAGCGCTGCCGGCAGCGCTGCTTACAGCTATGGAAAACGTTAGGTTGAATAACTTCTGTGTTTATTATTCGATTGTTACCAAATTTTCAGAGATCATCTGGCTAGCTGTAGATATCATGCAAACCGGAAATGAATGTTGTTTACTGGGGCGGAAGGGGGCGTGGCCAAAATCGAAAATAAACTTTATCAGCGTGCAATAATAATACATATTGCACCAAATTTGGTAGTTTTAGCTCTTATAATAGCTGAGATTTAGGTTTTCACACGGACAGACAGACGGACAGACGGACAGACAGACAGACGGACAGACAGACATGGCTATATCGACTCGGCTGTTGATCCTGAGCCAGAATATATATACTTTATGGGGTCGGAGTTGTCTCCTTCTGCCTGTTACATACAATTTCAATTTGAACAAAGTTATAATACCCTTCTACTCTATGAGTAGCGGGTATAACAAAAATAAAAAAATATAAGAACAAGTAAGAAAGCTACAGTCGAGAGTGCTCGACTGTAATATACCCGCTAACCAGCTGCTTGTACATCATTTATTTGCGGAACAAAAAACGGCTACAATCATATTTTGACCGTAAAAGGCTATGGACTTACAATATTTATTCAAAGTCAAAATATAAAATAAAAACAAGTAAGAAAGCTACAGTCGAGTGTGCTTGACTGTAATATACCCGCTACCCAGCTGCTTGTACATAATTTATTTGCGGAACAAAAAAACGGCTACAATCATATTTTGACCGTAAAAGGCTATGGACTTATAATATTTATGGAAAGTCAAAATATAAAATAAAAAAAAAAAACATTTTTGCACACATTTAATTTTTGATGCGGGGGGGACTCGAACCCGTAAATGCATAATAGTACTGTTCGTTTTGCAGTCCACAACTTAACCCATTTCACCACCGTACACTCACACACGATTCGGCACAATGCTGCAAGCAGCGCTTCCGGCAGCGCTGCTTACAGCTATGGAAAACGTTAAGCTGAATAACTTCTGTGTTTATTATCCGATTGTTACCAAATTTTCAGAGATCATCTAGCTAGTAAAAATTGCGCTTGTAATCAATGTTTTTTCGATTTACGGGGGCGGAAGGGGGCGTGGCCAAAATCCAAAAAAAACTTCATCAGCGGGCAATAATAACACATACTGTCACCAAATTTGGTAGTTCTAGCTCTTATAATAGCTGAGATCTAGATTTTCACACGGACAGACAGACGGACAGACGGACAGACAGACAGACGGACAGACGGACATGGCTATGTCGACTTGGCTGTTGATCCTGAGCCAGAATATATTTACTTTATGGGGTCGGAGGTGTCTCCTTCTGCCTGTTACATACATTTTCGGTTTGAACAAAGTTATAATACCCTTCTACTCTAGGAGTAGCGGGTATAAACATTGTGAACTCTGCAACGTGACTATACTTAATAATATGAATTTTTCACATCATACTCGGACAGAGCAGCACAAGTGACGTGTTATTGTATCAAGTCAATAGTACATGCCATATAAGTTTAAATTGGTTTCATTTTGTTATTATGGTCCTGTAGATCTTTTATCTGTTTACGTCTCAGTTGTTCCATGTTGTCCAGTCTTGCCTGTACGAATTGTGTGGGGTCAGTTTTAACTCTTGGGCCAAAGAATACTTCTACTGGCTTCTTCTTTGTTACCGAATTAATTGACTAGTTACACTCGTAGATCGCTTGATCTAGAAGTTCTTCGTAGTTCCTATGAACTTGATCCGCCTTCAAGCATCTCATTTTTCAGCGAGTGTTTAGTGAAATTGTTCAGTCTGTCCGTTAATTGCACTTTTATAGGGAGGTGTTATTTAAATTTGTATCCTTATTTGGTCGACTAACATGAATCGTATAATTTCAGAGTTTACGGATTTTTCGTTGTCTATTACGATGAATTTTGGTACGCCAACATAGAAAACTTCTTGGTCTATCGTGTTAGTTAAATCACTTACTCATGTCTGGGTGAAGCGTACTTTAAAATTTTTGAAATCAGTTGGATATAATTGTTGTATTTTCCACATTATGTCTTCAGTCGTGTAGATACCATTTATTACCGAGGGATTCAGATATTTTTTTAAATCGAATAACAGTTCGTCCGGATTGTACTGTTGTCTGTAAATCTCGTGTCTGTGAAAAGTTCAAAATGGGATACTGAACTTGTAGTCGGTCATTTCTGCTTTGTGAAAGAAGATCTGGCTCCTAAAGGTGTTAATAGGTACTTCTATACTTGGGATTAATTCTTCGCCTGAGCTCACGTCACTGTGTTGCGTCGAGGCTATTGAATTTATTTGCCCTATGGGTGGTATTCTGAATGGTGCATCAACAACAACGTTTTAAAAAAAAATAAAACAAGTAAGAAAGCTACATTCGAGAATGCTCGACTGTAATATACCCACTACCCAGCTGCTCGTACATCAAAATTATTTGCGGAACAATAAAGAACGGGTACAATCATATTTTGACCGTAAAAGGCCACGGACTTACGATATTATGCAAAATCAAAATCTAAAATAAAACAAATAAGAAAGCTACAGTCGAATGTGCTCGACTGTAATATACCCGCTACCCTGCTGCTCGTACATCATTTATTTGCGGAAAAAAAAAAAACGGCTACAATCATATTTTGACCGTAAAAGGCCATGGATTTATCATATTTATGCAAAGTCAAAATCTAAAATAAAAAAAAAAACATTTTTGCACACATTTAATTTTTGATGCGGGCGGGACTCGAACCCGTAAATGCATAATAGTACTGTTCGTTTTGCAGTCCACAACTTAACCCATTTCACCACCGTACACGCACACACGTTCGGCACAATGCTGCAAGCAGCGCTGCCGGCACCGCTGCTTACAGCTATGGAAAACGTTAAGCTGAATAACTTCTGTGTTTATTATCCGATTGTCACCAAACTTTTAGAGATCATCTGCCTAGATATAGTTATCATATAAACCGAAAATGAACAATATGGCAGCAAAATTGCGCTTGTAATCAATGTTTTTTCGATTTACGGGGGCGAAAGGGGGCGTGGCCAAAATCCAAAATAAACTTGATCAGCGTGCAATAATAACACATATTGTCACCAAATTTGGTAGTCCTAGCTCTTATAATAGCTGAGGTCAAGATTTTCACACGGACAGACAGACGGACGGGGCTATATCGACTCGGCTGTTGATCCTGAGCCAGAATATATATACTTTATGGGGTCGGAGGTGTCTCCTTGTGCCTGTTACATACATTTTCGATTTGAACAAAGTTATAATACCCTTCTACTCTATGAGTAGCGGGTATAAAAATTCATTGCAGAGTTGTCGTTTTAATAGTTTTCATCATAGTCATATCCGTCAACATATTCATTTATCGTTTCGTATGAGGTCTCGTCTTGTTAATCTGCAAGTGCTTGCTCATATTCCGCCATAATGACATACGTTTCAGCAGATTGCATATCATTCTCTTCGCTGTGGTTAGTTTGAATGTTATAGTTCCGTTGTCTTTTCTGTTCTTCATGCTTTGGGTCTGGGGGTCTCTTCCCTAGTTCAAATCGTGGCATATCTATATAGGGGGTTCTGGTGTCGGTAAGGGTTTTGGGGCTATTGGCCTGGGTGGTGCGTACTGTTGCTGTCCGTATAGGTTTGTGTCGCACTGTCTTGGCAAAGTGAACTGGTTTTGCTGTCCAAATTTGTTATTGTTCCGGGGCTGTGTGTCTGGATGGTATTGAATATGAGGATTTTTGGGGGAGCCTGTGTTGGGTGTCGAAAACCTGAGCTTACGAATTGTATGTTTCTAGGAGCTGGTATCGGCTTTTTGTTGTCGCTTTTGCTATTAATCTGTCCTTGGGTTACCGCATGCATGGTGCGATATTTCTGATTTTCCATTTTCAGGCATATGTTCAATGCCGAAGGGAGGTCGCTCGGCGCCTGTGCACCCAAGATGCGAGGTTGGTCTCCACGCAGCTTACATACAAATGTGTTTGTGGCTATGTCGCGGTACATTTTCTTGGGAAGTCGATGAGCTTCTGTACCCAAATCCATAAAATTAACCTTGATGAGGAGAATTGAAAGATGCTGATAAACCGTCTTGTGAAACATTTTCTTGGGAAGTCGATAAGCTTCTGTACCCAAATCCATACAATTAACCTTGATGAGGAGAATTAAAAGATGTTGATAAACCGTCTTGAAATTCTTCGACCGTTTGGTTACCCTGTGATAACATTGTCATCTGATATTCTAGAGTACCAAGATCACGCTTGACTCCGTAATGCACCGTTAGACACTTAACCAAGTAAGAAAGCTACAGTCGAGTGGTCTCGACTGTAATATACCCGGCACAATGCTGCAAGCAGCGCTGCCGGCAAAAGAAGTAAAAAGTATTGAAAACGTATAACTTTTATTCAGGTACCACAAAAATCCGAGATTTATCACTTAAACAGTAAAAATAATAATTCTACCTGTTGAGGACTATAATCGAATACGTGCATGTAAAAAACGATAGGTGCCCTTTTAATACCTCTTTATATACTTGAATGGAAGCACTCTAACTTTTCATAAATTTTGTTAAAAAAACGACTGATAGGTTCTATGGCATCTATTCGATGTATCGGTCCGTACCGGCTCGTTCCGACTTATTTACAGCGGGCAGCAATAAGAAACATGTATACAAAGTTTCATTAAGGTAGCTCAAAAAGGGAGGCAAAAACTTTTCTTTGCAAAAAATTAGAAAAGTTCGATCTCCCCCACCATGACACGTATGCATGGGGAATCGAACCTTCGACCCAACACCTAAGAGGTCCACCACTTCTCCATTCGGTCATTCAGCGATTACGGAAATTTTGCCAAAGTTACATTAATAGACCATCGGAAATTCTTGCACGACAAAAACAAAGACTGAATGCATGATGCGTGTTGTTGTTGCTATTTATTCATAAATAATAATTATAAACATACAATTAAATAAAAAACAAGTAAGAAAGTTACATTCGAGTGTGCTCGACTGTAATATACCCGCTACCCAGCTGCTCGTACATTAAAATTATTTGCGGAACAATAAAGAACGGCTACAATCATATTTTGACCGTAAAAGGCCATGGACTTACAATATTTATGCAAAGTCCAAATCTAAAATAAATGTATTTTGCAAATACAAATGCTGGCAGCGCTGCTTACAGCTATGGAAAACGTTAAGCTGAATAACTTCTGTGTTTAACATCCCATTGTTACCAAAATTCAGAGATCATCTGGCTAGCTATAGTTATCATATAAACCGAATATTAACAATATGGCATCAAAATTGCGCTTGTAATCAATGTTTCTTCGATTTACGGGGGTTGAGGGGGGCGTGTCCAAAATCCAAAATAAACTTGATCAGCGTGCAATAATAACACATATTGTCACCAAATTTGGTAGTCCTAGCTCTTATAATAGCTGAGATCTAGATTTTCACACGGACAGACAGACGGACGTGGCTATATCGACTCGGCTCTTGATCCTGAGCCAGAATATATATACTTTATGGGGTCGGAGGTGTCTCCTTGTGCCTGTTACATACATTTTCGGTTTGAACAAAGTTATAATACCCTTCTACTCTATGAGTAGCGGGTATAAAAACATTTTTGCACACATTTAATTTTTGATGCGGGCGGGACTCGAACCTGTAAATGCATGATAGTACTGTTCGTTATGCAGTCCACAACTTAACCCATTTCGCCACCGTACACGCACACACGATTCGGCACAATGCTGCAAGCAGCTCTGCCGGCAGCGCTGCTTACAGCTATGGAAAACGTTAAGCTGAATAACTTCTGTGTTTATTATCCGATTGTTACCAAATTTTCAGAGATCATCTGGCTAGCTATAGTTATTATATAAACCGAAAATGAACAATATGGCATCAAAATTGCGCTTGTAATCTATGTTTTTCGATTTACAGGGGCGGAAGGAGGCGTGGCCAAAATCCAAAATAAACTTGATCAGCGTGCAATAATAACACATACTGTTATCAAATTTGGTAGTTCTATCTCTTATAATAGCTGAGATCTAGATTTTCACACGGACAGACAGA
Source organism: Zaprionus ghesquierei (assembly GCA_018904095.1). NCBI lineage: Eukaryota > Metazoa > Arthropoda > Insecta > Diptera > Drosophilidae > Zaprionus > Zaprionus ghesquierei. The sequence goes on from JAEIGP010000516.1 coordinate 571,938, forward strand.
CGGACAGACAGACAGACGGACAGACGGACATGGCTTTATCGACTCGGCTGTTGATCCTGAGCCAGAATATATATACTTTATGTGGTCGGAGGTGTCTCCTTCTGCCTGTTACATACATTTACGGTTTGAACAAAGTTATAATACCCTTCTACTCTATGAGTAGCGGGTATAAACATTGTGAACTCTGCAACGTGACTATACTTAATAATATGAATTTTTCACATCATACTCGGACAGAGCAGCACAAGTGACGTGTTATTGTATCAAGTCAATAGTACATGCCATATAAGTTTAAATTGGTTTCATTTTGTTAGTATGGTCCTGTAGATCTTTTATCTGTTTACGTCTCAGTTGTTCCATGTTGTCCAGTCTTGCCTGTACGAATTGTGTGGGGTCAGTTTTAACTCTTGGGCCAAAGAATACTTCTACTGGCTTCTTCTATGTTACCGAATTAATTGACTAGTTACACTCGTAGATCGCTTGATCTAGAAGTTCTTCGTAGTTCCTATGAACTTGATCCGCCTTCAAGCATCTCATTTTTCAGCGAGTGTTTAGTGAAATTGTTCAGTCTGTCCGTTAATTGCACTTTTATAGGGGGGTGTTATTTAAATTTGTATCCTTATTTGGTCGACTAACATGAATCGTATAATTTCAGAGTTTACTGATTTTTCGTTGTCCATTACGATGAATTTTGGTACGCCAACATAGAAAACTTCTTGGTCTATCGTGTTAGTTAAATCATTTACTAATGTCTGGGTGAAGCGTACTTTAAAATTTTTGAAATCAGTTTGATAAAATTGTTGTATTTTCCACATTATGTCTTCAGTCGTGTAGATACCATTTATTACCGAGGGATTCAGATATTTTTTTAAATCGAATAATAGTTCGTCCGAATTGTACTGTTGTCTGTAAATCTCGTGTCTGTGAAAAGTTGAAAATGGGATACTGAACTTGTAGTCGGTCATTTCTGCTTTGTGAAAGAAGATCTGGCTTCTAAAGGTGTTAATAGGTACTTCTATACTTGGGATTAATTCCTCGCCTGAGCTCACGTCACTGTGTTGCGCCGAGGCTATTGAATTTATTTGCCCTATGGGTGGTATTCTGAATAGTGCATCAACAACAACGTTTAAAAAAAAAAATAAAACAAGTAAGAAAGCTACATTCGAAAATGCTCGACTGTAATATACCCACTACCCAGCTGCTCGTACATCAAAATTATTTGCGGAACAATAAAGAACGGGTACAATCATATTTTGACCGTAAAAGGCCATGGACTTACAATATTTATGCAAAGTCAAAATCTAAAATAAAACAAGTAAGAAAGCTACAGTCGAATGTGCTCGACTGTAATATACCCGCTACCCAGCTGCTCGAACATCATTTATTTGCGGAACAAAAAAAAACGGCTACAATCATATTTTGACCGTAAAATGCCATGGATTTATCATATTTATGCAAAGTAAAAATCTAAAATAAAAAAAAAACATTTTTGCACACATTTAATTTTTGATGCGGGCGGGACTCGAACCCGTAAATGCGATTCGGCACAATGCCTTCTACTCTATGAGCAGCGGGTATTAAAAATAATTTTTTGCACACATTTAATTTTTGATGCGGGTGGGACTCGAACCCATAAATGCATAGTTCTGTTCGTTATGCAGTCCACAACTTAACCCATTTGACCACCTTACACGCACATACTATTCGGCACAATGGTGGAAGCAGCAAGTTTCTGTTCGATTCTATTTTTATTAATATCTTTAAGATTTTTCCATTCCCCATCTTGCATTTAAAGTATGGAAGCGAGGAATGTTCTTTTCTAAACAAGTAAGAAAGCTACAGTCGAGTGTGCTCGACTGTAATATACCCGCTACCCAGCTGCTTGTACATAATTTATTTACGGAACAAAAAAATGGCTACAATCATATTTTGACCGTAAAAGCCTATGGACTTATAACATTTATTCAAAGTCAAAATATAAAATAAAAACAAGTTAGAAAGCTACAGTCGACTGTAATATACCCGCTACCCAGCTGCTTGTACATAATTTATTTGCGGAACAGAAAAACGGGGGGGACACGAACCCGTAAATGCATAATAGTACTGTTCGTTTTGCAGTCCACAACTTAACCCATTTCACCACCGTACACGCACACACGATTCGGCACAATGCTGCAAGCAGCTCTGCCGGCAGCGCTGCTTACAGCTATGGAAAACGTTAAGCTGAATAACTTCTGTGTTTATTATCCGATTGTTACCAAATTTTCAGAGATCATCTGGCTAGCTATAGTTATCATATAAACCGAAAATGAACTATATGGCATCAAAATTGCGCTTGTAATCAATGTTTTTTCAATATACGGGGGCGGAAGGGGGCGTGGCCAAAATCCAAAATAAACTTGATCAGCGTGCAATAATAACACATATTGTCACCAAATTTGGTAGTCCACGCTCTTATAATAGCTGAGATCTAGATTTTCACACGGACAGACAGACGGACAGACGGACATGGCTATATCGACTAGGCTGTTGATCCTGAGCCAGAATATATATACTTTATGGGGTCGGAGGTGTCTCCTTCTGCCTGTTACATACATTTTCGGTTTGAACAAAGTTATAATACCCTTCACTCTATGAGTAGCGGGTGTAAAAAACAAGTAAGAAAGCTACATTCGAGAGTGCTCGACTGCAATATACCCGCTACCCAGCTGCTCGTACATCAGAATTATTTGCGGAACAATAAAGAACGGCTACAATCATATTTTGACCGTAAAAGGGCATAGACTTACAATATTTATGCAAAGTCAAAATCTAAAATAAAAAAAATAATTTTTTGCACACATTGAACTTTTGATGCGGGTGGGACTCGAACCCATAAATGCATAATAGTTTCGTTCGTTATGCAGTCCACAACTTAACCCATTTCACCACCGTACACGCACACACTATTCGGCACAGTGCTGCAAGCAGCGCTGCCGGGAAAAGGAGTAAAAAGTATTGAAAACGTATAACTTTTATTCAGGTACCACAAAAATCCAAGATTTATCACTTAAACAGTAAAAATAATAATTCTACCTGTTGAGAACTATAAATCGAATACGTGCATGTAAAAAACGATATATGCCCTTTAAATACCTCTTTATATACTTGAATGGAAAGTGTTCTGGAGCACTTTAACTTTTAATAAATTTTGTTAAAAAAACGACCGATATGTTCTATGGCATCTATACGATGTATCGGTGCGTACCGGCTCGTTCCGACTTACTTACAGCGGGCAGCAATGAGAAACATGTATACAAAGTTTCATGAAGGTTGCTCAAAAAGGGAGGCAAAAACTTTTCTTTGCAAAAAAAAAGAAAAGCTCGATCTCCCCCACCATGACACGTATGCATGCGGAATCGAACCTTGGACCCATTACCTAAGAGGTCCACCACTTCTCCATTCGGCCATTAAGCCATTACGCAAATTTTGCCAAAGTTACATTATGAGACCATTCGGAAATTCTTGCACGACAAAAACAAAGTCTGAATGCATGATGCGTGTTGTTGTTGCTATTTATTCATAAATAACAATCATAAACATATAATTAAATAAAAAATAAAAATAAAAAATATAAGAAAAAGCTGCGCTCTGACAATCGCACAGAGCTGATTTAAGAGACTGTCACTTCTCCACTTGTTAACTAAGTTCATTGTGAGCCACTAAAAAAATTTTAAATAAAATGCACCACCAATAATGCATATTAAAAAATTAAAGTATAAGTTCTTAAAAAAAAAAAGAAAAAGCTTAAGTGGCATGAATTGGAATCGAATCACGGGCCTGTCGGTTCAGGAGTTCATCGCTTTTTCACTAAGCTACTGACGCTGTTATCCAACAACAGCAAAAATTTGCATTGTATGGCATTCTTATTATTTCCTGTACAAATAAAGAATTTGCGCTGCCGGAAGCGCGGTTTACAGCTAGGGAAAACGTTAAACTGAATAGCTTCTTTGTTTATTATCCGATTGTTACCAAATTTTAAGAGCTCATCTGGCTAGCTATAGTTATCATACGAGGGTCGTTTGATAAGACCGTGACTTTTTGTATTTGCCGCGCACCTGCTCTAAATACAACACTGCTCCTGTCAGCAGTTATCGATTAACAGCTGACTGTAAAATTTTGAGAAAGCTGCGTTTTTTGGTTTGCGTTTTATAGGCATTGAAAGCAGACGATCTCGTGAATTTTAACGAAAATGGAAAAAAGTGAATTTCGTGTGCTAATTAAGCATTATTTTTTGCGTAAAAATCCATCACCGAAAACCAAGGAAAGACTTGATAAATATTATGGGGACTCTGCACCATCAATTTCAATGGTTAAGAAATGGTTTACTGAGTTCCGTTGTGGTCGTACCAGTACAAGTGATGCCGAACGTTCAGGTCGCCCAAAAGAGGTCGTCATGCCAGAAATCGTCGACAAAATCCATGGAATGATATTGGATGATCGGAGAATGAAAGTGCGTGAGGTAGCTGAGGCTGTAGGCATCTCAACTGAACGGGTACATCACATTTTACATGAATATTTGGACATGAAAAAGCTTTCCGCGCGATGGGTGCCGCGATTGCTCACACACGACCATAAGCGCAACCGTGTGACCATTTCAAAGGAGTGTTTGGCGATGTTCAACCGCAATCCAAACGAATTTTTGCGCCGTTTCGTTACCGTAGACGAAACATGGATCCACCACACCACACCAGAGACCAAAGAACAATCAAGACAGTGGGTTTCTCCGGGTGAACGTGCACCAAAGAAGGCCAAGGTGGGTCTGTCGGCCAACAAGGTCATGGCCACAGTTTTTTGGGATGCACAAGGTATCATTCACATCGATTACCTTGAAAAGGGTAAAACGATCACCGGCGAATATTATTCAGAGCTTTTGGACAGATTCGATATTGATTTGAAGCAGAAACGACCGCATTTGGCGAAAAAAAAGTGCTGTTCCATCAGGACAATGCACGGGTGCACACGTGTGTAGTCAGCATGGCAAAATTTCATAAATTGGGCTACGAACTGCTACCCCATCCAGCATATTCTCCAGATTTAGCCCCCTGTGACTATTTTTTGTTTCCAAACATGAAGAAATGGCTCGGCGGTAAGAGATTCGGGTCAAATGAAGAGGTCATCACAGAAACAAACGACTATTTTGAGGGCCTTGAGAAAACCTATTATTTGGAAGGAATAAAAAAATTGGAAAAACGCTGGACTAAATGTATAGAGCTAAAAGGAGATTATGTTGAGAAATAAAACGCTTCTTTGACGAAAAAAATATATTTTATTCAAAAAGTCACGGACTTATCAAACGACCCTCGTATAAACCGAAAATGAATAATATGGCATCAAAATTGCACTTGTAATCAATTTTTTTCGATTTACAGGGGCGGAAGGGACGTGGCCAAAATCCAAAATAAACTTGATCAGCGTGCAATAATAACACATATTGTCACCAAATTTGGTAGTCGTAGCTCTTATAATAGCTGAGGTCAAGATTTTCACACGGACAGACAGACGGACGGGGCTATATCGACTCGGCTGTTGATCCTGAGCCAGAATATATATACTTTATGAGGTCGGAGGTGTCTCCTTCTGCCTGTTACATACATTTTCGATTTGAACAAAGTTATAATAATACCCTTCTACTTTATGAGTAGCGGGTATAAAAATTCATTGCAGAGTTGTCGTTTTAATAGTTTTCATCGTAGTCATATCCGTCAACATATTCATTTATCGTTTCGTATGAGGTCTCGTCTTGTTAATCTGCAAGTGATTGCTCATATTCCGCCATAATGACATACGTTTCAGCAGATTGCATATCATTCTCTTCGCTGTCAGTTTGAATGTTATAGTTCCGTTGTCTTTTCTGTCCTTCATGCTTTGGGTCTGGGGGTCTCTTCCCCAGTTCAAATCGTGGCATATCTATATAGGGGGTTCTGGTGTCGGTAAGGGTTTGGGGGCTATTGGCCTGGGTGGTGCGTACTGTTGCTGTCGGTATAGGTTTGTGTCGCACTGTCTTGGCAAAGTGAACTGGTTTTGCTGTCCAAATTTGTTATAGTTCCGAGGCTGTGTGTCTGGATGGTATTGAATATGAGGATTTTTGGGGGAGCCTGTGTTGGGTGTCGAAAACCTGAGCTTACGAATTGTATGTTTCTAGGAGCTGGTATCGGCTTTTTGTTGTCGCTTTTGCTATTAATCTGTCCTTGGGTTACCGCATGCATGGTGCGATATTTCTGATTTTCCATTTTCGGGCATATGTTCAATGCCGAAGGGAGGTCGCTCGGCGCCTGTGCACCCAAGATGCGAGGTTGGTCTCGACGCAGCTTACATACAAATGTGTTTGTGGCTATGTCGCGGTACATTTTCTTGGGAAGTCGATGAGCTTCTGTACCCAAATCCATACAATTAACCTTGATGAGGAGAATTGAAAGATGTTGATAAACCGTCTTGTGAAATTCTTCGACCGTTTGGTTACCCTGTGATAACATTGTCATCTGATATTCTAGAGTACCAAGATCACGCTTGACTCCGTAATGCATCGTTAGACACTTAACCAAGTAAGAAAGCTACAGTCGAGTAGTCTCGACTGTAATATACCCGGCACAATGCTGCAGGCAGCGCTGCCGGCAAAAGAAGTAAAAAGTATTGAAAACGTATAACTTTTATTCAGGTACCACAAAAATCCGAGATTTATCACTTAAACAGTAAAAATAATAACTCTACCTGTTGAGGACTATAATCGAATACGTGCATGTAAAAAACGATAGGTGCCCTCTTAATACCTCTTTATATACTTGAATGGAAAGTGTTCTGGAGCACTCTAACTTTTAATAAATTTTGTTAAAATAACGACTGATAGGTTCTATGGCATCTATACGATGTATCGGTCCGTACCGGCTCGTTCCGACTTATTTACAGCGGGCAGCAATAAAAAACATGTATACAAAGTTTCATTAAGGTAGCTCAAAAAGGGAGGCAAAAACTTTTCTTTGCAAAAAATTAGAAAAGTTCGATCTCCCCCACCATGACACGTATGCATGGGGAATCGAACCTTCGACCCAACACCTAAGAGGTCCACCACTTCTCCATAAGGTCAATCAGCGATTACGCAAAGTTTGCCAAAGTTACATTATGAGACCATCGGAAATTCTTGCACGACAAAAACAAAGACTGAATGCATGATGCGTGTTGTTGTTGCTATTTATTCATAAATAATAATTATAAACATACAATTAAGTAAAAAACAAGTAAGAAAGCTACATTGGAGTGTGCTCGACTGTAATATACCCGCTACCCAGCTGCTAGTACATCAAAATTATTTGCGGAACAATAAAGAACGGCTACAATCATATTTTGACCGTAAAAGGCCATGGACTTACAATATTTATGCAAAGTCCAAATCTAAAATAAAAAAAAAAACATTTTTGCACACATTTAATTTTTGATGCGGGCGGGACTCGAACCCGTAAATGCATAATAGTACTGTTCGTTTTGCAGTCCACAACTTAACCCATTTCACCATCGTACACGCACACACGATTCGGTACAATGCTGCACGCAGCACTGCCGGCTGAATAACTTGTGTGTTTATTATCCGATTGTTACCAAATTTTCAGAGATCATCTGGCTAGCTATAGATATCATGCAAACCGGAAATGAACAATATGGCATCAAAATTGCACTTGTAATCAATGTTGTTTACGGGGGCGGAAGGGGGCGTGGCCAAAATCGAAAATAAACTTTATCAGCGTGCAATAATAACACATATTGTCACCAAATTTGGTAGTTTTAGCTCTTATAATAGCTGAGATTTAGGTTTTCACACGGACAGACAGATGGACAGACGGACAGACAGACAGACGGACAGACGGACATGGCTATATCGACTCGGCTGTTGATCCTGAGCCAGAATATATATACTTTAAGGGGTCGGAGTTGTCTCCTTCTGCCTGTTACATCCATTTTCGGTTTGAACAATGTTATAATACCCTTCTACTCTATGAGTAGCGGGTATAAAAACATTTTTGCACACATTTAATTTTTGATGCGGGCGGGACTCGAACCCGTAAAAATAAAAAAATATAAGAACAAGTAAGAAAGCTACAGTCGAGTGTGCTCGACTGTAATATACCCGCTAACCAGCTGCTCGTACATCATTTATTTGCGGAACAAAAAACGGCTACAATCATATTTTGACCGTAAAAGGCTATGGACTTACAATATTTATGCTAAGTCAAAATATAAAATAAAACAAGTAAGAAAGGTACATTCGAGTGTGCTCGACTGTAATATACCCGCTACCCAGCTGCTCGTACATTAAAATTATTTGCGGAACAATAAAGAACGGCTACAATCATATTTTGACCGTAAAAGGGCATGGACTTACAATATTTATGCAAAGTCAAAATCTAAAATAAAAAAAATAGTTTTTTGCACACATTTAACTTTTGATGCGGGTGGGACTCGGACCCATAAATGCATAATAGTTTCGTTCGTTATGCAGTACACAACTTAACCCATTTCACCACCGTACACGCACACACTATTCGGCACAATGCTGCAAGCAGCGCTGCCGGGAAAAGGAGTAAAAAGTATTGAAAACGTATAACTTTTATTCAGGTACCACAGGTACCTTAAGCAGTAAAAATAATAGTTCTACCTGTTGAAGACTATAAATCGAATACGTGCATGTAAAAAACGATATGTGCCCTTCTAATACCTCTTTATATACTTGAATGGAAAGTGTTCTGGAGCACTCTAACTTTTAATAAATTTTGTTAAAACAAGTAAGAAAGCTAAATTCGAGTGTGCTCGACTGTAATGTACCCGCTACCCAGCTGTTCGTACATCAAAATTATTTGCGGCACAATAAAGAACGGCTACAATCATATTTTGACCGTAAAAGGGCATGGACTTACAATATTTATGCAAAGTCAAAATCTAAAATAAAAAAAAAAATTTTTTCCACACATTTAACTTTTGATGCGGGTGGGACTCGGACCCATAAATGCATAATAGTTTCGTTCGTTATGCAGTCCACAACTATTCCACTATTCGGCACAATGCTGCAAGCAGCGCAGTAAAAATAATAACCTGTTGAGGACTATATTTCGAATACGTGCAAGTAAAAAACGATATGTGCCCTTTTAATACCTCTTTATATACTTGAATGGAAAGTGTTCTGGAGCACTCGAACTTTTAATAAATTTTGTTAAAACAAGTAACAAAGCTACATTCGAGTGTGCTCGACTGTAATATACCCGCTACCCAGCTCCTTGTACATCATTTATTTGCGAAACAAAAAAAAAACGGCTACATTCATATTTTGACCGTAAAAGGCTATGGACTTACAATATTTATGCAAAGTCAAAATCTAAAATAAAAAAAAAAACATTTTTGCACACATTTAATTTTTGATGCGGGCGGGACTCGAACCCGTAAACGCATAATAGTACTGTTCGTTTTGCAGTCAACAACTTAACCCATTTCACCACCGTACACGCACACAAGATTCGGCACAATGCTGCAAGCAACGCTGCCGGCAGCGCTGCTTACAACTATGGAAAACGTTAAGCTGAATAACTTCTGTGTTTATCATCCGATTGTTACCAAATTTTCAGAGATCATCTGGCTAGCTATAGTTATCATAAAAACCGAAAATGAACAATATGGCATCAAAATTGCGCTTGTAATCAATGTTTTTTCGATTTACGGGGTCGGAAGGGGGCGTGGCCAAAATCCAAAATAAACTTGATCAGCGTGCAATAATAACACATATTGTCACCAAATTTGGTAGTCCTAGCTCTTATAATAGCTGAGATCTAGATTTTCACACGGACAGACAGACGGACAGACAGACAGGCGGACAGACGGACATGGCTTTATCGACTCGGCTGTTGATCCTGAGCCAGAATATATATACTTTATGGGGTCGGAGGTGTCTCCTTCTGCCTGTTACATACTAATTTATTTGCGGACAAAAAAACGGCTACAATCATATTTTGACCGTAAAAGGCTATGGACTTATACTATTTATGCAAAGTCAAAATATAAAATAAAAAAAAAAAACATTTTTGCACACATTTAATTTTTGATGCGGGCGGGACTCGAACCCGTAAATGCATAATAGTACTGTTCGTTTTGCAGTCCACAACTTAACCCATTTCACCACCGTACACGCACACACGATTCGGCACAATGCTGCAAGCAGCTCTGCCGGCAGCGCTGCTTACAGCTATGGAAAACGTTAAGCTGAATAGCTTCTGTGTTTATAATCCGATTGTTACCAAATTTTTAGAGATCATCTGGCTAGCTGTAGTTATCATGTAAACCGAAAATGAACAACATGTCATCAAAATTGCACTTGTTATCAATGTTTTTTCGATTTGCGGGGGCGGAAGGGGGCGTCGCCAAAATCCAAAATAAACTTGATCAGCGTGCAATAATAACACATATTGTCACCAAATTTGGTTGTCCTAGCTCTTATAATAGCTGAGATCTAGATTTTCACACGGACAGACAGACGGACAGACGGACAGACGGACATGGCTATATCGACTTCGCTGTTGATCCTCACCCAGAATATATATACTTTATGGGGTCGGTGTTGTCTTCTTCTGCCTGTTACATACATTTTCGGTTTGAACAAAGTTATAATACCCTTCTACTCTATGAGTAGCGGGTATTAAAATTCATGACACTTTGAAACGTTGCTGGGGCATTCCTCTATTCGAATGGCATTCTGATAAATTCGTAGTATCTGTCTATTGCTGTAAAGGCAGATTTTGGAATGTCTTTTAGTTCCATCTGTATCTGATGGTAGCCACTAGCCAAGTCTAATGTCGAAAAATATCTAGCTTTCCCTATTTTATCGTTTATATCTCGTTTATATTATGTACCTCGTTTATATTATGTATAGGGTATCTATCCTTAATGTTTTTTTCATTTAATTTGCTGTATTCAATCACTTATCTACATTTCTCCTATTTCTTATTTCTTCGGAACCAACCAAACAAGTGAGCTCCAATGCGAGTGACTTTCCATTATGATCCTTTGAGATAACATATTTTGTATTTGATCACTTATCTCTTGCTGTTCCCGATAAGAGTATCTAAAAGGTTTACTATACAGGGGTATATCGTCTGTAGTTTTTATTCTGTGTTTATTTGCATTTGATGTCGTTTTCGTGTGTTAGATGGGTCATGGAAAAGGAAAGGAAATTGAAAACTTACTTTTGGAGGCCTTATCTCTTCATCTGAAAGGTGTTCTATGTGTTCGTTTGTTTTCTGTTTGCATTTGAAAACGTCAATGTGTCAGATGGGTCATGGAAAAGTAAAGGAGATTGAAAACTTAGTTTTGGATGCCTTCTCTTCATCTGAAAGATGTTCTATGTTCACTCGGTCGTGAAAATTAGCATCGTTTTTCATATCAATCGGAGGATGTTCGTCACACCAATGAAAATTAAATTCTATAAAATCATCTTGAATGAATTGAGTTGTGTCTAGTGGTGTTGATAATTGGAGTAGTTAATTACTTCCATCAATGCACAGCATTTGTGGGCTGTATACAACCCTTCTGGAATATAAACATCTTTAGCTAATTCTACAGAATTGACGAGGAATGGTCCCTGTTCGCACTTAACTAGTATTTGAACTATCCTCCCGAATTACCTTCGAGATTGAAAATTTCCGTTGTTCTATTTTGTTCTATCTGAATAGGAATAGTTGCTGTAGACGTTTGTAAGATGAATCTTTTGAAATTGATATTTGCTTTTATGCTAGACAAAATGTCAAGACCTAATAGTCCATCAAAGTAAAAAGCAGACGCCATAAACTATACATATTCTTGCTCAGGATCACTAGCCGAGTCGATTAAACCATGTCCGTCTGTCTGTATGAACGTCTATATCTTAGCTATTACAAGAGCCAAACACAAAATGTACTTGATGATTCCTGTATAATATTGGCAGATCGATAATTTACGAACATTAAGGAAAGTATTTCAGTTACAGACACCAAATTTGGCATGATGGTTCCTGTAAGTCAAGCGCAGATCAAGTTTACTTCCAATTTGAAGTGACACGCTCACCACCCACGCAAATCGATAATTTTTATACCATTGCAGATGGTATATTAATTTTGGCCAGAAGTTTGCAACGCACCTTAGGAGACATCTCCGACCCTATAAAGTGTATATATTCTTAATTAGCATCAATAGGGAAGTCGAACTTGCCATGTCCGTCTGTCCGTCCGTCCGTCTGTTGCAACGCAAACTAGTCTCTCAGTTTTAAAGCTTTCTTGATGAAACTTGATATACATGCTTCTCATTGCTGTAGGCTTTAAATAAGTCGAAACGAGCCGGATCGGCTAGTATGTATGTAAGTATGTATCATATAGCTGCCATAGAACCTATCGGCCGATTTTTGTCATTTTTCAAGATATCGGCAAGAAACTTTCGCAGTCTATGCCTTAGTGTGTCCATTTAAAATTGTGCAAATTTTATCAAAATCGGATCGATATATCGTAAAGCTGCCATTAAACCTATCGGCCGATTATTGTAATTTTTATACCCGCTACTCATAGAGTAGAAGGGTATTATAACTTTGTTCAAACCGAAAATGTATGTAACAGGCAGAAGGAGACACCTCCGATCCCCATAAAGTATATATATCCTGGCTCAGGATCAACAGACGAGTCGATATAGCCACGTCCGTCTGTCCGTCTGTCTGTCTGTCCGTCTGTCTGTCCGTGTGAAAATCTAGATCTCAGCTATTATAAGAGCTAGAACTACCAAATTTGGTGACAGTATGTGTTATTATGGCACGTTGGTCAAGTTAATTTTGGATTTTGGCCACGCCCCCTACCGCCCCTGTAAATCGAAAAAAATTGATTACAAGTGCAATTTTGATGCCATATTATTCATTTTTATATGATAACTATATCTAGGCAGATGATCTCTAAAAGTTTGGTAACAATCGGATAATAAACACAGAAGTTATTCAGCTTAACGTTTTCAATAGCGATAAGCAGCGGTCCCGGCAGCGCTGCTTGCAGCATTGTGCCGAATAGTGTGTGCGTGTACGGTGGTGAAATGGGTTAAGTTGTGGACTGCAAAACGAACAGTACTATTATGCATTTACGGGTTCGAGTCCCGCCCGCATCAAAAATTAAATGTGTGCAAAAATGTTTTTTTTTTATTTTAGATTTTGACTTTGCAGAAATATTGTAAGTCCTTAGCCTTTTACGGTCAAAATATGATTGTAGCCTTTTTTTTTGTTCCGCAAATAAATGATGTACGAGCAGCTGGGTAGCGGGTATATTAGAGTCGAGCACACTTGACTGTAGCTTTCTTACTTGTTTTTTTTATACCCGCTACTCATAGAGTAGAAGATCAAGTTTATTTTGGATTTTGGCCACGCCCCCTTCCGCCCCTGTAAATCGAAAAAAATTGATTACAAGCGCAATTTTGATGCCATATTGTTCCATATGATAATTATAGCTAGCCTGATGATCTCTTAAAATTTGGTAACAATCGGATAATAAACAAAGAAGCTATTCAGTTTAACGTTTTCCCTAGCTGTAAACCGCGCTTCCGGCAGCGCAAATTCTATATTTGTACAGGAAATAATAAGAATGCCATACAATGCAAATTTTTGCTGTTGTTGGATAACAGCGTCAGTAGCTTAGTGAAAAAGCGATGAACTCCTGAACCGACAGGCCCGTGATTCGATTCCCAATTTATGCCGCTTAAGCTTTCTCCTTTTTTTTTAAGAACTTATTCTTTAATTTTTTAATATGCATTAATTGGTGGTGCATTTTATTTAAAATTTTTTTAATGGCTCACAATGAACTTAGTTAACAAGTGGAGAAGTGACAGTCTCTCAGCTCTGTGCGATTGTCTGAGCGCAGCTTTTTCTTATATTTTTTTATTTTTATTTTTTATTTAATTATATGTTTATGATTGTTATTTATGAATAAATAGCAACAAAAACACGCATCATGCATTCAGACTTTGTGTTTGTCGTGCAAGAATTTCCGAATGGTCTCATAATGTAACTTTGGCAAAATTTGCGTAATGGCTTAATGGCCGAATGGAGAAGTGGTGGACCTCTTAGGTAATGGGTCCAAGGTTCGATTCCGCATGCATACGTGTCATGGTGGGGGGGAGATCGAGCTTTTCTTATTTTTTGCAAAGAAATGTTTTTGCCTCCCTTTTTAAGCTACCTTCATGAAACTTTGTATACATGTTTCTCAATGCTGAATAAAAGTTATACGTTTTCAATACTTTTTACTCCTTTTACGAATAGTGTGTGCGTGTACGGTGGTGAAATGGGTTAAGTTGTGGACTGCATAACGAACGAAACTGTTATGCATTTATGGGTTCGAGTCCCACCCGCATCAAAAGTTAAATGTGTGCAAAAAATTATTTTTTTTATTTTAGATTTTGACTTTGCATAAATATTGTAAGTCTATGCCCTTTTTCGGTCAAAATATGATTGTAGCCGTTCTTTATTGTTCCGCAAATAATTTTGATGTACGAGCAGCTGGGTAGCGGGTATATTACAGTCGACCACACTCGAATGTAGCTTTCTTACTTGTTCAATATATCGCTGTGAAACTTTTCTGATATATGTCTAATTATGTCTATTAAGTGCTATGCGAGTTTTGTAAAAATTTGACCCATATAACGTTAAGTTGCCATCGAACCTAATATGTGGAGTAACTGCAATGGTATTACTGTTTTTGTGGTTAACGTCTCTCTTTGTCACGGTGAAACAAATTTAGGGTCGGTGAAGTTATTAGATGCTCCCGTATCAATTAAAAAACGCAGTTTTCTGCCGAATGGTGAGCTAATAATAAAAATGAAAGGTAAGGTCGATCCATATTTGTCTTTATAATTTTTTAAGTACCCTGTCTGTCTCCTGAGGCTGGTCTTTGAACATTTTCAGTTTCCTCTAAATTGTGAAGTGCCGGTTGCTCTATTGAACCTTTCATATTAATGAACTTACCAAATTGGCCACCTCTATATTGGTGAGAAGTCGCCTTTGTTAGCTCCGGCTTAGGAGGCATAATGGCCCTAGAGAAATTATTTTACCATGGTTCCCGCTGTTCGAACCATAACCTTTTTCATAACCGTTTCCAGTTGAATAGGGAAGAGCTCTAGGCTGTCCTTTATTTTGCTGGTAGTTTTGGTCTCTATTACGATGGGGCTCTGGGTATCGACGCCTCTCTTATATATATTCATCCCTCTTCTGAATGGCTATGTCAAAAGCTTTGTCCAATGTTGTTGGTCTCAAAGCTTTGACTGCGTTCCGGAGAGATGGATTTGGCCCCTAATAAAAGTCCTCAAACAGAGCGAAACATAAAAATTCTTTTTTTCTAAAATTGTTGATGGTAGCTCCCTTAAGTCTGCTAGTCATGACAATGCAGGGTTAATATAGAAAGTCTCCTAAAGGGAACCTCATGCAATTCCACAATAATAGAAAATTCGTCCCTACTATCAAGGAGCTTCCTGGTCAAATTTCTTTTAATGTCATCCCAATTCAATGGGGTATCTAACCTGTCCAGTAACGCGCTAGCCCTGCCTTGGAGTTTCGTCTGTACCAGTAGAACGTTGTTTAATACAGAACGTAATTATGCCACTACCGAGAAAGAAATGTTAACAATAATGTGGGCAGTTAAATATTTCCGCCCTTACTTATTTGGGAGAAACTTTGTAATAATTACAGATCACAAGCCACTTACATGGCACATGAGTTTTAAAGAACCAGCATCTAAAATAGTAAGATGGAGAATACAACTGTTAGAATATGACTATGAAGTGTTGTATAATAAAGGTTCTGAGAATTTGGTGGCGGACTCATTAAGCAGAGTAGAGGTTGACGTTATAATGAACGATAGTAACTCAGTAGCAGAAAAGTGTGGAGACACGATGCACTCGGCTTCCGAACACATAGATGACCACATCTATATTTCGGAAAAAACTGTAAATGACTTTAACTACCAGTTAGTATTCAAATATGGTCTTCCTTCAGAAAATAAAACTGAAGTCATATTTAAACATAAAAGTAGACATACAATTTGCAACTAGCCTTTAACGAAAAACAAAAACCGCAAATTTTGAAGAAATACTTAATACCCAACCAAACCACCGCAGTTTTCGCACCCGACGACATTTTTTGTAAAATTCTTTGCAAACAGTAAGATATACAACGTTTTAAGGTTTCTACCTTCTTAACTGACCTATAGAAGCAAAAGACCAAGAATTTCAAATTGAGAACTACCACATAAGTAGAGGTATTGATAAAACTACAGCCCACTTAAAAAGGCAGTTTTATTTCCCATACATAAAAGCAAACATTTTTACATCAATAAAAATTGTGATATTTGTCACACATTAAAATGTAATCGACAGGTTAAATTCCAACTAAAGGAAATGCCTACATTGCCTTTAGACATACAACACACTGATTTATACACAATCAATGGAAAATATGTTGTTACAATTACATTCTCAATCCATGTTCTTATACAGTCAACACTTGACTGTAGTCGTTTTTACTTGTTAATGTAAGCTAGAGATTTACTTTATATACAAAATTTAATAAAAGTAAAAGAAACTACTAAACAAATCAAACATATAAAGATAAAAAACCGTAAAACGATAACAAAGTAAATATAACTACTCCAACAGTAGTACAAAAATTTCCAACCTTGCGAATCCCAACAAAGGGATCCTCCAAGGTAAAAGTAAGAACACTGGTTTTACACAACACACAATTGTATACTATATTAAGAGAAACTTTAACTAAAAATCTAACATTATTTTAAAAATTTTAATATAATTTATGAACAACATAAGCACATTTTAAATCTTAATAATTTATGGACAACCAAAATAATTTAATACGACCACCTATTTTGAACCAAGACAATTTAGCTAACGAACAACAACAACAAAAACAAGCTCAAAGTCGAGCTTTGAATACCAGCAGAATAGAAATATGGCTTCACTAGAACAAATTACTGAGCTAGTGGGACAGTTGATGGCATAACAAGTCCCAAGAATAGTGCAAGCTTTCAATAGCCCAGAACACGAATTTAGCTATGCTATAGACCAAGTCATAAATCGTGCGAACTTAGGGGGACTCGACAAAGTACCAGATGTAGTTAAATGACTCAGCGCTTTTTCTGGAAATGCAGCAGAATTCAGCTCTTGGAAAAAGAGCAACGACCGCATAATGGAAGCCTACGCAGGGGAGGTGGGTACCTCATGATATTTTGGCATACTTCACTCCATTAGGAACAAAATCATAGGTAATGCTGACACGGCACTAGAAGCATATAACATTCCATTAAATTGGAAAGCAATGGTTAAGTGTCTAACGATGCATTACGAAGACAAGCGTGATCTTGGTACGCTAGAATATCAGATGACAATGTTATCACAGGGTAACCAAACGGTCGAAGAATTTCACAAGACGGTTTATCAACATCTTTCAATTCTCCTCATCAAGGTTAATTGTATGGACTTGGGTACAGAAGCTCATCGACTTCTTAAGAAAATATACCGCGACAAAGCGACAGACAGATTTGTATGTGGGCTGGGTGGTGACCAACCTCGCATTTTGGGTGCATATTCGCCGAGCGACCTCCCTTCGGCATTGAAATGCCTGAAAATGGAAAATCAGAAATATCGAACCATGCATGCGGTTACCCAAGGACAGATTAATAGCAAAAACGCCAACACAAAGCCGATACCAGCTCGTAGAAACATACAATTCGTAAACTCAGGTTTTCGACAGCCAACACAGGCTTCCCCAAAAATCCTCATATTCAATACCATCCAGACACACAGCCTCGGAACTATAACAAATTTCGACAGCAAAACCAGCTCACTTTGACAAGACAGTGCGACATAAACCTATACCGACAGCAACAGTACGCACCACCCAGGCCAATAGCCCCGAAACCCTTACCGACACCAGAATCCCCTATATAGATATGCCACGATTTGAACTAGGAAAGAGACCCCCAGACCCAACGCATGAAGGACAGAAAAGACAACGGAACTATAACATTCAAACTGACCACAGCGAAGAGAATGATATGCAATCTGCTGAAACGTATGTCACTATGGCAAAATATGAGCAAGCACTTGCAGATTAACAAGACGAGACCTCAGACGAAACGTAAAATGAATATGTTGACGGATATGACTACGATGAAAACTATTACAACGACAACTCTGCAATGAATTTTTTAGAAAAGAACATTCCTTGCTTCCATACTTTAAATGCAAGCTGGGGAATGGAAAATTCCTAAAGATATTAATAGAAACAGGATCGAACAGGAATTATATACAACCCAAATTTATTACAAATCCGATTGCCAACGAAAAACCCTTTAATGCTGTCTCCGTAGGGGGCAGTGTTCGCGTCACCCATCATAAAATAGCCAATCTCTTTAACCACCCTGACATAAATGTTAAGTTCTTTTTGTTGCCGATCATTTGATGCCATTTTAGGCAATGACAGCTTAAAAGAGCTGAATGCTAAAATTAAGGTAAGCAAGAAGATTATGACTAAAAAAAACAAAATGCACGTTCCTATCAAGGAAAAGAAATTTGTGGTGGTAAACACCAGTAAATTAATTAATAAAAAATTACCCAAACCTATTCGCGGAGCCAATTTAGAAACAAACCTACACAACCAACGTGAAGGCGGAAATACAAACTTCTTCAGACTCACCAGTGTACTCGGTACTTTCAGTACCCAATGAGTCTGAAAGATGAGGTAAACTGACAGGTCTCTGAACTGCTTAATGATGGTATAATCAGACCATCAAGGTCCCCATACAACCTGTATGGATAGTATCAAAAAAGCAGACGCATTAAAAGAATAAAAGTATCGCATGGTCATAGATTACAGGAAATAAAACTTGGTTACTATAGCCAATATATATATTGCCAATCCTTTACCACAAATAAATGAAGTTCTCGCTCAATTAGGTAGCAACAAAGTGTTCTCTGTGTTAGACCTTAACAGTCGATTCCACGAAAATCCATTAAAAACGTACGACATAAAACTAACGCCTTTTCTGTGAATAACGGAAAATATGAGTTTACACGACTCCCATTTGGACTGAAAAACGCGCCAGCAATTTTTCAGAGCGCATTAGATGACATACTTCATGAACATATTAGCAAGATAAGTTTCATCTACACGGATGACAACATTATATTCAGTAAAGATGATGAATCACATTTAAGAAATCTGTACATTACTTTTCAAAATAGCTCAGTACCCCTTCCCGAGACTTTAAGAGATTTAAGATCATTTTTGTGACTCTCCGGGTACTACAGGAAATTCATTGAGAATTATAATAAGCTCGCCAAGCCCCATATCCCGCTTTTAAGAGGGGAAGACGGACGAGTGTCCAAAAAAATGTCATTAGAAAAAATCTATTTTGCTTGACAGTTAGGCAGTTAAAGCATTTAAAAAACTGAAAAGTGGCCTAATATCCAAAGATATTAAACTCCGGTACTCAAATTTCGGAAAAAAATTCCACTTTACTACCGATTCTCCCAAATGTATTGTTATCGCAAGATAACGACTCTATTTCATTTCTCACAAGAACGCTTTCCAAAGCCGAAGAGAATTGCGCTGCGAACGAAAAAGGAATGTAAGCCATTATTTGGTCATTAAAAAGCATAAAGAATTACCTGTACGGTAAATCAAAAGTTAAAATATTTACCGACCACCAGCCTTTGACTCATTCATTAAGTAGCAGTAACGAAAATGCGAGAATTAAACGGTGGAAGTCGTTCTTAGGGGAAGACGATTACGAAATATTTTATTTTATTTTATTCTATTTATTTTTAGAACGTTGTTGTTGATGCACTATTCAGAATACCACCCATAGGGCAAATAAATTCAATAGCCTCGACGCAACACAGTGACGTGAGCTCAGGCGAGGAATTAATCCCAAGTATAGAAGTACCTATTAACACCTTTAGGAGCCAGATCTTCTTTCACAAAGCAGAAATGACCGACTACAAGTTCAGTATCCCATTTCCAACTTTTAACAGACACGAGATTTACAGACAACAGTACAATCCGGACGAACTGTTATTCAATTTAAAAAAATATCTGAATCCCTCGGTAATAAAAGGTATCCACACGACTGAAGACATAATGTGGAAAATACAACAATTATATCCAACTCATTTCAAAAATTTTAAAGTACGCTTCACGCAGACATTAGTAAAAGATTTAACTAACACGATAGACCAAGAAGAACAAATTCTCAAGACACACAATAGGTCTCACAAAAACGAGTTAGAAAATAACATCCAGCTTTCAGAAGAATTCTACTTACCAAAAATGAGACAGAAAATAGCAAACATAGTGAAACAAGTCTTACGTAAAGGAACTAAATACGATCGACACCCACCTAACCCAGAGATTAGAGAAACACGCATACCCGAATACCCCGGACACATAATTCACATAGACATTTACTCAACTAAACGATACCTCGTACTGACAGCAATTGACAAATTTTCTAAGTTAGCAAACACCCAAATAAGAAAATCAAAAGCAATAGAAAATATTTGAGCACCACTTCGTGATACAGTTTTCTATGTTGGCGTACCAAAATTCATCGTAATGGACAACGAAAAATCGTAAACTCTGAAATTATACGATTCATGTTAGTCGACCAAATAAGGATACAAATTTATAAAAAACCCCCCTATAAAAGTGCAATAACGGACAGACTGAACAATTTCACTAAACACTCGCTGAAAAATGAGATGCTTGAAGAGGGATCAAGTTCATAGGAACTACGAAGAACTTCTAGATCGAGCGATCTACGAGTATAACTAGTCAATTCATACGGTAACAAAGAAGAAGCCAGTAGAAGTATTCTTTGGCCCAAGAGTTACAACTGACCCCACACAATACGTACAGGCAAGACTGGACAACATAGAACAACTGAGACGTAAACAGATAAAAGATCTACAGGACCATAATAACAGAAAGAAACCAATTCAAACCTTGTGATGCTCTGTCCGAGTATGATGTGACCAATTCATATTATTAGGTATAGTCACGTTGCAGAGCTCACAATGTTTTACATTATTTCTTCTACCATAATCTCGTCTACGTGCAACGAAGGCTAACCTCAACTGCTGTCGTTTTTCTTGTTGCTGCTCCATAACTGCAGCGATTTTATTAAAATCCTTTGCTGAATATATTCCGTTTAAAGCCATTTCTTGATGTTGATGTTGTTGTTGTTGTTTAGCTGTTTAGCTGTTGTTGCTGTTTACCTGTTGATGTTGTCGCTATTTAGCTGTTGTTGTTGTTGATTTTTAACTGTTGTTGTTGTTGTTGTTACTGTTGTTGTTATTGTAAAGCTGGTCCACAGTAGCGATTTCATTCAAATCCTTTGTTGAATAAAAGCCATTTTGATGTTGTTGTTGTTTAGCTGTTGTTGTTGTTTAACTGCTTAGCTGATTTTGTTGTTTAACTGCTTAGCTGATTTTATTGTTTAACTGCTTAACTGATTTTATTGTTTAACTGCATAGCTGTTTTTGTTGTTTAACTGCTTAGCTGTTTTTTATTGTTTTTAACTGTTTAGCTGTTGTTGTTGTTTAACTGATTAGCTGTTTAGCTGTTTTTTGTTGTTTAGCTCTTGTTGTTGTTTTTATTGCTTAACTGTTTAGCTGTTGTTGTTTTTTTGTTCACTAATGCACTCTACTCGGTTTGAAGACTTTTTTTGATACTAAAAAAAAACTTGATTTCTGATCACTTTACTATTATTACAACAAACCATGTTAGAAGATGGATATACTACACCTAACCACCCTCGGTTCATAAAAAATAATTGGGATACAATAATTGCATAAAATTATGCTAACAGTTCAAACAAACATAGTAAACCGTTAGGACAACAGGTTGCAGTGTTTTGTTTACACACTAAATTATCAATTAGAAAATTATCATATTAAAATAGGGTTACTTATCACACACACGCACATATACACAAAACTAATATATATATATATATATATATATATATATGTGGTGGCAGCTGTTTACACATTTCATGATTAACCACGTGGTGACGAACAATTAAAGACACCCTTACCGTAACAGTCGTTTTCATGCTCACGTTCACGGCTAGGGTCACAAAAGAGGCGATACCCACATTAACATGTTGTGCTAGGGTGTCCCGGCCTGTCAAATATTACCCTCGTCAGCGATCCCCATGTGTTAAGATTCACCTGTCAACGTTATGAGTCACACACGTGTGTGCACTGAGGCGTGCATGCACCCACACACCCTAACACGTGTGCATGTAAACATGATCATGCATGCTCATTTGCATATACTCACCTGTCAACCTTTACCACCCACCCTAATTTATTTCCTATAAATAAACAAAACAAGTAAGAAAGCTACAGTCAAGTGTGCTCGACTGTAATATACCCGCTACCCAGCTGCTCGTACATCATTTATTTGCGAAACAAAAAAAAAAAAACGGCTACAATCATATTTTGACCGTAAAAGGCTATAGACTTACAATATTTATGCAAAGTCAAAATCAAAAATAAAAAAAAACATTTTTGCACACATTTAATTTTTGATGCGGGCGGGACTCGAACCCGTAAATGCATAATAGAACTGTTCGTTTTGCAGTCAACAACTTAACCCATTTCACTGCTGCCGGTAGCGCTGCTTACAGCTATGGAAAACGTTAAGCTGAATAACTTCTGTGTTTATTATCCGATTGTTACCAAATTTTCAAAATTGTGCTTGCAATCAATGTTTTTTCGATTTACAGGGGCGGAAGGGGGCGTGGCCAAAATCCAAAATAAACTTAATCAGCGTGCAATAATAACACATATTGTCACTTAATTTGGTAGTCCTAGCTCTTATAATAGCTGAGATCTAGATTTTCACACGGACAGACAGACGGACAGACGGACATGGCTATATCGACTCGGCTGTTGATCCTGAGCCAGAATATATAACCTTTATGGGGTCAGAGTTGTCTCCTTCTGCCTGTTGCATACATTTTCGGTTTGAACAAAGTTATAATACCATTCTACTCTATGAGTAGCGGGTATAACAACCATTAATTATCCCTATTATGACGCTAAATTCACGACCTTTCGTCACGCACCTCTAATTTTATCCACCCACCACACTTTTTGTCCTAGAAAAACCCATTAATTATACTAATTAGGACCCTAAATTGACCGATCTTGCCCAAAAAACCATTAAATATGCAAATTAGCTTCCTTAATTGACTAATCTTGCCCAAAAAACCCATTAAATATGCTAATTAGCTCCCTTAATTGCCTTACCCTCCCTCGTCACACCCCATTAATTTTGATTCCCCACTCCACTTTTTGCCCCAGAACCCCCATTATATATCTACTTAATAGACCATGCTTAATAGGCACAAGGTGGCATCTGCGACCCCATAAAGAATAAATATT
Organism: Zaprionus ghesquierei; assembly: GCA_018904095.1. Lineage (NCBI taxonomy): Eukaryota > Metazoa > Arthropoda > Insecta > Diptera > Drosophilidae > Zaprionus > Zaprionus ghesquierei. Next base: position 595,473 of record JAEIGP010000516.1, read on the forward strand.
CTTGCTCAGGATCACTAGCCGAGTTAATTAAACCATTTTTGTCTGTCCGTCTGACCGTCTGTATAAACGCCTATATTTCAAAAAATAAAAAAGATAGGGCCACCGAATGTGGTAACAACACTTATGTGAATCATACGCTGTAAACCTTTTATTAAAATTTGGGCCACGCCTACTTCCGCCCCCGCAAATCGATAAGCCGTATAGCAAGCGCCTATATCTCAGAAACTAAAAAAACTAGAGCCCCCGAATTTGGTGACAACACTTATGTGAATCATACGCTTGGGCCACCGTAGCGTTGACTGTAGCTGTTCTTACTTGTTTTTTATACCATTCGACCATTGAAAGTGGTCAAAAATGTTATACTAAGTTTGTGCAAATGTATGTATCAGGCAGAAGGAGGCGTGGCAGAACCCACACAGTATATATATTCTGACTCAGGATCACTAGATGAGTCGATTGAGCCATGTCCGTCTGTCTATCCGTCTGTTCCTTTGAACGTCTAGATCTTAGCTATTACAAAAGCAAGTGACACCATATTTCACATGAAGGTTCCTGTATACCATAGGTAGAAGGAGTTTATTTTCAATTTTAAATGCCATGACCACCGCCCACCCAAATCAATAATTTTCGATTATCAGGAGAAGTATTAAAGTTACAGCTTTCTGCTTTGGTATAAACATAAATAATTGCAATATAAATCTATTCCAATCTACATCTATTACAATCCAATCGGACGATAAACACAGAAGTTATCCATGTTACCGTTTTCCGTACTTCTACTGCTTGTGCCTGTGTTGCGCGTCGTTACGTCATCGTCACGATGCTTCGTTTCAGCCGTAGCGTGCAAAAGCTATGCAGTTTTCACATGTAGATGGCGCTATTCAAAAATAGATGTAATTTAAACAATAGGTGGCGGAAAACTGGCGGAAAACTTCGAAACTGGGCGAATGGTATCTTACTGTCAGGCGCGCTCGACTGTAGGTTTCTTTACTTGTTTTCTATAATATAGGTTTTAGACTTTTGACTTCACTTTTTGATTGACCGCGTAATTGAATAAAGTTGATTTCTTTTGTATTCTAAAGTTAAAATCATCTTTTATCATTTTTTCTAATCTTTAACCGATTTTGAAAAAGGTCAAATAAAAGGCTGAATCTGGCTTAAAACACTTTGTAATAGCGAAGAAAATCAATAGAAGTCAAAACGTTGTGAGTAGTTTTCTCCGTAATGAAGCCGACTATGGAAAAAAATGAAAAGAGAAAAAAAATATGCTACAACATCATCAGAGAGGCGACTTATCCTACTTAAGCCGTCATCACACTTGTGCAGTAATGGTGTGGGGAGCCATATATTTTAACGGAACGTGCGAGCTACAGTTTGTCACCTCGAAAATGAACGCAAACGTGTATAAGAATGTGCTTCAAAAGACTTTTCCCCAGTTTTCTGAGATTTATGGTCATAATCAATGGACGTACCAACATGACAACGCTCCCATCCATCCAGAATACATAGGGTAACTGAACAAGCGCCGGACACACTTAGACATAGCATTTTTCGAGCTAGTTCCCCAATTAGATTAGAAGACCAAGCAGAAAACTCTTTGCGCCGGTCGGAACGCAGACAGAGCCCAAGCTATCGGGAAGAGGAAAGAGGTCGGGATAGAGCTCGACGTAGCACTCGTCGAGCTGATCCTTTGGCTAGAATAAATGAACAAATAGAAAATTCTTCACGTCGATCGGAGCGCAGACAGAGCCAAAGTTATCGGGCAGAGGAACGAGGGCGGGATAGAACTCAACGCAGTACTCTTCGAGCTGATCCTTTGGTTAGAATAAATTAACAAATAGGAAATTCTTCGCATCGATCGATGCGCAGGCAGAGCCCAAGTTATCGGGCAGAGGAGCAAGGACGGGATAGAGTTCGACGCAAATAAACGTCGAACTGATCCTTCAGTTAGATTAGGTGAGCAAATAGGTAATTCTTTGCGTCGATCGGAGCGCAGACAGAGCCCAAACTATCGGGCAAAGGAAAGAGGGCGGGATAGACCTCGACGCAGCACTCGTCGAGCTGATTCATTGGTTAGAATAGATAAACAAATAGGAAGTACTTCGCGTCGATCAAGGCGCAGACAAGACCCAACTTATCAGGCAGCCGAACGAAGGGGAGACATTTTCGTAGGATTATTGAGCAGGCGCGCAACACAATTCATTCATCTAACGCGTCCCGCAACAGAAAAGAGCGAGCGAGTACCCTGCTAGAAGATAGGCAATCTCAGGTTAGAACAAGTTTAGAAAGCCTAATAGCCAATTTTAATAAAACAGTCAAACAGGCCACCGATCAGGTTTGCTTGTGTTACAAAGGTTTCTAGCTTCCACATCAAGTGGACAGAATCTCCCGTCAGGAAAAACACCAAAGGCTTCCATTATAAATGGCTTAGGTTTTCCGGAGCTTCCGGAATGCTTAAGGGGCTTAACGCCATTAGAAGAAAGGTTGATTTCTCTAAGTCTTCCTTTCATGATCATTAAGTTTCTTGGGTACGGACGACAAAGTGCCATTAAAGGAGCATTGATCAAAGTGCCAATTTCATTTGCAAATGTTGTAACTTCCCCTTCAAGGGCATTTAATGAAGCCGAGGTAGTTCAAATTCACCTTAAGCGTAGGATGGCCTATAGCTATGATTTCATGGCTGAAACTTATAGGCCTTTAAAAATTCCTAATGCAATTCGATATCTGGTCAACATAGAGCTTTATAGGAAGCATTACGTTACTGTCAATGAACAGGGGTTGTCTTCCTACTTCTCTAAGACGATGCCATTTGTTGCATCAGCAGACGATTGGGACATACTCGTAGTGTCACAAATAATAGAAAGAGCTGCTCATGCTTTTGAGCAAAATAGTGTAGAAGAAGAGCTAGAGGTTAATCCAGGAGATAGGGAAACCTTTATGGAAAATGTCCCTATAGAGAATATCGATATTCTGAGAATAGCGATAGCACCTAGAGAGGGTCAGCGTCCTTAAAAAATTGAGGATTGTGATTCAGAGGAGCTGACCTTTCCCACAATTTCTGCAGGCATTAAGAGGAAAGTCTTACAACTATAGTTAAATCTGAGCTGAGGAATTTTGATTAAAGAGGTTGTAGAACTGACAAATTATTTCATAACTTTAAGAAGTTGGAAAAGATAAGTATTAGGAACAGCGCATGCGTTTGCTTCCGTAATGCCATTCAAGGCATTTCGCCTGCTGATGCGCGAAATGAGAAAAATAGGTTAATACTTCACGAAGATGGCTATAGGCTCTTAAAGGGTATTCGCACTTCTCCCGCTCATTGGGAGGACGAGAAGAAGAAAGTCTTCTGACTTTTTTTTTAACATTTTCAGCAGCGGACACTAGGGGGCCAGAGCTTTTGGTCTTGCTGTCTAAAAATGTAGACAAACAAGAAATAACCATAGATGAAGTTTCAAATTTACATTTTAATGGAAAACAAGTAAGAACGGGTACAGTCAAGAGTTGACTGTATAAGACCATGGATTTTTCCAGGTTTTGAAAAAATCAGATTTAGAAAACTTTTATTAGTAAACGTCTTTTACAAAGAAAAATAATAAACAACACATATTATTTTCATTTAGACGCCAAGTAGTCCAAGCAGTTGGAAAAAAACACTGCTTGGAAAAAACAGTGCTTGCTTGCTTGCAGTGGGCGCAGTGCAAATCTATATGAAACGATGAATAACTTTTATGTTCATTATTCGATCGGAACCAAATTTTCAGCGATCGTTTAGATGGTGATAGTTATCATTCACACCAAAACAGAATACTCTAGCTTTATTATTGCGCTTACTATACTGTTTTTCGCATTGAGGGGGCGGAAGTAGGCGTGTCCCAAATTTTAATAAATATTTTACAGCGTATGATTCACATAAGTGTCACCAAATTTGGTGGATCTAGCTTTTTTAGTTTCTGAGATATAGGCGTTCATACAGACGGACAGACAGACATGGCTTAATCGACTCGGCTAGTGATCCTGAGCAAGAATATATAGACTTTATGGGGTCGGAGATGTACATTTCGACAAACACAATAGACCATGGATTTTAAAAAAATCGTCTTATTAGGGCTGATCCCGTGACCTGCTCTAGGTATTTCGTTTTCCGATATAGACTGGTTTTGAAACTAATGAACAAGGAAGGTCGTGTCTTTGGTAGTCATAAGGTCATAACATTTTATTGGCGAGTAGAGTTTCAGCAAAGAGGCTCTCCACTTACTCATGACATGTTTTGGTTAAAACATGCTATGTTCGACTTGTAGGATGCGTCAACTTTCGAGCCTGTCAAGTTCTCTACTGATCAGTTTATCCCTACTGATACTAGTTGCCCTGACGTTGCTTCATTTTTGGAGTATCATATCAACAATCACGAGCACTCTTGCAGTCGAGAAATTAGGTCAAAGCAAATTTGTAGATTCGGTATTCCATACCCCCTATGCCAGAAATAAAAATTCTATTCCCGCTTGAAGAAAATGATCTAAATTTGATTGAGCATCGTAGAAATTTTGATCGCGAATCCGTGGATAATCTTAGTAATTTTGTAACGTTTCCTTTTCGGATTAACGCTTACAATAAGCAACTACTTTTGCTGTAGCGAGCAAACATAGACATTCAATATATTTTGGACCCCTATGTTTGCTGCGCATACGTTGTTAATTACAGTAAAAAGTCTCGTAGAGGAATTTCAATGCTATTGCGGAAAGCAAAAAATGAGTGTAGATATGGCAATGTAACTATTAAACAAAAGTTACAACATTTAGGGAATAAGTTTATATTTGCCACTAAATCCGCTCTGGAAACCGTCTACACTACAGCAGTAGTGTCAGTATCAATATAACAAGTATGTAAGCTATAGTTAAGTGTGCTCGACTGTTGTATTCCCGCTACGCAGCTGCTCGTATATGAAAATTATTTGCGAAACAATAAAGATCAGCTACAATCATATTTTGACTATAAAAGACCATGGACTTACAATAAAAAAAATTTTTAAAAACATTTAATTTTTAACGCTGGCGAGACTTGAACCCGTAAATGCATAAGAGTACTCTTCGTTTTTCAGTCCATCACTAAACTTATTTAATATTTTCCTAATACTTATCTTCTCTAACTTCTTAAAGTTATGAAATAATTTGTCAGTTCTACAACCTCTTCAATCAAAATTCCTAAGCTCAGATCTAACTATAGTTGTAAGACTTTCCTCTTAATGCCTGGAAAAATTGTGGGAAAGGCCAGCTCCTCTGAATCACAATCCTCAATTTTATCCAAAGGACGCTGACCCTCTCCAGGTGCTATCGCTATTCTGAGAATATCGATATTCTCTATAGGGACATTTTTCATAAAGGTTTCCCTATGTCCTGGATTAACCTCTAGCTCTTCTTCTACACTATTTTGCTAAAGAGCATGACCAGCTCTTTTTATTATTTGATGACATCAGGAATTTTTAAAGGCCTATAAGTTTCAGCCATGAAATCATGGCTATAGGCCATCCTACGCTTAAAGTCAATCTGAACTACCTCGGCTTCATTAAATGCCCTTGAAGGGGAAGTTACAACATTTGCAAATGAAATTGGCACTTTGATCAATGCTCCTTTAATGGCACTTTGTCGTCCGTCCCAAGAAACTTAATGATCATGAAAGGAAGACTTGGAGAAATCAACCTTTCTTCTAATGGCGTTAAGCCCCTTAAGCATTCCGGAAGCTCTGGAAAATCTAAGCCATTTATAATGGAAGCCTTTGGTGTTTTTCCTGACGGGAGATTCTGTTCACTTGATGTGGAAGCCAGAAACCTTTGCAACACAAGCAAACCTGATCGGTGGCCTGTTTGACTGTTTTATTAAAATTGGCTATTAGGCTTTCTAAACTTGTTCTAACCTGAGATTGCCTATCTTCTGGCAGGGTACTCGCACGCTCTTTTCTGTTGCGGGACGCGTTTCTCCTATTCTCTTCTATTCTATTATTGGGGTCATTCCTACGATATATTGGCTTACCCTTTGTGAAGAATTCCTATTGGCATCAAAGGCCTCACTGCGAGCACTGCGGCGTGAATTGTGTTGCGCGCCTGCTCAATAATCCTACGAAAATGTCTCGCCTTCGTTCGGCTGCCTGATAAGTTGGGTCTTGTCTGCGCCTTGATCGACGCGAAGTACTTCCTATTTGTTTATCTATTCTAACCAATGAATCAGCTCGACGAGTGCTGCGTCGAGGTCTATCCCGCCCTCTTTCCTTTGCCCGATAGTTTGGGCTCTGTCTGCGCTCCGATCGACGCAAAGAATTACCTATTTGCTCACCTAATCTAACTGAAGGATCAGTTCGACGTTTATTTGCGTCGAACTCTATCCCGTCCTTGCTCCTCTGCCCGATAACTTGGGCTCTGCCTGCGCATCGATCGATGCGAAGAATTTCCTATTTGTTAATTTATTCTAACCAAAGGATCAGCTCGAAGAGTACTGCGTTGAGTTCTATCCCGCCCTCGTTCCTCTGCCCGATAACTTTGGCTCTGTCTGCGCTCCGATCGACGTGAAGAATTTTCTATTTGTTCATTTATTCTAGCCAAAGGATCAGCTCGACGAGTGCTACGTCGAGCTCTATCCCGACCTCTTTCCTCTTCCCGATAGCTTGGGCTCTGTCTGCGTTCCGACCGGCGCAAAGAGTTTTCTGCTTGGTCTTCTAATCTAATTGGGGAACTAGCTCGAAAAATGCTATGTCTAAGTGTGTCCGGCGCTTGTTCAGTTACCCTATATATTCTGGATGGATGGGAGCGTTGTCATGTTGGTACGTCCATTGATTATGACCATAAATCTCAGAAAACTGAGGAAAAGTCTTTTGAAGCACATTCTTATACACGTTTGCGTTCATTTTCGAGGTGACAAACTGTAGCTTGCACGTTCCGTAAAAATATATGGCTCCCACACCATTACATCACCTGCACAAGTGTGATGACGGCTTAAGTAGGATAAGTCGCCTCTCTGATGATGTTGTAGCATATTTTGTTTCTCTTTTCATTTTTTTTCCATAGTCGGCTTCATTACGGAGAAAACTACTCACAACGTTTTGACTTCTATTAATTTTCTTCGCTATTACAAAGTGTTTTAAGCCAGATTCAGCCTTTTATTTGACCTTTTTCAAAATCGGTTAAAGATTAGAAAAAATGATAAAAGATGATTTTAACTTTAGAATACAAAAGAAACGAACTTTATTTAATTACGCGGTCAAACAAAAAGTGAAGTCAAAAGTGAAAAACCAATATTATAGAAAATAAGTAAAACAAGTAAGAAAGCTACAGTCGAGTGTGCTCGACTCTAATATACCCGCTACGCAGCTGCTTGTACATAATTTATTTGCGGAACAAATAAACGGCTACAATCATATTTTGACCGTAAAAGGCTATGGACATATAATATTTATGCAAAGTCAAAATATAAAATAAAAAAAAAAACATTTTTGCGCACACATTTAATTTTTGATGCGGGCGGGACTCAAACCCGTAAATGCATTATAGTACTGTTCGTTTTGCAGTCCACAACTTAACCCATTTCACCACCGTACACCACACACGATTCGGCACAATGCTGCAAGCAGCGCTGCCGGCATGGTATAAAAATGCAATTGAATCTTAGATAAAGAACAAAATGTTAGAACGATTTTTCAAACCTGTTCACCGCTACCCAGCTGCTCGTACATCAAAATTATTTGCGAAACAATAAAGAACGCCTACAATCATATTTTGACTGTAAAAGACCATGGACTTACAATATTATTGCAAAGTCAAAATCTAAAACAAGTAAAGAAAGCTATAGTCGAGCGCGCTCGACAGTAAGATACCATTCGCCCAGTTTCGGAACATTTTATTCCATCAAAAAGCTCTGCACAAGTTCATCCGCCACTTATTGTTTAAATTAGATCAAACTTTTGAATAGCGCCATCTGCATGTGAAAACATCATAGCAATCAGCTGTACAAATGCTACGGCTGAAACAAAGCATCGTGACGACGACGTCACGATATGCTGCAAAGGCGCAAGCAGTGTAATTATGGAAAACGTTTAGATGAATATCTTCTGTGTTTATTGTTCGATCGGATTGTAATTTTGAGAATAGATTTATATTGTAATTATCTATGTTCATACCAAAGCAGAAAGCTATAACTTTAATACTTTTCATAATAATCGTAAATTATCGATTTGCGTGGGCGAAAATTGAAAATAAACTCGATTTACCTATGGTATACAGGAACCCTCATGTGAAACTTATATACTTTGTGGGGATTGCCACGCCTCCTGTTACATACATTTGCACAAAATTAGTATACCATTTTTGACCATTTTCAATGGTCGAATGCTATAACAACTACGCAAAGTTACGGTCGAGCGCGTCCGACAAAATGATACCATTCGACAAACTTCGTATAATGGATGCATGATGATATGCTGCAATTACGCGAACAGGGGAACTATGAAAATCGTTTTCTTCAATAACTTGTGTGTTTATTGTCGATTTGCTATAGTCGAATGGTATAAAAAAGGTTTCTTACTCCCGTGCGCGCTCGACTGTAGCCGTCGTTAATTATTTTATTTGTGATATACTAACTTTGTTCAAATATATGTAACAGACGTACGGAGGTGTGGCAGATCCCAGAGTACATATAATCTGCTCACGATCACTAGCCCAGTCGATTGGGCTATGTCCGTCTGTGTGTCCGTCTGTTCGCATCGAGTCTTTATAAACACACAGATCTCAGCTATGAAAGTTAGAGAGTTACAGTGAGCTGCAGCATATCTTCTGCATCGTAGCCTTTGAGTGTGTCTCTGTATGTGTGTGTGAGAGCGAGTTAGTACTAGTTAGTGTAACTACGAAGTTGGTCGAATGGTATCTTACGGTCGGGCGTGCTCTACTTTCATAACTTGTTTTATCGAAATATCGGTACATTTTATCATACTTTAAATTCCAACTACAAATTCTGCACAAATTCTTCCAACGCCTATGCACCTTTATATTAGATCAATATTTCAATAGATGGTGCCGCTACGAATATGTCTTAGCAATCAACTTTACTTACTTACTCTCACACAACCATACAAACACACACTTTTGTGTGGATTGTACAATTCGATTGTCCTGGCAAGAATATAAATACTTTTTGGACCATTTTAAAGTGTTGAAATGTATAATATAAAAGATTATCTAGCAAGGGAAATAAAAAAAACCAAACTTACTCTAAATTCTGAGGTTGTTATCATTTTGGTCCACTTCTCAAGTTTAAGTCGCATTGTTTTTGATATGTAATTCCAAAAAAACTCGGGACGGTTATCACTCTGAGATGATTTTATTTTCATTAGCAATTCATAAAACAACTATTAATATTAATATAAACATAAATACCTCTTCAATCTCTTTCTTTTCTTCGTTATCTCCCATAGTAAAGTTATTTGATTATCAAAATAAAATGTACTGACCTTTTTCGATCCTCGTTAAATTGAATTGAATACGATTTCTAATAAAGTGTAGTTATATAATACAAAACCTTGAATATACATTAAAAGCCTACTGTGATTCAGACAATTATTAATCTTAGTGTTATTTTTATACTATTGGACCATTGAAAATGGTCAAAAATGGTAAACTAAGTTTGTGCAAATGTATGTAACAGGCAGAAGGAGGCATGGCAGACCCCACAAAGTGTATATATTCTGACATGTTTGTAAAATCAGGTCAGATTGATTTTATTTATTTTTTTTATTAATTTTAAGTCAACTAATAGCAGTCGACGTAAGTGTAACAAAAAAACAAGTAAAGAAAGCTACATATAGTCGAGCGCGCACGACAGTAAGATACCATTCGTCCAGTTTCGGAACAAATTATCACACATTTCATTCCATCAAAAAACTCTGCACAAGTTCATCCGCCACTTATTGTTTAAATTAGATCAATCTTTGAATAGCGCCATCTACATGTGAAAACATCATAGCAATCAGCTGTACACACGCCGTAGCTGAAACAAAGCATCGTGACGATGGAAAACGTTTAGATGAATATCTTCTGTGTTTATTGTTCGATCGGATTGTAATTATACCTGCTACTCATAGAGTAGAAGGGTATTATAACTTTGTTTAAACCGAAAATGTATGTAACAGGCAGAAGGAGACACCTCCGACCCCATAAAGTATATATATTCTGGCTCAGGATCAACAGCCGAGTCGATATAGCCATGTCCGTCTGTCCGTCTGTCTGTCCGTGTGAAAATCTAGATCTCAGCTATTATAAGAGCTAGGACAACCAAATTTGGTGACAATATGTGTTATTATTGCACGCTGATCAAGTTTATTTTGGATTTTGGCCACGCCCCCTTCCGCCCCCGAAAATTCGGTTTACATGATAACTATAGCTAGCCAGATGATCTCTGAAAATTTGGTAACAATCGGATAATAAACACAGAAGTTATTCAGCTTAACGTTTTCCATAGCTGTAAGCAGCGCTGCCGGCAGCGCGTGTGTGCGTGTACGGTGGTGAAATGGGTTAAGTTGTGGACTGCAAAACGAACAGTACTATTATGCATTTACGGGTTCGAGTCCCGCCCGCATCAAAAATTAAATGTGTGCAAAAATGTTTTTTTTTTTTATTTTATATTTTGACTTTGCATAAATATTATAAGTCCATAGTCTTTTACGGTCAAAATATGATTGTAGCCGTTTTTTTGTTCCGCAAATAAATTTTGTACAAGCAGCTGGGTATCGGGTATATTACAGTCGAGCATACTCGACTGTTACTTTCTTACTTGTTTTGAGAATAGATTTATATTGTAATTATCTATGTTCATACCAAAGCAGAAAGCTGAAACTTCAATACTTTTCCTAATATCGTAAATAAGTGATTTGGGTGGGCGGTGGGAGTGTCATTAAAAATTGAAAACAAACTCTATCTACGTATGGTATACAGGAATTTTCCCGTAAAATTTGGTGTCTCTACCTTTTGTAATAGCTGAGATCTAGACGTTCAAACGGGCAGAAGGACAGACAGACAGACAGCCAGACGGCCAGGCGGACAGACAGACGGATACGGCTCAATCGACTCACCTAGTGATCCTGAGTCAAAATATATATACTTTGTGGGGTTTGCCACGCCTCCTTCTGCTTGTTATATGCAATTGCACAAACTTAGTATACCATTTTTAATTTAATTTAATTTAATTCCGGAAAAAAACAAAATCTCTAGCCGATCCAACATTTGTTGCTATGGATTGGGGAAAATCTAGAAAAACCTAATCAGATCAAAAAAGTTAATGTTAGTTATTAGGGTGAAGTATTAATGAGTTATGAATAGAAATTTTGATATTAGAAAGAGGGGACTCTAAATTGAGAAGTCTAAAAAATGTATAATATTGATCGCAGAGACGACGGAAAGGGTCATACAAGGTTTTGGAACATGAGTCTGATGACAATGACTGAAAATTACGGGTAACTCTAGAAGGAATACTAAAGTTACGTTGACTGAGTAAAGAAGGGGAATCGACCTCATATCTTAGTTTTATGATAAACAACACACTTAACAATACGACGGTTAGCTAAAGAAGGAAGGCTCATTAAAAGAAGCCGGTTATGAAAAGGTGGCAAGAACCTTATTCAAGAATTGGACGTACAAGAGAAATAAAAAGTAACTTGATTATAAAGGGATCATTAAATTCTTCGACCCATCTTTTAATAAAACCAAGAACACGAAAAACCTTGTTAACAATGTGTAACGTGGCGATCAAATTTCAATTTCTGATCAAAGAGAATACCTAGATCATTTACTTCAGTTATTCTTAAAAGTTGAGTTAAGTTAAAGGAATAGTTCATGACGTGATGGTTTCCTCTGTAAAATGACATAACTTTACATTTAGAACAGTAAAGATGTAGCAGGTTATACCTAGGCAAAAAACATGTCAAGATCCATTTGAAGAAAGTTTAAAGTTGTGTTGTGATTATCATTTATCATCAATAAAAAGGTTAAAAAGTAGAGGGCCAAGATGACTACCCTGAGGAACCCCAGATGTAACAAATATTGGCAAAATTTAAAAAGGACTCTGTGCGTTCTCTTATTTAAATAATCAGATATCCACAAAACAAGTTTTTGAGGAAAACCAATGAGATCTAACTGATCTCATCTTATGAAGCAATATGTTATGATTAACTGAGGACGGGAAATAACGGACTTACACATATGTGTTAATTGTGCCGTCAAAATTTTTTTAAAAATTTTAGGAATAGCGTACAATTTAGAGATACACCTATAATTTTTCACTATAATTTTTCATTTATGAAGAGGTATAGAGAAGGAATCCTTTCATATAGGCGGAAAGTAACTCGTGGCTACGGAAAAATCAAGCAAATGGGCTTTACAAATGGTATCAGCACAGAATCTAAGTATATACGCTGGAACACCATCAGGACCGGGAGAAAATACAGGCTTAGAGGATTTAAGATAGCATAGTAAGGAGATTTCGTTAATAGAAGGCAAAAAAATGAGTTAGAATTATTTAAAGAATACGGATACGATTGCATAGAAGGAATATAGGTTTTAGTGTAGTAGATTGAAAAAAGTCCGCAAAAGGCCAATAAAATTAAACTAGGGTAAGATAGATCTAAGATACTTACTCACTCATATTTATAAGTTGCCCCACAGGTTATATAAATAAATATTAAGCAATTTAAAAAATATCCACCTGTAATGTACAGCCCTTCCAATTGTATAAACCTAAAACAAAAACTAACGATTTTTTTTTAAAAATACGCTTAACTCCGAAAAACGATCAAGTTCTATCTCGATAATTCGGAGTCAATATCAGATCACTGCAATTCAACTCTAACAAAAAAGCTCAATTAGAACTTTGGGAGTTGTATGTAAGCTTTGCACAGCTCGAGTGATACCTATTCTCTCATTGAGTTCTTTTCTTTTTTGGCATTCGCTTTAATTTTTTTATGCAGAGCGTGCACATTGCGACGGCCAGCGAGCACCCCTATCTGTTAGAGTGCACGTCTCTGCTGATAGGGCTCCACAGTGTGGAATAGTGCATTAGATTGGGGTTCTGTGCCGACATCGAACGGCACACTCACAGATCTGCACACCTTGTTCGGGACACTTAAAAAAAATCTTGGCGAGCAGCGAATCATAACCTCGCTGACTCGCTCTGCCAAAGCTGGGAGAAGGAATAAAAATCCATAACCTACATCAAAATCTACATTTACATCTATAACCTACATCTACATGTACATCTATAATCTACATCTACATCCAAATCTACATCCACATCTACATCTACATCAATACACATATAATATATATCCACCAACAATATCAAAAACAGTGCAAATACAAAAAAAACTATTATTAAAGAATTTACACAAAGTACAACATACATAAACAGTGATGTACAGAAATTATTCAATGCCATACACATACATTAACGCAGTTACACATTATTAATTAATAAGAATTTAACAAGATTAAAGATCATGCAGAAGGAAATACAATACAAGAAGTAGCATTAATGTTAATAACAGAAATCGAAAAGAGGAACAAAACAAAGAAATAGTTTAACAGGCTTTTAATGTAAATTTTCATATTTTTGGTTTTCATTTCTATTCATTTTTGTTCGTTATAATTTTCTTATTTATTGCTTATATTTTTTATTTTTAATTTCCTTGATTACAATTTTTGTGGCCGACTGCCAATCATTATTGTTATTATTGATGATTTTTAAATGAGACAAGGCACTTTAGTTGGCAATATACCATACATGGGTATATATATAATATGTATATGGGCACAAGTGTAATTTATTTTGATTCAGCTAATTAAGTTAATATAATTAAATCCCAACAACAATTCCTCTGGGACCATAGGATGGATTTGGGTAAGTGAACTTATTATTTTCTTTATATTTGCACTTGCTTATGTGAACATATACCAACAAATACATACCGATATTATACCCCATAAAGTGCACAGTCCATACATACATGAAATGACAGAATTAAGAGGAACAAATTAAAAGTGAAAGACAAGAAAATGAAAGTTACATATAATAAAAGTTTAGTGAAATTAAATTAGTGAAACAGAAATAAAATATAGAGTTAAACGAAATTACAGAAATAATTAAAAAAAAAAGGGAATTCAATGAAGAAAAATGAAGAGTATGAAAATGAATGAAAACAAATAAGAATTAAATTAAATCAAATTTAAAGAAATGAATTAAAATAAAATTAGCAACTGTAACAGGAAAATTATATAAAATATTCCATAGGTTAAAATAAAAAGAAACAAGAATGGAACAAATAAGCTGGAGATAATGTAGTTAAATAATGATAAAAGATTTCAATGAGATTAGCTTAAATAAAATTAAATTTTCTTTATTTTTAAAAACTTATCAACAAGCAGCATGGCCTTGTATACTATCTTTTTTCTTATTATTAAATGAATAAAATTATTATAATATTTTGGTAAATATATATAGTTTTCCTTAAGTGAAAAGGCGAAAGGTATAATGAAAGGGTAACATTTAAATTAGGGATTTACCATATAGCGCCAAAGGTAAATCATGGAGGGTGGGTACAGAGGCGGGCTACTATACCATCAGTGTAGCCTCATTTCCATTAGATATACTGCCATAGCAGCATTATACACTCATGAGCTCTCAGACTTTTGTTCTTTCTTTTAAATTTTTTTATGCATTAATTATAATTATCTTGTTCATCTACGTAATAGCCACGGGACTATAAATTTAATTCAACGTGGCTTTCTGATCGAGTCAGGGCTTTATTATTTGGTCAACGAACCCCCCATCACGATTGAAAGCTAGCCCCAACTAGGGTCCTAATCGGCCAACAATTTAGCAAAAATCTTACCACTCAATCAACTAAGAAGTCCATTATAGAGAATTTGGCGCTAACGCGTGGGGCCTCGTAGAAACTACTAGGTACTTTAAATTAAAAGGCGAAACCCATAAAGCCTTTATACCGATTTTGTTAAATCGCAAGTTAGCGTCGGATAATAGACTGTTAACAATAACTTGAAAAAACTAAGCGATCGCGGCTTCAGTTATGCCAAGTGCATATGCTATAGTAGCAAACTGATTTAGGTTTTGAAACTGAAGAATTGAAAAAACGATTTTTGGCATTGACAGAAAAACTCATCCAGTCTTTATATAATATAAATATAATACAAGAAGTAGCATAACAAAACAAAGAAATAGTTTAACAGGCTTTTAATGTAAATTTTTCCAGCGAGCACACCTTGTTCGGGACACTTAAAAAAAATCTTGGCGAGCAGCGAATCATAACCTCGCTGACTCGCTCTGCCAAAGCTGGGAGAATGAATAAAAACCCATAACCTACATCAAAATCTACATTTACATCTATAACCTACATCTACATGTACATCTATAATCTACATCTACATCCAAATCTACATCCACATCTACATCTACATCAATGCAAATACAAAAAAAACTATTATTAAAGAATTTACACAAAGTACAACATACATAAACAGTGATGTACAGAAATTATTCAATGCCATACACATACATTAACGCAGTTACACATTATTAATTAATAAGAATTTAACAAGATTAAAGATCATGCAGAAGGAAATACAATACAAGAAGTAGCATTAATGTTAATAACAGAAATCGAAAAGAGGAACAAAACAAAGAAATAGTTTAACAGGCTTTTAATGTAAATTTTCATATTTTTGGTTTTCATTTCTATTCATTTTTGTTCGTTATAATTTTCTTATTTATTGCTTATATTTTTTATTTTTAATTTCCTTCATTACAATTTTTGTGGCCGACTGCCAATCATTATTGTTATTATTGATGATTTTTAAATGAGACAAGGCACTTTAGTTGGCAATATACCATACATGGGTATATATATAATATGTATATGGGCACAAGTGTAATTTATTTTGATTCAGCTAATTAAGTTAATATAATTAAATCCCAACAACAATTCCTCTGGGACCATAGGATGGATTTGGGTAAGTGAACTTATTATTTTCTTTATATTTGCACTTGCTTATGTGAACATATACCAACAAATACATACCGATATTATACCCCATAAAGTGCACAGTCCATACATACATGAAATGACAGAATTAAGAGGAACAAATTAAAAGTGAAAGACAAGAAAATGAAAGTTACATATAATAAAAGTTTAGTGAAATTAAATTAGTGAAACAGAAATAAAATATAGAGTTAAACGAAATTACAGAAATAATTAAAAAAAAAGGGAATTCAATGAAGAAAAATGAAGAGTATGAAAATGAATGAAAACAAATAAGAATTAAATTAAATCAAATTTAAAGAAATGAATTAAAATAAAATTAGCAACTGTAACAGGAAAATTATATAAAATATTCCATAGGTTAAAATAAAAAGAAACAAGAATGGAACAAATAAGCTGGAGATAATGTAGTTAAATAATGATAAAAGATTTCAATGAGATTAGCATAAATAAAATAAAATTTTCTTTATTTTTAAAAACTTATCAACAAGCAGCATGGCCTTGTATACTATCTTTTTTCTTATTATTAAATGAATAAAATTATTATAATATTTTGGTAAATATATATAGTTTTCCTTAAGTGAAAAGGCGAAAGGTATAATGAAAGGGTAACATTTAAATTAGGGATTTACCATATAGCGCCAAAGGTAAATCATGGAGGGTGGGTACAGAGGCGGGCTACTATACCATCAGTGTAGCCTCATTTCCATTAGATATACTGCCATAGCAGCATTATACACCCATGAGCTCTCAGACTTTTGTTCTTTCTTTTAAATTTTTTTATGCATTAATTATAATTATCTTGTTCATCTACGTAATAACCACGGGACTATAAATTTAATTTAACGTGGCTTTCTGATCGAGTCAGGGCTTTATTATTTGGTCAACGAACCCCCCATCACGATTGAAAGCTAGCCCCAACTAGGGTCCTAATCGGCCAACAATTTAGCAAAAATCTTACCACTCAATCAACTAAGAAGTCCATTATAGAGAATTTGGCGCTAACGCGTGGGGCCTCGTAGAAACTACTAGGTACTTTAAATTAAAAGGCGAAACCCATAAAGCCTTTATACCGATTTTGTTAAATCGCAAGTTAGCGTCGGATAATAGACTGTTAACAATAACTTGAAAAAACTAAGCGATCGCGGCTTCAGTTATGCCAAGTGCATATGCTATAGTAGCAAACTGATTTAGGTTTTGAAACTGAAGAATTGAAAAAACGATTTTTGGCATTGACCGAAAAACTCATCCAGTCTTTATATAATATAAATATAATACAAGAAGTAGCATAACAAAACAAAAAAATAGTTTAACAGGCTTTTAATGTAAATTTTCATATTTTTGGTTTTCATTTCTATTCATTTTTGTTCGTTATAATTTTCTTATTTATTGCTTATATTTTTTATTTTTAATTTCCTTCATTACAATTTTTGTGGCCGACTGCCAATCATTATTGTTATTATTGATGATTTTTAAATGAGACAAGGCACTTTAGTTGGCAATATACCATACATGGGTATATATATAATATGTATATGGGCACAAGTGTAAATTGTTTTGATTCAGCTAATTAAGTTAATATAATTAAATCCCAACAACAATTCCTCTGGGACCATAGGATGGATTTGGGTAAGTGAACTTATTATTTTCTTTATATTTGCACTTGCTTATGTGAACATATACCAACAAATACATACCGATATTATACCCCATAAAGTGCACAGTCCATACATACATGAAATGACAGAATTAAGAGGAACAAATTAAAAGTGAAAGACAAGAAAATGAAAGTTACATATAATAAAAGTTTAGTGAAATTAAATTAGTGAAACAGAAATAAAATATAGAGTTAAACGAAATTACAGAAATAATTAAAAAAAAAGGAAATTCAATGAAGAAAAATGAAGAGTATGAAAATGAATGAAAACAAATAAGAATTAAATTAAATCAAATTTAAAGAAATGAATTAAAATAAAATTAGCAACTGTAACAGGAAAATTATATAAAATATTCCATAGGTTAAAATAAAAAGAAACAAGAATGGAACCAATAAGCTGGAGATAATGTAGTTAAATAACGATAAAAGATTTCAATGAGATTAGCTTAAATAAAATTAAATTTTCTTTATTTTTAAAAACTTATCAACAAGCAGCATGGCCTTGTATACTATCTTTTTTCTTATTATTAAATGAATAAAATTATTATAATATTTTGGTAAATATATATAGTTTTCCTTAAGTGAATAGGCGAAAGGTATAATGAAAGGGTAACATTTAAATTAGGGATTTACCATATAGCGCCAAAGGTAAATCATGGAGGGTGGGTACAGAGGCGGGCTACTTTACCATCAGTGTAGCCTCATTTCCATTAGATATACTGCCATAGCAGCATTATACACTCATGAGCTCTCAGACTTTTGTTCTTTCTTTTAAATTTTTTTATGCATTAATTATAATTATCTTGTGCATCTACGTTATAGGCACGGGACTATAAATTTAATTCAACGTGGCTTTCTGATCGAGTCAGGGCTTTATTATTTGGTCAACGAACCCCCCATCACGATTGAAAGCTAGCCGCAACTAGGGTCCTAATCGGCCAACAATTTAGCAAAGATCTTACCACTCAATCAACTAAGAAGTCCATTATAGAGAATTTGGCGCTAACGCGTGGGGCCTCGTAGAAACTACTAGGTACTTTAAATTAAAAGGCGAAACCCATCAAGCCTTTATACCGATTTTGTTAAATCGCAAGTTAGCGTCGGATATTAGACTTTTAACAATAACTTAAAAAAACTAAGCGATCGCGGCTTCAGTTATGCCAAGTGCATATGCTATAGTAGCAAACTGATTTAGGTTTTGAAACTGAAGAATTGAAAAAACGATTTTTAGCATTGACCGAAAAACTCGTCCAGTCTTTAGTTCCGATATGTTTAAATTAGTTGTCGGGAAATTATATTCGTTTTATTTGCATTACAAATAATTCTGCCTGGAACTATACTCCTTAGGATCGTGTCTTAGAGAATATCCGACAGACCTCCTAATGCACAGTGATCGGAAAT